>CM069868.1:9669700-10869700 GCA_036172795.1 Pelodytes ibericus | reverse complement strand
CACCCGGGTTGCTAAGTCCCACTTTCGTGATGCTCTCTTCCCTGGTTTCCTCTCGTCTCTATAGGTGGAGCAGCCGTTGAGATCCAAGAAGGCAGTTTGGCACAAGCTTTTGTCGAAGCAGAGGAAGAGAGCGGTGGTGGCCTGTTTCCGGATGGCTCCACTGTACAATCTGCCCAGGTCAGAATCCCGAGGTGTCCTTATTATTGTCCTGTGGTGTTAATGTTATGTCTGAAGCTAGTTTAATGCTGAGAGTGTGCTTCTGCGAACGGCCTTTGCTATTGTGTAACCACCCAGCCTGTTACCTATAAAGCTATGTGTTGGCTGCGCAATCTGCATTGTGCCGTTTTGTGTCTTTTTCCTTAAATACAGCCGTAGGATCCCGAGTATACAGGCAGCCACATGATGGACAGTGCAGATAGGAATCCCACACTGGATACTTATATATAATGTAATGGAGCAGTTTCACCTACCTTGTTTTATGTATATTGTACATGTTTTTATTATATGTGACATATACTTATTTTTACTTTAAAGCATATTCCACTAATGTAATTTTACATTAAAAATAATTTCACCGGGGCTAACTTCAGCGGCATCAGTGAAACAGTTCAACAGTTTCCATGCTCCCCTCTGAAATAGTGCTATCATTAGTTCTGGCTGTTTCAAGTAAAGAGGGGCTTGACTTCCGCCAGCTCTGTGTGCTGTGATGTAACACACAGAAGGAGGAGCATGGAGAGAGAGGCTGGACTGTTGCTATAGCTAGGGAACACAAAAACCCTTACCCTGACACCTGTTTAACGTATAACAACACAATGCCTTTCATTCAAGAGCCCGTGCATAACATATAAAGCTGATGAAGGTGCCGCACAGTTATGGACATTATCAGCCAACATTCTTATTATGGGGAAATGGAAACCCCCAAAATCGAAATATAGAAGGTGAGAATAGCAGGGAATAGCAAACTGAAGGCCAGTTGGAAACATATTCCCCCTAAATTCCCTTCAAATCTCTGTATTAAGCACTTGTGTCCCTCCCAGCAGGAGCGCACCTTACATGAGCTGCTTACTGTACACTAAACTATTTATCAAATCAGCAAAATACGTTTGATCATTTAAGCTGAGAAGCGTTTTATTCGCCCGGCCACAGTGCAAGCTGTGCCTGTCCATGACGGGGCTCTATTCACCCGTCTGTGAGTTTTACCCATTAGTGGATTTGTTTAAATGCAAAGCAAACACAATATGTATAAACAGCTCCCCCAGGTCTGCTCTTTATATATATCACCCCCCTCCCCCCCCCTGCTCTGTAATACGACTATGTACCACATATCCTTACACAATATAATCCCTCTGCCTTGACACCAAAACATTACTAGGTAGATCAATACGTTTGCAAACCTCTGGCAGCTATAGGCAGAGATGATGGAATGATTTTTCTTTTTGTCTGTGTCCCACATGCATATGGTGCCATATGCATGAGAGTATACATGTATCCACAGATACACATGTACATGCATCGTGTATACGGATATCTGAATACATGTATAAATAGAATTGCCCGCGCATATAGAAGGTATTGACTTGCACAGGGTAAATCTGATTGGTGCCTGCGAGTTCTGTCTTTGTTCTAAGCATTAGCAGTAGGTCTGGTGATTGGATTTGACCCTTTTCTCACTTTGCCGACTCCTGGCGACTTTGCAGGACACGGAAACATACCCAGTGCTCTCCAAATGGCCGTGAGCTTTATTCCTTAAAGAAGCAGTTGCAGGGAATTGCTTTGGTCATAAGTTTGACATTTTTTTTTTTTTTCTCAATTCCCTGCAACCCCCTCTGTCATGAATAAAGCACTAAATCTTCCATGACTATACTGTGAGTGTAGAAATGAAATCCAAAATGATCTATAGATTGTGAGCTAAAGTGCAAGAAAATGCATCAACTAAGAAAAATGTGTGGCTTCTGCTTATGATGTCACCTTGTGGCTTGATATGCAAATAGCTCAATGAAGAAAGTATAATTTACATATCAAGCCACAAGGTGACATCATAAGCAGGAGACGCCGCAGACATGTTTAAACCATACATTTCTCTTAATATACATATATACATATATACATATATATATATAATTCTGCTCACACGATGTATAGATCATTTTATATTCTGTATAGTCACAGTATAAACAAGGAGTGCCGGGGGATAAAAGTTCTGCGCACTCAACTGATTCACATTTAGCCAGTGCTGCTCATGCTCAGACTACACTATATGAATGTGCAATTTCTATTTCCAGGTTAAATGCACATGAGCCTAATAACCAGTTTCATTTATTTGCTTCTGCCCGTTCTTATCCCCCTGACCACCAGGATAAGAATACAATGTCCAATTCCGACAGTTTGTGCCTGTTTTATTTTGGTTTATGTCTCGTAAAAAGTTGTTTACTGTTTGTTGAGAATTATTTATGTTGCTGGCGCTTGAATAAAAACCTATATGCTTTTCTTCAGACACAAAATTAACAATTTCTTCCTGAGCTCCTACCAACGTATTTGGCTGGAAAAAGTTCATGAGAACTCAGACTATGACAGTCTAATACTCGTGTTAACGGTAACGTAACTTGTGGCTAATCTTGTCCTTGTGCACACAAGTACTCCACCCCCAGCCATTATGTGGTGTTTTTTATTTTGCTTTCATTGGCTTGTACAATTTTCACAAGAGATTCTGATTGGTCAGGCTCGGGGAAAATTCCCAAACCATCCCACTCGTAACAGTTGGTGCACTGGACGTGAGCGTCAGTAGATCGTCACTTAAAAATTGGTAGGTCTTTAAGGTAACACACTCCTCATATTTGTGAGGTGTCGTCACAAGGTTAGAGACTGTCTTGGAAATTCTTTTTTCTTATTGTATTCAGTATGAATTACGAGCTTACGTTTTCTCAAAGCTTGACCCACCCAAAGCAAAGCTAACTCCCGGCAATTCCCGCTCTCTCAACACTATCTTCTTTCTTCCATTTCAGATATATTTGAAAGCTAAATCTGACATCACAACTATCCTGATGTTTCTTTAATCAATTAAGCACTTGTTTACAAAGAAAAATCCTGTAATATTTGATTAGAATACCCCCATTTTCACCCAACTTCTCGTTGACTTGGTCCAATGACCACCTTGGGTCTTCCGACCGCCGCCATTAAGACATATGGCGCTTAATTCTGCCCTGACCAATCACGACATCCAAATTGTACAAGATTTGAAAACCCTACTAATCATGGGTCACCTGAATTTTGTTTTGTTTTTTTCTTCTTCTATCATTATGTTCTTTTGTACCCCCTTCTTGATCCCACTTTCACCCCCCTGCCAGGCACCGTTCTATTAACCTCTTCTTCCATGGTTATCTGAGATTTTGGATAGGAACAGAGGAAAATTCCTTTGAGGAGAAACTAATTCAGGATTTGGCTGTAAGTACGGGATTACCTGGAGTTTTGGCATAAAGCACAAATTAATAATTACTACAGCTTATGTATAGCTTATAGAGAGAGTCGCTGGGAAACGAGCCACGCCTCTTACACAGCCTTTAAACTTCCTGCGTGCCCCTTTAATTAAATAGGTCCGACAATTTCTGACAAATGACCATCCACAAAGATTAATTGAAGCAATTAGCACAGAGCGCACAGTACACAGCTCGGGAAGATTACTATATTGATATTCATTTTACTGGAGTTATTAATTAAATGGTGAGAAAATCTTCAGTGTTAATGTTGCTGGATGCTTATTAGTTGGACATACGGTATAATGGGCAGTAACATTATGACAGATTTTTGAGACCCCTTTTGTTATTTGTGTGTTTTAGGAGCAGCTGAGTTGAAATGTCTTTAGACTCATTCATTGCCAGGCTGGTGACCGATCCTTGCCATTTAGTGCGGGGCACACAACCCAATATTTGTTTGAGTTTGCCATTGTCTCTTCTGGGGTTGCCTGCCCAATGCACATATTGAGGCCAGAACGGAAATGGAACAAGGTAGTTAGTGTACAGACGCAATAGATTTCTGCCTGACAAAACCCTGGAAACATAAAGGACGGTAATGTTTGCAGCTATGGCCGACATGTGACTGATGCAAAAGTGTAGCTCCGCCCCAACAAGAAACAAAAAAGATGGAGCTGATTGGAGAGTGTGTAACTCCGCCCAACAGGAGCCAAAAAGGGGCACAGCTAACAGGGATGGCCACTCATCACTTTATCTAGTGACCCGGCACACTTGGGCCCTTCCCAATTCCCATAGTGACTTCATCAGTCTCCATCAGTCTGGGTCTATACAAAATTACCCTTTTTTTTTATTAACCTTCTGAGCATCTGCGTATGCAGGGGGCACATGATATTACACATAGTACTGGTGGAGTGAGATTACTTTGTGAAGTCAATAAACCTTACATGATAGAGAGACAACCCTATTAAAGCTATCTTGATGCACAATGTTCTCTCAAGAGTTAGTGTATATTGTTTTAATTGTTTAGTGTGTCTCTGAGGTTCAGAGTTGAAACATTTAAAGGCTGTGTAAGTTGCACCTTGCTGTAATGCGTACAATATGCTTAAAAACCTAATATAACTGATGCCATTTCTTTTCTTTGCTCTTTTATAAATATCCCTGGACCATAACCTGTATCTTATTTTTCTCTGTGATCTGTTATCCTGGACCAAGCGAGTATAACGCTGCCAGCTTTGCTGGTTATCTCTCTGTATTTCTATCCGTTGACTTGGCTCCTGGTTTGTCCTCTAGTCCAAAAACGAAGGGGCTGAAGCCAACAGTAATCTTCCTACTGGATCCATTCCTGCCTTTGTCCCCCAGGCTGGGAGGAATCCCTTCCACAGTACCCTGCCTTTCCCCCTCATCCATTTTCCATGCACATAGATCAATCCTCCCAGCCTCTCACATGCATGCTGTTTGCATGTTCACAACACGTTTATTTATGGTTTTGTTGAAACAATATGGAGACATTGTGTGAGCTTCACTCCTAGTGCAAAGTGACCATCTCACTGTGATGACTTGACTGTGCAGCTTCCTGCAGACTTCATGTGGTTAGTAACATGGTCAGATGTACTGGGCTTTTTAATTGAACCTGTGAGCAGTGTTACCGCCCCCCTCCCCCCCTGCCATCATGCACTTCTCCCCAATCAAAAACATGTCATAGCTTCAACTTTTTCAGTTTTCATTCAAAGAGTTAAATGCAGTCACAGGATTGCAAGAAGTGGAGCACAGCAAAGATGTCAGGCATATTGTACTGTGCACCATCTAGATAACATTGTAAAAATACACCTGTGCTGAAAAGAATTCGGCACCCCAAAAAAAATTAATATATAATATTTTACTCTCCAGGAAAAGCCCACCCTGATTGTTTATATGTCTTTGATTTAGTGGTTCTTCTGGTTTACAGGTGTTATTTTATAGTTCCTGTGGTGTTATTTGCTTTCATGTTAAAGACTGACATTATCAGTTAGTGACTTCTCTGAGTGGTTTAATATGTGAAAGACACTCCAGTACTGTGGCTAGCACACGGAAGAAGAATAGGGTTGCCATCCAGCTGGTATTTTACCTGCAGTGCCGGTAAAAAATTGGCTTGTTGCCAATGTTAAGTCTATGGATGCCCCAGCAAGGCCAGCAACCCTAGACATGAATTGGGAACATTTCTAAAACATTTAACCTGTCATGAGAGCTGCAGACTCTTTTGGCAACTAACTTCCTGTCTGACAATGTTAGCTCTTCTCATTGCAAGAAAGATAAATGATAAACAACACAACATCACTATAAAACAACACATTTAATACAAAAATATTGCTAAATGAAACCTAAAAAAGAAACGGGTGTAAAACCAGCAAACCATCAGTAATGCTTTAATAGAATAATATATTTAAAAAGCACAGAGAGAAAAGTTATTGAGTTTGTTTGTTACTTTACTGCTAACAAAAAAACTACCTGTTAATTAAAAAGCTACTTGGAGTTTGTAATGCAGCAAATAATCTTTAGAGAGTGACCACAACATGTAAAAATAAGGAAATCTCTAAGCATTACATTTAGTATATTTCAAGGTCTCTGTTACATATCATGCACATATTTACTGCCTCTTTAACAGCCTGCTTTATATCAGCTGATATTTTCTATTTAGTAAAACTGCCTGTCTATTGGGAAATCCTACAGAGGAGGGAGGCGTCCAATAATCCTTTGTGCCTGCCCCTCTAAAGTAACGTACCCCCTTTATCTGATGCTGTACAGTGAACTGAAAGCCAGTATTGGCATCAAATTACTGTACACATGATAGAGCAGTCAGTGCTGTGATGAGAAAGCATCCAGCTTCTTAGCAATTAGTACATTTTCCTTTTTTTTACCTTATCTCCAATAAATATCCCTGGACCATAACCTGTACCTTATTTTTCTCTGTGATCTGTTATCCTGGACCAAGCGAGTATAACGCTGCCAGCTTTGCTGGTTATCGCTCTGTATTTCTATCCGTTGACTTGGCTCCTGGTTTGTCCTCTAGTCCAAAAACGAATAGAATTTACATTGACTCTATAGACTCAATGGACTCTATAGACTTTAGCTGGCCTCTGGACATGTTTTACTTGCCTGCCGGCAACTCCCACTTTAAATGCACCCATCGCATCCTACATTAAATGATCCGTGTCTTACATTGCCAAATAAAAGAATTGCTACACTGAAAACAGTGATCTAAACCTGGAGGTAAAATAGCATGTACGTTTTAATATACATGCCATTTATCCTCTGTGATCCGGCTGCCCACTCTTAGTCACTGTTCGTACAGGGAGATACCTTGGATTTATATGTGATCAATAAGAGGAGCTCCCCTCTAATGAGTACGGTATATTTAAAAAAGCAGGTGTCTATGCTCTAGCAGACAGAAAGATAGTTGGTAGCTGATAAACCCCAGAGAGAGTATCACATGATCCTGCAGCTAGACCACCTCTGCTGAGAGGCAGAGCTGGGTGTAAAGCCATATTTATCTATAAAGAGGTTACAAGACCAAAAAAATACCTCAAGTGCCTCTTTAAAATAGAGAGGACACATCAGCATTTTATTCAGGGCCACTTATAAAAATGTACATTTTGCTGTAAAATACTGTCTGGGTGACGACCTTACACCTCTGACAATGCGGAGAGGATTTCAGGCAGACAGAGGAAGTTACACATCCAATCAATCAATCAATCAATCAATCAATCAATCAAGGAGAGGAAGACAATGAGATGTTACAGAAAAACAACAACAAAATAAAATCTTTTGTAAAAAGAAATCAATGTATCCCTTACTATTAAACGCAATCATGGTATATTATTGCAGCACGTGGTACACATCTATTTCTTTTTATTTTATTTTAATTTGAGGGCTAGGGGAGAAGTACATGATGGCTGGCGCAGGCAGATAATACTGTGAATGACCGTGACAACCATCTTTAGAAAAAGGCCTGATGGAATAATCTCAATTACCTGTACTTCTCTGAACTGCATGCTTAAATTGTAACAGCGTATATATATATTTATATATTGCAGAGAGTTTATGTAAGCTCTCTCTTTTTTGTAAACTCATAACTGTATCAAGGTGATTTCTGGGGTAAAAGTTCTAAAAGTGATGTCATCAGCAGGAACATTTCACTGGTTTCCATGGTGACTGGACCACTTTTAGAACTTCAACCTTTATACATAACCACCATAGTGTCTTTGAGCTGCAATTCTGCTTGAATTTTTCCTGTTAAACATCTTCATCTGTAGATAGCAAGACTGGCAATTATATTTCATGTTTGCTGTGCAATGTTATGGAATATAATCATTATTACGCGTTGTACTTACATATGTCTATAGCTCGTTCTGCAGACAATTCGTTATATGTAAGTACAATAATGCACTTCTAGACCCAGTAAAGAAGCATCGTCCGATTAATTCAGGGAACGTCACAATGACTCCCTTCAAAACCTCACAGAATTCCAGCTCGTCCAATAATGCAGAGGTGTTTTTATTCCCCAAAACTAACTGAAGTTACTGTCTCTCAGAAACCCAAAAAAACAGAGGAGGAAGAGGAGGAAGAAACTGAGAAGAAGCCAGATCCACTTCACCAGATTATTTTACACTTTAGCCGGAATGCCCTTACCGAGAGGAGGTACGGGTCTGAGAGAAATTGGGGGCAAGGATGTCTTGCGTGTTGAGAGGGTCGGATATCAAGTAGGGTTGCCACCTGGCCGGTATTTTACCGGCAGGCCTATAAAAAATCGGCAACAGGCCAATGTTAAGTCTATGGAGACAGTACCAAGGCAAGGTATTTTTTTGAAGAAAAGGTGGCAACCCTATTTACAAGTAGAGCCTTACACAATGGTGCTCTGCTAAACACAGTGTATAATGTGAACAGAGAAAGATTACCATAGATCATCCATACATTGTGTTAGTGGAATTACAAACAAATGCATCAATTAAGAGAAAAACGTGGGTCTGCAGTGTCTCCTGTATATAATAATATGAAGAATTAGGAATGCACACAAATGGTTAATTTGAACAAATGCTATTTTTTTTTTTATTATAAGGAATTCTTATATTTAAGAAGAACAAAATCATGGTTGAGAATCTAATTATGAAAAGAAAAGGCAAAAAGAGCTGCAAAAAAAAACGAGAATAAAAAAAAAGCCTAAAAAGCCGGCTTTCAACAACACAAGCTTAAAGTGTAATGAAATAAACAATAAATGCTACACTAAACCAGCAAGGAGTCGAGAAAAGGGGCAGTGTAATAAAGCAGAAATAAATAATAAGCTAGCAAAAAATATATATATATATATACAAAAATCAAACAAAGGAAAGGCTGCATGAGCAAAAATGCGTACTCTCTGCAAGGTCAGAAATCATATAACATATCTTTAATTACAAATAGTTAGGTAGAAGTCAGTGTCCAAACAGAGCTGCTTTGTAGTTTAACGTAGGAGAGCATATAACTTGATTTACACAAAAAAGAAATGTAACTGCTGTGCAATGTAAATGCAGATAAATACAGTCATTGCAGCACATAAAGCGATGGAGGGGATATTTCTAATAGAGGAAGTGATTTGAAGAATTGGAAAATGTGCTGTGTTCAGTGACTGGGCAGTTACCTTCTCGAATGGCTAAACCATAACTTATGATTGTGTCTTAATAAGAAGACGAGGCTCCCACTAGCTGGTATTGATTATTTCATCATTTGTGGTTTTCTAACACTCTCTTTTTTTCTTGTAGTAAATTGGAAGAGGATCCCTTGTATACAGCGTATGCAGCAATGATGGCAAAGGTAGGTAGAGTTTATCGCCCAGTAGATCTTCCAGCAGGGGCATTCCACTGATTTCCATGGAGATCGTCCTACTTTTAGTACTTTGCCCAACTGACCATTTAACAAATTCTTAAAACATATCCTGATCTTTGATGCATTCGTCTCTGTCGGAGTTATCCTGTCCCGGGTAGTGCAGACTCTGTATTTGTTGTTTTAGGGTGAGTAAGCCATACCTTTCTCTCTTCCTGGGTTTCATAAGACACTTACCTCCTGTCCTGGGTTGTATAATCTAGCTGTAGAATATATATAATCCTGAGCAGGAATTCAACCTTTTGAGGTGGATAAAATGATAAATTAGACATGCATTAAAACCAGAGGATGTCTGAATGTACCCTCATGTTCTCATTAAAAGCTTGGTTAATATCATTTCTTGTGTTGGGTTGCACATTATCTCTTGTGTTGCACATTATCTCTTGTGTTGCACATTATCTCTTGTGTTGCACATTATCTCTTGTGTTGTACATTATCTCTTGTGTTGCACATTATCTCTTGTGTTGCACATTATCTCTTGTGTTGCACATTATCTCCTGTGTTGCATTGCGTATTGTCTCCTGTGTTGCATTGCGTATGATCTCTTGTGTTGCAAATTATCTCTTGTGTTGCAAATTATCTCTTGTGTTGCAAATTATCTCTTGTGTTGCATTGCGTATTGTCTCCTGTGTTGCATTGCGTATTGTCTCCTGTGTTGCGTTACGTATTATCTCTTGTGTTGCATTGTGTATTATCTCTTGTGTTGCATTACGTATTATCTCTTGTGTTGCATTACGTATTATCTCTTGTGTTGCATTGTGTATTATCTCTTGCGTTGCGTTACGTATTATCTCTTGCGTTGCGTTACGTATTATCTCTTGCGTTGCGTTACGTATTATCTCTTGTGTTGCGTTACGTATTATCTCTTGTGTTGCGTTACGTATTATCTCTTGTGTTGCGTTACGTATTATCTCTTGTGTTGCATTGTGTATTATCTCTTGTGTTGCGTTGTGTATTATCTCTTGTGTTGCGTTACGTATTATCTCTTGTGTTGCGTTTCATATTATCTCTTGTGTTGCGTTTCATATTATCTCTTGTGTTGCGTTACGTATTATCTCTTGTGTTGCGTTGTGTATGGTCTCTTGTGTTGCATTGTGTATTATCTCTTGTGTTGCGTTGTGTATGGTCTCTTGTGTTGCATTGTGTATGATCTCTTGTGTTGCATTGTGTATTATCTCTTGCATTGTGTATTATCTCTTGCATTGTGTATTATCTCTTGCATTGCGTTACGTATTATCTCTTGCGTTGCGTTACGTATTATCTATTGCGTTGTGTATTATCTGTTGTGTTGCGTTGCGTATTATCTCTTGTGTTGCATTGTGTATGATCTCTTGTGTTGCATTGTGTATTATCTCTTGTGTTGCATTACGTATTATCTCTTGTGTTGCGTTACGTATTATCTCTTGTGTTGCATTGTGTATTATCTCTTGCGTAGCGTTACGTATTATCTCTTGTGTTGCGTTGCGTATTATCTCTTGTGTTGCGTTACGTATTATCTCTTGTGTTGCGTTGTGTATTATCTCTTGTGTTGCATTGTGTATTATCTCTTGTGTTGCATTGTGTATTATCTCTTGTGTTGCGTTGTGTATTATCTCTTGTGTTGCATTGTGTATTATCTCTTGTGTTGCATTACGTATTATCTCTTGTGTTGCGTTACGTATTATCTCTTGTGTTGCATTGTGTATTATCTCTTGCGTAGCGTTACGTATTATCTCTTGCGTAGCGTTACGTATTATCTCTTGTGTTGCGTTACGTATTATCTCTTGTGTTGCGTTACGTATTATCTCTTGTGTTGCATTGTGTATTATCTCTTGTGTTGCGTTGTGTATTATCTCCTGTGTTGCATTACGTATTATCTCCTGTGTTGCATTACGTATTATCTCTTGTGTTGCGTTTCGTATTATCTCTTGCGTTGCGTTGTGTATTATCTGTTGTAGTGCATTGTGTATGATCTCTTGTGTTGCATTGTGTATTATCTCGCATTGCGTTACGTATTATCTGTTGTGGTGCGTTGTGTATTATCCAGTTCTTATCTGACGTGGGCTACATGATCATATGTGTTACATGTGTATTTCTGCATGCATTCATAGCAGTGATAGAAAAACAATTCAATAAGCATCTTTATTGGAACATAATTACATATTTTACGGCTTAAGCAGAATATCTGTTAAAAAAAGTCAGTTTGGCAACACCCTACTGTCAGGTGGGCTGCATTTGGCTTCCATGTTGGACACCCCTGCTTTACATAAAGTGTAAATATGGTTTGCAGGTCTCTTGAGGTCCATAGAGTGACGTAGACCCATCATTGTCTTCTGAGATCCAAAGTATTTTCTAATTAAAGACGCATTAATTGTGCTTATCTCTAAGCCTGGTAGGCAATTTAAAGCCATAAAACCATATAATATCTTGGGCTTAATGCCGCAATCTGTCTGCTGGTTATTTTTACAATTTAGAAAATAATTCAGCAATGAGATACTTATTGGGCAGTGCGTCTGAAGTCAGAACAGCAACTCACCCACTTGAGAAAATCTGTGTATGCTTGAAAGACAACTGTCGGGGGAAAAAAAGAAGTCATGTTAAAATTAAATATTAACATAAAGTGTAGGCATTTTAAAAAGAAAGAATTCTTTCATGAAAGAATACAAATAAAGTGCCTTCTTAAGCCCTCTTTGTCCCCCTCTCAAGGGGCGGTCATGTTGTGTAGAATTTGGGGTAAGATGGGTCAGACCTTCCTTCATCTGATCAAAGATGGCTGCCCCCTGATGGAGATTTACAGAGCATAGAGAAGGTACTTTATTAGATCTTTTTTCATATCATGCAGCTTACAAGTAAAGATCTTTTGTCTGAAACATGGGTGTTTTGCCCTTTGTGTCCCCCCCCCACCCCCCATCCATTTGAGTCACAAAAACATTTTTCAAATATAATTTTAATATTTTGGCATTTTTTTGTTTTTGCTGTTGATGTCCTTAATATGACTCAAGGTGAAGATCGATCGGATCCAAAATTCTAATCATGTCCCCCCCCCTGATTAAGTCATTGTACCCTCTTTGCTCTGTATAGCCTTATTTGAATACATCCATCAAAGCATTTCTCTTTAAAACGTTAAGCAATCTTATAATTATACAGAATTAATTTTCTTCCTGGCAGTTGCAAATTAAAAAGGCATTATGCTAGGCAATGCTGCATTCAAAGATAAACATAATTATACTGTACATCTGTCTGTTTTTGGAATAACAGTCTTCGAGTTTCCCCGCATTGGGATGCAGGATGCTGGCATGAAGGTGCCAGTAAAATCATTCGGTCCTGTGTGTCTTTGATGTCTCCATACAAGCAGCAGAACACTCTCTGGGTGTTGCAGCACGGTGCCATTTTGTAGTTATTGGGCGTGGCCAAGTAAAGACAGTACTGAGAAAGTCAGGATAAGAACCATTTAAGGTCATCTAGTCTGCCCAGTGGAGATTTCTATAATTTACATCAAAATTTGCAAGATTCCCATGACTTTTTGGGTAGCAATTTGCTTTTCTAGTGGAGTTGTCCATGTTCATATACTGGCACATGTACACTGTCTTGTGTGTTTTTTTTTTTTTTATTAATGTTTATGCACGGGCCACGTTCATCCACTGTGCACAGATCAGTGCATAAACTAGCTTCTGGGAGGGAGATGACTCCGACCTTATGACTTTCTCCTTAGATTTATAATACATAAGGTTTGTAGGCTCTTCATGGTGAGAGGAGGGTGGAGGGAGAGCTGTGCTAGGCAGGTCCCTCAGGTACGTTGTTAATTCAGACCTTAGACACTGGGAAAGAAGCATCCCGCGCACAATATAATATGAAGAAATGATTCATCACTGAGGGAATCTCATGAATAGATAAACCACACATCGCAGAGAGTCGCCTGGGGAAAGACAGCCACGCTGTGTCTCCATGTAATGATGCACGTCACACACCCATGTGGGGATCATGTGGGGCCACTTGTGTCATCACGCGGAAAACCGTCCCAGGAGGATGTGGCAGCTGCCCTCTCCGGCGGGTGTAGTCAGGCATTGCTGCAAAAGTTTATTACAACTGGTATATCATATGAAAAAGGTCCAGGGTGCAATGGAAGACCCTGGAGAGGAGGGGGGGGGGAGGCATGTCCTGGTACTGGATAGGCTGTTACAACCTACAAGTGACACATTGCCGTCGGGTGTCCAGGAAATTAGAGGCCACAGCTGACTGACCACTGGACAAATCTGTCCCACAGCGCTGCCTGTCAGCTCTTGCCATGGTTACCATCAGGGCTGCTGCAGAATGAAGGCCTGCAGGAGGCAGCTCTAGATTTCAGCTTGTAACGGGGGGAAAAAGGTGCAACAGGATGATAAAGCTGAGGATCAGAGCAGACCTGCCCCAGATTGGGATTGACTGTCATGGTTAGCAGTTTGCATATGACTCGTTGTACTAAGCTCAGTATCATGCATCATCCCTGGTGATTAAGGAAAGCACATGTTTATTTTATTATGTTTGTGCAGTGGTTTTACCATTATGTGTATATTCTGCTGCCTGCTGTACAGTAAATAAAGGCACAAAATACTCCCTCTCTACCTCCTCATATACTGCTCCAAAAATACTCTCCCTCTACCTCCTCATATACTGCTCCAAAAATACTCTCCCTCTACCTCCTCATATACTGCTCCAAAAATACTCTCCCTCTACCTCCTCATATACTGCTCCAAAAATACTCTCCCTCTACCTCCTCATATACTGCTCCAAAAATACTCTCCCTCTACCTCCTCATATACTGCTCCAAAAATACTCTCACTCTACCTCCTCATATACTGCCCCAAAAATACTCTCCCTCCTCATATACTGCTCCAAAAATACTCTCCCTCTACCTCCTCATATACTGCTCCAAAAATACTCTCCCTCTTCATATACTGCTCCAAAAATACTCTCCCTCTAACTCCTCATATACTGCTCCAAAAATACTCTCACTCTACCTCCTCATATACTGCTCAAAAAATACTCTCCCTCCTCATATACTGCTCCAAAAATACTCTCCCTCTACCTCCTCATATACTGCTCCAAAAATACTCTCCCTCTCATATACTGCTCCAAAAATACTCTCCCTCTACCTCCTCATATACTGCTCAAAAAACATTCTCCCTCCTCATATACTGCTCCAAAAATACTCTCCCTCTACCTCCTCATATACTGCTCAAAAAACATTCTCCCTCCTCATATACTGCTCCAAAAATACTCTCCCTCTACCTCCTCATATACTGCTCCAAAAATACTCTCACTCTACCTCCTCATATACTGCTCAAAAAATACTCTCCCTCCTCATATACTGCTCCAAAAATACTCTCCCTCTACCTCCTCATATACTGCTCAAAAAACATTCTCCCTCCTCATATACTGCTCCAAAAATACTCTCCCTCTACCTCCTCATATACTGCTCCAAAAATACTCTCACTCTACCTCCTCATATACTGCTCAAAAAATACACTCCCTCCTCATATACTGCTCCAAAAATACTCTCCCTCTACCTCCTCATATACTGCTCAAAAAACATTCTCCCTCTAACTCCTCATATACTGCTCCAAAAATACTCTCACTCTACCTCCTCATATACTGCTCAAAAAATACTCTCCCTCCTCATATACTGCTCCAAAAATACTCTCCCTCTACCTCCTCATATACTGCTCCAAAAATACTCTCCCTCCTCATATACTGCTCCAAAAATACTCTCCCTCTACCTCCTCATATACTGCTCAAAAAACATTCTCCCTCTACCTCCTCATATACTGCTCCAAAAATACTCTCACTCTACCTCCTCATATACTACTCCAAAAATACTCTCCCTCCTCATATACTGCTCAAAAAATACTCTCCCTCTACCTCCTCATATACTGCTCAAAAAATACTCTCACTCTACCTCCTCATATACTGCTCCAAAAATACTCTCCCTCTTCATATACTGCTCCAAAAATACTCTCCCTCTACCTCCTCATATACTGCTCCAAAAATACTCTCCCTCCTCATATACTGCTCCAAAAATACTCTCCCTCTACCTCCTCATATATTGCTCCAAAAATACTCTCCCTCCTCATATACTGCTCCAAAAATACTCTCCCTCTACCTCCTCATATACTTTTCCAAAAATACTCTCCCTCTTCATATACTGCTCCAAAAATATTCTCCCTCTACCTCCTCATATACTGCTCCAAAAATACTCTCCCTCTACCTCCTCATATACTGCTCCAAAAATACTCTCCCTCTACCTCCTCATATACTGCTCCAAAAATACTCTCCCTCCTCATATACAGCTCCAAAAATACTCTCCCTCTACCTCCTCATATACTGCTCCAAAATACTCTCCCTCCTCATATACTGCTCCAAAATACTCTCTCTCTCTCTTTCTCTACTACCTCATCCAGCTAGTCATGTATTAGTATTGAATGAGCTGTATCAGCCTCTTCTTTGCTTCATATAGTCTTTCTGAGATATAACAGGTCTGCTCCAGTTTTAACTGTGTTTAGACAGCTAGAAATCACCAGGGGGTGAAAAGTGAACATTTAATCTCACCAACTTCACTATACATTGTGCAGGGACAAACCTGGTGAGCTCCTCAACTGGCCTTCTAAATGCACAGTTTTCTTAGAGTATCATGCAGGAGAAACTCACCAGGTTTGTCCCTGTAGGATGTATAGGTAAGTCGTCTCACCTGCACCTCACGCTTCGTGAATAGCATAAATTGGCCATAACTCTATTTTGGTCTTGCACCTATTGGTTAATCAGAAGGGATTTTGGAGATATAACTTGCAGGCCCCATCTGCAGCTTATCATGCCTGTACTATCTCACATAAAGGATTTACTGTGGGTTTGAGAGCCGCCTGGTATTTGAAGAAAGTATTCAATTTCTCGCCGTCTCAGGAAGGTGAAAGGCTATGTAGATAAGACGAGTAACCATGGCACTGTGTAAGACGGTATTGTTAGCGCAGAGTGCGCCTCATTGACCCGTCAGCCGCTCGCTCCAGTGTGTCGATAGGGTTTTTCGGTGTCAGGGAAGGCCGTGCCTCTGTTTAGTTTTATAAATATCTGCTCGACGTTTGCATCTGTTAAATAACATGTTTTAACCGCAGAAATACATAACAAATTCAGACATTTTGAGGCTGCCGTGGCTGACTTGTGATTGGATTACAATCTGAACACCACCCGCATCCCGGATAAGCCGATTTAAGCTTGGCTTATCTGATTTACTAGGGAGATTTGTCGTTCTCCCAATTCTTGCCATTGAAGGAGAAAATTGTGTTTTTTTTATTTCTCTCTCGGGTTCCCTTTGTTGAGCAGTTTTTATCTTTTTTTTTTTTTTTTTTTTAGCCAGTACATAGTCTACTCCGCCAGACAAAGCAAGTCTTGGAGAAAGTGTTTACAGAAACAAAGCGGTTCTTTTTGGGTAATTGCGCAGTTATAGACCGACACAGACAGATCGGGAGAGATGTAGGCTTTGTGCATTTTGATTCTCAGGAGATAAGGATTTATCCGCACACGGAATGATTTCCTCCCCTCCAGCAGGGAGGTGTAATTCCTTCACGAGGGAGATCTGCTCACAATCTAAACAGGCAACGTACACCGAACTGAAACAAAGAGTAGTGGATTGATGGAACGTTCTCCCAGCATAAGCTGCAACACAAAGGAAGTCCATAGAAGTCAGGGCTTTCTAATGAACTTGAAATGGTTGTAAGACGGGGGGGGGGAAAAGGTATTTACTAGCAGCAAAAGTTGTTTTTCAAAAACCCTCACTCCAAGAGAGAGAAGGTAAACTGCGGCTGTGGTGAAGTGATGCAATGTACCCCCTGTACCCAACTAATTTGCATATCGGGCCACAAGATGATGTCATTATACTGCGACACTACAGATGTATTTAAAACACATCTTGTTTACTCACACCTTATGCATTTGCGTGCAGTTCTGTGAACACCGTGTATAGCTGATTTTAGTTTTTAATGCTGAGTACAAATAATGTTTAGGTGTTGAGGCCCCTTTATGTGCAGGTGTGAGTAAGTGGTGTGTTTTAGTGCTGGGAATGTTATATCTTCATAGGGGACACGGGCACATTGATAAACTGCTTGCCTGGCTATGTTTATAGATTCTAACCTTTTACTGTTCTGTCTGCATCTCAGAGCTGCCAAAACGAAGAGGAGGATGAAGAAAAAGAGAAAACGTTTGAAGTAAGGGCTTTTTTTTAATGAAAGAAATATTAGTGACATTGTAACATTATCATCTCCTCCAGACGAGCTTAGAGTCATTATACTAATTGTACATCTCTAATTTACTCACCAAAAATTGGCATCAGGCCAATGTTAAATCAATGGAGACAGTAGCAAGGCTGGTATGTTTCTGAAGAAAATGTGGCAACCCTACTCCTAGCAGTGTTCTTTATTCTGGTTGCTCTGGGCTAACAGTGTTCTAAATGTTGGTTGCCCTTGGCTAACAGTGTTCTATATGCTGGTTTCCCTGGGCTAGCAGTGTTCTTTATTCTGGTTGCTCTGGGCTAGCAGTGTTCTAGATGCTAGTTGCCCTGGGCTAGCAGTGTTCTATATGCTGGTTGCCCTGAGATAGCAGTGTTCTTTATGCTGGTTGCCCTGGGCTATCAGTGTTCTATGTGCTGGTTGCCCTGGGCTAGCAGTGTTCTATATGCTGGTTGCCCTGGGCTAGCAGTGTTCTATATGCTGGTTGCCCTGGGCTAGCAGTGTTCTATATGCTTTTTTCCCTGGGCTAGCAGTGTTCTATATGCTGGTTACCCTGGGACAGCAGTGTTCTATATGCTGGTTGCCCTGGGACAGCAGTGTTCTATATGCTGGTTGCCCTGGGTTAGCAGTGTTCTATATGCTGGTTGCCCTGGGCTAGCAGTGTTCTATATGCTGGTTACCCTGGGCTAGCAGTGTTCTATATGCTGGTTGCCCTGGGCTAGCAGTGTTCTATATGTTGATTGCCCTGGGACAGCAGTGTTCTAAATGATGGTTGCCCTAGGCTAGCAGTGTTCTATATGCTGGTTGCCCTGGGCTAGCAGTGTTCTATATGCTGGTTGCCTTGGGCTAGCAGTGTTCTATATGCATGCTCGTTTATTATCCTCCTGTCTCTCCAGGAAAAAGAAATGGAGAAGCAGAAAACGTTATACCAGCAGGCTCGTCTGCATGAGAGAGGAGCCGCTGAAATGGTCTTACAGATGATCAGTGCAAGTAAAGGTAAAGACCCATGCACAGGATGTGCAGAACTGATCAGGGGTGGTCCTCGCTGAGTGAAGCCACTCTCCTGGCCAACAGAAATGTGCTTAGCAGTTTCATGGTGGGTGCAATCGAAGTATTACACATAAGATGGAGGACAGCTGTAGCAAAACATGAAGGCTTCATTCAAGAAATAGGAAATTGACAAGGGAATTTCAAACTTAATGCTAAAGTAGCAGAGTTTTAATTGAAACCTATTAAGTGTAGGCATATTAAATAGAAATTATTGAATGAAAGAATACCAATAAAGTACCTTACTGATCCGGAGAACTGTAACAAGGGGCGGGCATGTTTTCAGAATGTTGGATCAGATCTTCCTATACATTGGGTCAGAACCAGGATTCCAAACAACATGCCCGCCTCCTGCTAGAGCTATACAGAGCAAAGATTCCAAACAACATGCCCGCCTCCTGATAGAGCTATACAGAGCAAAGATTCCAAACAACATATCCGCCCCCTGATAGAGCTATACAGAGCAAAGATTCTAAACAACACGTCCACCCCCTGATAGAGCTATACAGAGCAAAGATTCTAAACAACATGTCCTCCCCCTGCTAGAGCTATACAGAGCAAAGATTCTAAACAACATGTCTGCCCCCTGATAGAGCTATACAGAGAAAATATTGTAAACACGTCCGCCCCCTGCTAGAGCTATACAGACCAGATTCCAAACAACATGTCCGCCCCCTGATAGAGCTATACAGAGCAAAGGTCCTAAACAACATGTGCACCCACTGATAGAGCTATACAGAGCAAAGATTCTAAACAACATGTCCTCCCCCTGCTAGAGCTATACAGAGCAAAGATTCTAAACAACATGTCTGCCCCCTGATCGAGCTATACAGAGCAGAGAGGGCTCAATAAGGGGCATTTTTTTAATTATTTCATTAAAGCATTTCTATTTAAACCATTTACACTTGATGCAATCTTTCAATTAAAAAGAAGTTGATTTTTAGATGCAGTTATCCATTAGATCTACCGTGTATTTAGATATATCTTCGACCACGTGGCATGTGAAGGAAATGCTTTGTCCATCAGTAAGTTTTATTAATTCCCATTTGAGTAATGGATACCTGGCATCTGTAACGGATATTTCCTGTTTCCACGCAGGTGAATTGAGCATAATGGTGGTGGAGACGCTAAAACTTGGAATTGCGATTCTCAACGGTGGTAACACAGTGGTTCAGCAGGTAAACATGTTCAATGTGTCATTCTGAAGATCTATCAGCCTTTGCTTGAGTCCAATGAACCAGAATCCTGCTCCTCTCTAGTACAAGGATGTCAAACTGCACCAACTCTAGTAACTCTCTAGTACAGTTTCATTCCCAGATCTTGGCCTTTGCAGCCATGGGAGGGTTGGCTACTTTTGGCCTGGGGACAAATCTTCATCCATCAGCCCACCCATTATCATAAGATATAGACACAGATAGACAGGCAAGACACAGAGATAAACAGACAGATAAAGCATTGGTTTGGCCTAAACGCATTTTTACCCAGATTCCACTTGCCTTCTATAGCCCCAAATCCACCTCAGACCCATAGATAGAGAAAGGAGGGACTGTGAGGGTGTAGACCGTGAGGGATTCTCCTCTGACACATGTGCATGTCTATGGTGTCTGCGTGGACACATAACGTGCTTATGGGGTCTGCGTAGAAACAAGTGCATGCCTATGGGGTCTGCGTGGACACATAGTCATGCCTATGGGGTCTCCGTGGACACATAGTCATGCCTATGGGGTCTGCGTGGACACATAGTCATGCCTATGGGGTCTGCGTGGACACATAGTCATGCATTCTGGGGTCTGCGTGGACACGTGCATGCCTATGGGGTCTGTGTGCACACATAGTCATGCCTTCTTGGGTCTGTGTGCACACATAGTCATGCCTTCTGGGGTCTGTGTGCACACATAGTCATGCCTTCTGGGGTTTGTGTGCACACATAGTCATGCCTTCTGGGGTCTGCGTGGACACATAGTCATGGTTATGGGGTCTGCATGGACACGTGCATGCCAATAGAGTCTGTGTGGACACATAGTCATGTCTTCTGGGGTCTGCGTGAACACGTGCATGCCTTCTGGGGTCTGCGTGCACACAGTCATGCCTTCTGGTGTCTGTGTGGACACATATGCATGCCTACTGACCATGGAGTGTTCTATCTTAATCTACAGTCAGAGCCTCCTCTGCCCACCCTATGCACTGGGGAATTCTAAAGGGAAAAGTAATGTAGCCACAGCCCACCATCCTCCTTGTCAGCCCTTCCCTGCTTACATCCCAACTCCTAAGTATCAGCATGGGTCAACACTGAAGATTAAACTAGAACATCATGGAAGGGGATGGGACGGTTCATCATGGCTGCATGACCACAGCCGCTTCGCCGTCGGCTCCATCGCGCGAGAGATTATCGCCGGATCTTTTCATCGCGGGAACACTAAAGGGGGGGTTAATGTTAGTATTAGGGTTCAGGGGGGTTAATGTTAGTATTAGGGTTCGGGGGGGTTAATGTTACTAATCGTGTTTGCATTGGGGGGGTTAGTATGGGGGTTCAGGGTCACTTTTAGGGGGGTATGTTTGTAAATTAATTTAATAGGGGGGTATGTTTGTAAATTAATTTAATAGGGGGGTATGTTTGTAAGTTAATTTAATAGGGGCGTATGTTTGTAAGTTAATTTAATATGGGGGTATGTTTGTAAGTTAATTTAATAGGGGGGTATGTTTGTAAGTTAATTTAATAGGGGGGTATGTTTGTAAATTAATTTAATAGGGGGGTATGTTTGTAAATTAATTTAATAGGGGGGTATGTTTGTAAATTAATTTAATAGGGGGGTATGTTTGTAAGTTAATTTAATAGGGGGGTATGTTTGTAAGTTAATTTAATAGGGGCGTATGTTTGTAAGTTAATTTAATATGGGGGTATGTTTGTAAGTTAATTTAATAGGGGGGTATGTTTGTAAGTTAATTTAATAGGGGGGTATGTTTGTAAGTTAATTTAATAGGGGGCGTATGTTTGTAAGTTAATTTAATAGGGGCGTATGTTTGTAAATTAATTTAATAGGGGGGTATGTTTGTAAATTAATTTAATAGGGGGGTATGTTTGTAAATTAATTTAATAGGGGGGTATGTTTGTAAGTTAATTTAATAGGGGGGTATGTTTGTAAGTTAATTTAATAGGGGCGTATGTTTGTAAGTTAATTTAATATGGGGGTATGTTTGTAAGTTAATTTAATAGGGGGGTATGTTTGTAAGTTAATTTAATAGGGGGGTATGTTTGTAAGTTAATTTAATAGGGGGCGTATGTTTGTAAGTTAATTTAATAGGGGCGTATGTTTGTAAGTTAATTTAATAGGGGGGTATGTTTGTAAGTTAATTTAATAGGGGGGTATGTTTGTAAGTTAATTTAATAGGGGCGTATGTTTGTAAGTTAATTTAATAGGGGCGTATGTTTGTAAGTTAATTTAATAGGGGGGTATGTTTGTAAGTTAATTTAATAGGGGGGTATGTTTGTAAGTTAATTTAATAGGGGGGTATGTTTGTAAGTTAATTTAATAGGGGGGTATGTTTGTAAGTTAATTTAATAGGGGGGTATGTTTGTAAGTTAATTTAATAGGGGCGTATGTTTGTAAGTTAATTTAATAGGGGGGTATGTTTGTAAGTTAATTTAATAGTGGGGTATGTTTGTAAGTTAATGTAATAGGGGCGTATGTTTGTAAGTTAATGTAATAGGGGCGTATGTTTGTAAGTTAATGTAATAGGGGCGTATGTTTGTAAGTTAATGTAATAGGGGCGTATGTTTGTAAGTTAATGTAATAGGGGCGTATGTTTGTAAGCTAATGTAATAGGGGCGTATGTTTGTAAGTTAATGTAATAGGGGCGTATGTTTGTAAGTTAATGTAATAGGGGCGTATGTTTGTAAGTTAATGTAATAGGGGCGTATGTTTGTAAGTTAATGTAATAGGGGCGTATGTTTGTAAGTTAATGTAATAGGGGCGTATGTTTGTAAGTTAATGTAATAGGGGCGTATGTTTGTAAGTTAATGTAATAGGGGGGTATGTTTGTAAGTTAATGTAATAGGGGCGTATGTTTGTAAGTTAATTTAATATGGGGGTATGTTTGTAAGTTAATTTAATAGGGGCGTATGTTTGTAAGTTAATTTAATAGGGGCGTATGTTTGTAAGTTAATGTAATAGGGGCGTATGTTTGTAAGTTAATGTAATTGGGGCGTATGTTTGTAAGTTAATGTAATAGGGGCGTATGTTTGTAAGTTAATTTAATAGGGGCGTATGTTTGTAAGTTAATTTAATATGGGGGTATGTTTGTAAGTTAATTTAATAGGGGGGTATGTTTGTAAGTTAATTTAATAGGGGCGTATGTTTGTAAGTTAATTTAATAGGGGCGTATGTTTGTAAGTTAATTTAATAGGGGGGTATGTTTGTAAGTTAATTTAATAGGGGCGTATGTTTGTAAGTTAATTTAATAGGGGGGTATGTTTGTAAATTAATTTAATAGGGGCGTATGTTTGTAAGTTAATGTAATAGGGGCGTATGTTTGTAAGTTAATGTAATAGGGGCGTATGTTTGTAAGTTAATTTAATAGGGGGGTATGTTTGTAAGTTAATTTAATAGGGGGGTATGTTTGTAAGTTAATTTAATAGGGGCGTATGTTTGTAAATTAATTTAATAGGGGCGTATGTTTGTAAGTTAATTTAATAGGGGCGTATGTTTGTAAGTTAATTTAATAGGGGCGTATGTTTGTAAGTTAATTTAATAGGGGCGTATGTTTGTAAGTTAATGTAATAGGGGGGTATGTTTGTAAGTTAATTTAATAGGGGCGTATGTTTGTAAGTTAATTTAATAGGGGCGTATGTTTGTAAGTTAATTTAATAGGGGGGTATGTTTGTAAGTTAATTTAATAGGGGCGTATGTTTGTAAGTTAATTTAATAGGGGGGTATGTTTGTAAATTAATTTAATAGGGGCGTATGTTTGTAAGTTAATGTAATAGGGGCGTATGTTTGTAAGTTAATGTAATAGGGGCGTATGTTTGTAAGTTAATTTAATAGGGGGGTATGTTTGTAAGTTAATTTAATAGGGGGGTATGTTTGTAAGTTAATTTAATAGGGGCGTATGTTTGTAAATTAATTTAATAGGGGCGTATGTTTGTAAGTTAATTTAATAGGGGCGTATGTTTGTAAGTTAATTTAATAGGGGCGTATGTTTGTAAGTTAATGTAATAGGGGCGTATGTTTGTAAGTTATTGTAATAGGGGCGTATGTTTGTAAGTTAATTTAATAGGGGGGTATGTTTGTAAGTTAATTTAATAGGGGGGTATGTTTGTAAGTTAATTTAATAGGGGCGTATGTTTGTAAGTTAATTTAATAGGGGCGTATGTTTGTAAGTTAATGTAATAGGGGGGTATGTTTGTAAGTTAATTTAATAGGGGGGTATGTTTGTAAGTTAATTTAATAGGGGGGTATGTTTGTAAGTTAATGTAATAGGGGCGTATGTTTGTAAGTTAATGTAATAGGGGCGTATGTTTGTAAGTTAATGTAATAGGGGCGTATGTTTGTAAGTTAATGTAATAGGGGCGTATGTTTGTAAGTTAATGTAATAGGGGCGTATGTTTGTAAGCTAATGTAATAGGGGCGTATGTTTGTAAGTTAATGTAATAGGGGCGTATGTTTGTAAGTTAATGTAATAGGGGCGTATGTTTGTAAATTAATTTAATAGGGGCGTATGTTTGTAAGTTAATTTAATAGGGGCGTATGTTTGTAAGTTAATGTAATAGGGGCGTATGTTTGTAAGTTAATTTAATAGGGGCGTATGTTTGTAAGTTAATGTAATAGGGGCGTATGTTTGTAAGTTAATGTAATAGGGGCGTATGTTTGTAAGTTAATGTAATAGGGGCGTATGTTTGTAAGTTAATGTAATAGGGGCGTATGTTTGTAAGTTAATTTAATAGGGGCGTATGTTTGTAAGTTAATGTAATAGGGGCGTATGTTTGTAAGTTAATGTAATAGGGGCGTATGTTTGTAAGCTAATGTAATAGGGGCGTATGTTTGTAAGTTAATTTAATAGGGGGTATGTTTGTAAGTTAATTTAATAGGGGCGTATGTTTGTAAGTTAATGTAATAGGGGCGTATGTTTGTAAGTTAATGTAATAGGGGCGTATGTTTGTAAGTTAATTTAATAGGGGGGTATGTTTGTAAGTTAATGTAATAGGGGGGTATGTTTGTAAGTTAATGTAATAGGGGCGTATGTTTGTAAGTTAATGTAATAGGGGCGTATGTTTGTAAGTTAATGTAATAGGGGCGTATGTTTGTAAGTTAATGTAATAGGGGCGTATGTTTGTAAGTTAATGTAATAGGGGCGTATGTTTGTAAGTTAATGTAATAGGGGCGTATGTTTGTAAGCTAATGTAATAGGGGCGTATGTTTGTAAGTTAATGTAATAGGGGCGTATGTTTGTAAGTTAATGTAATAGGGGCGTATGTTTGTAAGTTAATGTAATAGGGGCGTATGTTTGTAAGTTAATGTAATAGGGGCGTATGTTTGTAAGTTAATGTAATAGGGGCGTATGTTTGTAAGTTAATGTAATAGGGGGGTATGTTTGTAAGTTAATGTAATAGGGGCGTATGTTTGTAAGTTAATTTAATATGGGGGTATGTTTGTAAGTTAATTTAATAGGGGCGTATGTTTGTAAGTTAATTTAATAGGGGCGTATGTTTGTAAGTTAATGTAATAGGGGCGTATGTTTGTAAGTTAATGTAATAGGGGCGTATGTTTGTAAGTTAATGTAATAGGGGCGTATGTTTGTAAGTTAATGTAATAGGGGCGTATGTTTGTAAGTTAATGTAATAGGGGCGTATGTTTGTAAGTTAATTTGATAGGGGCGTATGTTTGTAAGCTAATTTAATAGGGGCGTATGTTTGTAAGTTAATGTAATAGGGGCGTATGTTTGTAAGTTAATTTAATAGGGGCGTATGTTTGTAAGTTAATTTAATAGGGGCGTATGTTTGTAAGTTAATTTAATAGGGGCGTATGTTTGTAAGTTAATGTAATAGGGGCGTATGTTTGTAAGTTAATTTAATAGGGGCGTATGTTTGTAAGTTAATGTAATAGGGGCGTATGTTTGTAAGTTAATGTAATAGGGGCGTATGTTTGTAAGTTAATGTAATAGGGGCGTATGTTTGTAAGTTAATTTAATAGGGGCGTATGTTTGTAAGTTAATGTAATAGGGGCGTATGTTTGTAAGTTAATGTAATAGGGGCGTATGTTTGTAAGTTAATTTAATAGGGGGTATGTTTGTAAGTTAATTTAATAGGGGCGTATGTTTGTAAGTTAATGTAATAGGGGCGTATGTTTGTAAGTTAATTTAATAGGGGGTATGTTTGTAAGTTAATTTAATAGGGGCGTATGTTTGTAAGTTAATGTAATAGGGGCGTATGTTTGTAAGTTAATGTAATAGGGGCGTATGTTTGTAAGTTAATTTAATATGGGGGTATGTTTGTAAGTTAATTTAATAGGGGCGTATGTTTGTAAGTTAATTTAATAGGGGCGTATGTTTGTAAGTTAATTTAATAGGGGCGTATGTTTGTAAGTTAATGTAATAGGGGCGTATGTTTGTAAGTTAATGTAATAGGGGCGTATGTTTGTAAGTTAATGTAATAGGGGCGTATGTTTGTAAGTTAATTTAATAGGGGCGTATGTTTGTAAGTTAATGTAATAGGGGCGTATGTTTGTAAGTTAATGTAATAGGGGCGTATGTTTGTAAGTTAATGTAATAGGGGCGTATGTTTGTAAGTTAATGTAATAGGGGCGTATGTTTGTAAGTTAATTTAATAGGGGCGTATGTTTGTAAGTTAATGTAATAGGGGCGTATGTTTGTAAGTTAATGTAATAGGGGCGTATGTTTGTAAGTTAATGTAATAGGGGCGTATGTTTGTAAGTTAATTTAATAGGGGCGTATGTTTGTAAGTTAATGTAATAGGGGCGTATGTTTGTAAGTTAATGTAATAGGGGGGTATGTTTGTAAGTTAATGTAATAGGGGCGTATGTTTGTAAGTTAATGTAATAGGGGGGTATGTTTGTAAGTTAATGTAATAGGGGCGTATGTTTGTAAGTTAATGTAATAGGGGGGTATGTTTGTAAGTTAATGTAATAGGGGGGTATGTTTGTAAGTTAATTTAATAGGGCGTATGTTTGTAAGTTAATGTAATAGGGGCGTATGTTTGTAAGTTAATGTAATAGGGGGGTATGTTTGTAAGTTAATGTAATAGGGGCGTATGTTTGTAAGTTAATGTAATAGGGGCGTATGTTTGTAAGTTAATTTAATAGGGGCGTATGTTTGTAAGTTAATGTAATAGGGGCGTATGTTTGTAAGTTAATGTAATAGGGGCGTATGTTTGTAAGTTAATTTAATAGGGGGTATGTTTGTAAGTTAATTTAATAGGGGCGTATGTTTGTAAGTTAATGTAATAGGGGCGTATGTTTGTAAGTTAATTTAATAGGGGGTATGTTTGTAAGTTAATTTAATAGGGGCGTATGTTTGTAAGTTAATTTAATAGGGGCGTATGTTTGTAAGCGCTGATGGTTCAGTGTTCAAACTTCTGCACTGAGAACTGTCAGCGGTGAAGCAGCCGCGAAGCACTGTCCTAGACCCTCATGTAAACCCTTAGATTGTTCTCTTATTTGTAACGTTTCTCCATTTTTCTCCTGCAGAAAATGTTAGATTACCTGAAGGAGAAGAAAGATGCCGGGTTCTTTCAGAGCTTGTCTGGCTTGATGCAGTCTTGCAGGTGAGATCCTGTAACTAACAAGTTCTGTCTGTTCTGTGCCCTTGAGAAACGGCAGGTCCGTTATTGGCAAGCTACACGGAATCATCAGTGAGCATTTCTCCTGATAGAAAGACAACACTCAGCAAATCACCATTAAATGCAGTATAAGCCCTTACAATAGGTCCATTCCATAGCTTCTTATCCTGAAGGTCGAAAGCAGAGCCCTGCTAAACAGCACAATGACTGCTCAGGGCATCGACTTGCTCCGACTCAGGTCACTCCTCTCGTTTCTCTTTACAGCGTCCTCGATCTGAATGCGTTTGAAAGACAGAACAAGGCGGAGGGTCTTGGCATGGTTACTGAAGAAGGGACACGTGAGTATAGGTTAAGGAGAACTAATACAAGTGGAAACGTTGACAAAGTGCTGGGGATCTCAAGTAGATCTCTTGCTTCACTGATGCCATAGACACAGCTTATGAACAATACGCCGGACTGCAAATGGACTTCATTTTTTATTTGTAGATTAAACATTTGGGGGAATATTTATGAATGGACAATTGCGGTCGCGGTAGAATCTGCTCCTGCTTGTCGTTCCCCTTTTATAAATTCACCTAGAAATGATAAATAACTCACACATTTTTCCCACCCTAGATTGTGGCCAGTGTGTCTCACTGGGACGTCGGAATGGGGTGTGTCTGTGCTCCCGCGCGTAAATCTGACAATGGGACTACAGGATATAAGTACTGTCCTGAATAGAATAGTACAGTTGTGGTTATGAACAGACGCAGATGCTCCATATGTGCTAGGCGTGCACCGCATAGTTCTCCGAACAGAGAGCACACAAACCCCCGAAATACATCCAGGAGACAGACTGCAGCTGTGAAAATTCGTATACTTTTAGGGCTGGTTGAATTGGCAACAGAGTGAGTGACTCTGCTGCCGAATTCTTAGCTGCCGTCGGCCCCTCGGATGTAACTTGTGCATTTCCAGGGGTTTGAGTGCTGGCTGGCTGTCTGCAGCACACAACTCCCTGGAAATACACAAGATACATTGTGCCTCTGAGTGACAGGCGTACTCCGGACTGGCAGCACTCCTCTCACTCAGGGGCACGTGTAACTCCCCTGGTTGTGAACTGTAGGCAAAAAATAAGGTAATCTTTTAATTAAACAGAAGTCCAAGTAAAGGCGTTTAAACTGAAATGATTTAATGAAAGAATACAAATAAAGTACCTTCACCTCTTTGCTCTGTATAGCTCTCAGCCGTATAGCTATCGGGAGATGGAGGATCTGACCCAAGGTTCTAAACAAGATGTCCGCCTCTCTATCCAAGCAAGGAGGGCTCAATAAGGTGGTTGATTTGTATTCTATGATTAAAACATTAATATACGCTTTTTGCAATTTCTCAATTAAACATAACATAATGTTTTAGCCGACAGTTGTCCTTAACGTAAGAGCCTCCTGCAGATTTGGTTCCAAAGCTCTGTTAACTTGACTAAGGTGTCTTTAAGTGACAGTCTAATGAGAGCGATGTGTCGACAAATTACTTAATTGTCTTTGAGCGGTAAATCGTCAGAGATCTCTAGCTAACTCATGACTCATAGCAGTGAACGAGCTGTGAATCCATCCCACCCTTCCCATGAGTGATCTTCTCTCTGTAGAGAGACAGAGAGCCTTATGGTGCCCCCATATCGGCAAAAGTCTCACCTGGCTTATTTTCGGTGTTTTATCCATGATTTTAATATATATGAAAATGCACTTATTTTTACTTTAAAAGAAATCACAGTTCTACTGTAGTTTTACCAAATCATTTCACCTGGACTTATAAATGCAGTGAAATTTCAATAATGAGGGGCTTGCACTGTTACTGTGGAATACCTTCGTCTTGGTATATATTACTCGTATGTCCCTTACATTTCTCTTTCTCTGTCCCTCTTTTCTTTGGTGCAGTTATTGTTCGGGAGCGAGGTACGTTATATTTTGTTCTTCTCAGCCATTCTGTAATTGTATTTGATTTCAGACATTTGATAGGAGTTTAATGTCAGAGCTGCCGGCTATGGGCTTATATCAGTTCTATCTGCTTAGTCGAACCCTATAGACATTAATTAGCAATGAAATCTTCTCATCTCTATCGCGTTCTAGCTGTTTATTTGTTTTCCCGCATTAATTACATCTTTGCAGATATGCATATTGTCAGCTCTGTAATCTTTCAGCAGATTAAATGAAAGGCAAACAGAGAAACTACACTTTCTTCTTGTTTGTTTTTTTGTGTATTAAAAACTGTGTATCATTCACATTAGTGATTTATTCTTAAAGGAGCAGTAAATTAGGAATTTTTTTGTTGTTCTTTTTAATTAGCGTTTCACTTAGAAAGTGACAGAGTTTGTTCCTGCCTTTTTATTGGTGCTTTGTGGGGGTCAAGGACTGAACTTTAAAAACTGAACACTAAAAGTCAGCCAAGGACTACAAAGCATTTAGTGTAGTGATTCTTGAATGTACTCTGTGTTAAATCCCAGTAATTGATGCAGTTATTGGAGAAGCATTTTTATTTTTTTAATGCTTAGGAGATTTCCAAATTGGCATTGCAGCCAGGAGTTCGAAAACCATTTGTGGAATGTTTGTAACCAGGCTTGACAAACCCCAGGCTCCTAAAATCCCTACTACTGGCTCCTAACTTTTTGTGATTATTTCCCATGGCACTTTACGGAAGGGAAATACCCCTGGCTCCTAAAAATTACCAGGCTGGCTCCTGAATTGTTCTTTTCGGCTGTACATATATACATATATTTACATATAAATGTCAATCCCCGTTTGTTTAGAATATTGGTATATTCCGAGGTACTATTAGTAGTCATTGATGATGATGTCATTATTTTACCAAGGGGAGAAGGTCTTACAGAATGATGAATTCACCAGAGATCTCTTCAGGTTCCTGCAACTTCTGTGTGAAGGTCACAATAACGGTAAGGTTTATTTGTAATTGTAGACAGTGCTATATTTAGGTTTTGTGCTGCCCTAGGCCTGACTAAACTCATGCACCTCGACCCCAATTTATTTCACCCCATCCATCCCTGCCGACAGAGCCAGATTGCCCCCGCATCCATGCCCACAGAGCCAGATTGCCCCTGCATCCCTGTCCACGGTGCCAGATGGGTGTGGTCTATCACAGGCAGGCAGTCCCTGGGGTGGGTGTGGTCTATCATGGGTAGGCAGTCCTTGGAATGGGTGTGGTCTTTCACGAGCAGGCAGTCCTTGGGATGGGTGTGGTCTGTCACAGGGCAGGCAGTCCCTGGGATAGGTGTGGTCTGTCACGGGCAGGCAGTCCCTGGAATAGGTGTTGTCTATAATGGGCAGGCAGTCCCTGGGATGGGGGCGGTCTATCATGGGCAGGCAGTCCCTGGGATATGTGTTGTCTGTCACGGGCAGGCAGTTCTTGGGATGGGGGCGGTTTATCACGGGCAGGCAGTCCCTGGGATATGTGTTTTCTGTCACTGGCAGGCAGTTCCTGGGATGAGTGCGGTCTATCACTCTCTTGCAGACTCTGGAGACAAATGTGCCCTAGTGCTTGATTTTCTCCACTAGGGAGAACTATATGTGTTCCCCTGCTGATGCCTGTTTTACTGAAGTTTCTTCCTGGTACATTATCTCAGACTTTCAGAATTTCCTCCGGACCCAGATGGGAAACACAACTACTGTGAACATTATCATTAGCACGGTGGATTATCTCCTTCGCCTACAGGTAATCACCTTGTGTATTCTTGTGTCATCTTTATAATGTGGGGAATTATGAGTACTACATGCAGAAGATGTCTTGCTCTGAGGAGGCTGTCAAATTTTCTCTCTGGGCCCTGACCTTTGCGACATTATGCAGATCCAGATCCTTGGGGTCCTTCAGTCTTGTATGTATCCTTTTCAGGTCATGAATGGTTCTGGCCATACATATGTACACTGAGAATTTTCAAGATGAATCTAGTGGGTGGAGCCATGCTATCTTTACAGCATTCTCAATTATAAAAAAAACTATGCATAATACAAATGCAAAAAAGTAACGGCTACTCGGAGTTGGTTGGAAGTAGGATTTGTGCAAATGTACGTCTGACAGACCTGTAGGAGGACTCGCATGTCAGCAACCGACCAATAGCAGAGCTTGCATGTCGGCAACTGACGAAAAGCAGAGCTAGCAGGTCGGCAACCGACCAAAAGCAGAGCTAGCAGGTCGGCAACCGGACAAAAGCAGAGCTAGCAGGTCGGCAACCGACCAAAAGCAGAGCTAGCAGGTCGGCAACCGGCCAAAAGCAGAGCTAGCAGGTCGGCAACTGGACAAAAGCAGAGCTAGCAGGTCGGCAACCGGCCAAAAGCAGAGCTAGCAGGTCGGCAACTGACCAAAAGCAGAGCTAGCAGGTCGGCAACTGACCAAAAGCAGAGCTAGCAGGTCGGCAACTGACCAAAAGCAGAGCTAGCAGGTCGGCAACTGACCAAAAGCAGAGCTAGCAGGTCGGCAACCGACCAAAAGCAGAGCTAGCAGGTCGGCAACCGACCAAAAGCAGAGCTAGCAGGTCGGCAACCGACCAAAAGCAGAGCTAGCAGGTCGGCAACCGGCCAAAAGCAGAGCTAGCAGGTCGGCAACCGGCCAAAAGCAGAGCTAGCAGGTCGGCAACCGACCAAAAGCAGAGCTAGCAGGTCGGCAACCAACCAAAAGCAGAGCTAGCAAGGCGGCAACCGACCAAAAGCAGAGCTAGCAGGTCAGCAACCAACCAAAATCAGAGCTAGCAGGTCGGCAACCAACCAAAATCAGAGCTAGCAGGCATTGTCCTGGCTGCGGGGTTGTTCTGGATCTTTGAGCACCTAATCAGATGGGCCTCTCCTAAACAATCTGCCCTTTAGACGCTGTGGGTGCCCCAAATAGCTGCTTAATTCGCTTACGTGGCAGCACCCCTACTGCTCTGCTGTACCTGAGCCATTATATCTCTGCAAGAAAACTCATTTAACAAGAAATCCGCTCTGTTCAGCATTATATAGGTGTTTCACATTTTATCATTGCTGTCTCTTTAACTACAATCTCCCACTGACTCCAGCGAAAAAGAGAGAAATGAAACCCCGAGAAATGTGAAGCAGACGTGAAATGTTTGATAACACGGCACTGCCTCCGCATGTTTAATCAACAGGTTTATTGTGGTTTAGCCGGCACTCATACAATGGGAATTTGATTCCCTGTATAATGCATGGAGGAAATGCTGCATCTGCTGCTGTTCAACTTCCAAAACGCGATATTGTTTCCCGTGAACCAAACAAACTGATTGTGATGCTCGGGGTTTGCATTGGCGAGAAATATAAAACCCATTTGGTCCGTGTTAGAAAAATGGCGGATCCTGGTCTGGGTTAGGCAGGGGGTGTATGTCAGACCAGGGGTGAAACAATAGGGGCACATCCTTTTAAACACACTAATAATCCTTGTCAAATAAGTGCATGAAATCAGTACGAGTAAAAAAAAATCCAGGTCGCCTTCCCCCCTAGTTGATGACTTGGGACCGGCGTCTCCACCAATCCAAAATAAGAGCAGTTTGGGGTAATAATTCACGTAAGCTTGAGGATGAATGTTGGTCTGCATTCATCATAAGTGTGTTTATTACCCCAGAAATCAATATATAAAGGATGTATTACCCCAGAGCATTAGGGGGCGCAGAAGGTACATTGCATCTGAGCTGGTCCTGTTAAGGTGGGGCACCAGGAACCTTAACAATCTTGGTTCCCGATGATTCTAGTCACCATGGAAACCAATGGAATTTTCCTGCTGATGACATCACTTTTAGAACTTTACCCCAGAAATCACCTTTATACCAAATCCTGAGTCCCACCTAGACTATTAGATGATCTTGCTCCATTGCTCAGTCCTTTAGCAGAGTGGGAAAATGGCCGTGTTACCTTTATTAACCATTTAACAACGGGGCGAGCCTTCAAAGACACTGGAAAGGTTATCTAGAGGACGTCTATCTGTGGTCCTGATGCATAACTAGGCCAGATTCCTGCATGGAGAATGCAACATATTCATTAAAGCAAAATAATGTTTTTTTTTTATTTTAACCCATGAGACACATACACTCCCAAGATCTGATTCTGCGGAATCGCTGAGGATTCATCTCTATGCAGTAAATGTGTATTTTGCTGCCACCTGTTATACAAAGCAGAATGTTTAGTTATGGGGTTTAAATGCCAGGACAGTATAGATTGACACCTCAATTAAAAACAAAAAAATATTATGTTCCTGCTTCCTCTAGTCATCCTTTCGTTACCCAACCTTTCAAGTGTCCTGTTCCTCTTACCTGTGCTATTCTGTCTGATTGTTAGGGACTTGGGATGTTTGGGGTGTGTATCAGAGCTTCAGGTAGGGGTGTCACCTTTCCTCCCATATAATATCGGCCATGCTATCTCCTCCATAGACTTAAGACTGTCCTGAAGCCAATTATTTTTTAACCAGCCCAGGACATTAAAACATTTATTATTGTATGTGTGTAAATACCACCGAATCACCTACCTTATTCATGTTCTAAATGACATCCCTAATTACATTAGTAGTAATGAAACCACCTGAGAAGTCAGGAAAAGGCTTCACAACACGTCATGCCCCCTCGCCAGTTCCTTAAAATTTAAAGAGGTTATTTATCAAATTCTAAAATCATAAGGGACATTCCATTGGTTTCTTTGGTGACTGCACCACTTCTAAAACTTTTGCCCCCAGTATTTACCCTTTATAAATGACCATCTAAGAGTCCCTCTTTGGCCATTATCAAATACTGGTAGGTATTCCTTAGCATTGATAATAGTGACCTATTTATTCCATGTGGGGCTAAAATAATGGAAAAGCAATACAAAGGATCTGAGCCCCAGTGTCTGTACAGGAGCCCCAGTGTCCGTACACGAGCCCCAGTGTCCATACAGGAGCCTCAGTATCCGTACAGGAGCCTCAGTGTCCGTACAAGAGCCCCAATGTCCCCTGTGGCAAGATCTACAGAACTCCATAGAACATCATTAAATTGTCCATCACAGACCTTAATAGGATGTGCCTGTTCCTGGTGTGAAGGGACCTTTCCCTGGTGTGGAGGGGCCCTTCCCTGGTGTGGAGGGGCCCTTCCCTGGTGTGGAGGGGCCTTTCGCTGGTGTGGAGGGGCCTTTCCCTGGTCTGGAGGGGCCTGTTCCTGCTCTGGAGGCGCCTGTTCCTGCTCTGGAGGCCCCTGTCCCTGGTATGGAGGCCCCGGTCCCTGGTGTAGAGGCCCCTGTCCCTGGTGGGGAGGCCCCTGTCCCTGGTGTGGAGGCCCCTGTCCCTGGTGTAGAGGCCCCTGTCCCTGGTGTAGAGGCCCCTGTCCCTGGTGTAGAGGCCCCTGTCCCTGGTGTGGAGGCCCCTGTCCCTGGTGTGGAGGCCCCTGTCCCTGGTGTGGAGGCCCCTGTCCCTGGTGTAGAGGCCCCTGTCCCTGGTGTGGAGGCCCCTGTCCCTGGTGTGGAGGCGCCGGTCCCTGGTGTGGAGGCCCGGTCCCTGGTGTGGAGGCGCCGGTCCCTGGTGTGGAGGCGCCTGTCCCTTGTCTGGATGCCCCTATCCCTGCTCTGGAGCTGCCTGTCCCTGGTCTGCAGGCGCCTGTCCCTGGTGTGGAAGCACCTGTCCCTGGTCTAGAGGTGTTTTTGGGAGTCGTATAAACATTTCCTAATAATATATTATCAAGTCTTAAAAGAAATCACTTCCCTAAAACATATGATTGAGTCTGAAATACTCTCCTGTGAAGACTTCCAGATCATTGGAGAAACGGTGACTCACTGTGTAGAGTGTAAGGGGTCTATTAATAATTCCAGAACTCCCAGGGACATTTCCCATGGACATAAATATTTAACGTGGAAATGTTTTATTGAATGCCATGAATTTTGCATCATGTTTTCGTTTAAAAGGATTATTGTGCAACATGTAATGTAAGGAGTGGGCGTCCTGCATGGAATCGTCTTGTACTATTCCTGTTATATGTTATATGTGTAGCATCTAAAGCAGCATGACATTAAGGTCTGTCTAGAGCAGGGGCCGCCGGAATGTGGACCTGAGACTGGTCCAGCTGTCTAGAATGTGCCAGAGGGCTGCAGTGTGACAGCTGGGATTTAGATACTTGTACAAAGCAGTTATGTCTTCCGTCTGATACGTACCCTATAGATTAACCTATGGAAATCTCTAGTGATGCCACAATGATTTCCTAAAATGGCAGAATACGGTTATTAACTTTGCTTTCATTGAAAGATTGTATTGTGTAGACATTTTAAATAGAAACATTGTAATGGAAAAAAAAAAAAATATTGTAGTTTATTGAGCCCTCTTTGCTCGGTATAGGTCTATTAGGATGCAGATGTGTTGTTTGGAATATTGGTTCAGATTTTCCTTCATTCAATCCATGAAAAGAAACAACATGTCTGTGTCAGGATTCGGAGATAGTGGAACCTTGATGCTGAGAAGGCACCGGCTATTACGATGGACATTTAGCAAACAACAAAATTCTTCTGCCTGAAGGAATTCCACCTTACGCTTGAGCCTCAGGCTTAATTCCCCCAGGTCTTTTGCACTCTGTCAATACCAACACACAGACGAGAACCCTAGTAGAGACTAGAAAACAGGAACCGAGGATAACAGGAACAGCAAAATTACAACAGGATAAGGCAATCGGGTGGTCGGACAGGCACGGCAAAGGTACAATAGGATCAGACACAAGTATGGTCGGACAGGTAAAAGGTCAAGGCTGGCAGCAAACGGGAATTGTCAAACAACACGCAGGATTGGCAACAGAAAACAAAATAGAAAGTACAGGAACACTAGCAAAAGGCTCTGAGGCTCTATCACAGGCAAGGACTGAAACACAAATGAGGCTTTAAATAGAAATACTAATAATTGGCTGGCCAATGGAAACGTTTGGGAGGGTAAACAAAACTTATAAGTAAGTCCCTTTAAGAGATAGTAAGGGCAGGAAGCCGGGACACCACTGCGCACGAGCAAACCGAAAAGGGGGCGTGATCGTCTATCCGGATGACATACAACGGAGATGTGCATAGGAGGCGCAACGGCGCTGCACTAACAGTCTGCCACCTGTTACAGCTATACAGAGCCAGGTTTCTAAACAACATGTCCGCCCCCTGATAGAGCTATACAGAGCAAGGTTTCTAAACAACATGTCCGCCCCCTGATAGAGCTATACAGAGCCAGGTTTCTAAACAACATGTCCGCACCCTGATAGAGCTTTACAGAGCAAAGATTCTAAACAACATATCCGCCCCTGATAGAGCTATACAGAGCAAAGATTCTAAACAACTTGTCCGCCCCCTGATAGAGCTATACAGAGCAAAGTTTCTAAACATGTCCGCCCCTGATAGAGCTATACAGAGCAAAGATTCTAAACATGTCCGCCCCTGATAGAGCTATACAGAGCAAAGATTCTAAACAACATGTCCGCCCCCTGATAGAGCTATACAGAGGAAAGATTCTAAACAACATGTCAGCCCCCTGATAGTGCTATACATACCGAAGATTCTAAACAACGTATCCGTGCTTGAGCTGTATGGAAAGATGGCTCAGATGTTCCTTCATTCAAGATGAACGTTCAGAGTCACTAAATCGAATTGTTTTTCAGGATACCAATCCACCATCCCATTTATTTCCCTTCTCCCTCTTCCCTCATCCAAATTATGTTCCATTTGTTTCTCTCCTCTCACCATGTTTCATTCGTACAGTCTCCACCATTATGCTCAACACTTGGCAGATCTCATTGGTCACCAACCAGCCGCGTAGGGTTTCTTTGGTTTGAATCTGATGTGCTTTATTTAACGTGCAACGTTCCCCTTGCAGGAATCCATCAGTGACTTCTACTGGTATTATTCGGGGAAGGAAGTTATCGACGAATCTGGACAACACAACTTCTCCAAATCCCTGGCCGTCACCAAACAAATATTCAATTCACTCACAGAATACATTCAGGTAACGTGTTGTGACGTCACTGTATGTTTGCTGTATGTGCCACATTGCCAGAGCTGAGCACCTTTATGGATCATCAAGGGGAAGAGGCCACAATAAAGCCCAGCTTTAAGTCCAGTCCTGGTACCTTTTGGTCCAGGGTGAGGGAAGACGAAATCCTGCAGTGAATGAAGTTGCATCCAATGATTTTATATCCAGAGGCTGCAATATGGCCAGTAAAGGGCATCATATAGAATGGCTGCTGGGATGTTAGAATTCAGCAGTTTGAAATCGGCAGTGTAGGTAGGTAGAGTATGTCTCATGGTAAGTTTCTATGATGGTCATACAAAATATTTACTCTGTTTAAAAGATGGGCAAAGAAACAAATTACCTGCTGTATTGATCATTTTTGCTAATATTTGTTTGTGGTCTGCACAGAATACGGCAGCACTGGCTTTGTTTGTTATATAATAATGTCATGAAACCGGCTAATCTAGTCAAAGTGCTCTGGGTTTTTATATAACCCTGCTCTATCTCGAGAGAGCCATATGTACCCAATGATACATTTATAATTAGGCACAATTACTCTTTTTCAATTAGCCATTGTTAACATGGCTTTAGGGTCTGTGCGTTATGCTTCTGCTTTCTATGTAGAAATTGTCTGGATATGAACGCCGATGCTTGTATTTTCCAGAATGTTTACTAAATTGATTAAAGGTCAACTGGAGCAAAGAATTAGCTTATGTTCAACTGAAAGATTGCATTAATTGTAGATATTTTAAATGGAAATGCTTTAATGAAACAAATGAAGCACCTTATTGAGGCCTCTTTGTTATATAGTGCTATCAGGGGGCAGACATGTTGTTTAGAATCTTGGGTCAGGTGGGCAGACCTTCCTTCATCTGACCCAAGATTCTAAACATGTCCGCCCCCTGATAGAGCCTTATGGAAAAAAGAGGACTCAATAATGCACTTTATTGGTATGTTTTCCATTAAAGCATTTCTATTTATAATGCCTGCACTTGATGCAATCTTTCAATCAAACACAACTTCATTTTTCCTACAGTTAGTTCCCCTCTCTAATCTACAAACATCTCTGTGAAGAATTGGTGGAATGAGTATCCCTCCAATAAACTCTGTGTGTGGACAGTGGTGGTGTGTTTTATCTATAGCCAGGGGGCTTGGCGCACCCTGCGTAGTTCTGGCTGCCAGACATTCTCTTTCATGGAAATGGCAGACAGATCAGTTTCTTGATGTGTGCAATCTGCACAGGAGCAGCCCTGTCTGCGTGTGTGCTCCACTGCAAGTTAAACCACCGCTCATTGCACATCACAAGGATGTCCCCCTCCCTTCCGGTGTCGCCACAACAACACCTTTTATCAAATGCAGAGTTAGAATTTCACAACCATCAAAGTGAACTGGAAAAACGCAGTGAATGTTTGGATTAAGCCTTTAAATCAAATTCTTTTTTTCCCATTGACCATGTGGATTCTAAATGCAAATACTGATTATTATAACAATATTCTGTAAACTTGTCTGTTTACATCTGAACACAAGTATAATCATTTGCACAGATACAGAAGCTGGTGTAAAGCAATCTCCAGGTGGATATGTGTATTATTTACTAAAATGATTACTTGTTTGAGAAATGCGTCAGGGATGGAAAACATAAATACATACATTAAAAACGTATTTAAACAAAAGTGGGGCATCACCAAAGATGGGAATGGGTTATTAGCTCTAAAATCCATATAAATGGTGTCAGTATAACTACACAGATATGTTACATTCCTTTTTTTTTTTTTTTACATACATGCATACATATATATATATATATATATATATATATATATATATATATATATATATATATACCGGTATATATATATACCGGTATATATATATATATACGGTATATAGTATGTAAAAGTCTAGTCAGTAACTGACTTTAGAAAGTTTTAAAGGACAGTGGTCAGAAGATTTGTAATTGAATGATTTCATTTAGTATAGACCAATAGTTCTAAATAGAAACACTTTAATGAAAGAATACAAATAAACTATCTTAGTGAGCCCTCCATGCTCCGTACAGCGCTACCAGGGGGCAGACATGTTTTTTGGAATCTTGGGTCAGAGGAAGGAAGATCTGACCCAAGATGTCTACCTTCCAGATAGAGCTATACCAGCAGAGAGGGCTCAAAAAGGTGCTTTATTTTCATTCTCTTCTATATAAAATGTCTACACTTTGTGCACTCTTTCAGTTAAATAGACCTTCATACTTGGCTGACAGCTATCCGTTAAATATGTTGATTCATTTGGTTTATAAAGAGTGGGCAAAGTGATATTCCAGACTTGCAGTACATCAGACAGGGCTCCTGACCCAGCGCCCAAAGAAGGAGACACAAGGTATCAGTGAAAGCCCTAACCATTGATCCTCACCGAGGCAGCTCGCAGAGCTTAGCAAAAGACACATAAGGTTAAAAAGACCCATTCTTTTCTGTTGTCTGTCTTGTCAGCATGACATGGTTACAGTGGGATCAGGCTGCACAATGAGACTGTGAACGGAACATGATGTGGGGACTGCACCAGCCAAGCGCTTAGTGAATTCACTCATGTCTCTTTACTCTTACAGGGCCCGTGCATCGGGAACCAGCAGAGCTTAGCTCACAGCCGGCTTTGGGATGCTGTGGTTGGCTTCCTCCATGTCTTTGCCAACATGCAAATGAAGCTCTCCCAGGTAAACAACATGTATAGTTTCATGATTAGTCAGTGCGGGTTGAGTTACAACACAGTACAGAATCTCTCAGCGTCCAAGTGATCCTCCCTATCATTACAGAACGATCTTGGGTCTGGCAGTAACTCTGAAAGTCATTCTGGAGCCCTAGCTTCTATATAAACCAATGATAAGAAGTTAAAAAATGACTATCAGTCGGAGTGGTTTTATCTACATGTTTGAAGAATTATTGTACACAAGCTGTTGTAAAGCTAAATATCCAAAATGATAACTATAATTGCAGTATAGGCACACTTACATTACACAGGAGTCTGTACAGAGCAGACATATAATAATACCAGGTGAATGATAACTATACTTGCACTGTGTGCATACATACATTACACAGGAGCCTGTACAGAGCAGACATATAATAATACCAGGTGAATGATAACTATCCTTGCAATGTGTGCATACATATATTACACAGGAGTCTACAGAGCAGACATATAATAATACCAGGTGAATGATAACTATCCTTGCAATGTGTGTATACATACATTACACAGGAGTCTGTACAGAGCAGACATATAATAATACCAGGTGAATGATAACTATCCTTGCAGTGTGTGCATACATACATTACACAGGAGTCTGTACAGAGCAGACATATAATAATACCAGGTGAATGATAACTATCCTTGCAATGTGGTCATACATACATTACACAGGAGTCTGTACAGAGCAGACATATAATAATACCAGGTGAATGATAACTATCCTTGCAATGTGTGCATACATACATTACACAGGAGTCTGTACAGAGCAGACATATAATAATACCAGGTGAATAATAACTATACTTGCAATGTGTGCATACATATATTACACAGGAGTCTGTACAGAGCAGACATATAATAATACCAGGTGAATGATAACTATCCTTGCAATGTGTGCATACATACATTACACAGGAGTCTGTACAGAGCAGACATATAATAATACCAGGTGAATAATAACTATACTTGCAATGTGTGCATACATATATTACACAGGAGTCTGTACAGAGCAGACATATAATAATACCAGGTGAATAATAACTATCCTTGCAATGTGTGTATACATTTAGTGTAAATATTTGTACAATCCTGCTCCTTCCCCACTGCCCCGTACATTATACCCTTCTCAGTAGCACGTGCAAGGTTTAGCTGAGACCAGTTGCTTATTTGTGATTCTCCTGTGTGCTAATCATTTCTAACATTTAAAGGGGAGAGAATTCCATTGGTTTTTACTGTATAATTTGCCAGACGTTGTCTCACCCTCATGAAACTGTGATACTTTGAGGGATTTGCTAATTGGGACCAGTACTTGTGACTCATTAATTAATTACATCGACAGAGGAAACAGCTCTCTGTCTAGAGAAAGTTTACTGTTCCTCAGGCAGGGGCGCTCTGCTGAAAGTTCATCCCTAGGGATACAGCGTTATTCACATGAATCGTGTTCGGCCTCTCCAGGATTTTCAGTCTATTTGTCTACTGAACTGCATGATGATTCACTCATTCAGAGAAGACGCTGGCAGCAAAAATGGTTAATTAGATTGAGTCAGAAGCATGTTAAAGAGGATCTATCATGAAGAGAATAGAGATATTGTACCAGGAGTGTGTCTCTTCATGTGCTGAATGTTAAAGGACAATTGGCAGGAAAAAAATGTAACGATTGCATCAAGCGTAGACATTTTAAATAGCTCTCTTTGCTCAGTATAGCTCTATCAGGGGGCGGATATGTTGGGTCAGATGAAGGAAGATCTGACCCACAGAACCCAAGATTCTAAACATGTCCGGCCCCTGATAAAGCTATACAGAGCAAAGATTCTTAACAACATGTCCACCCCCTGATAGAGCGATACAGAGCAAAGATTCTAAACAACATGTCTGCCCCCTGATAGAGCTATACAGAGCAAAGATTCTAAACAACATGTCTGCCCCCTGACAGAGCTATACAGAGCAAAGTTTCTAAACGTGTCTGCCCCTGATAGAGCTATACAGAGCAAAGATTCTAAACAACAAGTATGTCCCCTAATAGAGCTATACAGAGCAAAGATTCCAAACAACATGTCCGCCCACTGATAGAGCTATACAGAGCAAAGATTCGAAACAAAAAGTCCGTCCCCTGATAGAGCTATACAGAGCAAAGATTCGAAACAACATGTCCACCTACTGATAGAGCTATACAGAGCAAAGATTCTAAACAACATGTCCGTCCCCTGACAGAGCTATACAGAGCAAAGATTCTAAACAACATGTCCGTCCACTGATAGAGCTATACAGAGCAAAGAGTACTGAATAAGGTACTTTACTTGTATTGTTTCATTAAAGCATTTCTATATGAAATGTCTACTTTTAATTCAATCTTTCAATTACATAGAAGTTACATTTTTTGTCATAGTTGTCTCCATTAACATTCATTGCTCTAACTCTTATTAGAGGGAGGACAGGCATCGGCCAAATCTATGGGTATTAGGCTGGGCACAACTGAGGCCAGCAAGGTGGGTGAATTCAGAGACCAGCTCTACTTCTTCCTTTAGGAACTTGATTGGAACTAAAAGTTACGAAGAACAGCAAGGTTTCCCTCAGTGTCTTCTATGGTTGCAACATACCCGGAAAGGTTCACTGTTGGACGTTACTCCAATAGCAGAGTGGCGGGATCTGCTAGACGGCAACATTAGATGAAGGAGACAACTATCTCCAGTCTTGGACACTTTTCTGCTTCTGAACGTGTAGCGAGAAATGTAGACGCAGTATTTCAGGACACATTTTGGAAAATGGATTGATTTTTGACAAGGTTGAGTTTCAGGGAAGCCAGGTTAGCGTTATGTAAACTGCTATTTAATACCCTTTTCTAACCCCCATGTTTTGTCATGTCTTAGGACTCCAGCCAGATTGAGTTGCTGAAAGAATTATTGGATCTTCTGCAGGATATGGTGGTGATGCTTCTCTCCCTACTAGAAGGTAGTCTTTCATACAGAATGCGCATGGGAAGAATTAGTCTTTAGGTATTCTGCACAATGGCCTGAGGGCATATGGGGCACAGATATATGTCTCTGATATTATGTTTTATCAGACATGACATTATTTAGATTTCTCTACATCCAGATATGAACACTAAGATGCATGCATGTTTGGGTGCAAGGCTTAACAAAACCTCAGGCTCCTAAAAACCCTATGGATGGCTCCTATTCTTTTATTGTTTTGCATGAAACTCTATGAAAGGACCATTCCCCAGTTCCTACAAATAACTAGTCTGGCTCCTGAATTGGTCTCTCTGACTCCTAAAGTCTAGAAATGTTTGTCATTCCCTGGCTGCCATGGTACTCATTGTATGGTGTCATATGAATATGTTAAGGAGGGGCCACTCATGGGTTTGAATGATATTTCATCCTAGAATGGCACTGTATATGGGGCTTGTTATCCAAAATGATGAAATCAGCACACCGCTTGCTTGGTAAATATTCATGTGTTTAAAAACTAAGTGATGATACAGGGGGGAGTGATAGCAATTCCAAAAGACTTAACCCGTTTCACGCTGACATATGTGCGTACTCATAAGTCTGTATATGTGGGTCCTTTAAAGGTCAAATGTCAGCAAAAATATTAAGTTCTAGTGTAAAAATTGGAGTACCTTATTGAGCCCTCTTTTCTTGTGGGGACAGACATCTTGATTACGAATCATCTGACCGAAGATGTCCACCCCCTGATAGAGCTATACAGAGCTAGGATTCTAAACAACATGTCCACTCCCTGATAGAGCTATATAGAGCAAAGATTCTAAACAACATGTCCATCCGCTGATACAGCTATACAAAGCAAAGATTCTAAACGGCATGTCCACCCCCTGAAAGAGCTATACAGAGCAAAGATTCTAAACAACATGTCCACCCGCTGATACAGCTATACAGAGCAAAGATTCTAAACGGCATGTCTACTCCCTGAAAGAGCTATACAGAGCAAATATTCTAAACTACATGTCCACCCCCTCATAGAGCTATACAGAGCAAAGATTCTAAACGGAATGTCTACCCCCTGAAAGAGCTATACAGAGCAAAGATTCTAAACTACATGTCCACCCCTTATAGAGCTATACAGAGCAAAGTTTCTAAACACATCCACCCCCAGAGAGAGCTATACAGAGCAAAGATTCTAAAAAAACATGTCCACCCCTGATAGAGCTATACATAGCAAAGATTCTAAACAACATGTCCGCCCCCTGATAGAGCTATACAGAGCAAAGATTCTAAACATGTCCAACTCCTGATAGAGCTATACAGAGCAAAGATTCTAAACAAAATGTCTGCCCCCTGATATTGCTATACAGAGCAAAGATTCTAAACAACATGTCCACCCGCTGATACAGCTATACAGAGCAAAGAGGGCTCAAGATAAAAGATACTTTATTTGCATTCTTTCATTAAAGCATTTCTATTTTAAATGCTTGCACTTGATGCAATCTTTCAATTTAACATAAGATAAATTATTTGCTGATCCTTTAATATTTTGCGGAATTATAATTATATTCTGTGAAGTGGACCTTTTTTTATTTGCATAAGGAATTGTTTCTACTTGAACTTACGCTATGAAAATGATATGTCGGATAATGACTCATTTACTAATGAAGGCTCCTGGGTACTTTAATATAAGGGGATATTTCCGTGGGCATGTGGGGAATGTAATGGGAGCCCAATAAGCTCCAGTCCCCAATGAGCTGACTCTGCAGCTCTGAGAACGCAAGGTCACTAGAAGTTATACCGGATTTCTTTCCTCCACCGACATTATCACTAGGACATTGTTTCTTACAAGTCAGTTTTCTTCTCTGCCACTAGAATATAAATGCTGAGCTCCAAATTATGCACTTACAACCAGCTGTCCCTTATGAGAAGGCTAAATCCAATCCTCCCTTATTAGCATAATACTAAATGTATTTACATGTATTTAGCATTTTAATTTCCTTTTCACTAGCTTCTGATTTAGAACCATTCAGTGATGATTGTAAATCGCTGGTTGGAATCTTAAAGAAATATGTATGCTTATATACTTATATATATTTCTTTACATTGACGGATTTCTCTTTTTATCCCCCCTCTTGGTTACAAATTTGCAGGCAACGTCGTAAACGGGACAATTGGAAAACAAATGGTCGACACACTTGTAGAGTCTTCGAGCAATGTAGAGATGATCCTAAAGTTCTTTGATATGTTTCTCAAATTGAAAGATCTAACAAGTTCCGACACATTCAAAGAGTACGACCCAGAAGGGAAAGGCATCATCTCCAAAAAGGAGTTCCAGAAGGCCATGGAAGGACAGAAGCAGTATGCTCAGTCCGAAATTGAGTTCTTGCTGTCCTGTGCGGAGGCAGATGAAAACGATATGTTTAACTATGTTGAGTTTGTAGACCGATTCCATGAACCAGCAAAGGACATTGGGTTCAATGTTGCCGTTTTATTGACTAACCTCTCGGAACACATGCCAAATGATTCCAGACTCCAGTGTCTGTTAGATCCTGCCAACAGTGTCCTGAGCTACTTTTCTCCATATCTCGGCCGCATTGAGATCATGGGTGGGGCCAAAAGAATAGAGAGGGTCTACTTTGAGATCAGCGAGTCGAGCCGGACACAGTGGGAGAAACCGCAAGTCAAGGAGTCCAAGAGACAGTTCATATTCGACGTAGTCAATGAAGGAGGAGAGCAAGAGAAAATGGAATTGTTTGTTAATTTTTGTGAGGACACTATATTTGAGATGCAGCTGGCCTCCCAAATATCGGAGTCCGATGCAGCAGAAAGGCCTGAGGAGGAAGAGGAAGATGAGCCTCATCACATGATCGAGGTCAATGAAGAAAACAAGGAGACCCAATCCTTAGAATCTTCTTCGGCCTTTATTGTGGCTTGTACAGCACTTAAAAAGAATACCTCCAGCTTCCTGAAAATGTTGACCTTGAAAAATGTTGGTAAGCAGTTTCGGAAGGTGAAAAAGATGACTATCAAGGAGTTGGTAAAGGTCTTCTTCTCCTTCTTCTGGATGCTGTTTGTGGGTTTATTCCAGTTTGTGTTTACCATAGTATGGGGAATATTTCAGATCCTTTGGAGCACTGTTTTTGGAGGAGGTCTCGTAGAAGGAGCGAAAAACATCAAAGTGACTAAAATATTAGGAGACATGCCTGATCCCACCCAATTTGGAATCCACGATGATGTCACTGATGGTGAAAAAGCAGATATCACCGATAATGTTGCATCTACAGCACTTACTCAGCTTGTAAAGGGGGACAAAGGAGATGCTGAAATGCAAGATATCTTTGGCATGCAAACTAAGAAAGAAGGTTCGAAACACGGTCAAGATATTGGACTTGGCGATTTCTCCGAGATCGTAGGCACAGAGAGTACCACGAGTTTGGAGAGTGCGGTCCATAAGAAGAGAAAGGCTCTTGTGAGTATTTTACATTATATGTCTTATTCTTAATGTATTCAATATTTGATTCAAGGTAAAAGTGTGCCGAATATATACGTACACATTTTTAAACACAACAGTAGCTTAGTTTTTTTTATTAGGGATATTTGGAAGGAATTTTCCTGTGTTCAAAAATCTTCTATGAGAATCAACTGCACCGCTGGCACTTATCATGATTTAGGAATAGAAATGTAGATAGATTTCACGTGAGTACAATTATAAACCTACGAGAGAGGACAGAAAGTGTTGGGAATTAAACCTATTTGCTTATTTCTCATAAACAAAGCAAAATGAATGCTTTTGGGGATCATTTTACAGGCTCTCACAGGCATTAGCTCTCACAGGCATTAGCTCTCACAGGCCATGGTCACCTGATTATAGCCTTGCTGTAGAGTTATCTAGCGTGTAACTGGGATGCTAATTTTTTGAATTGCTTAAAGACAGAACAATTAATTCCTGAGCATAGCATGAATTATGGAAATTCCTGCCCTGGTTTTCTAGTCGGTGCAAGCTCCTGCTCCTTCTCAGATCTAGCCAGGAATTAACCTTGCCTTCCCATTGACCTTACATTATTTGCCGTGAAATGGAAGTTAGAAATTGTACCTGGAAAATTCAATAATTTTCATTTGCTTGACTTCCAGCGTGCATCTGCTAGGGGAGAACACATATGTGCCATAAGCAGAGAGAGGCCCTTGCCTGTTAATATGTACTGGGGCAGAGAGTAGCTTGTATGTATTGGCATGTGAGAATGGGCCTGTGTGTGTCGGTATGTACTGGTGGCAGAGAGTAGCTTGTATGTATTGGCATGTGAGAATGGGCCTGTGTGTGTCGGTATGTACTGGTGGCAGAGAGTAGCTTGTATGTATTGGCATGTGAGAATGGGCCTGTGTGTGTCGGTATGTACTGGTGGCAGAGAGTAGCTTGTATGTATTGGCATGTGAGAATGGGCCTGTGTGTGTCGGTATGTACTGGTGGCAGAGAGTAGCTTGTATTTATTGGCATGTGAGAAGGGGCCTGTGTGTGTCGGTATGTACTGGTGGCAGAGAGTAGCTTGTATGTATTGGCATGTGAGAATGGGCCTGTGTGTGTCGGTATGTACTGGTGGCAGAGAGTAGCTTGTATGTATTGGCATGTGAGAATGGGCCTGTGTGTGTCGGTATGTACTGGTGGCAGAGAGTAGCTTGTATGTATTGGCATGTGAGAATGGGCCTGTGTGTGTCGGTATGTACTGGTGGCAGAGAGTAGCTTGTATTTATTGGCATGTGAGAATGGGCCTGTGTGTGTCGGTATGTACTGGTGGCAAAGAGTAGCTTGTATGTATTGGCATGTGAGAATGGGCCTGTGTGTGTCGGTATGTACAGAGTGTACATGTCAAGTTATTTATTTTATTCTGCTCTGTAAATCCACCTTTTCTCGGCATCTCTATTGGTCCATCTGTGGTCGAACATCAAATCTCTTGAGAAGAGCATTGATGACTTTTCTTTGTATTTAGATGCTGCTTCCCTTGACTTTTAATTCTCCTAATTAATTTGGTTATTAAGTGATTCTTTCCATTTAATTAGTTGGTGTTTTGTAATGATCCTTTGATTTGTTTGGCTCTAAGCGGTGCTCATATATCTTTGGTTAAGGTTTTATTATTTATCTATACCTTTTATATCCGGGATGGAGAATGTCGTGGAATATTAATGTGCGGCCTAACCACAGTTACATTATCCATCAGTAACCCCGGCTCTTAACCTTTTATATTTTTTTATTTGATTCCATTCTCACCGATGTCAATACAGAACAGATCCCTAGCTCGCGATCATAGCTCTAGTGCTACGTTCTCTATACCTTCCGACTGTCTAGGATACCAACTGCCTGTCCCTCTAGGAGCACATTTTTGGCACTGTCTTACTGCTCCCAGAAAACAGTGATTTAATGCTGACACAGGCCCACAAAAATATAGGTTTGCTGGTGATATTTGCAGTTGACATGCATGACTCTTGGCTTTCCCTTGGAGAGTGTTTCATTGAATGCAGTGCGTCCTGACCTCTTATGTAACCTTTTCTTTGAGAGCCATTTTTTGCAAACCCCATCTTGAACCTCTGGCCCTCAATACCTGCACGTCACCCTCCTTACAACCTAAACCATACTCTCATTATCTGGGGATAATCGTCCTCAATAAAGCCTCAGTCTTCAGCTACTAACCCCCAAAAATTTGTAACCTGCCCCAATTCACTGCTGTAAAAAACAAACAGGCAGGCAATTACGTTTAAAATAGATGGTCTTCGAACAGGCAAACAAGTTGACAACCGTAACCCTACTCCCTGGTTTTTATATTACCAGAGGGTCTGTTTGGAAAATTTGTCCCCTTGTAATGTAAACAACAGCAGGGAGGAGGCTGGAGAAAGACTAGGCTAGGAAACGTCAAATAAATTGGTAAGGAATGCCTGCATGCATTTATACGTGGAGGTCAAACACTACCAGATACATCAAATTTAGCTTAGGTAACCTTTTAATTGCTTGTTTCAAAAATAGTTAAATGGGACTTTTTTTTATAAAGAAGAAGAGTGTACTGAATAATAACATTCACACTCTTCCAGAAGGGATTGATGAGGCAAGGTTTGCTTACAATGTATTATGTTATGAGAAACGTGTGATTATTATAACATTGTTCCTGGTTTGTGCAGATGGCCCTGAGATAAGCATAATAAACCTGTACACCATGATCCATTAAGGAAAGTGTTTTCGGCAGATAAAGTGCACTAATCACACTGTAATTCCCTTGTGTCGAAATATATTGCAGACTAGCCCCACAGCCAAGGGGGAGCTAATTAGATTGTTACACTGGATGTTAATTAGCAGTTCGTTGAATTCTTGCTACATCGCCAGAGATTCATTCGTCAGCAGTCAGGGTCCGAGTTTGGAAATCTCAGTGAAATTAGCATCGGAATATAATAAATCACTCAAATGCTCTACACATATTTTATTTATACTGCCGAGATTAAAGTAGCATCTCCATTACAATGTGTTTAACGCCGTCCCTCTTTGTGTATGTGACCTTCATGGTCTCTCCTTCTTTGTCGCGATCTCTTCTTCTCTGTCGCGATCTCTCGTGCTCTGTCACAATCTCTTGTGCTCTGTCGCTATCTCTCCTTCTCTGTTACAATCATTTGTGCTCTGTTGCGATCGTTCGTGCTCTGTTGCGATCGCTTGTGCTCTGTTGCGATCGCTTGTGCTCTGTTGCGATCGCTTGTGCTCTGTTGCGATCGCTTGTGCTCTGTTGCGATCGTTCGTGCTCTGTGGAGATCGCTCATGCTCTGTCATGATTGTTCGTGCTCTGTCGCGATCGTTCATGATCTGTCACGATCTCTCCTTCTCCGATGCGATCTCTCGTGCTCTGTGGTGATCGCTCGTGCTCTGTCATGATTGTTCGTGCTCTGTCGCGATCGTTCATGATCTGTCACGATCTCTCCTTCTCCGATGCGATCTCTCGTGCTCTGTGGTGATCGCTCGTGCTCTGTCGCAATCGTTCGTGCTCTGTCGCAATCGTTCGTGCTCTGTCACAATCGTTCGTGCTCTGTCGCAATCGTTCGTGCTCTGTCGCAATCGTTCGTGCTCTGTGGTGATCATTCGTGCTCTGTCGCTATCGTTGGTGCTCTGTGGAGATCGTTCGTGCTCTGTCGCTATTGTTCATGCTCTGTGGAGATCGCTCATGCTCCTCCTTCTCGATCGCTCATGCTCCTCCTTCTCGATCGCTCCTTCTCTGTTGCAATCGCTCCTTCTCTGTCGCAATCTCTAAATGTCCCGTCTAAACCTATAAAGACAAGAAATCTTTCACTTTTGGGGATAAATTAATGTTAGAAAAGTGGACTGGTCAGCAGGTAAATGGACACTAATAAAATCCATTACAGTGTAAGGCGCTACTAAAAATGACCCAATTAATATGTACTGTTTGCATCTCACTTCCATGTGGAAAATTACTTCTATTTCCCCATAGGTAAAAGACATAATACAGAGACGATATCAGTATTGTGATTATTAAGTGAAAAAATGCTTATTTAAAACATTCTTAGTGAGGAAGGTCAATTTAGTGAAAAATATTTCTAAAACAATACTTATAATAAGAGCAGATGGATTCAAGTTGGCTTTGATTAAAGGTGCAGTAGTGCACCCACTTCACCAACATTCTTACCCATAATGCCTTTCATTTTATGCAGCCATTCATGAGGTCTGTACCATTAAGTTAGCAGGGCCACCATAACCAGATCACAATCCGTGCTCATGTATGAGAGGGACGTCTAGCGTGTGGAGAGACAATTGCATTCAATAGGACTTGGCTTCCTTACGTCACACTCTCTTCAGAGATCGTAAACACTGCTTCCAGCATTGCACCGTGCAAAGGTCCCAGTGATGCAATATACCCCTTGTGCACAAAGAAAAGTGACAAGAAATACGTGTTTGAACTCTTTTACTCTGTTTTATTAAAGAATAATGTCCCAGTACCTCTACGTATAGTTTAGTGAATACAACTGTATGATATTTTGTATCTATTATTCATTTTCAAGACAAGTGTTTGTGAGTAGAATCTCAATGTATAGGCCCTGTCTACTAAACTGGGATTAACTGACAACTGAGTTGGAAAAATCAGACCTAAATAGGCGAGTTGGATCATTTTGTCAACTCTGCTCTTTTGGCCTGACTTTTCCAACCCTCCTTTGTGAGTTCAGCACAATTCACTGTTTAATGAACAGGCCTCATACAGGGGGCTGTATCTCGATACCTTAATATATTATCATAATCACGCCTGTCTGGCTAACTTGACACATGCACGCTGCAATCTTCACAGGAACCAGAGAAAAATAATCTCCCTCAAATCCAATTTTAAAAAAAGCAAACGAGATTGAAAGACGAGATTGGTGGTATCACTTGTAAAATCTTGTCTCCGCTAATTAGTTTAGCTGTGAAACGGCAAACGCAGGTATAAGATCCTGAATCTGCACCAATAGTAATTGAATTTTTTTTTTTTTTCGTGAGTAACGCAGTTTCTTGTTGGTGACGTTGTTACCTTGTGATTGCAGGCAGCCGAGATTGCAAAGGAACATGACGATGACTCAAAAGCTGAATCTGAGAAGGCAGAGTAAGATCTTATTATTATTATTATTATTAATGTGATGATAGAGCATTTTATTAAATGGACTAGCAGACTTAGAAGCTTCATTAGCTCCCTTATCAATGCATCTCTCCACTGGATAAAGATAACCTGCTGTAAAATTCCAAACAGTCTGTGTACCGGGCGATTAGATAGAAATTAGAGAAGAAATGTTGTCTGGAGGCATTTTAATGATATCCAGGCTCTAGAGAGCTGCAGATACAGGGTTAACCATTAGCACAAAACATACGTGTAATATGGGCTCTATTCATTAAAAAGGGACTTGAGAAGGGACTTGCAAAATTCAGGCCAATGTTACAGAGTTTGAATTTTAGCTGAGTGGGAGAATTTTTTCATCTCTGATACTTTGGCCTGGCATTTGGAATTCTCTTCTCAATTCCCTGCAAATCCCTCTTTTTATAAATAGTGCGCTACGTGTGTTAATATTATCTGTACCCAGGCTGAAGAAAATCCGAAAACCAAACTGTGATAACAAAGTAATAATAAGAGCGCTTGGCTTCTCAGTCACTGCTCTGTGATGTTTTTATTTATTCTCGCCATCTCCGCAGCATGGAAGATGGGGAAAAAAAGGACAAAGTCAAGGCAGAGGAAGAGGAGTTTTTGGGAAGCAAAGAGGGGGCAATACGGAAGAAGAGGCGGGGCCAGAAGAAGGAGGAACCTGAAGCATTTATGGCTAATTTCCTGGCCGGTTTGGAGATCTACCAAACTAAAATGCTGGTGAGCATACGTTGTAAACCATGTCTTAGCACAAGGAGCACTGGTCCAGATGGTCCTGCACATTCTACACAAGCTGCCAGGAGTGTCCACTCTGGTGAATGGCCAGGGTGATGAGCGTTGGACTTTTTTCATTTTCAATTCCCTCCCCCTCCAAAACTTTTCGACCACACCCCTATGTTTAATAACTCTGCTAACGCTGTTAATATACATGTATGTATATATATATATATATATACAAATCCAAACTGAATGCACTCACCTAAACTAGCATATATTAAACGGGGTGCTGCTGAGACCAAATAGTTATACAAAATCCAAAGATCAGCGCACTCACCTCAAAGCAGGTAGGAGAAAATCTCTTAAAGCTATAGGTTACAATAAAGCTACTTAAAAACACCTGTCTTACTAAGATAACAAAATTGGAGATTTAGTCACATATTTGGCCATATTATGCTAAGCCCACCACTACATCAATATTGTACTCCAATATTGGTGGGTCCTAACACTAAATACTGTTGCTTATATATATATATTTATTGATAGAAGTTTAAAGGATCCTGCAAATATTGAAGAAATTGTGACAAATAATCTATACATCATACAAGTGCATAAATTAGTTTTAATTGTCTATTATATATATTATTGGGCAAATTGGCTGTGTCTTATTAAATGGCAACATGACGCCGGCATATTATTGGGCAAATTAGCTGGGGCATATTAATGGTATAATAATACTGGCATAATTTTAGGCAAATTGGCTGGGGCTTATTAATGGCAAATAATACTGGCATATTAATGGGCAAATTGGCTGGGGCTTATTAATGGCAAAATAATACTGTCATATTATTGGGCAAAGTGGCTGGTGCATATTAATGGCAAAATAATACTGGCATATTATTGGGCAAATTGGCTGGGGCTTATTAATTGCAAAATAATAATGGACTATTATTGGGCAAATTGGCTGGGGCATATTAATGACAAAATAATACTGACATATAATTGTGCAAACTGGCTGGGGCATATTAATGACAAAATAATACTAGCATATTACTGGCAAAAGTAATACTGGCATATTAATGGCAAAAGTAATACTGGCATATTAATGGCAAAATATTACTGGCATACTAATGGGCAAATTGGCTGTGCCATATTTAATGGACAAACGGTGGCATATTTTAATAGGCAAACTGACTGTTGCATATGTTAATGACAAACTGACTGTGTGACACAATGTGGCTCTACAGAAACCTGTAACATCTCTCGTCTCCTTCTTATTTCAGAATTATCTGGCCCGGAATTTCTACAATCTCCGATTTCTTGCTCTGTTTGTGGCTTTCGCCATTAACTTCATTCTGTTGTTCTACAAGGTAAAACCAGTAGCTGTTTTTATCTATTGCCGGTAATGAGTCACTGCAAAAAAAGGGAATTTATACAGTGCACAATGCATGGACACTTGAATGGTCAGTATGTGAATGCCCTTATGGTGACACACAATAATCAGGGATAATTGTGCAAAAAAAATATATATATATATATGAGAAAATATATATAAAATGTGACATATACCAATGAAGTGAAAGCAAAATATAAAAAATATATTGAATAAATGAAAGGTTGAAAGTGTTTAGAATACATGGGAATATAGTCAATATATATATATATATATATATATATATATATATATATATATATATATATATATATTATTATTATTTTTTTTTTTTTGCACAATTATCACTGATTATTGTTCATTGTGTATTGTGTGTCACCATAAGGGCATTTACATACTGACCATTAAAGTGTCCATGCACTGTGCGCTGAATGAATTCCCTTTTTTTATATATATATTTTTTGCACCATTATCATGGCCAGTGGAAGGATTTTATTCTACACAGGCGAAGGGGCATTTTGGTGCCCCTCCCCACCACAGTTCCATAACTCTCTCCCCATATCCCTTATCTATCCTCCCTCTTCCCATATCTCTTATCTCTGCTTCCCCAAATCTCTTTCCCTCCACATATCTCTTTCCCTCTCCCCCTCCTCCCCCATCCCTGTTCTCCCCCCTCCTCTGTTCTCTCCCCCTCCTCCGTTCTCTCCCCCTCCTCCGTTCTCTCCCCCATCTCTGTCCTCTTCCCCAACTACCCCATCTCTGTTCTCTTCCCCTCCTACCCCATCTCTGTTCCCTACCCTGATCTCCGTTCTCTTCCTCTGTTCTATCCCCCTTCTCAACATCTCTATTCTCTCCCCTTCCACCTCATCTCTGTTTTCTCCCCTCCCACCTCATCTCTGTTTTCTCCCCTCTTCTGTTCTCTGCGCGGGGAGCGTGAGCAGCACTTACTGAGCTCCATGTGTGTTTTACACACAGAGCTCATGCTGCTCGCGGCTCCCTGTGAAACAGATGGCGCTCTGCTTCACGGGGTGGGGGCGGACCTCGCACCCGGTGAGGTCCGCCCCCTCCCAGGATCCTCCACTCCGGCTGTGTAGAGGGCTGGTGAGGGGAGATCATCTCCCCAGCCAGTGCCTCAACCGGCAAACTTTTTTACCTGGCGCTCTCCCCGTTGGCCTTCCCCCCACCTGCTGCGGTGCCCAAAGGCACCGGCCCTGACAATTATCACTGATTATTGTGTATTGTGTGTCACCATAAGGGCATTTACATGTTGACCATTCAAGTGTCCATTCACTGTGCGCTGGATTAATTCCCTTTTTTTGCACCTGTATCACGCAGTTTTGAGGGTGCCGGTTCTTAGTGGACACCATAGTTATATATAAATACATTTTTTATTATTTGCACTTGTAGCACTACCGGTCTGCTTGTCCTTTTTTCACTATATTCATGAGTCATGGCACTCTTTTTGTTACGTTCCCCAATCAATTTATCTTCAGTGAAAGGAAAGCGAGATCCTTTGAAGCCTGAGTCTGTTTCTCAAGTCAAAGCTTTTAACGTAGTTTTCATAAAGTAGATCAGATGTGCTTTATTCTCCCTTGGTGAACCTGTATGCTGCTCATTATATCTCTCTGCTCCCCGGCTGTATGCCAGGAAGGGGGAGTAATGGAAGGTATTTTATTCTTATAGTTTCAGCATATGGCAGAAAGTAAAAAGTTTTACAGGTCTGCCTGAAATAAATGAATTAGCAGCCAAGTAAAGGATCTCTGTAAATCTGGGGAGCGATCTCCCGCTCTGGAAAATTTTATAAATAATTCAAATGTTATGTTAACCTTGTGAATGGTGAACTTTGCACAGAGTGTTTGGGATTCCCAGGGCTCAGGAAAAAAAAACACTTATTATTTTAGCCTGGATAGTAAATATATAAGGAGATAGACAAAGTGTCCGTACAAGGAGCCCAGTGTCCGTGGGGGTCTTTTAACCTTCAATCTTTACACTGCCCACCACAGACCCCAGTTAATGTCCACCCTGAGTCATGTTAGTGTCGACTCCCAGGTTATTGGACCTTGATGCAGAGCCGGTACTCACTGGTTTTCTTCCTTAGGTGACGGAGGAACCTTCCAATGAGGATCCAGACAGCGAATCAGATTTGTGGAACTCATTTCAAGAGGAGGAGGAGGATGCAGACCAGGGGGCGGTCTATTTCGTGCTGCAGGAGAACACTGGTTATATGGCGCCAACGCTCCGCATTCTGGCGATCATTCACACCGTCATCTCCTTCCTCTGCGTCATCGGATATTACTGCTTGAAGGTACTGATTCCCAAAGCCGCAACATGAGATGCCTGGCCGTGTGGGTGTGATGGACATTCAGTCTCACTGGCTTAATCATACATTATCCATGGCCAGCTGAGCTCTTCTATATATTCTTCTATACATTGTGCAGGGTCTTGTGAGTTTCTCCTGCTAGAAGAACAGAGTTGGCCCTGTATAATGCATTGTTATAAAGTGACAGTGTGTAAAGATGTAACTCTGCATTATCCATGGCCAGCCGAGCTCTTCTATATATTCTTCTATACATTGTGCAGGGTCTGGTGAGTTTCTCCTGCTAGAAGAACAGAGTTGGTCCTGTGTAATGCATTGTTATAAAGTGACAGTGTGTAAAGATGTAACTCTGCATTATCCATGGCCAGCTGAGCTCTTCTATATATTCTTCTATACATTGTGCAGGGCCTGGTGAGTTTCTCCTGCTAGAAGAACAGAGTTGGTCCTGTATAATGCATTGTTATAAAGTGACAGTGTGTAAAGATGTAACTCTGCATTATCCATGGCCAGCTGAGCTCTATATATTCTTCTATACATTGTGCAGGGTCTGGTGAGTTTCTCCTGCTAGAAGAACAGAGTTGGTCCTGTGTAATGCATTGTTATAAAGTGACAGTGTGTAAAGATGTAACTCTGCATTATCCATGGCCAGCTGAGCTCTTCTATATATTCTTCTATACATTGTGCAGGGCCTGGTGAGTTTCTCCTGCTAGAAGAACAGAGTTGGCCCTGTATAATGCATTGTTATAAAGTGACAGTGTGTAAAGATGTAACTCTGCATTATCCATGGCCAGCTGAGCTCTTCTAGCCGGAGACACTCACCAGCCCTGCACAATGTACATAATTAAGTCGGTGAGAATACATTTTCCTTTTGTTTATTATGAATAATGTTAAAATATGGTTTGCTTGCCTTGAGCACTAGTGGTCTCTAGTAAGGTAAACAGCTGGTACTGGTGAGTAAAAGATCCACTAGAGATCCACTGTAGTTTGAAATCCTGTTCCAAGTGTTCATGTCTAAGTAGAAGGGGATTGTAATAGGACCCCTGCTCAATATGTAACCCCCTGCATATACTGTACCCCTCTTTTTTACTGTCCATCATCAACTACTATGGTCAACAAAAATGGCCTTGTCATGGCCTGCTTCCATTTTATCATGTACCATGATGCCATATTATCATGAAGTTGGTCTCCAATTCCCATCCTTCGCCATATATCCAATCCCATATTATTCCCACTTGTTGCAAACCATTGGCACTGCGTAATTGGCTGTCTGATTGTTCTCTGGCCCCCGTGGAGTAGATATATGCGTTGATGGTCTGTCCCTCTGGAGTAACTTTCTGTTTTTTTCACTTTGCATCTTCGCAGTTGAAAATTATATTTCTTTTACAGCTGCAACAACAGCGTAGAAAGGGCTGCACTTTTAGCATAAACAGAGATTTCCATTAAGTCATTCTGTTGTACGACGGTCCCTGGGATTTGTTCACAATGACACTTTGTTTCCCTAGTGATCCACATTGAAATGAAAGAAGGAGGGTTTGGTAGGATATGGTAGGATATGAAAAGTAATCATGGCATCCCCCCTGTCCTGTGCCGCTATGGGGTGTAAATGGGTAAACAAACTGTCTATAAATGTAGCCAGATGTTTAGTGACATTGCTTCCTCTTCCCAAGGTACCTTTGGTGGTATTTAAACGTGAGAAGGAGATTGCACGTAATGTGGAGTTTGACGGCCTGTACATCACCGAGCAGCCTTCCGATGATGACATAAAAGGCCAGTGGGATCGTCTTGTTATAAATACACCGTAAGACACTTTCCTTTTTACCAAACGTTCCCTGTTTTGTTGAACATGTTGGATATTTCTCCACTGAAAAATATAAAGTGCTCTATTCAGTGGCAGAAAAAGACCATTCAGGGCCCTGGCTCCACCCACTAAGCCAATATGGCTGTGACTCCTTATACAACTAAACTTATAGGAAGCAAGGAGTAAAAAATCTGTGTCCCTGGAAATTACAAAGCATCTGTAACCCCTTTTCTGTGTGTCAGTGCCCGACACATGGTGATATTACATTGCCTCGGAAGCCAGTGCCAGAGATTAGGCTGTGATATAGCACACAGCGTGACTCAGGCTGAATGGAGTCCAGCAGTGACTCTTTAGTTAATCTCCCTGTAATTCAAGGGAGACGCACAAGGGCTGGATGCTTCCTAGAACTCAGGTGCTGTTTAGCTAATACAGCATGCCAGTATCGAGCCGTTTGTAATCATATACAAGGAGATATGTACACTACCGCTCAAAAGTTTGGGAAGATCCTTGTTTTCCATGAAAGCCTACATCAAATGAGTTGCAGATAATAGACCTCTGTCCATTGGAACACAACAGTAATTCTGCTGATAATGGCCCTCTGCCCATTGGAACACAGGAGTGATGCTGCTGATAATGGGCCTCTGCCCATTGGAACACAGGAGTGATGCTGCTGACAATGGGGCTCTATCCATTGGAACACAGGAGTGATGCTGCTGATAATGGCCCTCTGTCCATTGGAACACAGGAGTGATGCTGCTGATAATGGGCCTCTGTCCAATGGAACACAGGAGTGATGCTGCTGATAATGGGTCTCTGTCGCCTATGTATATATTCCATTAACAACCAGCCTTTTCCAGATTCAAAAGATATAACATTAATACTGTCTACACTGTATTCCTGGTTCATCTGCTGTTATTTTTATAGACGACATTTGCTTTTCTTTCATTATGACGGAAATTTCTAAGTGACCTCAAACGTATCAACGGTATTGTATATATATAATACTGTAGCAAATATATATAATATATATAACACTGTAAAAAATGTGTAAGTGACTCAATCTCACAGGAGCACAGTTTTGGTAATTAACGCCTAATTAAGACATTTCTAAACAGTTTTATGTTTCTAAATTTTAACGTTTGTGTTTCAGGCAGAACCAGGCTAATATTATGTTCATTTATTTTTCTCAGGTCCTTTCCTAATAATTACTGGGATAAATTTGTTAAGAGAAAGGTAAGACCTTTTATTATATTCAATGCAGTTCTTAATTGTGATTCTTAATCTCTGCAAGTGATACAGTTATAACAACAAACGTAAAGAGGTTTATTGCCCAAAAAACACTCAAGATTATCGAGTGCATGTGTAGTTTTTTGGTTGAACTGATGAAGGTCAAGTGAGGTATATTCAGAGACCTGTCATTATATAGGGGTATATTATTCTCCTAGTCTTTCTCTAGGGGGATTTCTGCATTGTGTTTAGTAACAGCTTAGTGAGTTCAGCGGGGGGGGGGGGGGGGGGGGGGTTGGATAATATAATGGGGGTCCGGCATCCATTATAAGTAGAGATATCTTACACTACCTCTTATTATCGTGTAATACAGGGGGCAATACATTAATGATATTGCATTTTAATTAAAGAGACGCTGTCACAATGTCTCTCTTACATGAAGGAAATGTGTATCTATAAAAGTTAATTCAGGGGCAAAATTCTAAAAAAGTGGAGCAGTCACCATGGATACCAATGGGATGTTCCTGCAGTCCCCATGGATACCAATGGAATGTTCCTGCAGTCCCCATGGATACCAATGGAATGTTCCTGCAGTCACCATGGAAACCAATGGAATGTTCCTGCAGTCACCATGGAAACCAATGGAATGTTCCTGCAGTCACCATGGAAACCAATGGAATGTTCCTGCAGTCACCATGGAAACCAATTGAATGTTCCTGCAGTCACCATGGATACCATGGAAACGAACGCAATGCTGTTTAGACCATTTTTAGAACTCTTCCCCTCATTTTTATAAATAATACCAATTCTAAAAGTGAAGCAGTTTCCAAGGAAACCATTAGAATGTTCAGCTATATATGAGATCCGAACCTTATATAACTCCATGCTGTGTATATAGAGACAGGACACTCAGTATATACTGTATGAGATCCGAACCTTATATAACTCCATGCTGTGTATATAGAGACAGGACACTCGGTATATACTGTATGAGATCTGAACCTTATATAACTCCATGCTGTGTATATAGAGACAAGGCACCCAGTATATACTGTATGAGATCCGAACCTTATATAACTCCATGCTGTGTATATAGAGACAGGACACTCAGTATATACGGTATGAGATCTGAACCTTATATAACTCCATGCTGTGTATATAGAGACAAGGCACCCAGTATATACTGTATGAGATCTGAACCTTATATAACTCCATGCTGTGTATATAGAGACAGGACACTCAGTATATACTGTATGAGATCCGAACCTTATATAACTCCATGCTGTGTATATAGAGACAGGACACTCAGTATATACTGTATGAGATCCGAACCTTATATAACTCCATGCTGTGTATATAGAGACAGGACACTCAGTATATACTGTATGAGATCCGAACCTTATAAAACTCCATGCTGTGTATATAGAGACAAGGCACCCAGTATATACTGTATGAGATCCGAACCTTATATAACTCCATGCTGTGTATATAGAGACAAGGCACCCAATATATACTGTATGAGATCTGAACCTTATATAACTCCATGCTGTGTATATAGACACAAGGCACCCAATATATACTGTATGAGATCCGAACCTTATATAACTCCATGCTGTGTATAAAGAGACAGGACACTCAGTATATTCTGTATGAGATCCGAACCTTATATAACTCCATGCTGTGTATATAGAGACAGGACACTCAGTATATACTGTATGAGATCCGAACCTTATATAACTCCATGCTGTGTATAAAGAGACAGGACACTCAGTATATACTGGATGAGATCCGAACCTTATATAACTCCATGCTGTGTATAAAGAGACAGGACACTCAGTATATACTGTATGAGATCCGAACCTTATATAACTCCATGCTGTGTATATAGAGACAGGACACTCAGTATATACTGTATGATATCTGAACCTTATATAACTACATGCTGTGTATATAGAGACAGGACACTCAGTATATACTGTATGAGATCCGAACCTTATATAACTCCATGCTGTGTATATAGAGACAGGACACTCAGTATATACTGTATGAGATCGGAACCTTATATAACTACATGCTGTGTATATAGAGACAGGACACTCAGTATATACTGTATGAGATCGGAACCTTATATAACTCCATGCTGTGTATATAGAGACAGGACACTCAGTATATACTGTATGAGATCCGAACCTTATATAACTCCATGCTGTGTATATAGAGACAGGACACTCAGTATATACTGTATGAGATCTGAACCTTTATATACACAGCATGGAGTTATATAAGGTTCAGATCTCATACAGTATATACTGGGTGCCTTGTCTCTATATACACAGCATGGAGTTATATGAGACAAGGCACCCAGTATATACTGTATGAGATCTGAACCTTATATAACTCCATGCTGTGTATAAAGAGACAGGACACTCAGTATATACTGTATGAGATCCGAACCTTATATAACTCCATGCTGTGTATATAGAGACAGGACACTCAGTATATACTGTATGAGATTCGAACCTTATATAACTCCATGCTGTGTATATAGAGACAGGACACTCAGTATATACTGTATGAGATCTGAACCTTATATAACTCCATGCTGTGTATATGGAGACAGGACACTCAGTATATACTGTATGAGATCTGAACCTTATATAACTCCATGCTGTGTATATAGAGACAAGGCACCCAGTATATGCTGTATGAGATCTGAACCTTATATAACTCCATGCTGTGTATAAAGAGACAGGACACTCAGTATATACTGTATGAGATCCGAACCTTATATAACTCCATGCTGTGTATATAGAGACAGGACACTCGGTATATACTGTATGAGATCTGAACCTTATATAACTCCATGCTGTGTATATAGAGACAAGGCACCCAGTATATACTGTATGAGATCTGAACCTTATATAACTCCATGCTGTGTATATAGAGACAGGGCACTCGGTATATACTGTATGAGATCTGAACCTTATATAACTCCATGCTGTGTATATAGAGACAAGGCACCCAGTATATACTGTATGAGATCTGAACCTTATATAACTCCATGCTGTGTATATAGAGACAGGGCACCCAGTATATACTGTATGAGATCCGAACCTTATAAAACTCCATGCTGTGTATATAGAGACAGGACACTCAGTATATACTGTATGAGATCCGAACCTTATATAACTCCATGCTGTGTATATAGAGACAGGACACTCAGTATATACTGTATGAGATCCGAACCTTATATAACTCCATGCTGTGTATATAGAGACAGGACACTCAGTATATACTGTATGAGATCCGAACCTTATATAACTCTATGCTGTGTATATAGAGACAAGGCACCCAGTATATACTGTATGAGATCTGAACCTTATATAACTCCATGCTGTGTATATAGAGACAGGACACTCAGTATATACTGTATGAGATCTGAACCTTTATATACACTCATGGAGTTATATAAGGTTCAGATCTCATACAGTATATACTGGGTGCCTTGTCTCTATATACACAGCATGGAGTTATATGAGACAAGGCACCCAGTATATACTGTATGAGATCTGAACCTTATATAACTCCATGCTGTGTATAAAGAGACAGGACACTCAGTATATACTGTATGAGATCCAAACCTTATATAACTCCATGCTGTGTATATAGAGACAGGACACTCAGTATATACTGTATGAGATCCGAACCTTATATAACTCCATGCTGTGTATATAGAGACAGGACACTCAGTATATACTGTATGAGATCCGAACCTTATATAACTCCATGCTGTGTATATAGAGACAGGACACTCAGTATATACTGTATGAGATCTGAACCTTATATAACTCCATGCTGTGTATATAGAGACAGGACACTCAGTATATACTGTATGAGATCCGAACCTTATATAACTCCATGCTGTGTATATAGAGACAGGACACTCAGTATATACTGTATGAGATCTGAACCTTATATAACTCCATGCTGTGTATATAGAGACAGGACACTCAGTATATACTGTATGAGATCTGAACCTTATATAACTCCATGCTGTGTATATAGAGACAAGGCACCCAGTATATACTGTATGAGATCTGAACCTTATATAACTCCATGCTGTGTATAAAGAGACAGGACACTCAGTATATACTGTATGAGATCCGAACCTTATATAACTCCATGCTGTGTATATAGAGACAGGACACTCGGTATATACTGTATGAGATCTGAACCTTATATAACTCCATGCTGTGTATATAGAGACAAGGCACCCAGTATATACTGTATGAGATCTGAACCTTATATAACTCCATGCTGTGTATATAGAGACAAGGCACCCAGTATATACTGTATGAGATCTGAACCTTATATAACTCCATGCTGTGTATATAGAGACAGGGCACCCAGTATATACTGTATGAGATCCGAACCTTATAAAACTCCATGCTGTGTATATAGAGACAGGACACTCAGTATATACTGTATGAGATCCGAACCTTATATAACTCCATGCTGTGTATATAGAGACAGGACACTCAGTATATACTGTATGAGATCCGAACCTTATATAACTCCATGCTGTGTATATAGAGACAGGACACTCAGTATATACTGTATGAGATCCGAACCTTATATAACTCCATGCTGTGTATATAGAGACAGGACACTCAGTATATACTGTATGAGATCCGAACCTTATATAACTCTATGCTGTGTATATAGAGACAAGGCACCCAGTATATACTGTATGAGATCTGAACCTTATATAACTCCATGCTGTGTATATAGAGACAGGACACTCAGTATATACTGTATGATATCTGAACCTTATATAACTCCATGCTGTGTATATAGAGACAGGACACTCAGTATATACTGTATGAGATCCGAACCTTATATAACTCCATGCTGTGTATATAGAGACAGGACACTCAGTATATACTGTATGAGATCCGAACCTTATATAACTCCATGCTGTGTATATAGAGACAGGACACTCAGTATATACTGTATGAGATCTGAACCTTATATAACGCCATGCTGTGTATATAGAGACAGGACACTCAGTATATACTGTATGAGATCCGAACCTTATATAACTCCATGCTGTGTATATAGAGACAGGACACTCAGTATATACTGTATGAGATCCGAACCTTATATAACTCCATGCTGTGTATATAGAGACAGGACACTCAGTATATACTGTATGAGATCCGAACCTTATATAACTCCATGCTGTGTATATAGAGACAAGGCACCCAGTATATACTGTATGAGATCCGAACCTTATATAACTCCATGCTGTGTATATAGAGACAAGGCACCCAATATATACTGTATGAGATCTGAACCTTATATAACTCCATGCTGTGTATATAGACACAAGGCACCCAATATATACTGTATGAGATCCGAACCTTATATAACTCCATGCTGTGTATAAAGAGACAGGACACTCAGTATATTCTGTATGAGATCCGAACCTTATATAACTCCATGCTGTGTATATAGAGACAGGACACTCAGTATATACTGTATGAGATCCGAACCTTATATAACTCCATGCTGTGTATAAAGAGACAGGACACTCAGTATATACTGTATGAGATCCGAACCTTATATAACTCCATGCTGTGTATAAAGAGACAGGACACTCAGTATAAACTGTATGAGATCCGAACCTTATATAACTCCATGCTGTGTATATAGAGACAGGACACTCAGTATATACTGTATGATATCTGAACCTTATATAACTACATGCTGTGTATATAGAGACAGGACACTCAGTATATACTGTATGAGATCCGAACCTTATATAACTCCATGCTGTGTATATAGAGACAGGACACTCAGTATATACTGTATGAGATCGGAACCTTATATAACTACATGCTGTGTATATAGAGACAGGACACTCAGTATATACTGTATGAGATCGGAACCTTATATAACTCCATGCTGTGTATATAGAGACAGGACACTCAGTATATACTGTATGAGATCCGAACCTTATATAACTCCATGCTGTGTATATAGAGACAGGACACTCAGTATATACTGTATGAGATCTGAACCTTTATATACACAGCATGGAGTTATATAAGGTTCAGATCTCATACAGTATATACTGGGTGCCTTGTCTCTATATACACAGCATGGAGTTATATGAGACAAGGCACCCAGTATATACTGTATGAGATCCAAACCTTATATAACTCCATGCTGTGTATATAGAGACAGGACACTCAGTATATACTGTATGAGATCCGAACCTTATATAACTCCATGCTGTGTATATAGAGACAGGACACTCAGTATATACTGTATGAGATCCGAACCTTATATAACTCCATGCTGTGTATATAGAGACAGGACACTCAGTATATACTGTATGAGATCTGAACCTTATATAACTCCATGCTGTGTATATGGAGACAGGACACTCAGTATATACTGTATGAGATCTGAACCTTATATAACTCCATGCTGTGTATATAGAGACAAGGCACCCAGTATATGCTGTATGAGATCTGAACCTTATATAGCTCCATGCTGTGTATATAGAGACAGGGCACTCAGTATATACTGTATGAGATCCGAACCTTATATAACTCCATGCTGTGTATATAGAGACAGGACACTCAGTATATACTGTATGAGATCTGAACCTTATATAGCTCCATGCTGTGTATATAGAGACAGGGCACTCAGTATATACTGTATGAGATCCGAACCTTATATAACTCCATGCTGTGTATATAGAGACATGAACAAAAGAGAAAACTAGCCAGCTCCACCAGAGAACAATTGACATATGTCTCGTAAATATCACCTGATAAGGGGTGCTCCAGTCGGGCTGTAGTGACAGCGCTGATAATGAGGAAGAAAGTAGCGAACAAAGGCGTATGCACTCCCAATGCGGTGAAAAATAGATGAATATTTATTAGAAGGATCCGATTAAAACTACATAATGGGGTACAGCAATATGCCTTACGCGTTTCTCGTGAACACACACTTATTCATAGGCCTATGAGTCATTTAAAATGGTGGATGTGTTGCTTATAAGACTTGCATGCGCAGGGTTTTGCATGTTTATATACCATCCAGTAAAAATGTCTGTGAGCATCTGATTGAATAATAGACACATCTAGTACCCAGGCTGCATGTCTGCTGTGGTTAAGGTATTTGTGTTTTCTGGTCCTGAGCTATTTCACATTTTAATCAGAGTGTAACCTGCTCTGGCTTAAGTTACCATGGATATTAAGTCTGGTGGAATAGATGATAAGTCTCAGATGGGAACCAGGTGAATTTACTGAAATATTGGCTGGAATAAACCTCCAAATAAATCTCCTCTGCAGCCTAGCGATGTATATCAGCTGTGATCACCTATACTCCTCCCTATCTTTCATCTGTCAAATGTAATTATTCTCTGAATATCCTACAGTCACCAGTTATACAGACTGTTATACTCATGATAAAACAGTATACTGCATGTCCGTAATAATCGATCTACTTGGACCCGTCCTTTTTTAAATCCATCAGGAATGTAACCTTGTGTCATGCAGTACAATAATCCAGTGATCAGTTAGCTTTAGTTACAGTGTGTCCCTGTGATCTGTTACAGTAAGAGTTTCTATTAAATCAACGCTTTGATGAATGTTAAAGACCTGAAGATGATACACTATATCGTCATGAGCAGGGATTTACGGTCATTGAAACTTGATAATCTCATGAGATCAGAGAAACTGATCCACATAAAACAATGTGTTATATAGAGCCAAATTACAGAGATACAAGGTGTTCCTATTGGCTGTGCAAAGTGCAAGAGAGGAAAAAACAGGATGGAAGTTTAAAGTCTGGGGTCTAAATTGAACAGTGGGGGCTGTTTCTGTCTAGTGCCCAAAATGCATCTTCCAAATCTGAATGCATATTAATGTGCTTTCAAAGTACTGCTTAAAATATAAAATACTTACAGCTAGAAGACATTGTGAAATTACAGCAGTTTGCAAGAAACCAGGCTGCCCACACTAGATGAGTAAAAGTCATTAACTTTTTTTTGCTGCAGGAACCAATGAGAATAATGCCATTCAAATGAATGGAATATCCTGTCTCTCTAGTGATGTCATCAGACAGTGTGTTGCACTGTTAAGAGATCCTACTGTGTACAAGAGCAAGGTCACTCATAAGCCACTCAATAGACTCAATTTGAGGAGGACAGGAAGTGACTATATGAAACAAAACTTTATATCCTCAGTGTCTATAGAATCAGTGCTGCTGCACCTGCAGTAAACATGCAGAGTAATCACTGGGGAGGGCTTGAGTCAAATATTAAAAATGTGATTTATACAGAATGCCTGCATCAAATCACACTGGAAAAAAGCCTGTGCACTATACAAGCAGTGATCTTCATATTGCACTAAAGTGAGTTTGGGGACTAGACTGTCCCTTTAAGGTCAATTAACCCTACACTTCAAGTGTTAAAGTGCTAAAAACGCTACTGTAGAGTAGTAAGTAGTAAGAAATTGATTGGAGACCATGTGAAGTCTATGGAGACGATAACATGGCAGGTCACAATGGTAACCAAGGGGCTCAGTGCGGCACCTTTAGAATAAATCCCCAGAACTGGCCTTTCTGAGTAACCTCCAATGCAGGATTTCTACAATGAATGTGTACAGAGCAGGACCACCGGCTGCACCTCTGAGGGGGGGTCCTGGATCCCAGTCTTATAGTCTGACCTCGATTTAAGGTCAGACTATAAGACGACCTCCAATATAAGACATTAGAGCATTTGCTCTGAAAAAAACCTCATCTTATATTCGAGCAAATACAGTAGTTATCTTTCACCTGGTGTTATTATATGTCTGCTCTGTACAGACTCCTGTGTAATATATGTATGCACACATTACAAGTATAGTTATCATTCATCTGGTATTATTATATGTCTGCTCTGTACAGACTCCTGTGTAATATATGTATGCACACATTGCAATGATAGTTATCATTCACCTGGTATTATTATATGTCAGCTCTGTACAGGCTCCCGTGTAATATATGTATGCACACATTGCAAGGATAGTTATTATTCACCTGGTATTATTATATGTCTGCTCTGTACAGGCTCCTGTGTAATATATGTATGCACACATTGCAAGTATAGTTATCATTCACCTGGTATTATTATATGTGTGCTCTGTACAGACTCCTGTGTAATATATGTATGCACACATTGCAAGTATAGTTATCATTCACCTGGTATTATTATATGTCTGCCCTGTTCAGACTCCTGTGTAATATATGTATGCACACATTGCAAGTATAGTTATCATTCACCTGGTATTATTATATGTGTGCTCTGTACAGACTCCTGTGTAATATATGTATGCACACATTGCAGGGATAGTTATCATTCACCTGGTATTATTATATGTCTGCTCTGTACAGACTCCTGTGTGATATATGTATGCACACATTGCAAGTATAGTTATCATTCAGCTGGTATTATTATACGTCTGCTCTGTACAGACTCCTGTGTAATATATGTATGCACACATTGCAAGGATAGTTATCATTCACTTGGTATTATTATATGTCTGTTCTGTACAGACTCCTGTGTAATATATGTATACACACATTGCAAGGATAGTTATCATTCACCCGGTATTATAATATGTCTGCTCTGTACAGACTCCTGTGTAATATATGTATGCACACATTGCAAGTATAGTTATCATTCACCTGGTATTATTATATGTGTGCTCTGTACAGACTCCTGTATAATATATGTATGATTCATTGTGGGACATTCAGCATGGCACTTAGTATTAGGGTTCTGGCTTAGTATTAAGGGTTAGTATTAGGGTTCTGGGGTTAGTATTAGTGTTATTGTTCAGGGTTAGCATTAGGGGTCTAGCATTAGGGTTCTGGGTTAGAATAAGTGTTTGGGGGGGGGGGGTTATTTTATTAGGGGAGTTACTACTGTTTATTTTTAACCTCTGAACTGTGGTTAAATAGCCGTGATGAACAGTCATAGACCCCCTGGTGTGACCCATCAATGATATCAACTTCAGCTCCAGGTTCTCTTCAGTTGTCAGAGTGCTTACTTTGTGCATTTTCTTGTAGGTCATTAACAAATATGGCGACCTCTACGGCGCCGAAAGAATCGCAGAACTATTGGGACTGGATAAAAATGCTCTGGATTTCAGCCCAGTGGAAAAGACCCAAACAGAAGAGGGGTCGCTTCTCTCATGGTGAGTGAATCCGGGGAGTATAATGTACATAGTGATAGATGGTAACATTTTTCCATTCACATTGGGGGTCTTTTCATGTATTAACATACTTGGCAAAAATGGCCAGATTTGAACAAAGTTGCTTCACCCCCCCCCCCCTCAGCCCAATACAGGTAGAACCTCTGCCAGATGTTTTATTCTCCATATTCATACATAGCCACAACAGGAATCCACTGGTGTCTGAAGTGGATGGGACAGGAGCCCAAAACACAGGGCTGTGTCCATGTTCTGTTATAATGCTGCCACTAGAAAATGCTAAGCTCTGGTGGGGTTATTCAGTAAAACGTGGTTTATCAAGCCATAGATATACGGGTGAAGGATTCTCATCACATGGTGTGTGTGTGTGTGTTAGCTGTCAGTATTTCTGCTCGTGATGTTCATCCCCTGTAATTTACATATAATCATTAGCCCCGGAGTCAGGCACATTTAAATAGTTTGCGTAGTGTTGACCTGGAGGGGACATTTTTGAAAGACATCTCCATATCATTTAAGAAAATCTCCATTGAAAACAAAAAACTCATTGCCCAGGGCAATCAACCTTCCTACAACTCGAACCCGCCATGCACGGTTTATAAATAAAAATACATACATCTTGATTATAAGAGCGTTACACCTGAGCATTATATTCCGATATTCACTTTATAAGCCAGTCTGAGAAGTCCAGGTTACCTGCTGGTTACCATTTTCAGACAGGGTTTGTGTAAGGTATAACCATGTCCCACCTACAGAATACCAGCATGAGACCACGCTTCATCACAGCACTTCCAGACCTGTGTACAGTGTATTCCTAGTATTGCAACTGGTAATGGTGTTGGGAATCAGGAGTGAAATAAAACCTGCGTCCATCAAGTTCAACCCTTTTCCTATCCCATGTTTACCGCGGTTGATCCAAAAGAAGACAAAAAAGAACTTTATTTCAGCAATATCAAATTCTGCTTTCAGTGGGGAGATTTCTCCTTGGCTCCAGCACTAATTGAATGTGAAGGTCTATATGAACATACATAGCTCTCTGAGTACTACTTCATTACAAAAAAGTCTCCAGGCCGCTTGTAAAGGCATCTAATGTATTTGCTAGCACCACCTCTCCTGGCAGTGAATTCCTTATCTTAATTGTCCTTAAAGGGATTGTGTCCCCTGTTTTTACTGTGAATGTAGAGAATGGCAATTTGCTTTACTGTTCCCCAAACACTGCTCACTGTGCTACAATGACTTCTCCCCTGTGACCCTATATTGTCCTCCACAGGCTGAGCTCCATCGATATGAAGTATCACATCTGGAAGCTGGGAGTGGTCTTCACTGATAATGTAAGTATTGCGCAAGTGATTTGCTTGCGTGAGAAAGTAACCTGTGAATAAAGTCCCGACGCGTTTCTCCTGCTGACACTGCCTGTTTCTTGCAGTCTTTCCTTTATCTCGCTTGGTACACAACCATGTCAATTCTTGGCCACTACAACAACTTCTTCTTTGCTGCTCATCTTCTGGACATCGCTATGGGCTTCAAGACCTTGAGAACCATCCTATCTTCCGTTACCCACAATGGGAAACAAGTAAGTGTCTGATAAGTAGGGAGGAACACACTGGTAACCATCATCTTGCGCAGTTGGCTTCCCTAGACGTGGGTGATGCTCTATTTCTACCACCTCCCAGTCTCTGCAACCTGAATTGCTGGCCTGGGGCTGCACAACTTTTTACTTCTAAATTCCCCAGTGCGTAGTCCAGGCGTCCATCTTCCTCAGACGAAGCTCTGGCTAGGGTCAGTAGGTTAGGATAGTATGCTCAGTATTTTGGCCATGATGACGGCATGACCTTGTGTGAAGAAAAAGACCCTCACTGTCTTCACCTTCACATTCTCCCTCCCCCACCCCTCTAGATTTATAGATCTGATTTAGAGAGGGGGCTGATAAAAGGCTATAGAAACTGGGTAAAGTATGCATGTATATCTGTCTTGTCTGTCTGTGTGTGTCTCTGATGATAACAGGTGGGCTAATTAAGTTGCACCATGGGCCATTAAATTATTTTTGCCCCTATACCAAAAGCTACCAGCACAGACCCCCCTGGCCCTGGGTAACTACATACCGTATTTTGCCATGTATAAGACGACCCTTTTTTCTAAAATTTATAGACCAAAATTTGGGGGTCGTTTTATATACGGGATTGAGAGACTCCTCGGTTACCCCCAGGGGCGGACTGAGTGGTTGGGCACATCGGCTGCGGCTGCCGAAAAAAAAAAAAAAGTTAAAAAAAATATATCATTGCGACCGGATATGACAATATCCAGCCAGAAGGGGAGGACTGGGGAAGGGGAGAGGAGGGCATATTATTGTGCAAATTGGCTGGGGCATATTAAATGGCAAAATAACACTGGCATATTACTGGGCAAATTGGCAAAAAAATATGGATTTCTTCATTTTGTGCTCCAAAAGTAGGGCGCGTCTTATAAACGGAAAAAAATACGGTAACTCCTCTTTCCCATTCACTCTTCTGTCAGTGATGTTTGTTGCAGATTCCTCCTGAATTATTGAGAATGAATAGTAGCTCTAAATACAGCATGCACTATTAATTCTTACCTGCTGGATAAAAAGCCAGCATACTCCGGCTTAAAGCAGCAGCGATGTCATTTACCTCTATTCCTATTCCTGCCAGCGACCGAACTGAGCGACTTTTGTATCAGGTTCAATTTGTAAAGGGAAAAAAAAAAAGCCCAGCAGAGATTTCTTACAGCCTGATCCCTAAACGAAAAATGGCACAGGGCACGTCACCCAGGGTCAGGATTTCTTAAAATGAAAAAGTGCGGTATACCACCGCGATTGCATGTATTTTATTAAATTCACAACGCTTTCTCTGTGCACATTATATATAATAAATACATGAATATCTCTACAGTGATCTGTCTGTGGAAAACGGATCTCTTGTTTTCAGGGCGAGGTTCTAACCAGATGGGTTGGCCGATTCATATGCATAATGTAATGTCAGAGTTATACTCGAGGGAGAACTGGCAACTGCTTTCCCAGGGGCAAAAACAATTCATTTCCTTGGTACCACTTCATCAGCCCACCTGATAGCATCAGAAAGAGACACACATAGATAGACAGGACAGATATACTGACAGATAACAGACATAGATTGACAGGCAGACAAGACAAATAGGAAGAAAAGTGGCAACCGACTGGGACATTCAAAACCGAAAAGTCCTGCAGCCTCAAACATTGAGAGGGTAATTGCCCTCCTGCCCCCTCTCTCCTGCCAGCCCTTCCCTGGTTACACTGTTTATTTAACAAGGGTTTACAGCAGGGGTGTATCCTGCTAATGAGTGATAGGTGTGCCCCTTACAGACAGCAAACCCTGAAGAATTGTGAAATCGATATTTTGGTGTTTGTGTGCTGTTTGTTTGGAGCACAGGATTGTGCGTAGTCTGTGAAACCCATATCCTAATAACAGTACAGAATTACACAGATCATGGCCACTCTGTATCACAATCCCAGCTACAACTCAGGCTGAGGATCTTATGTTCGATTAAAAGAAAGTCAGTGAATTGTTAATAAAATGCTCTGTACACCAACTCCTAGCAATCTCTTCCTTTTCTCAGCTGGTGCTAACGGTTGGACTGTTGGCCGTCGTGGTCTATCTGTACACAGTCGTGGCTTTCAACTTCTTCCGTAAGTTCTACAACAAGAGCGAGGATGAGGACGATCCCGATATGAAGTGTGATGACATGATGACGGTACGTCACGGAGCTGGGGAAACGAGCAGATTAATAGAGACTGCGTATACATTATCCTCTTACAGACACATGATGGTCCTAGGATGTCATCAAAGGAAATAAGGGGCAGGGTTAATTTTAAAGAAAATGTCATATCAAATTCCAGACCTGACTAGTTGCCAAGAATTAACCCCTCCATGAGCAGACCTGGGCATTTGTAGAGAACTAACTCCTTTATTACCCATAACCTTGACAGCTGGTGAATTTTCTGAACACAGAGGGTTAAATTGTAGCCGGATAGAGCAGAGAGCTCACACTCTATCACCACAGCTGCCTGTTTAATGTGATGTAATTAGCTCCCAGACCAATCAAAGTGCCACCTTTTTTAATGTGTTTTTTTGTAGTGCTACTTATTCCACATGTACGTGGGGGTGAGAGCTGGAGGTGGCATTGGAGACGAAATTGAGGATCCTGCAGGGGACCCCTATGAAATGTATCGCATCGTGTTCGATATCACCTTCTTCTTCTTCGTTATCGTCATCCTGTTGGCCATTATTCAAGGTGAGTCACTGGTCAGGATTATGGTGGACATTTAGATGTCTCCCGTTTATGACATCATCTGTGGTGTCATATGCAAATTAACTAATTTTCAATGAGAAATGTGTCATTTGCATATCTAGCTACAAGGTGATGTCATAAGCGGGAGACCCCACAGAACCATTTATAACACATTTTTTCTCTTACTTTATGAATTTGCACCAATTCTGGTAACACAATGTATAGATCATTTTTTATTCTCTACATTTAATAAACAGTATTAGTGATGTTTGCCTGTGTGCGGATAAGTGCGTTATAGTCTACGTATCTATGTTGCTGAATAATGGCCAAGCATAGCAAGATTAATATCTCTCCTTGAAATAAACAGATCGAGTTGCTGTACAATAAATACATTGACATAACTATTCAGCTGACTGTGTGATGACGTATCTACAGACGGCACGCTGGAGGCAGTAATCCTGATTGGCACTGGTCGTTTAGGCTTTATATTTCCAGTGACAAACACTCGCTCCCTGATGGCTAATTGTACTGTCCCGGGTGGTACACTGACCTTGTTACTCTGTCCTGCTCCAATCTTCCATTCTTGTTCTTCCCTAGGTCTGATCATTGATGCTTTTGGGGAACTGAGAGATCAGCAGGAGCAGGTCAGAGAGGACATGGAGGTACGTAATAAAGGCGGTCATTATCTTCTGAATGAATTTGAATTTACATGCGCATAAACTAATAATCCAGAGCATCAGCACTGATCATCTTGCAAAGTAAGCAAAAGCAGAGGGAGGGCTAGAGCAGTAATCTTTGCAAGCGTGCTCAGACGTGCTTTCCATTCTTAACCATGTGATGTGCACATGTACTTAAGAGAGACGTGTTCACATTTATTTTGTGTAACATGCCTGAGGAAGGGAGCTGAGAGGTCTTGAAAGCTTGCACTCTAAACCAACTCAGCCAATAAAGGTATCAAATTTACTGTACGTGTCTCCTAAAAAAATGTCTGCCTGCATTTCTATGCAGACAAAAATTACAGTGTTCAGGTTAAACACTAACAGATTTGCTGCCTGTAGTGTCTGTTAAATTGGATTAATAGTTAATTTTAGACAAAGTGTATCTACACACAGCAAACAGGCTTTTTATTTTGTAGCTAGACTGCTGCTAACTGTCTGTATGTGTGTCTAGATCGGTTTGTATTTTATTTATCCTTACAAGCAAATTATATGTGTACAGTAAAATATATTTGTGGAGAGCATTGTGTGTGGGAGAGATCTGCTACTGTACTGCCAGGTGGAATGACAGCCACACTGATATACTGACATGCACACTAATAGTGAGAAAGCTGCTGCCAGATGATACAAAAGCCTGGCGTGCCCCAGCGGATAGGGACAGAAGCTCACAGCGACCCTCGGAAGAAAACAGATGGCCTCATTTCACTGCTGTTTTGGGTTCACAAATAGCCAGTGAAGGGGTCCAGGGAAGTATGAGTGAATGCTCACAGGGGGAAATTATAAATAAACACATATCCAATTAAAAATGCCTAAGGTGCAGTCTAAGGATCGGAGCTCTAGAAGCTGATGGGTTCTCTGTAGTTATCACTTAAGATGCTGAGCTTTGCAGCCCTGATCTAGAGAATGGAGTGAGGTGCTGGAAGTAGTGTCAACACTCCGCTGGGATGTTGGGTGAGAGTTGTGGGAAGTGTAGTCCAGAGCAGTTAGTTTAAACTTGTCCAAACCTGAATCCTCCTAATCGCACGGACACTTCTGATTTGAAATCTTATTTTCCCCACTTTTTCTCCCCAGACAAAATGTTTTATTTGTGGAATCGGAAACGATTACTTTGATACGACGCCCCATGGGTTTGAAACTCACACGTTACAAGAGCACAATCTGGCCAATTACCTGTAAGTATAAAACCTATTTATCCCAAATCATCCATGAGGTTCCATTTGCTCCTTATTACATGAACACCTGTGTGTATTGAAGCCTGTCCCAAAATACTGTTATTGATAAAAGTCAAGTCTGGGGTAACGTTCTAAAAGTGATGTCATCAGCAGGAACATTCTATTGGTTTCCATGGTGATTCTGGGGGTAACGTTCTAAAAGTGATCGAATCAGCAGGAACATTCTATTGGTTTCCATGGTGATTCTGGGGGTAACGTTCTAAAAGTGATCGAATCAGCAGGCACATTCCATTTGTTTCCATGGCGCCTGCTCCACTTTTAGAACTTTGACTCAGGATTATATAAATTACCCAATATGTTTCTAAATTAGGGTCACAGTGTGTAGTACCAATCACTGCTCGTCTACAAGTACAAACAAATGCACATTTATTCAGTGTATTCACCATGATGTATGACCTGCATTGTGCACATTACATCATGCATGTTATATGTGCACGCTGATTTGAAACACAAGTGTTTTGTAATATGAGGCTCTCGGCTGTCTGTACGAGGCAGATACAGGTGCAGAATTGTAATAAGTCACAGACTGAGTCAGAACCTAGAGGAATTCATCCATCCTGACCTTTTCAAACTGAGCAGGCAGAGAGCTGCTTGGCCACAGGTGTCAGATGTTAATTCCTACAGGATATCTACAAATGTCTCTTGGAGTCAGCTCATCTCTTGCTGATTTTATTCCTGCTGATAGACAGAGGCAGAAAGCCATGGCACTAGAATACATCTCACTCGGAGGGTATTGGAGCTGTCATCGCTCCTTCAGCAGAGCAGAGAACATGTCATTTAACAACTTGGCTTTTTTACAAGGGAAGTGGAGTGGGGAGTTCTGTGGATATTACCTGCTCCTTTTCCTGGCATTATAATAAACTGCCGGTGTCTGAGATCTACCTGTGCAGTAATTATCTGTTAGGTGCGCATACAGTGGCATATAGAGAGCGCTTGGGTTAAGCAGTTGTGTAGGCTGAAGGAAGCATCTTTCCAGCGAGCGAGCAGTGACTGGGGACCGGACTATATTAATAGCTAAACAAACAGCTCGCTAATGTACTGTCTGCAACACACAGCCTCGCTCGCTTGCTTATTACAAAGTGTTTAACCAGCTGTTTGAAACACTGGCCCCATATACAGCAGAATGTCCCTCCCGGTAAGCTCATTAAATATCAGGGGTCCAGTAAAACCCTCGCTGTACCAGCAAAAGAGATACTATAGATGTGTGTTATATAAGGCTTTGCTTTTTCCTTGTTTGAAGTTTATTTTTTTCTCCCAGACTCCAGCCAAATGCTGAGAGCCGAGTGGGAGGATTAGTAGAAGCGGCAAAGCCGATATCTGTGAATGAATCTTCACATTTTAGTGACTGTGCTACATGTTTATAATAAATATACTTTAATACGTAAGATAACGGCAGTAACTACCGGCCATACTCCCCACTCCATGTCAACATCATCAGATTGTATTTATATATATGTTATAATCACATTATCTCCTTCTTCCAGGTTCTTTTTCATGTATCTCATTAATAAAGATGAGACGGAGCACACTGGTCAGGTACCAACTCTGCATGAATTTACCAGACTGTGACTTTACCCCATGTCTTCTCAACTCAGTTATAATTATTAACACTTTTAAAATGTTTTAAATGACTGTCACCTAAACACTGCTCATACTGTGTCACTGTCATTTAAACACTGCTTATACTGTGACTGTATCACCCAAACGCCGCTTATACTGTGACTGTATCACCCAAACGCTGCTTATACTGTGACTGTATCACCTAAACACTGCTTATACTGTGACTGTATCACCTAAACACTGCTTATATTGTGACTAAAGAGAATAAAGCTGATGCCATAAACAGGAGATACTATAGACACATTTAAACAGATTTTCTGTTGCCTAAAATAATGTATAGATCATTTTTCATCATTTTTTTTATTCTCTACATTCACAGAATAAGAAATGTTTACTTGACAATCCCTTTGAATTCACCTGTTTTAGTTTTGTGTGTTCACCCCCATCATCTCTGCAATCCACTCCTGCACCTAACTGTTGCACTCTCTCTCTCTCATCACTGCTCTTTACTCTTGCCCTGTACCTCATCACTGCAACTGACTTCTGTTCAAACCATCATCTCTGCCCTCTCTATCACCATCTCTGCACCCCACTCCAGCCCTCTCTATCACCGTCCCTGCACCCCACTCCTGCCCTCTCTCTTATCACTATCTCTGCACCCCACTCCTGCCCTCTCTTATCACTGCTCATCTCATCATTAGTGCACCCCATTACTGCACCTTAGATTTGCCCTCTCCCTTATCAGTGCCATCTTTGCACCACACTACACTACATTACTCTTGCCATGTCCCTCTGCTCCCTACTCCTGTCCACCACCTCATTAGTGCACCCCACTCTTGCCCTGTCCCTCAGCTCTCCATCCTACTCCTGTCAACTCTGCACCCCACTACTGCCCTTTGATCTTGCCCTGTCCCTCTTCTGCCCAACTCATCTCGATTGCACCTTACTCTTGCACAGTCCCTCATGATTGCACCCTGTTGGGCAGAAGAGCTGACTGGGAGAAGTGGTGTGTAGAGATGATGGCATACAAGGTCCTAACCTTAATATCTACACTCCTGCCTATATCATGGCTTACTGTAACTCACATGACCTCTCGCTCCTATTCCAGGAATCCTATGTTTGGAAGATGTACCAGGAGAGATGTTGGGATTTTTTCCCAGCCGGTGACTGCTTCCGTAAACAATACGAAGATCAGCTCGGATAACAGATCTCCAGCAACTTGATGGCCAGATCCATTTGGAGGTGATGGGATCTGGGAAACGACACTTACATCTACAGGACTCAACCACTTTAAAAAGAGTTCTGCCAACAAGATTACAAACTGCTCGTCGGGAGTAGAACCAAGGATGTGTCTAACACAAACCAGATCTCTAACACATGTGCAACCAAATCCCAGATTAAAAGAACAAAACAAAAAGTAATTCACTACAGTACGTCAATAAACGGACGCTCTAACATGATCCAATTAGCCACAGTGCCATTTATCGAGTCACTACACAAAAAGTAATTCGATTATGTTTGGAGAAACCTAGAAAGGACCTTCAGAACCAGTGAAATTCAGCCCTGTTAGCACCCTCACCCCCAGCTCTAGTGATGTCTGTTTGGTACCCCTGAGCCGCAGACGGACATCCCATTAGAAGAGTCCCCATCATTGGCTGCCCCCCAATACAAGGGCTAATTGACACCCATGTGAAATGCACAATATTTATCTCCACTCTCAACTGCTGTGTGACCACCAACTCATCCAGCAGGTCGGAGGGATCCGGTCTGTGGAGACGCATTGCATAGGGTTCTCATCTGATTTTAATTTACTTTTATTTATTTTTTTACTTAACTCATTGAGGCTTCTGATGATGTCACTTGTAAGAAAACCCAATGCTAGTCACAGACGCCAAGTTTATCGAAGTTCACGGCATCTGTCTCTAAGAACGTTGCTCTCTGAAGCCTGAGGAGATTAGGAGATGGTGAAACGGTTATGGCCTTAGGTACTACAGGTATCAGAGCGGCTTACAGATCTGAACTGTATATGTTTACTTATGTAAGATGGTCTAACCTGGGAAATCTCATAGTACAGAGCTGTAGTTTGTGTAGCTTCGAGGCAGTTGAAAGAAGGAGGAATCAAGGAGTAGGGAAAAAGTTACCACTTAACACTTTTTCGACCCTGAACTTAATCGATTAAAGTGCCTTAACCGTCTGTAGACGTAGCTATGCAAGATTTGAGTTTCTTTCTGTTATGTTAGTATATTAGATTCATATACACAACGTTGTTGCTGTTCTTTGTCTTACTGTATGAAATGAGAAACTGTATTCACCTGCTAGTTAGTTTTTCTTTCATATCACAGTTTGCTGTTATTTAATGAAACTGGAATGTATCTAAAAAACAAATTATCTTTAATTCTCGTAAATGGAAAGACGAATCTTATGCCAAATTCAAGCCAAGCACTGCTTTCTGACCATTGGTAAGTGCTGTAGTGAAGCTGCTAATTAACTTTATGCATTTTTCTTCAAATAAAGTGCCCATCGCAATAAATAAAAATGATAAGCCATCCGCACTCTTTGTCTTACTGTGCAGACACCACTAGCACTGGACTTTATTGCTGCAGAATAACAGACCGTGTTCAAGTAAAGTATACACTTTATACTATTGTATACTGGGTCAGTGACTGGCTCATTAGACATACAGTGAGGTTGGAACATCACCAGATGGGATCAGGAGATCATGCTGTCTAGCCAGTCCTCTAAATCCTCAGGAGTCACGGCCTTTGGCTTGTCTTCATCAGTTGGGAAAATGTCGTCTGTCACAGGAATAGCTGTAAAAATAAACGCGAGCGGCTGTGATACGCTGTATAATAAAGTCCAGACAACAAAATGACTGCATTGTACAACTAGATCCATTAAACTGAACTTGTGTTTAATAGTAAGATTGTATCACGTGCTGGCATTTTATACATTATGAAAGGATACGAATAACGTGTCTCTTTGTTGCATGTAGCTCTATCAGGGGGCGGACGCTCAGAATCTTAGGTCAAATCTTTTATCTCACTCTTGATTCAGAACAATATGTCTGCCTCCTGATAGAGCTATACAAACTAAAGACTAATGCAAATACACGTCTGCCTTTCTGATCATGGGGAACGAGATATGAAGCACTGAGCACCCTGCGAACATCACCCGTGTAACACAGAAAAAACATCACTTCTGCTGGCGTTAACTCCATCTGTACCTCCCCTGCACAGTGCGGCACAAGCTGTAAGCTATGGAGGGACATCCTCGCAACGCCATTATCCCATTACAGTGCGTGCAACGGCTGTGAGGACCTGTCTACAACAGACACTTTAGTACATAACTTGACAGGTGCCTGAGATCTGGGACTTGCAAACTCTCATATACACACATGGTCAGCAAATGTCAGGTATGTGAATATCTAGTGCTAATTAAAGGAGATATCAACAGCGTGACGCAGACTCTGCCATCATTAAAACTCGACTGGATCCATTGCCAGAAACATCACTTTTAATACTTTGCCCCAGATTCTCATACGTGACCCTCAGTGTGCCATTGGCCAGTAACGGCATTTCATTGGAGATCGAGTGCTGGAAACTGACCTCGCTCCTCTGAGATCACCGGACTTTCACCCGCCTTCCTCTCGCTGGTTTCCTCTCCGATATGGGCTTGGCTCTTAACTTCCATCACCGGAGATTCGAGACTGAGCAAAAAGTCAAGATCCACATCTAGTGCCGCCAGAGGAGGATCCTGGGAAATCACTGCAGAATGACCGGCGTCTATCTGTGTCTGGGACAGCGGCTCTTGGGAAAAACCCAGAGATGCCCCTCCGACAGTCTGCTTAGTAGCAACAGGTGGCAAGTGTGAAAGGCTCTTGGTTTGGAAATGGGGTAGTTCTTGTGGCAGCTCTTCCTGTAGAAAAATCAGCACAATTACCCCAGCGAAATGCAGAGAGTTTATTGTCAGCTCCCTGTGATGGACATTAGAAATTCAGCAAATAAATATATTAAATATCACAAAACACCCACTCTACAGTTTACTGTCAAAGCAGCTACATGATTATAAAAACCCAAATCATTATTAAATATGTGAATAAACTAACTCGATACGGGGTGTACAATACACAATATAATGGAATTATACATCATTATTGAAATGTGTCATCTTTAAAAGCAAACGTGCCTTAAGACTGAAACATTCAGAGGTCACTGGAGTAATACTGAATTGAACACTGGAGTGGAATTCATGCATCCGGCACAATTTGCTAGATAAAGAGTAGCGCTTCAATACATCTTTAATATCTTTAGAACTGTGCATCATAAAAACCTTGCACACGTTTCCTGATATGGGTAATATTATATCATTGGTGACGGGGGTCATTGCCTTGCATTGCAATGGTCTCTAGCAGGGAAAGAGTTAAAACACGGTGCATTCATCACACTGCCTCCAGCTCCACGTCAGACATGCTAATAAGAAATGCTTTTATTAAAATCAAATAACACGGCAGATTCTTCAATTAAAGTGTCTGGGGCTGCTGGGTATAGAAACATTAATTATTATAAAGAAGGATGTACTGTGCGATAATCTAATCTCCTATCTGATGAATGTCATGTCAATGCAGGGGGGGGGGGGGGGTGCATTACCTGGACCAGATCAGCATCCACATTGAGACGCAGGTGAAGAGGCAGCTCCTGCAGGGCTTTCACCAGGGCCTGGGAATCCAAATAAAAGGCAGAAGCCTAGATTGACAGAGAAGGGGGCACAGGTAAAGGCAGGGATATAGGCGCAGGTACAGGTAAAGGTAGGGATACAGGCACAGGTAAAGGTAGGGATACAGGCACAGGTAAAGGTAGGGATACAGGCGCAGGTAGGGATACAGGCGCAGGTAAAGGTAGGGATACGGGCGCAGGTAAAGGTAGGGATACGGGCACAGGTAAAGGTAGGGATACGGGCACAGGTAAATGTAGGGATACAGGCACAGGTAAAGGTAGGGATAAAGGCACAGCTAAAGGTAGGGATACAGGCACAGGTAAAGGTAGGGATACAGGCGCAGGTAAAGGTAGGGATAAAGGCGCAGGTAAAGGTAGGGATACAGGCGCAGGTAAAGGTAGGGATACAGGCACAGGTAAAGGTAGGGATACAGGCGCAGGTAAAGGTAGGGATACAGGCACAGGTAAAAATTACACCAGCAGCTTCGGTAAAATTCAGCTTTTATCAGCATCTTTTAATAACTTTGTACAATGATTTCTCTCTCTGCCTGTGAAACATATTACAAAGTAAATACATGTTTCCTACAATGATCAGCAAACCAGCTATACGACGAGCAATAAAACAGCTCATTTCACTAAGTACTGATAGCAATGTAATCATCATAATGTGATCTGTCAGGTTCATTGACCGGCGCCTGTCACATTCCCTGCTCTATGTGCAGAACGTATTCCTTATTCCACAAAAACAATTAAACCTGGTTTACTTTTTATACAGAAGCACAAAGGTAATATGTTGTTTCCCATTGCTTGAGGATAAACTGGCAGGTACATCTGATAGTATTCGCCAGCTTATCGTCTGACCGGAGGCTGCCATGCTTCCCTGGTCTACGACTGGCTCTCTGCCGGTGCCGACATTCACTAGATCCCTTCTGCTGATCCCAAGAAAAAACGTGGATCTCTCTCTACACTAGCAGATCAGACAAATGGGGATGAGCACACTGATTGGCTGTCAGCACCCGCAAGCCTCAGCTCTGAGGTAGAGTGGAGGGTAAACCTTTGTGCATCTCTAAAGATAAACGGCAGGAGGGGGCACTATTTTCACATGGCAGAAGGGGTCACTATTTTCACATAAAAGGAGGGGTCACTATTTTCACATAAAAGGAGGGGGCACTATTTTCACATAGCAGGAGGGGGCACTATTTTCACATGGCAGAAGGGGGCACTATTTTCACATGGCAGAAGGGGGCACTATTTTCACATTGCAGAAGGGAGCACTATTTTCACATAGCAGGAGGGGGCACTATTTTCACATGGCAGAAGGGGGCACTATTTTCACATAGCAGGAGGGGGCACTATTTTCACATGGCAGAAGGGGGCACTATTTTCACATGGCAGAAGGGAGCACTATTTTCACATAGCAGGAGGGGGCACTATTTTCACATGGCAGAAGGGGGCACTATTTTCACATAGCAGGAGGGGGCACTATTTTCACATGGCAGAAGGGGGCACTATTTTCACATAGCAGGAGGGGGCACTATTTTCTTTAACCTTGCTACAAGGAACCAAGGGTAAAAAAACAAACTGTAGGTTTTTTTTACACGACATGCACCATATTCCGACACCGAATCATTACTCTGTGTTGGTATCACCAGACAGCGCTGACTGAGGTCTGAGCCAGTCACACACAGAACTGCAGTTGCCTGCCCAGCTCCTATTCTCCCTAACCTTGGATTGCCATGCAGTTGTTTGATGCCAATGTCTATGGCAACAATATCGTGACCAGTATTTGTTTACACAAAGGTGGCAATCCTACTTACACCAGTGATAGGTAACCTTGGCACTGCAGATGTTTGAAAACGCCATATCCCATGATGCTCAGTCAGCCTCATGACGACTGAGCATCATGGGATACAGAGCCTAAATCCTTTCACTTTATGGACTTCTACCACTTCTGCAGGAATGATGTTCCACGTGTCCACTCCCTTTTCAGTTAACCAATATCAAAAAGACAAACTAACCCAGGGTTCGCCAAGCAGCAGACCTCTTGGAAGGCTCACAGCATTAAATACTCCCAAAAATGTATAAACAGTACCAACTGGCAGTGAATTAGCGGGATCATTTTATGTGACTGTCACAGAGAAACAATACAATTCCTTATCCGTTAGTCGCAGGACATCATCAGACACAAACAATATTAATGTCTTTCTCCGCTGTGTCTGCCATCGGCTCCTTGGAGACCCTAATCTGATGGGTTTTCACTGGACCACACAAACCACCTCAAACCCCTCTGCAAACACCGAGCAGCGCTGCCCAACAGAGCAGAGGAGCGTTACCTGCGCCTGGCGTGTTAATGGGGTAAATGGAAAGGTTTTGGGGTTTGTCTGATTAATGATATGTTACTGTGATCACCAAGCTCGGAGATTCTCTCAATATGTAAATATAGAAGAGATCTCACTGGGAGCTGAAACCAGGCAAATCATTACAGCTAAATGAACACATTGGGGGTTTATCTGGGGTGAGAAGGAAGGAAATCAGTAATCAGCACATTACTTATTATACCGTGTATACACAGACACTTAATAAACACAGAGACTGGATGTAGTAACTGCCCCCCTGCTAATTACAATACAGGGGGCCCGTTCAATCTGAAAGTGTTTCACGAGCACCCAGGAGGGAGTGAGATATGGACAGCATGTGTACTGCCTTAGAAACCTGGATCTAGTCTGCCATAGTTGCCAACAGTCACGGATTTGACAATACAGTCCTATTTTGGCTGTTGTATGTGGGAAGGTAATCTCACATTTACACACAGGCTGTGTAGTGTTTTTTGATAATCTCACTTACACTTTTTTTTACACCCATCTTATCCAATGTAACACTGTTTTAATGAATTTGGTGATACCGGATGACAAACCTGTCTTTCCATATCTGAGCGTGGTATGAATATCAGGCTCCACCCGACAGCTCAGCTAAGTGTTCGGCTGTAGGAGCAAAACTGTATTTTTACACTAATTTCCACTGGAAATATTGGGGGAAACGTTAGTGAATAGACAGTACTGAATCAGCGTGAATAAGTGAGTCCAAAATAACATCTACACAAACAGAAAATAAATCTTAAATAATACGACAGAGCAAAGATTCTAAACAACATGTCCGCCCCCTGATAGAGCTATACAGAGCAAAGATTCTAAACAACATGTCGGCACCCTGATAGAGCTATACAGAGCAAAGATTCTAAACAACATGTCCGCCCCCTGATAGAGCTATACAGAGCAAAGATTCTAAACAACATGTCGGCCCCCTGATAGAGCTATACAGAGCAAAGATTCTAAACAACATGTCCGCCCCCTGATAGAGCTATACAGAGCAAAGATTCTAAACAACATGTCCGCCCCCTGATAGAGCTATACAGAGCAAAGATTCTAAACAACATGTCCACCCCCTGATAGAGCTATACAGAGCAAAGATTCTAAATAACATGTCCACCCCCTGATAGAGCTATACAGAGCAAAGATTCTAAACAACATGTCCGCCCCCTGATAGAGCTATACAGAGCAAAGATTCTCAACAACATGTCCGCCCCCTGATAGAGCTATACAGAGCAAAGATTCTCAACAACATGTCCGCCCCCTGATAGAGCTATACAGAGCAAAGATTCTAAACAACATGTCCGCCCCTGATAGAGCTATACAGAGCAAAGATTCTAAACAACATGCCTGCCCCTGATAGAGCTATACACAGCAAAGATTCTAAATAACATGTCCGCCCCTGATAGAGCTTTACAGAGCAAAGATTCTAAACAACATGTCCGCCCCCTGATAGAACTATACAGAGCAAAGATTCTAAATAACATGTCCGCCCCCTGATAGAGCTATACAGAGCAAAGATTCTAAATAACATATCCGCCCCCTGATAGAACTATACAGAGCAAAGATTCTAAATAACATGTCTGCCCCCTGATAGAGCTATACAGAGCCAGGTTTCTAAACAACATGTCCGCCCCCTGATAGAGCTATACAGAGCAAAGATTCTAAACAACATGTCCGCCCCCTGATAGAGCTACACAGAGCAAAGTTTCTAAACATGTCCGCCCCTGATAGAGCTATACAGAGCAAAGAGTCTAAACAACATGTCCACCCCCGATAGAGGTATACATACAAAAGAGTGCTCAGTAAGGTACTTTATTTGTATTCTATCATTAAAGTATTTCTATTTAAAATGTCTTCATTAGATGCATTTATTTAAACATACGGTAATCATTTTTTTGTCAATAGTTGTCCTTTAAGGTAATAAAATCCATCTGATCTGTTCTGAACCAGCGAAACCCTCAGCATTTGGTGAATTGGCCGCTGCATTTAATTAGTATGCAGCTACATCAGGGAGGGAAATGATAAATAATGCAGACAGAACCCTGGGATTAAAGGCAAAGCAGCAAGCTGGCCCTCGGCTGGGATTTTAAAGTTCACTGCATGGAAGGTGTAATTAAAGGTGCAGAGCACAGAGAGGCTGCGAGATTCCCGCATGCATGGAACTCTGTAAAAGAAAACCAGCAGACACAGGTGTCGGGAGTCATGTGAAGGCAAAGTGAGGCAGAGCGAGGCAGAGCGAGGCAGCTGCTAATGATTGCAGTTTACAGATCACATCTAATCATCTCCTGGCAGAGAGGACCGACAGTACCAGGATCCTCCATTATTACACTCAATACGAACTCTGCAAGGAGCTTGCCACCTCTCCATCGCTAAAATGCCCTGTACATACAGTAATGCCTCACGCAACAGGAGGGAACAGAAAATACATAATTTAAAGGGACGACCGTCACCTAGTGTGCATAATGTAAAAGGGTGAATAAAACATTAATGAAAAGTGATCCATACATTGTGATCTATACATTGCATATATTGTGATCTATACATTGTGATCTATACATTGTGATCTATACATTGCATACATTGTGATCTATACATTGTGATCTATACATTGTATACATTGTGATCTATACATTGTATACATTGTGATCCATACATTGTGATCTATACATTGTGATCTATACATTGTATACATTGTGATCTATACATTGTATACATTGTGATCCATACATTGTGATCTATACATTGTATACATTGTGATCTATACATTGTATACATTGTGATCTATACATTGTGATCTATACATTGTATACATTGTGATCTATACATTGTATACATTGTGATCTATACATTGTATACATTGTGATCTATACATTGTATACATTGTGATCTATACATTGTATACATTGTGATCTATACATTGTGATCTATACATTGTATATATTGTGATCTATACATTGTATATATTGTGATCTATACATTGTATACATTGTGATCTATACATTGTATACATTGTGATCTATACATTGTATACATTGTGATCTATACATTGTGATCTATACATTGTATATATTGTGATCTATACATTGTATACATTGTGATCTATACATTGTATACATTGTGATCTATACCTTGTGATCTAAACATTGCGATCTATACATTGTATATATTTCGAACTATACATTGTGATCTATACATTGTGATCTATACATTGTATAAATTGTGTCTGTCCCGGTATTAATACTGTCTATGTACAGTATTCTCAGCACTGTGCACAGGCAGCATTGTGTCTGTCCCGGCATTGATACTCTCTATGTACAGTATGCTCAGTACTGTGCACAGGCAGCATTGTGTCTGTCCCGGCATTGATACTCTCTATGTACAGTATGCTCAGTACTGTGCACAGGCAGCATTGTGTCTGTCCCGGCATTGATACTCTCTATGTACAGTATGCTCAGCACTGTGCACAGGCAGCATTGTGTCTGGCAGATATACACCTTCTAAACTCAAGTAAATGAGATCCAAACACTTGGTATCCGCCTGGAGCTCAATGCTGTGAGGTCCCGCAGTGTCATGTAACTCAATGCTGTGAGGTCACGCGTGTCACGTAACTCAATGCTGTGAGGTCACGCAGTGTCATGTAACTCAATGCTGTGAGGTCATGCAGTGTCATGTAACTCAATGCTGTGAGGTCAAGCAGTGTCATGTAACTCAATGCTGTGAGGTCACGCAGTGTCATGTATCTCAATGCTGTGAGGTCACGCAGTGTCATGTAACTCAATGCTGTGAGGTCACGCAGTGTCATGTAACTCAATGCTGTGAGGTCACGCAGTGTCACGTAACTCAATGCTGTGAGGTCACGCAGTGTCATGTAACTCAATGCTGTGAGGTCATGCAGTGTCATGTAACTCAATGCTGTGAGGTCACGCAGTGTCATGTATCTCAATGCTGTGAGGTCACGCGTGTCATGTAACTCAATGCTGTGAGGTCACGCAGTGTCATGTCACTCAATGCTGTGAGGTCATGCAGTGTCACGTATCTCAATGCTGTGAGGTCACACAGTGTCATGTAACTCAATGCTGTGAGGTCACGCAGTGTCATGTCACTCAATGCTGTGAGGTCATGCAGTGTCACGTATCTCAATGCTGTGAGGTCACGCGTGTCACGTAACTCAATGCTGTGAGGTCACGCAGTGTCATGTAACTCAATGCTGTGAGGTCACGCAGTGTCATGTAACTCAATGCTGTGAGGTCACGCAGTGTCATGTAACTCAATGCTGTGAGGTCACGCAGTGTCATGTAACTCAATGCTGTGAGGTCACGCAGTGTCATGTAACTCAATGCTGTGAGGTCACGCAGTGTCATGTAACTCAATGCTGTGAGGTCACGCAGTGTCATGTGACTCAATGCTGTGAGGTCACGCAGTGTCATGTAACTCAATGCTGTGAGGTCACGCAGTGTCATGTCACTCAATGCTGTGAGGTCACGCAGTGTCATGTAACTCAATGCTGTGAGGTCACGCAGTGTCATGTAACTCAATGCTGTGAGGTCACGCAGTGTCATGTAACTCAATGCTGTGAGGTCACGCAGTGTCATGTAACTCAATGCTGTGAGGTCACGCAGTGTCATGTAACTCAATGCTGTGAGGTCACGCAGTGTCATGTAACTCAATGCTGTGAGGTCACGCGTGTCACGTAACTCAATGCTGTGAGGTCACGCGTGTCACGTAACCCAATGCTGTGAGGTCACGCGTGTCATGTATCTCAATGCTGTGAGGTCACGCAGTGTCATGTATCTCAATGCTGTGAGGTCACGCAGTGTCATGTATCTCAATGCTGTGAGGTCACGCAGTGTCATGTAACTCAATGCTGTGAGGTCACGCAGTGTCATGTATCTCAATGCTGTGAGGTCATGCAGTGTCATGTGACTCAATGCTGTGAGGTCACGCAGTGTCATGTAACTCAATGCTGTGAGGTCACGCAGTGTCATGTAACTCAATGCTGTGAGGTCACGCAGTGTCACGTAACTCAATGCTGTGAGGTCACGCAGTGTCATGTAACTCAATGCTGTGAGGTCACGCAGTGTCATGTAACTCAATGCTGTGAGGTCACGCAGTGTCATGTAACTCAATGCTGTGAGGTCACGCGTGTCATGTAACTCAATGCTGTGAGGTCACGCGTGTCATGTAACTCAATGCTGTGAGGTCACGCAGTGTCATGTCACTCAATGCTGTGAGGTCATGCAGTGTCATGTATCTCAATGCTGTGAGGTCACGCGTGTCACGTAACTCAATGCTGTGAGGTCACGCAGTGTCATGTCACTCAATGCTGTGAGGTCATGCAGTGTCATGTATCTCAATGCTGTGAGGTCACGCAGTGTCATGTAACTCAATGCTGTGAGGTCATGCAGTGTCATGTATCTCAATGCTGTGAGGTCACGCAGTGTCATGTAAGTCAATGCTGTGAGGTCACGCAGTGTCATGTAACTCAATGCTGTGAGGTCACGCAGTGTCATGTAACTCAATGCTGTGAGGTCACGCAGTGTCATGTAACTCAATTCTGTGAGGTCACGCAGTGTCATGTAACCCCGCCCCTTTAGGTTCCACTCACTTTTCATTCCAAGACATCAAAAAACAAAGATGGCACCTATGAGAGCATCTGAGAGGGGTCTGTGAGGTTTGGTGGTCTCTCCCTGGTAGTGCATAGAGAGACACTTACATAGCATTAGCAGAGGGTAACAAGTTAATACATGGGATCTTTCTCACCTGCTTGTGGCTTGGATTCTCTGCCCCCCAGTCCCTCTCATCTGTGAATCGGAACTGAGAGAACGAATCTCCTAAAATAATAATAATAATAATAGTTTATTAGTATAACATTTATGCCACAAAAACAAGAATAACAATATTAGAGGTGTTTTAAACAAAAATCAAGTCCCAAACTGTAATAATACTCTCTCTAATATAACCTTATCCCTGGAAAACGTTACTGTATATTTAGTGGCCGGCAGTGACCCATTTGGAATTTCCAAGTACTTCAATAGAGAGGGAGGCTGATTCCATAGCACTAGCCTGAAGAGGGAGGCTGAATCCACAGCACTAGTCTGAAGAGGGAGGCTGAATCCACAGCACTAGCCTGAAGAGGGAGGCCGATTCCACAGCACTAGTCTGAAGAGGGAGGCTGAATCCACAGCACTAGCCTGAAGAGGGAGGCTGAATCCACAGCACTAGTCTGAAGAGGGAGGCTGAATCCACAGCACTAGCCTGAAGAGGGAGGCTGAATCCACAGCACTAGTCTGAAGAGGGAGGCTGAATCCACAGCACTAGCCTGAAGAGGGAGGCTGAATCCACAGCACTAGTCTGAAGAGGGAGGCTGATTCCATAGCACTAGCCTGAAGAGGGAGGCTGAATCCACAGCACTAGTCTGAAGAGGGAGGCTGATTCCACAGCACTAGCCTGAAGAGGGAGGCTGAATCCACAGAACTAGTCTGAAGAGGGAGGCTGATTCCACAGCACTAGCCTGAAGAGGGAGGCTGATTCCACAGGACTAGCCTGAAGAGGGAGGCTGATTCCACAGCACTAGCCTGAAGAGGGAGGCTGATTCCACAGCACTAGCCTGAAGAGGGAGGCTGATTCCACAGCACTAGCCTGAAGAGGGAGGCTGATTCCACAGGACTAGCCTGAAGAGGGAGGCTGAATCCACAGCACTAGTCTGAAGAGGGAGGCTGATTCCACAGCACTAGCCTGAAGAGGGAGGCTGAATCCACAGCACTAGTCTGAAGAGGGAGGCTGAATCCACAGCACTAGCCTGAAGAGGGAGGCTGAATCCACAGCACTAGTCTGAAGAGGGAGGCTGATTCCACAGCACTAGCCTGAAGAGGGAGGCTGAATCCACAGCACTAGTCTGAAGAGGGAGGCTGATTCCACAGCACTAGCCTGAAGAGGGAGGCTGATTCCACAGGACTAGCCTGAAGAGGGAGGCTGAATCCACAGCACTAGCCTGAAGAGGGAGGCTGATTCCACAGCACTAGCCTGAAGAGGGAGGCAGCCTCCTGTGTAACCCCCTCTCACTGATGTCACTGGATTTAGAGGCTCCGGTTGCAATTTAAGTCTACAGGAGGACAGTACATTGTTTGAAAGTAAAAATAAGTTCATAGACAACATACAGAAAGCAATCCAGGTGACGGTTACCCCGACTGATAGATCACTCCAGATCTTCTCACAGAGGGATAATCAACCTCTCTAGACTGCATACCCGTCAAGATCGATTAGAATCCCCAGATTCCCAGCTCCCTATATACATTCTGACAGATCTCTTGATACACACGCCGACTGCCTCACATATAAAGAGCTAATCTTCATTTAAACACAGCTACTCTACAGAATAAAGCTGGGGGTCTCCATGACAGATATATACAGCAAAACCATATGTCACTATATGTTTACTCAGGACATGTAATGTCTCTCACATTTTCCCATCTAGATTAGGGATGACAAAGTGTGGTGTGAGGTGTAAGAAGGTTAATATAGTATATATAAAATATAAATATGTATATATGTATTCATATATACATATGGGCCAAGGGCATATATATAAACTGGCTGGGGGTAAATATAAGTAACTGAATGTGCAGGGTAAGTTCCAGGGGGGCCTTACAGAAGCTATTCCTTCCATGTTGCAGCTGTTTTATTATTATTATTATTATATTTTGAACTTTTAAAGTAACTTGTGAAACTGTTTGTGGTGTGTGTTTTACGTGTTTTTGTAAATTGTGATGCACCTGCCATGTCTGTCACTTACGCCTGCGCAGGATCAGCTTCAGTTACAGAATTAACAATGTATTTACCGCAGTGCAAGAGATTTCGTATGTTAATGTTACAGCACAATCCAAGATTACAGACCCATAATCGCTCTTCTAACTTCTAAACCTTAATTCCATTTTTCCAGTACCCCGGGTGAGGCTTTGAACGCAGGTGGACGCAGACTCTTTGTTCTAAATGAGTAATAAACCAAATCTGTCGCTTTTTCACCAATTAATGCTCATTAGCAACACTTGAAAGTGACGGGAGAAAGCCGCCACATCCGACTGCTGTACCAGGGAAAACACAGATTATTTATTTTGCTTTGATGCAGTTCGAGTAAATTCTTAGTAAAAAAAAAATATATATATTTTTTTAAAATTGCTTGTGTTTTCACTAATCCATTTGAAATGGTCTGGGTCCATATTAAACTTTTTTATTAATAACTATGTGTGTTTGAGCAGCTGGGACATCAATCCGTATTACACCGGGAGCCTGGACTTTGCTTTATTTGATGGAGATAAAAAAAGATTCTGTGATCTGTCATTTTTTTTTTTTATAGAAATCGCTTGCGAGAAAAAGATGGAAAAGCGACACTGTCAAAAGGGAACTGCAGATTAAATACGTGCAAAACAATCAGTAACGTTTACAAATATATCACAAAGGTTTCCGCTGGCCAATGTAGTGTTATCAGAGGAACAAATATATTTATATTTATATATATATGTGTGACCCAGAGGAAACACAAACAAGGTGAGGAAAAAGAAATTGGTGGCAGAAGTGGTGGATTGGGAGACTGTGATAGCTAAGTGGGTCTGACAGGAGGTTTGGAAATGTGTGTTAGAAATGGATGTCGGCCGGCGCTCTCCAGAGGAGAGAATATGATTGCAGAGGGCAGGGTAGCATAACGGGCTGAAAGGTGAGATATAGTACCTCCATAGCGTGCGTAATGTGGGATATACCTACCCAGGCATCACAAATAAACGAAGGACAGGTATAACATGAAGGTTAATGAATTCCCATGCTCCTCTGTGATTTGCAGTTAGTAGAGCAGATGCCTTAGGGACAGAGGGCTCTGTAAGAAGGGTATCTGGATTTCAATCTGTAAATTCTTGGAGGGGGGGGGGGACGCTATGCATTGGATGAGATTGTTGTGTACACCGAGACTAGCAGAAACAGACGGGCGACGCTACAAAACAAACAAAGATAAAATCCCACATTACTAATTATAAAAAATAAAGCAAACAAAGAAACGTGAAGGCATTTGTGCTCCACTCGTTTTAACGCACTTCAAAGACGACGGAAAGATGTGGAGAAGGAAATTAGAAGGTCTGGTTGTACGGAAAGATCAACGTGCATTTATCTGTCCTGCTTTTGATTCCACGCACAGCTACCTTTCTCCAGAGATCGTTTTTACCCTATCTTTCTTAAACAGTTTCCCCTGCTGAATTCAAACGGCACCAGATGAAAGCAGGAACATAATTCCACATTCTCTCTGATGCACTCTGGTCAGTATCGCCAGGAGTAAAGATAGCCACATGCGCGGGAAGCATCCGGCGCTCATGAGCTTTACTGAACGGAGAAGAAGCGGAGATACTGGAGCGGAGGAATGGTCAGCACTCTGCAGGTTATTTCACACAGAAGCAATCTGTAGACTTTGCCGCAAATACACCCACCTAAATACACTCTGACCATTAAATTAGGGGTAAAACGTCAGACCCCGGAAAAGACTGGAATTAAAAGAGAATTATTTATCTACCAAGCTGAAAGAAATGAAAAATATGAATATAAAACACCAGCATGATCTGCAGTCGCTGAGCTGGCAGAGCTTCAAGCAAATGTATAGATCAATACATATATGTGGATTTTTACATAAATCACCCTTCTGTCTGTTATCCAAGTGTAGTGACTGTCAGCCTCATACATGATCTGCTTTCATTTTACCGGTCCTGTCAAAATAATGTGTGTGATCTATACCAGGAGTAGCCAACCTTCGGCACTCCAGATGCTGTGGACTACATCTCCCATAATGCTCTTACTGCCATAATGCTGGCAAAACATCAAGGTTATTGAAGTCCACAGAACATCCAGAGGTTGCCTGACCCTCATATATACCGTACTTTCTCCAACTGTCCTGATTCAGTGTCTGGGACACGGGAAAACAGACACTGTTCACGCGAAGAGGTCTGAACATGTGTAATAGCACTGGCACCCCACCGACAAAGCCACACCCCCAGCGCTGCCTCGGGGGAAGGCTGGAAAGTATCTCACGTATTTGCTAATCTATTATTATTAATAACTATTTACTACAGGGGCGTGGCACTTGCTTTACCTTGCAGAATGACCATCACCATGCCTTATAATTAGTAATTCTTCGTTAAAACGCTCACCATTATATCTCTCCTGTATGTAACAGTCATACACAGGCCGCTAATTATTGCTAAGCAACTGTACAGTACTAATTGTAATGATCAGTAAATATACATCCCCGGCACAGGATCCGAGTGTGACGGGTCTCAGCATCATTCAGAGCCCATGCTCCTCTACAATACACACGTAGTAACACCAGACATTATTTAGATTTATATTCAGTATTTATTAACGGGTTTTAGGTTTATACACACAAAACAGAAGGCACCCCCTCCACCACTCATTTTATACCATCTCAGTCAATGGTAGATTTTCACTGACCACCTTACTGGCACACAAGGGCAGGTAATGTGTTTATTGATACATACCTCCTACCAAGGATCATTTAATATTCATTTTATGGAGTTTGGGGGCATTTGGCCATCCCCCGGCACTGTTTGTTATAGGATGGAGAGGTCAGGGCAAGTCGCCCTCTGATAGAGCTATACAGAGCAAGGATTCTAAACATGCCGCCCCCTGATAGAGCTATACAGAGCAATGATTCTAAATAACATGTCCGCCGCCTGATAGAGCTATACAGAGCAATGATTCTAAACAACAAGTCCACCCCCTGATTGAGCTATACAGAGCAATGATTCTAAACAACAAGTCCACCCCCTGATTGAGCTATACAGAGCAATGATTCTAAACAACATGTCCACCCCCTGATAGAGCTATACAGAGCAAAGATTCTAAACATGTCTGCCCCCTGATAGAGCTATTCAAAGCAAAGATTCTAAACAACATGTCAGCCCCTGATAGAGCTTTACAGAGCACAGATTCTAAACATGGCCACCCCCTGATAGAGCTATACAGAGCAAAGATTCTAAACAACATGTCAGTCCTTGATAGAGCTATACAGAGCAAAGTGGGCTCAATCAGGTTGTTTATTTTTATCCTTTCATTAAAGCATTTCTACTTAAAATGTCTACACTTGATGCCATCTTTCAATTAAATATAAGTTCATTTATGTTGAAAAGGGCCCAGATCCTCGCCAATTTTCCATAAATTGTACATTGTTCAAGTCTTTTTTTATGATGTTATTATTCCTTACTATGTTTTCACGCTTCCTGAGTGTAGTAGGTTTGTTTTCTTTATTTGATGGTAAATGTTAGTCTCCCCTATAGTGACCAAAACGAAACATTCAGTGTCCACGGCCAGATATACAATATGCACAATGTGCCTTTCACACATTAACCTTTATTTCTGGGGAGGAAGGGATTCTTTAAAACAATTCATCCTTGTGCCAATATCTCTGCCATCTCTGCCATAGCTTAAATGTCTGTCTGCTGTATCAAGTCAGGTGAAGAAACGGACCTGTTTCATCAGTTATTCCTCAACTATTCATTTCTACTAAAGACTGCAAATAGCAACAGCTCCCGCCTCTGTCTCTAAGCCCCTCCTTATTGGAAGGTGACTGAATTTAGAAGCCCCGCTGAAATTATTTTCAATATAAAACTACAGAAGAAACTGTAACATGTTTAAAAATCATGGGACAGAGGTTAAAAACATGTACAACACTCAACAAATAAGCCAGGTGAAACGGTCCCTTTAACGATCTCCGCGTATAATCCAGATCTAAACTCTACACGTTAGACAGGCGCTGGCGGGGGGAGAGAGCGAGAAGCGCTGACATTTCCTCGCACAAAAGGCCGCGCAACAATTACGATTAACCCTTCCAGCCAGCAGGGTATCTGCTGGCTGTTGACGCGGTGCTTAGACCTCGTTCTACTCATCGCAGAAGGCGTTAATGAAAAATAACTTTTTGATTTCCAAGGTTGAAAGTAGATGTCCAGCCTCGGGTGCCCTGAACTAACTACAGATAAGGTGCGTCTTGATTGGGCTTTGTCTCTGTTGTAAGGGGGAGAATCACATGGCCATTCTGTTGTGTTTCTACCCATCCATCGGCAGTAGGCATAATATTAGCAACGCATGTACTGAACTGTTTGCTCTCAGATCTACGCAACACTATAATTAAAAAAAAAAAGGGGGGGCTAATGCAAAATACCCAAGGCCAGATAGCAGAGGATAACACGAGATGCCAACTTCAAAGACTGCAAAAAACCTGTTACAGAGGGAAACATAACCTTTAATGCAGAATCTCAAATATAGAAAAAAATCTCTAAATCCATAATAGGAACGACAATGAAAAAGGCTGGAAAAAATGCAGAACTTCAGTGATTTAAAGACGAAATGCAAATGTTTACTTATATAATGGTTTTATTCCTGAAAGAGGAAAGTGAGTAGGATATTGCAATAGTAAGGCCAAAGTAGCCATTTTTCCGAATTGGAGAATTTTTACAACCAGGCAACTTTGGCCTTAAAGGACAACTACAACTTTTTTTTAACCCTTTTTTTTTTTAACCCCTTGGCAGCTGCTGGTCAGAGGATAAACGGGTAGGTCCTATTAAAAGCACCCGCCAGTCTATACTAGGGACAGCTAACCTTAGTTCTTGTATACTAGAAGCACAAGTGAAACATAAAGTTTGGTATCTCTATAAGTTTAAAGCCCGGCTCCCTCTATCACGAATAAAAGCCGTATATATGATACTTTGCAAATTTAGGCAAAAGCACAACAGCGGTAATCGATCTCTTCACTAAAACGGCACAGGTGATCTGATAGAAAAGCAACATGGCCGCCCCTCCGTATACGACGGCCAGGGAGGCAGAACGCCCAGCGAAGAGTTAATCTTTGGAGCTCAGGACCTGTCAGGATGGTCGGGCATTGTATATAACATTTAAGTAGGGCATCCAGTTAACATTCCCCTTTTGTATAATTCTTTTGATAGCTTTCATCTTGATAAAGCAGTTTATTGGCCCATTGTCGTCTTATCTGATCTACATGTGAGGTTTTGGAATAGTGTAAAAGCTTTTCTCTGGTCTAGTTAACTGTGTGATTATAAGAGGGTCTGACTGATCCGGGAGCTAGCGACTCAGTAAATCCCTACAACTGGCTCCTGCATGTTTGATTGTTTTCCATATAATTCTGGAGCAGTATCACCTCCCTGGCTCCTAAACAATAATTGGGACTTATGTAAATTGCTCCTAAATTCTATAAATGGAGCCCGGGATTGTGAAGTCTGGATTATATTCGTGTTAAGATTAACCAATTGTAATATAACCTTTGGTTGGAAACCTAAACATTATTTGAACTGGGAATAAAAAAAAATACTGAAAATTCTCTATACATCGTGTTGGCAAAATTGCTAGAAAATGCCTAAATTAGAGAGCAAAATGTGGTGTCTTCCATTTATGACATCACTCGCATGCAAATTACACATTTAAAACCCCTTTTTTTCATCATTTAAGCATTGCTGGCAGTTTTGCTAACACAATGTATAGATCATTTTCTATTCTCTACCTTCATAGTAAAAGCAATGTTTAGGTGACAGAGTCCCTTAAATGGCAGTGAATATAACAGTTCCCCTAGGAGGAGGTTTGGAAATAAATCTGCACCCCTATGATCAGCTAATCAAAGTAAAATGCGCTGTCTGCAAGTGTCTGTCGTCTGAGAAGACAATAGAACGCCCTAGGGTCACTGGGAGGAGGCCTGGCCTCTCACTTGCAGGTGACATGCAAGCATATTACTCTCAGATGACGTGTTATTGATCATGCATGACAATTAGTAATGACACTGTCACATCACAGTGTGGTATCAGCCATATCATTCACACATGCCCTGTGGAGTCCACCCTAGGTTTAAAGGTAAAGTTCCCCCAGCAGAGGCACCTGGAAGTCTGATTGAATTGTACACCCGTCCCTTTCCCTGATCCCTAGTGTCCCTGCCATATATACTGTGTCGCAGGTCATTACCACATCCTATCCCTGTATTCATTAATATTATCTGATGACAATGCACACCCAATTAGTACTGATCCTTCCCGCACAGCTATAATGTCAGGAGCCACACAATTAACAAGACGCATCATTAATTAGCTGTGTTTCCAGTTACAGATATCTCACTGACCCCAATAGTTCTGCTCAAAACACACAGTGAATCCAACCAAAATTCACAAGCAGCTTGTAACGGACCTGACCATGGTATCGCTACTGACACGGAACCAACCCGACAGTGGTACCACTACTGACACTGAACCAACCCGACAGTGGTACCGCTACTGACACTGAACCAACCCAACAGTGGTACCGCTACTGACACGGAACCAACCCAACAGTGGTACCACTACTGACACTGAACCAACCCAACAGTGGTACCACTACTGACACTGAACCAACCCAACAGTGGTATCGCTACTGACACGGAACCAACCCAACAGTGGTACCGCTACTGACACTGAACCAACCCAACAGTGGTACATCTATTGACACAGAACCGACCAGACAGTGGTACCACTACTGACACTGAACCAACCTGACAGTGGTACCACTACTGACACTGAACCAACCCGACAGTGGTACCACTACTGACACTGAACCAACCCGACAGTGGTACCACTACTGACACTGAACCAACCTGACAGTTGTACATCTATTGACACAGAACCGACCAGACAGTGGTACCGCTACTGACACTGAACCAACCCGACAATGGTACCGCTACAGACACGGAATCGACCCGACAGTGGTACCACTATTGATAAAGAACCGACCAGACAGTGGTACCGCTACTGACACGGAAGCAACCCGACAGTGGTACCTAGGGTTGCCACCTGGCCGGTATTTTACCGGCAGGACGGTAAAAAATTGGCTTGACCCCAATGTTAAGTCTATGGAGTTAGGTGCATGGCCAGTATTTTTTTGAAGAAAAGGTGGCAACCCTAGTGGTACCGCTACTGACACAGAACCGACCAGACAGTGGTACCGCTACTGACACAGTACCGACCAGACAGTGGTACCACTACTGACACAGCACTGACCAGACAGTGGTACCGCTACTGACACAGCACTGACCAGACAGTGGTCCCCCTACTGTCACAGTACCGTCCAGACAGTGGTCCCCCTACTCTCACAGTACTGTCCAGACAGTGGTACCGCTACTGACACAGCACTGGCCCGACAGTGGTATCGCTACTGACACAGAACCGACCAGACAGTGGTACCACTACTGACACAGAACCGACCAGACAGTGGTCCCCCTACTGTCACAGTACCGTCCAGACAGTGGTCCCCCTACTGTCACAGTACCGTCCAGACAGTGGTCCCCCTACTCTCACAGTACTGTCCAGACAGTGGTACCGCTACTGACACAGCACTGACCCGACAGTGGTACCGCTACTAACACAGAACCGACCCAATAGTGGTACCGCTACGGACACGGAATGGACCTGACCATGGTACCGCTACTGACACAGAACAGACCTGACCATGGTAGCGCTAGTGGCATGAAACTCATCAGACCGTTGCACCACTAGTGACACAGACTGGATCTGACTGTGGTACTGCTACTGAGATCATATGGATCTGACTGGTGCCACTTGGATTGTACCTGATCATATGGACATGTAAATTATCAAACCCAGATACACATATTGTAATAAGCTTGTTACTATGGATAAACAATGCAGCTGTTCTACAGATTTGACCTTGAGCATAATACAGCTTAATGTAATGATCTATCTAATTAGTATGCATGCTGCATTGCCTATCTGACAAACTTTACACCTGTCACAACGTAGAAAGATGTATGTAGACACACAGTCACACAGACATACAGTCACACAGACATACAGTCACACAGACATACAGTCACACAGACACACAGTCACACAGACATACAGTCACACAGACACACAGTCATACAGACATACAGTCACACAGACATACAGTCACACAGACATACAGTCACACAGACATACCGTCACACAGACACAGACATACAATCACACAGACATACAGTCACACAGACATACAGTCACACAGACACACAGTCCCACAGACATACAGTCACACAGTCACACAGACACACAGTCATACAGACATACAGTCACACAGACACACAGTCACACAGTCACACAGACACACAGTCACACAGACATACAGTCACACAGACACACAGTCACACAGACATACAGTCACACAGACATACAGTCACACAGACACACAGTACCTTGCCCCAGAATTGCCTTTTATAAATAATGTCAAAATATGCAGCAGAATTACCGCAAGCCGGGACAGCCCACACTGCTTGCGAGTTGCCTAGATCTCAGGATTCATTCGCAAACTTGTACAAACAGCACTGATGTATAAACCTGTGTAGCAGACACGTGATATCTGTGTATAAATAAACGTCCTCCAAATTACCACATCCACAAAACAAAGGGGAATATTAATAATATACAGACAGCATTAAATGCTATCCCCAGGAATGAAAGACTCTGAGACTCCCTGGCTCCTAAAAATAACTGGGCTGGCTCCTGATTTTTTCCTGTTGGCTGCCAAAAATCACCAGGTTCCAGGATGTGGCAGAGGCGTGACCTAGACGGGTCAATGACATCACCCCACGGTTATGTAATCCTGCCTCTGACACAGTGCTGTGCGCTGCAAGATAGTATGTTTGAAAGAGGCGGCAAACCCTAATTTTTTTATTTTCTTAAGGCAGAAGGTCAGTTCTGCCTGAATCAAATTGTTATCTGCATTGTGCACTGTACCATTCAAATGCTATTCTGCCCTAACCTTTGCAAAACCAAATCCGGTAGTTTTATATGGAAAATGATTTCAGCGGGGCTTCTAAATTCAGTGACATTCGAATAAGGAGGGGCTTGGAGAGAGAGGAGGGGCTTGGAGAGATAGACAGGACTGTTGCTACGGTAACAGCAATATATCTACCTCACTGTATTAGAAGTTCTTAGGAGATAAAAAGTGTTTTGAGATTCATTTATTTTTCTTTACTTAACATGATTTAGTATGTAAAAAATATATTTTCAGACGCTGTCGTTGTAATCGCACCTTTTTAAGGCACAGCTACTGGGAGTAGCGTATAAGTATGACCGTTTATATAAAACAAGAAAGGACGATGAGAAAGGGAAAAAAACAGCTCCAGTTAATAAAATGCGAATTTTAAACACTGCTGAACCATTTAAAAAAAAAAAAAATCCAGTGCATAGACAGTTTTTATGCTCTGTGGAGTAGGGTAATTGTTTTTCTTCAGGCTGCAGATCAGCTTCCTGAGGAAGACCAGCCTCGTCCTGAATGGCCGATCTCGGCATTGTAGATTTTGGAACAGGCTTTTTAACTGGTCCAAAAGTGTGGCACTTTTAAGAGGATTTCATGTGAGCACACAATCTTCTTAGTAGATGGGTTAAAATAAAATATTAATAGATTATATATATATATATATAAAGACTCGATAGAAAGCTCCCCAGCAGCAGGACTGCAACATCCATCTACACAATAGGGCCCAGTAGCCCCGGGGCCCTTAACCCTTAGATGTCTGGAGTGCATGGAGCCGCACAGTATCTCTTCTAGGGATTTGCAGACCGACGGAGCAAGACGGAGAGGAGGAGTCAGCACGCATCTGATGAAGCCCGCTTGGGCGAAACGCGTCTTGATTGCCGAAGCCACACCCACCGGGAAGTAGCCCATACCAGGACTTGCATGAGATTCGGAGCACAGATTTCTTTGTTATATGTGACCATTCATGTTTTTTAAACTCTATTAAAATACCGTAGTTATTTTTCTAACCTCCTCTCCGTCTTTCTTATCTGCTATTTGCATACCTTTGGAGAATACCAACGGAGGTCCTCTCTTCGTTCTCGAGGCAGCGTGCTTGTCTCCCAGGCAGTGCCCCAAGGGGGTGGGGGGAACCGCTACTTTCTGATTTATCTTCAAAGTCAGAGCAAACAATTGCTCATTACATCGTGAGTGGGATTTTTTTAGTATATCCTACATCACCATCTGCACAACAGACTTGCACTATTTTTGTATATACCGTATCTATTCTTCTTTTTCATATGGTCCAATTGGTTCAAGCCTCATCAACAGTTGTATATTGTGTCGAACTTTAAGTATTATTATTATCACAAATTTTGGTGTTTTATATTTGTATGCGCTGCACTTTTTTCTACTTTGTATCATATTGTGCACAGGGGGCTGTGTGTGGAGTATCAGCAGCATTTACACACAAATGTATTCATTTTTCTCTGTATTCTTTGATATATTTTGTCACATTCCACATAGTGTTTTATGTATTATTTTGATCAATTTGATCCCACACCATATACCGATTTAGTGTCACATTTATCCTAAGCATCACTTTTCACTTTTTTCTCTGTATCTAGCCAGTCAACTTAACATTGTGTAACATCCCTCTCAGACCTGTTCCCTCCCATCTCCCTAGCAAGGTAACTTAACACTATGTAACAGCCTTCTCAGACCTGTTCTCTCTCATCTCCCTAGCAAGTTAACTTAACACTATGTAACAGCCTTCTCAGACCTGTTCCCACCCATCTCCCTAGTAAGTTAACTTAACACTATGTAATAGCCTTCTCAAGACCTGTTCCCTCCCATCTCCCTAGCAAGTTAACTTAACACTGTGTAACAGCCTTCTCAGACCTGTTCCCTCCCATCTCCCTAGCAAGTTAACTTAACACTATGTAACAGCCTTCTCCGACCTGGTCCCTCCCATCTCCCTAGCAAGTTAACTTAACACTATGTAACAGCCTTCTCAGACCTGTTCTCTCTCATCTCCCTAGCAAGTTACCTTAACACTGTGTAACATCCCTCTCAGACCTGTTCCCTCCCATCTCCCTAGCAAGTTAACTTAACACTATGTAATAGCCTTCTCAAGACCTGTTCCCTCCCATCTCCCTAGCAAGTTAACTTAACACTATGTAATAGCCTTCTCAAGACCTGTTCCCTCCCATCTCCCTAGCAAGTTAACTTAACACTGTGTAACAGCCTTCTCAGACCTGTTCCCTCCCATCTCCCTAGCAAGTTAACTTAACACTATGTAACAGCCTTCTCCGACCTGGTCCCTCCCATCTCCCTAGCAAGTTAACTTAACACTGTGTAACAGCCTTCTCAGACCTGTTCTCTCTCATCTCCCTAGCAAGTTACCTTAACACTGTGTAACATCCCTCTCAGACCTGTTCCCTCCCATCTCCCTAGCAAGTTAACTTAACACTATGTAATAGCCTTCTCAAGACCTGTTCCCTCCCATCTCCCTAGCAAGTTAACTTAACACTGTGTAACAGCCTTCTCAGACCTGTTCCCTCCCATCTCCCTAGCAAGTTAACTTAACACTATGTAATAGCCTTCTCAGACCTGTTCCCTCCCATCTCCCTAGCAAGTTAACTTAACACTATGTAACAGCCTTCTCAGACCTGTTCCCTCCCATCTCCCTAGCAAGTTAACTTAACACTATGTAACAGCCTTCTCAGACCTGTTCCCTCCCATCTCCCTAGCAAGTTAACTTAACACTGTGTAACAGCCTTCTCAGACCTGTTCCCTCCCATCTCCCTAGCAAGTTAACTTAACACTATGTAATAGCCTTCTCAGACCTGTTCCCTCCCATCTCCCTAGCAAGTTAACTTAACACTATGTAACAGCCTTCTCAGACCTGTTCCCTCCCATCTCCCTAGCAAGTTAACTTAACACTCTGTAACAGCCTTCTCAGACCTGGTCCCTCCCATCTCCCTAGCAAGTTACCTTAACACTATGTAACAGCCCTCTCAGACCTGTTCCCTCCCATCTCCCTAGCAAGCTAACTTACCCTTCACAGACCCCTACCTCCCTGCTGGAGATTTAGTCGACTAAAACTAGACCAAAACGATTTAGATAACTAAAATATGACCAAACTAAAACAGCATTTTAGTCAAAAGACCAGGACTGAAACTAAATCAAAACTTGCTGTCAAACTTAACACTGCTTAAGAGGCATGCATTACCTGTCTGAAGCAAGCTCTGAATAGTCCTTATATCAGAGTGTACAGATCTGTACAAATACGCCTACACATGCACACACTCATCTATACACGCGCTTGCAATTAACAATTCTCTCCTTCTCTGCAGTCTTTGCGCTAGGCTCTCTGCATCAGGATCGATCTCCTTCACGTTGTCCGCATTGTACTTACTATATTTAGTGCTTCTCAATGTCAGGTTTTCCTTTCAGGCTCCATCCCCTCGCCCACCCATTGATGAGAACCCGCTGGAAGGATTCCTGAGCGCCGCTCCTGCCTCTCTAGAGATGGACATATAAGGTATATACAGCTACGCTCTCTCATCCCCACATTCAGTTACATGTTTTTCCCCGCATTACGCAAGAGGATTTTTTTAATTTTTTTTTTTGTTGGCAAAGTAAAAAATTAACTTCGGGAAGAAGAAATGAAAACACAGTATGAAAACTGAGACACGGCTGGGAGGTGCACAGGGTCCGGGGCAATCTGAGATCCAGCACAGAGGAATTGACATCTACCAATTAAAAATACAATGTGTTCCACGTAACAGAGAGAAGAAGTCTTAAAAGGACTACGTCATCTAATTATTATTTGGGGGTGCATTCGGTGCAATGCCCACATGACAGACAGTATCACAGCCAGAGTCCTTATCAGTTTTGGTCCGACACTGCTATGACTATAGACATAAAATAATAAAAAAATGTTATCTACAATATGAAAAAATTGTTTAAGTACGTCTGTGGTCGTTTATAGAGCCGCGTGGTGGGGCAGCAGCTTTCCACATTGGGTGCCATATTTCTTGGGTGCCAGCTCAGACCTCTGCTATCCTGCCATTCAAAATGTGACCACTGTGGGGTGCGGTCTTAGGCACTTCTACATTTTACCCTCGAGCTCTGAGCGCCCCAGGTGACACAGTAACGGTGAAAGCCATGGCCCTTAGTGATAATGCCCCCATAGATCACCAGGGTGCAAGTAAGCTGGCTGAAGGGGGGCACTGTGCTAAAAGGAGGGTTTAAAAAATAGCTTTAAAATTGGTCAAAAGGAAGGAGATGGTATAGAATATAGGATGCCACATGTACACCCCCATCTGTGGTGCCTCCTGCTTATGACATCATAGGCAAGTAGCTTGATATGCAAATTACACATTTCCATTGAAATTAGTTTATTTGCATATGAAGCCACCGAGGGGGTGATTCACTAAAAGGTGAGTTTGAAGTGAGATGAACATTTCATCTCACCATTTTAACTATACATTGTGCAGGGACAAACCTGGTGAGTTTCCCCCTGCAAAGCAAACCAACCAGGATTGCCACTGCACAATGTAGAGCTAAATTGGAGAGATGAAATGTTCTCACATCAGCTAACATCATCTCACCTTTTAGTGAATAGCCCCCTGAGTGATGTCTTTTTTTTTTTATTATTATTTATACATTTGCTTGCAATTTTGCTGATTGTACAGATCATTTTTGATCATGTTTTATTTTCTCCATTCACAGTATTAACAGTGTTTAGGTGACATGGGATGAGCTAACTCAGTTCCTAGAGTAAGACACAGTGCGCTTGGATAGTTTCCCTCAGATCTCCAGAGATGTGTGACCTGGATTTTATTGCTTGGAGCACATTTTAGCTCCATGAAGCTCTGCAAATGGTGTTACAATAAATCCATCGAGATTTCATGTTCCTATCAAATGCAGTAATGAGAACCTGGTCACCCCAAGGAATATCAAGGTACCAAAGGTGGCTCAGTGGCAGAATAAACCCTTGCAGGACAGTACACAACATTCCGCGTTGGGGAATGTTCCATTCTGTGGAGCTTTTTCCATCCAGTGAAAGTGGTAAAAGGTAGAAGGTTATGGTAACAATCTGGTGGGTTGAAATAAATCAATAAACCTAAAAGACTAATAGTCACATTTCTTTGAAAAGACACAACACTACAGTGAAACTATGAAATAAGATCAGTCAATGCAAAAATAAATTCCTAGAAACTTTTTTTATGTTCTTAGTATTTACCAGGGACAGATTTTCCACCCTGGCACCCATGCTGATAGTCCCCACCTACACCAGGGCTTGATAAATTGAATTAGATTTTAGGAGCCAGCAAAAAAATTTAGGAGCCAGACAATCACGCAAGCATACACGCAATTCATAAACACACACGCCTACTTTACATATACCCATATATCCAAACACCTCACACACACCTACTTTACATATACACATATATCCAAACACCTCACACACCTACTTTACATATACACATATATACAAACACCTCACACACACCTACTTTACATATACACATATATACAAACACCTCACACACACCTACTTTACATATACACATATATACAAACACCTCACACACACCTACTTTACATATACACATATATACAAACACCTCACACACACCTACTTTACATATACACATATATACAAACACCTCACACACACCTACTTTACATATACACATATATACAAACACCTCACACACACCTACTTTACATATACCCATATATACAAACACCTCACACACACCTACTTTACATATACACATATATACAAACACCTCACACACACCTACTTTACATATACACATATATCCAAACACCTCACACACCTACTTTACATATACACATATATACAAACACCTCACACACACCTACTTTACATATACACATATATCCAAACACCTCACACACCTACTTTACATATACCCATATATACAAACACCTCACACACACCTACTTTACATATACACATATATACAAACACCTCACACACACACCTACTTTACATATACACATATATACAAACACCTCACACACACACCTACTTTACATATACACATATATACAAACACCTCACACACACCTACTTTACATATACACATATATACAAACACCTCACACACACCTACTTTACATATACACATATATCCAAACACCTCACACACCTACTTTACATATACCCATATATACAAACACCTCACACACACCTACTTTACATATACACATATATACAAACACCTCATACACACACCTACTTTACATATACACATATATACAAACACCTCACACACACCTACTTTACATATACACATATATACAAACACCTCACACACACCTACTTTACATATACCCATATATACAAACACCTCACACACACCTACTTTACATATACACATATATACAAACACCTCACACACACCTACTTTACATATACACATATATCCAAACACCTCACACACACCTACTTTACATATACACATATATCCAAACCTCTCACACACATACTTTACATATACCCATATATACAAACACCTCACACACACCTACTTTACATATACACATATATACAAACACCTCACACACACCTACTTTACATATACACATATATACAAACACCTCACACACACCTACTTTACATATACCCATATATACAAACACCTCACACACACCTACTTTACATATACACATATATACAAACACCTCACACACACCTACTTTACATATACACATATATACAAACACATCACACACACACCTACTTTACATATACCATATATACAAACACCTCACACACCTACTTTACATATACACATATATACACACACCTCACACACACCTACTTTACATATACACATATATCCAAACACCTCACACACACCTACTTTACATATACACATATATCCAAACACCTCACACACACCTACTTTACATATACCCATATATACAAACACCTCACACACACACACACCTACTTTACATATACCCATATATACAAACACCTCACACACACCTACTTTACATATACACATATATACAAACACCTCACACACACCTACTTTACATATACACATATATACAAACACCTCACATACACCTACTTTACATATACACATATATACAAACACCTCACACACACCTACTTTACATATACACATATATCCAAACACATCACACACACCTACTTTACATATACACATATATCCAAACACCTCACACACACCTACTTTACATATACACATATATCCAAACACCTCACACACACCTACTTTACATATACCCATATATACAAACACCTCACACACACCTACTATACATATACACATATATACAAACACCTCACACACACCTACTTTACATATACACATATATACAAACACCTCACACACACCTACTATACATATACACATATATACAAACACCTCACACACACATACTTTACATATACACATATATACAAACACCTCACACACACCTACTATACATATACACATATATACAAACACCTCACACACACCTACTATACATATATACAAATATCCAAACACCTCACACACACCTACTTTACATATACACATATATACAAACACCTCACACACACCTACTATACATATACACATATATACAAACACCTACTATACATATACACATATATACAAACACCTCACACACACCTACTTTACATATACACATATATACAAACACCTCACACACACCTACTATACATATACACATATATACAAACACCTCACACACACCTACTTTACATATACCCATATATACAAGCACCTCACACACACCTACTTTACATATACACATATATACAAACACCTCACACACACCTACTTTACATATACACATATATACAAACACCTCACACACACCTACTTTACATATACACATATATCCAAACACCTCACACACACCTACTATACATATACACATATATACAAACACCTCACACACACCTACTTTACATATCCACATATATACAAACACCTCACACACACCTACTTTACATATACACATATATACAAACACCTCACACACACCTACTTTACATATACACATATATACAAACACCTCACACACACCTACTTTACATATACACAAATATCCAAACACCTCACACACACCTACTTTACATATACACATATATACAAACACCTCACACACACCTACTTTACATATACACATATATACAAACACCTCACACACACCTACTTTACATATACACATATATCCAAACACCTCACACACACCTACTTTACATATACACATATATACAAACACCTCACACACACCTACTTTACATATACACATATATACAAACACCTCACACACACCTACTTTACATATACACATATATCCAAACACCTCACACACACCTACTTTACATATACACAAATATCCAAACACCTCACACACACCTACTATACATATATACATATATACAAACACCTCACACACACCTACTTTACATATACACATATATACAAACACCTCACACACACCTACTTTACATATACACAAATATCCAAACACCTCACACACACCTACTTTACATATACACATATATACAAACACCTCACACACACCTACTTTACATATACACATATATACAAACACCTCACACACACCTACTTTACATATACACATATATCCAAACACCTCACACACACCTACTTTACATATACACATATATACAAACACCTCACACACACCTACTTTACATATACACATATATACAAACACCTCACACACACCTACTTTACATATACACATATATACAAACACCTCACACACACCTACTTTACATATACACATATATACAAACACCTCACACACACCTACTTTACATATACACATATATACAAACACCTCACACACACCTACTTTACATATACACATATATACAAACACCTCACACACACCTACTTTACATATACACATATATACAAACACCTCACACACACCTACTTTACATATACACATATATACAAACACCTCACACACACATACTTTACATATACACATATATACAAACACCTCACACACACCTACTTTACATATACACATATATACAAACACCTCTCACACACCTACTTTACATATACACATATATACAAACACCTCACACACACATACTTTACATATACACATATATACAAACACCTCACACACACCTACTTTACATATACACATATATACAAACACCTCACACACCTACTTTACATATACACATATATACAAACACATCACACACACACCTACTTTACATATACACATATATACAAACACCTCACACACCTACTTTACATATACACATATATACAAACACCTCACACACACCTACTTTACATATACACATATATACAAACACCTCACACACACCTACTTTACATATACACATATATACAAACACCTCACACACACATACTTTACATATACACATATATACAAACACCTCACACACACCTACTTTACATATAAACATATATCCAAACCCCTCACACACACCTACTTTACATATACACATATATATACAAACACCTCACACACACCTACTTTACATACTTACATATATACAAACACCTCACACACAACTACTTTACATATACACATATATACAAACACCTCACACACACCTACTATACATATACCCATATATCCAAACACCACACACACACACACCTACTTTACATATGCACATATATCCAAACACCTCACACACACCTACTATACATATACACATATATCCAAACACCTCACACACACCTACTATACATATACACATATATACAAACACCTCACACACACCTACTTTACATATACCCATATATACAAACACCTCACACACACCTACTTTACATATACACATATATACAAACACCTCACACACACCTACTTTACATATACACATATATACAAACACCTCACACACACCTATTTTACATATACACATATATACCAACACCTCACACACACCTACTTTACATATACACATATATACAAACCCCTCACACACACCTACTTTACATATACACATATATACAAACACCTCACACAACTACTTTACATATACACATATATACAAACACCTCACACACCTACTTTACATATACCCATATATACAAACGCCACACACACACCTACTTTACATATACACATATATACAAACACCTCACACACCTACTTTACATATAGACATATATACAAACACCTCACACACACCTACTTTACATATACACATATATACAAACACCTCACACACCTACTTTACATATACACATATATACAAACACCTCACACACACACACACCTACTTTACATATACACATATATACAAACACCTCACACACACCTACTTTACATATACACATATATACAAACACCTCACACACCTACTTTACATATACACAAATATCCAAACACCTCACACACACCTACTTTACATATACCCATATATACAAACACCTCACACACACCTACTATACACAGTGGCGTAGCGTGGGTTGTCAGCACCCGGGGCAAGGCAAGTAATTTGCGCCCCCTAACCCGTGGATTTTAGCACTCGAGTCTCTTCTACTAGATTAGTTAAAGAAACCCTTACCCCCCAAGCACATGTATTGTTTGTTATGAAAATACTTATGTAATTAAAGTAAAATGCATCTAAATACAAGTTTATTTTCCAACACTTTATTGAGTGCGAACATGCATTACACACATTCTCCACATTTTCAGCAGGTCTATGAATACAAATATACACATGTAGTAACCTAGCATGGGCCATGCTATTATATGTCGTCTCACAACCATCGTAAACGACAAACAATATCAAGAACAAAAACTAAACATCAAAATGGAACCATACCCTGGAGATGATCCAAGACTGGGCTAGATGGAGCCAACTTCCTCAATCCTGTATCTCTAATGTTACCCCCCCCCCCCCCACACACACACACATATGCCATAATTGTTGTGCCATTCAGATGCCAGTAATATTGTAACTTTCGGATGCCAGTAATATTGTGCCAGTCAGAGCCCAGTAATATTGTGCCAGTCAGAGCCTAGTAATATTGTGCCAGTCAGATGCCTGCAATATTGTGCCAGTCAGATGCCTGCAATATTGTGCCAGTCAGAGCCCAGTAATAATGTGCCAGTCAGATACCAGTAATATTGTGCCAGTCAGATACCAATAATATTGTGCCAGTCAGATACCAGGAATATTGTGCCTGTCAGAGCCCAGGAATATTGTGCCTGTCAGAGCCCAGGAATATGGTGCCTGTCAGATGCCTGTAATATTATGCCAGTCAGATGCCTGTAATAGTGTGCAGTCAGAGGCCAGGAATATTGTGCCAGTCAGATGCCTGTAATATTGTGCCAGTCAGATGCCTGTAATATTATGCCAGTCAGATGCCTGTAATATTATGCCAGTCAGATGCTTGTAATAGTGTGCCAGTCAGAGGCCAGGAATATTGTGCCAGTCAGAGGCCTGTAATATTGTGCCAGTCAGAGGCCTGTAATATTGTGCCAGTCAGATGCCTGTAATATTATGCCAGTCAGATGCCTGTAATATTGTGCCAGTCAGAGCCCAGTAATATAGTGCCAGCCAGATGCCTGTAATATTATGCCAGCCAGATGCCCAGTATTATTGTGCCAGCCAGATGCCCAGTAATATAGTGCCAGTCAGATGCCCAGTATTATTGTGCCAGTCAGATGCCCAGTATTATTGTGCCAGCCAGATGCCCAGTAATATAGTGCCAGTCAGATGCCCAGTATTATTGTGCCAGTCAGATGCCCAGTATTATTGTGCCAGCCAGATGCCCAGTAATATAGTGCCAGTCAGATGCCCAGTAATATAGTGCCAATCAGATGCCAAGTAATATAGTGCCAATCAGATGCCCAGTAATATAGTGCCAATCAGATGCCAAGTAATATAGTGCCAATCAGATGCCCAGTAATATAGTGCCATTCAGATACCCAGTAATATAGTGCCAATCAGATACCCAGTAATATAGTGCCAAACAGATACCCAGTAATATTGTGCCAATCAGATACCAGGAATATTGTGCCAGCCAGCCCCCCCCCCCTGTACTTACATGAAGCGGCTCCGTGTCCCCCGCCGGATGTCTCCTCCGTGCAGTCTTCCCTCTTGCACGGAGGAGGGAAACAGACACCGGATGTGACGCGACGTAACATCCGGCGTCAGTTTTTTTTTTTTTTTTTTTTCGGCCGTCGCATCCATCGGATGCGGCTTGCCGGAAAAAAGCGTTCACAAGCGCAATGCGCTGTGAACGCGGCAGCAGGGGCTGGGGGCCCATGGGACAGCTGCCTTGGGGCCCCCCAGGAGTAAATGGGCCCAGGGCAGCTGCCCCGTTTGCCCCGCGTTAAAGACGGCCCTGGCGGCCACGCGGCCGCATAGGGCTAGTGCGCCCCCCCAGATATTGCGCCCGGTGCGGCCGGCCCCCCCTGCACCCCCCACGCTACGCCACTGACTATACATATACATATATATAAACACCTCACACACACCTACTTTACATATACACATATATACAAACACCTCACACACCTACTTTACATATACACATATATCCAAACACCTCACACACACCTACTTTACATATACACATATATACAAACCCCTCACACACCTACTTTACATATACACAAATATCCAAACACCTCACACAGACCTACTTTACATATACACATATATACAAACACCTCACACACACCTACTTTACATATACACATATATACAAACACCTCACACACACCTACTGTACAAATACACAAATATCCAAACACCTCACACACACCTACTTTACATATACACATATATACAAACACCTCACACACACCTACTGTACAAATACACAAATATCCAAACACCTCACACACACCTACTTTACATATACACATATATCCAAACACCTCACACACACCTACTTTACATATACACAAATATCCAAACACCTCACACACACCTACTTTACATATACACATATATACAAACACCTCGCACACACCTACTTTACATATACACATACAAACACCTCACACACACCTACTTTACATATATACACAAACACCTCACACACACCTACTTTACATATATACACAAACACCTCACACACACCTACTTTACATATACACAGATATACAAACACCTCACACACACCTACTTTACATATACACATATATACAAACACCTCACACACACCTACTTTACATATACACATATATACAAACACCTCACACACACCTACTTTACATATACACATATATACAAACACCTCACACACCTACTATCCATATACACATATATACAAACACCTCACACACACATACTTTACATATACACATATATACAAACACCTCACACACACCTACTTTACATATAAACATATATCCAAACACCTCACACACACCTACTTTACATATACACATATATACAAACACCTCACACACACCTACTTTACATATACACATATATACAAACACCTCACACACACCTACTTTACATATACACAAAGATCCAAACACACACCTACTTTACATATACACATATATACAAACACCTCACACACACCTACTATACATATACACATATATACAAACACCTCACACACACCTACTATACATATACACAAATATCCAAACACCTCACACACACCTACTTTACATATACACATATATACCAACACCTCACACACACCTACTTTACATATACACATATATACAAACACCTCACACACACATACTTTACATATACACATATATACAAACACCTCACACACACCTACTTTACATATAAACATATATCCAAACCCCTCACACACACCTACTTTACATATACACATATGTACAAACACCTCACACACACATACTTTACATATACACATATATACAAACACCTCACACACACCTACTTTACATATAAACATATATCCAAACCCCTCACACACACCTACTTTACATATACACATATGTACAAACACCTCAAACACACATATATCCAAACACCTCACACACACCTACTTTACATATACACATATATACCAACACCTCACACACACCTACTATACATTTACACATATATACCAACACCTCACATACACCTACTTTACATATACACATATATTCAAACACCTCACACACACCTACTATACATATACACATATATACCAACACCTCACACACACCTACTTTACATATACACATATATACAAACACCTCACACACACCTACTTTACATATACACATATATACAAACACCTCACACACACCTACTTTACATATAAACATATATCCAAACCCCTCACACACACCTACTTTACATATACACATATATACAAACACCTCACACACACATACTTTACATATACACATATATACAAACACCTCACACACACCTACTTTACATATAAACATATATCCAAACCCCTCACACACACCTACTTTACATATACACATATGTACAAACACCTCACACACACATATATCCAAACACCTCACACACACCTACTTTACATATACACATATATACCAACACCTCACACACACCTACTATACATTTACACATATATACCAACACCTCACATACACCTACTTTACATATACACATATATTCAAACACCTCACACACACCTACTATACATATACACATATATACCAACACCTCACACACACCTACTTTACATATACACATATATACAAACACCTCACACACACCTACTATACATATATACAAATATCCAAACACCTCACACACACCTACTTTACATATACACATATATACAAACACCTCACACACACCTACTATACATATACACATATATACAAACACCTACTATACATATACACATATATACAAACACCTCACACACACCTACTTTACATATACACATATATACAAACACCTCACACACACCTACTTTACATATACACAAATATCCAAATACCTCACACACACCTACTTTACATATACACATATATACAAACACCTCACACACACCTACTATACATATACACATATATACAAACACCTCACACACACCTACTTTACATATAAACATATATCCAAACACCTCACACACACCTACTTTACATATACACATATATACAAACACCTCACACCCACCTACTTTACATATACACATATATCCAAACACCTCACACACACCTACTTTACATATACACATATATACAAACACCTCACACACACCTACTTTACATATACACATATATCCAAACACCTCACACACACCTACTTTACATATACACATATATCCAAACACCTCACACACACCTACTTTCCATATACCCATATATACAAACACCTCACACACACCTACTTTACATATACACATATATCCAAACACCTCACACACACCTACTTTACATATACCCATATATACAAACACCTCACACACACACACCTACTTTTCATATACACATATATACAAACACCTCACACACACCTACTTAACATATACCCATATATCCAAACACCTCACACACACCTACTTTACATATACCCATATATCCAAACACCTCACACACACCTACTTTACATATACACATATATACAAACACCTCACACACACCTACTTTACATATACACATATATACAAACAACTCACACACACCTACTTTACATATACACATATATACAAACACCTCTCACACACATACTTTACATATACACATATATACAAACACCTCACACACACCTACTTTACATATACACATATATACAAACACCTCACACACACCTACTATACATATACACTTATATACAAACACCTCACACACACATACTTTACATATACACATATATACAAACACCTCACACACACCTACTTTACATATACACATATATACAAACACCTCACACACACACCTACTTTACATATACACATATATACAAACACCTCACACACACCTACTTTACATATACACATATATACAAACACCTCACACACACCTACTTTACATATACACATATATATACCAACACCTCACACACACCTACTATACATATACACATATATCCAAACACCTCACACACACCTACTTTACATATACCCATATATACAAACACCTCACACACACACACCTACTTTTCATATACACATATATACAAACACCTCACACACACCTACTTTACATATACCCATATATCCAAACACCTCACACACACCTACTTTACATATACCCATATATCCAAACACCTCACACACACCTACTTTACATATACACATATATACAAACACCTCACACACACCTACTTTACAAATACACATATATACAAACACCTCACACACACCTACTTTACATATACACATATATACAAACAACTCACACACACCTACTTTACATATACACAAATATCCAAACACCTCACACACACCTACTTTACATATACACATATATACCAACACCTCACACACACCTACTTTACATATACACATATATACAAACACCTCACACACACATACTTTACATATACACATATATACAAACACCTCACACACACCTACTTTACATATAAACATATATCCAAACCCCTCACACACACCTACTTTACATATACACATATGTACAAACACCTCACACACACATACTTTACATATACACATATATACAAACACCTCACACACACCTACTTTACATATAAACATATATCCAAACCCCTCACACACACCTACTTTACATATACACATATGTACAAACACCTCAAACACACATATATCCAAACACCTCACACACACCTACTTTACATATACACATATATACCAACACCTCACACACACCTACTATACATTTACACATATATACCAACACCTCACATACACCTACTTTACATATACACATATATTCAAACACCTCACACACACCTACTATACATATACACATATATACCAACACCTCACACACACCTACTTTACATATACACATATATACAAACACCTCACACACACCTACTTTACATATACACATATATACAAACACCTCACACACACCTACTTTACATATAAACATATATCCAAACCCCTCACACACACCTACTTTACATATACACATATATACAAACACCTCACACACACATACTTTACATATACACATATATACAAACACCTCACACACACCTACTTTACATATAAACATATATCCAAACCCCTCACACACACCTACTTTACATATACACATATGTACAAACACCTCACACACACATATATCCAAACACCTCACACACACCTACTTTACATATACACATATATACCAACACCTCACACACACCTACTATACATTTACACATATATACCAACACCTCACATACACCTACTTTACATATACACATATATTCAAACACCTCACACACACCTACTATACATATACACATATATACCAACACCTCACACACACCTACTTTACATATACACATATATACAAACACCTCACACACACCTACTATACATATATACAAATATCCAAACACCTCACACACACCTACTTTACATATACACATATATACAAACACCTCACACACACCTACTATACATATACACATATATACAAACACCTACTATACATATACACATATATACAAACACCTCACACACACCTACTTTACATATACACATATATACAAACACCTCACACACACCTACTTTACATATACACAAATATCCAAATACCTCACACACACCTACTTTACATATACACATATATACAAACACCTCACACACACCTACTATACATATACACATATATACAAACACCTCACACACACCTACTTTACATATAAACATATATCCAAACACCTCACACACACCTACTTTACATATACACATATATACAAACACCTCACACCCACCTACTTTACATATACACATATATCCAAACACCTCACACACACCTACTTTACATATACACATATATACAAACACCTCACACACACCTACTTTACATATACACATATATCCAAACACCTCACACACACCTACTTTACATATACACATATATCCAAACACCTCACACACACCTACTTTCCATATACCCATATATACAAACACCTCACACACACCTACTTTACATATACACATATATCCAAACACCTCACACACACCTACTTTACATATACCCATATATACAAACACCTCACACACACACACCTACTTTTCATATACACATATATACAAACACCTCACACACACCTACTTAACATATACCCATATATCCAAACACCTCACACACACCTACTTTACATATACCCATATATCCAAACACCTCACACACACCTACTTTACATATACACATATATACAAACACCTCACACACACCTACTTTACATATACACATATATACAAACAACTCACACACACCTACTTTACATATACACATATATACAAACACCTCTCACACACATACTTTACATATACACATATATACAAACACCTCACACACACCTACTTTACATATACACATATATACAAACACCTCACACACACCTACTATACATATACACTTATATACAAACACCTCACACACACATACTTTACATATACACATATATACAAACACCTCACACACACCTACTTTACATATACACATATATACAAACACCTCACACACACACCTACTTTACATATACACATATATACAAACACCTCACACACACCTACTTTACATATACACATATATACAAACACCTCACACACACCTACTTTACATATACACATATATATACCAACACCTCACACACACCTACTATACATATACACATATATCCAAACACCTCACACACACCTACTTTACATATACCCATATATACAAACACCTCACACACACACACCTACTTTTCATATACACATATATACAAACACCTCACACACACCTACTTTACATATACCCATATATCCAAACACCTCACACACACCTACTTTACATATACCCATATATCCAAACACCTCACACACACCTACTTTACATATACACATATATACAAACACCTCACACACACCTACTTTACAAATACACATATATACAAACACCTCACACACACCTACTTTCCATATACACATATATCCAAACACCTCACACACACCTACTTTCCATATACCCATATATACCAACACCTCACACACACCTACTTTCCATATACCCATATATACCAACACCTCACACACACCTACTTTCCATATACCCATATATACCAACACCTCACACACACCTACTTTCCATATACCCATATATACCAACACCTCACACACACCTACTTTCCATATACACATATATCCAAACACCTCACACACACCTACTTTACCAAGATACTCACGCATACAGAGTCTACACAGACTATACAGAGTCCCACAAACAGGACAATTAAGCCTGTCACCAGCCACACTAACTTAATTCTCACACAAAAAAACCCTACATTTCTGTTTTACTGGAATTTCCCCAGCTTCATTTTGATTTGCTCACTTTGAAATGTCACAGACGGGGCCAGTGTGAATGCTAATTAATGAATTTGATATCATGCACTGCACAGCCAACTGATTATAATTACTACTAAGCTGGGCATCTGCACAGCCACAACTATAATGCAACAAGGTGCACAGGGACAGGACGCACCATACAAAGGGCTTTATTTCCGCTCATCAAATGCATAGTTGCCAACACCCCCGAGTTTGTTGGTACAGTCTTGTTTCTTTGGCTGCAATGCGTTTATGTTTGGCTATACTTTGGAGAGAGTTCAGAGAAGGGCTACTAAACTGGTTCATTGGTTGAAGGATAAAACTTACCAGGAAAGGTTAAAGCATCTTAACATGTATAGCTTGGAGGAAAGACGTAACAGGGGGGATATGATAGAAACATTTATATACATAAAGGGAATCAACACAGTAAAGGAAGAGAGTATATTTAAAAGAAGAAAAACTACCACAACTAGAGGACATAGTCTTAAATTAGAGGGGCAACGATTTAAAAGTAATATCAGCAAGTATTACTTTACTGAGAGGGTAGTGGATGTATGGAATAGCCTGCCAGCAGAAGTGGTAGAGTTTAATACAGTGAAGGCGTTTAAGCATGCATGGGATAGGTATAAGGCTATCCTAGCTATAAGATAAGGCCAGGGACTAATGAAAGTATTACATTACTGAGAGGGTAGTGGATGTATGGAATAGTCTTCCAGTAGAAGTGGTAGAGGTTATTACAGTGAAGGAGTTTAAGCATGCATGGGATAGGTATAAGGCTATCCTAGATATAAGATAAGGTCAGGGACTAATAAAAGGATTACTTTACTGAGAGGGTAGTGGATGTATGGAATAGTCTTCCAGTAGAAGTGGTAGAGGTTAATACAGTGAAGGAGTTTAAGCATGCGTGGGATAGGTATAAGGCTATCCTAGATATAAGATAAGGCCAGGGACTAATGAAAGTATTACTTTACTGAGAGGGTAGTGGATGTATGGAATAGTCTTCCAGTAGAAGTGGTAGAGGTTAATACAGTGAAGGAGTTTAAGCATGCATGTGATAGGTATAAAGCTATCCTAGATATAAGGTAAGGTCAGGGACTAATGAAAGTATTACTTTACTGAGAGGGTAGTGGATGCATGGAATAGTCTTCCAGTAGAAGTGGTAGAGGTTAATACAGTGAAGGAGTTTAAGCATGAATGGGATAGGTATAAGGCTATCCTAGATTTAAGATAAGGTCAGGTACTAATGAAAGTATTACTTTACTGAGAGGGTAGTGGATGCATGGAATAGTCTTCCAGTAGAAGTGGTAGAGGTTAATACAGTGAAGGAGTTTAAGCATGAATGGAATAGGTATAAGGCTATCCTAGATATAAGATAGGGAACTGGGGACTAATGAAAGGATTACTTTACTGAGAGGGTAGTGGACGCATGGAATAGTTTTCCAGTAGAAGTGGTAGAGGTTAATACAGTGAAGGAGTTTAAGCATGCGTGGGATAGGTATAAGGCTATCCTAGATATAAGGTATGGTCTGGGATTTATGAAAGGATCCAGATTATATTGTTCAGACTAGATGGGCCGAATGGTTCTTATCTGCCAGTGACACAGTCTATGTTTCTATACAGTTACTAAATGGTAAATAATCAAGCTCCAGACACAGGTACCTGTACCAGGGCTGAAGCTCAATCTAATAGAGTCACTTTTCCGTATGATAGAGGATGTGTGTGATTAATTTGCTGTATGCATGAAGTCTATTCCAACTCTACCCAGCATGACATGCATATTAAATCTAGATAAGAAGAAAATTACACTTGTTTTATCTTTTCATTTAGAAAGAAAATGTTATGTTCTAAGGATGGAGAGCATTCCTGAATTATACAGCTAAGAATAAACACACAGCACAAACAGGGTTGTCACCCATCACCCAACACTGGTCAGTGCTATGGAAGTAATAGCATGGCCGATGGAAGAAAAGGAGGTAAGCTGTCTAGCCGCCCTGCTACAACCTGACTGTATACATGAACAATAAGTAAAAATCTCACTTCGGTATTTGGCACCCCCTATATATTTACTATCAAAGTATGGCAGTAGGGGGTGGGTGCCTACAGACCCTAAAACAATGATATAAACTAGAACTATGGTACCACCAAGGGGTCCCCGTTCATAAAGAGGGTCTGTTAAACAGGGCACTCGTAACCATAAACTCATATTCAGGGTCCCAAGTGGAGGGTAGCACAGATAGAGAGCATGTCTTAAAAAACATACATTATATCTACATTACACACCCAGTGTGATATTGATTACTGCTACCAATAGTTAATACACATCATAACACAGCACATAAACAGTTATGACAGTATATAGAGAAAAGTTAAAAAACGGATCCTGCAGGATAAGAGTGGAGGATGAGGAGGTGCAAAATAAATGCAATCTAGAAAACCTCTCAGAATGAGCTGCCCAGTGCTGTGCGTCCACGGCACTATTTAAGGTAATATGTAACCTGTAAGCCAAATTAAGCATGAAGGGATCAATGGAGGGAACAATTTCATCAGGTTCTGTAACAAGCAACAAGTCTTAAATTGAGGTCAATCAGGAGAGCGTGGAGCAGACTTCCTTGTTAGTGTACATGTGGCGTCAGCAAATGGTTAAAGAGTCTCCTAAATCAGATCCACTAAGGGTCAAACGGAGTAATCATAGCGTAGAGAGTTCACTCAGATACGTCCAGATACTGGCTTGAACACAAAACAGATTTTTAACCTTGTCGATAATCTAAAGAAACTGACCCCAAACACCACTTGAATAAAGGACAAGTGTAGGCAAGAAATGAACGTATGCTCACTGGGAATGTTACATTATGTGTAAAGCATATAGAAATGCTTTAATGAAAGAATACAAATGAAGCAGCTGATTGAGGCCTTTCTCTGGTGCATATAGGTCTGGCAGGAGACGAGGCGGGAGAGGTGGATGGGACAGTAGAAAAACGTATCATTGATGAGATCCACTGGTAACTTTTAAGCAAGTTATTTAGGAGACAAAGTTCTAGGGATGATGTTTCAGACCCAATAACTAGTTATGCTGTTGTGCGTGATGATATTTTATATTTAATGTGCCTGACCAGTGGAAGGCGGCACTGGATGGATAGGTGGTGGTCTGTGTAGTAGACAGGAGGCGTAACAGCCTATCTTCTCCTCCAAACCTTTTTGGGGTCTTCAAGAGGAGACAATGCATCAAAATAGCTAAAACAGATAGACTCCCGAAAGTAGCTGCCCAGAGTGGTTCGACGATGAATATTCCTGTCCCAATAGTTTTTTTTATGCGTCGAATGTGCTTCTCTACAACATTTAATGGTGTATCCAGGAGAGGATTTCCCATTATTGCCTCTACAGATAATTAGGCTTACGATGGAGTTATTCCGTCCCACCCATTGACTAACACAGTTGGTGCCCAATAACACATTGCATAACGAACACAGAACTGGATAAGCGAGAAGTGGAGTTACAAGACCATAACGAAACAAACAACTGTCCTGGGGACTCTCTGTACTTGATCTGTAGGCCAGGAGAACCAGATGCTAAACATCTGATTAGCATCTTAGTAGCATCTGATCTCGGAGATCGGTCAAAAGCCTCCACGCAAGGATGGCCCACAAACAAAAACACATGCCATAAGATTGCCTTCCAAGAAAGCGCATGTTCTCGGGATTGTAGATAAGAATGTGCTGATATTATGGAAAGATTATAAGCTTTAAAACATAATTAAAAATACTTTGGGTAGAAATTGAGTTAAAAAAGAAAAATCTATATCCATAAAAAGTAGTTTGACATGCCTGAAAGTCCTTTTCATTTAACTCTGTAGGATAGCCAGTATGACTCAAGCGGTTAAACAGCAGTCTTTCGTGGTTAAATGAGATCTTAAGATCTGTGAGATGGAAAAGAACAGCTTTGTTTTAGTTGTCAAAAGAGAGAGAGAGAAAAATCAATCAGTAAATTGCACCGGTTTGTCGAAAAACATGTATTTGGTGAATTCATTAGACTGCAGTGAGATTTCTTTTGATCTGCCAGCTGACACATTAGCGACAGAGAGTGAGCTTTAGTCGATGGAGTCTAAGTTAACGGGTGTTCGGTGGAATATAGTTTTTCTATGTAATAAATGGAGAACAGTCACCATTTTGAAGCTGTATGTTAGTTTCACCATCACAGCAGCAGACATGATCATTTGCTGGGTCCGCAGATCGGTGCAGAGTTTAAAGGACAAGAGTAGGTAAAAAATTAACTTAAGATAAATTAGAAGATGGTTACAAGGGTAGACGACTTGGTTGTACATGATTGAAGTGACATGACTTTATGGCTGTGTCTTACTGTTGGTAACATGGGCTGTTTTAACATTTCTGCTGTGTTTGTGTTTAGCTGTCATTTTCTTTGTGTTTAATGCACCTACGCAAATTATAGATTGCTATTATCAGCATAAGGAGGTCTTTCTTCATACACCATTATTCTCATCATATAATAAAATGTAAAATATGATAAAAAAAAACACGTTTCCTAAGTTTTACATAAAAAAATCTTTTACACATCTAGTAACGCTCATAAAGAAAAAAAAACCTGCTAAATAAATTCTAATAGTTTAGAAATAGGCAATGTTCACGTGTTTTTTCTGTAGTTTTTTGCAAGCTATGAAAGTAGTGTATTTTTCTAACCATTTTCCTTTGTAACTTGAACCCGAATCCTAACCATAAATCTATCCCTAACCCTAGCATTTTGCACTGCAATATTTCTCCCTGCCTTCAGAGGCAGTCTAGCAAGAACAACAGAAGTAATCACTGATCACTTCCAAAATTCTTACCCACACCAGGGCAGCATCATGGCACCCCGCAATTCTTCTGTGGAGCGATTGGGGGTCAATTGGGCAGTGAAATTAGGTACTGCTTAATGCCATGACATAGAGGCATTACAGCAAAACTCCCTGAGCAGTATTAGCAAACATTGATGACTAACACCACTCATTCCACCACAGGATGTGACAGGTAGATCCTACGCTGGCACATCTAATGTCATTAAGGGGTTAATTTACACAGGAGGTGGCGGGCTTGCTCTGCTACGGATTTCTAGCTCCTTTCTGAGACAGTGCTCTGTCATTAGCCATTACTGTGGAATCAACCTCTCTCTCTCTCTCTCTCTTGAACTCAGCTGTTTCAGGTGCTTGGGATGCGTCGGGGGTGTAGTTTCAGCCAGCTCTGTGTGCTGTGATGTAACATGAGAAGAAGGGGTTTGTGAGCATTTTGCTATAGCAGCAGCAATAACTATTACACTTGATTTCTGTTCTTTAGGAGATCAGAAAAAAATTGAGTAAATAGACAGATGTGTTTCGTTTTCTTTATTTCAAATATTTTTTTCAGACGCTCCATCATAATACACATGCCAGCAATAATAAAAGCATGTGTTTATTCTTAAAGAGTCCCCCCCCCCCCCCCCCTCTCTGGAGCAGCAGCTCAGGGAATAGACGTTTGTTCAGACAGAAGACTATTCATTGTGTCTTTGCTCTGCACATTCCCAACCCATCAAATCCAATCTGCTGTCTTCCCTGAAACAAAGCAAGTGAAAGTATTATCTCTTCTCCAAAACGGCGGTCCCCAGGGAGAGCTCTATCTCAGTAATAGGTACTTGGCGTCAAATTAGCTCTTGTGAGTCTTTGGACCATCAGAAAAGGTTATTAATTATCCAGAGGAGAGAGATTGGGCCACTGTAGTCAATAAAAGTGGTCTTATTGCTGCTGGAAGTAATGAATTTGCCGTGATGGTCAGTTTGCCTTCTTCTCGGCGTGTAATTCGGTGTGACGTCTTTTTTCATGTGATTGCTGCCTGCCCTGGCTCCACACGAGACTCACGCGCTACCTACTGCTCCAGCGAGATTCCGCTGTCTGCAGCAAGGAGTCAGAGAGATACCACGGCGGATAACACACTCATTTCTTTATTATTCTTCTCCCTTTCTCAGAGAGATTGGGATTAAGCCTTTGATTAAATGATTGCAATGTTGTGAGCGCACTGCGCAGTAGGAGGGGGCTGTCACTTGCTTTTAGGCTCGTTTAGACCCCCACTGACCGGTAGAGAGTCCTATTTATATAAGTGAGGACAAGTGCCTTAACTGATATGTCCAAACCGGCAGGTAATGTGATCAGGCCGGTGAAAGACAGCCAGTGGCAGTTTGCCCATGAAGACTAACAGAAGGAAAGGTGCTATCTGCATTGGAGATGATCCTGGGGTCAAATAATGAGCAGGGATAGGCAAAATGTTCGTACAAAGAGCCCAGTGTCCGTGGCACTCATTAAATTGTCTGTCACAGAGCCAAGTAAATGAGCAAGGTTGGATGGTACCCCTGATACTGGGTCAGTGCTACTAACAAGTGGGAAAAAAACGAGATAGGGGGCATCTTTACTGTCAATGCTGTGATCCAACTGAGAGTATGGGTTCACCACGCATCAGTCTTTGGGTCTATATGCAGACGACTGCTTTTAAAGAGACATAGTCATACGAACCAGTCGTCACAGCTTCTATTGAACGTGTGTTTTTATCCACGCAATAAAGGTAAAAATACACTTTGTTGAGTCACTAGATCCATAGTATTGGTAAACACAATGTTTTGCTTCATTCCCCTCAAATATATTTGAAGTATGATTCTCGGAATTCAGGAAGGGGTAGGGGGCACACACATGATTTAGGGGGACGCGGATGGGGATGTGAGAGATACCAATACATTAACTGTGAACAAACTTACTGGAAGGAAAATTGAGTAAATAATCACAGGTAGAGTGGGGGTAACCTGGGGGTAGAATTTAGGAACACTGGGATATAGAGTCAAGTATTACACCCAGGTATAAAAATCAACTCCCACACTACCCCTAGCACCAGCAAACCCAATCAATTAAACATCTGCTTCTAAAACGTGGCAGGTAATGTATTACTCAGCAAAGAGAAAGGAAACCAATGTCCCCCAGAACATAATTAAAAAATAAACTTTAATTGTAACTTAAAACACTCATTATAGTAGAGCCAAACATGACTAAAATCAGAGTTGCACAAGATTATTAATTAGCCTAGTTAAGTCTATTATAACTTGCTAATGGTGTAAGGAGAAGCTAATTGTATCTGATTGAGAAATAAAATACCTAATACAAAGCAATATATATAATATATACCTTGCACATATTACCTAACTATAAACAACATATAGAATATAGTAAGGTAGCTAATATAAAAGAGAGACTCCGACATATTAATCCCACAATAGAGCTGTAATAGGAAGAAATATATAGTCTCCTATTACAATTTTAAATACCGAAATTAAAAAAAGTTTAATAAAGGTTATTTACTAATACCGTCCGTGATGGCCATCTCATTAAACGCATCTTAGAAAAAGCGTATTAGTGGGGACCAGAGGCAGATAATCTCCAAATCCATTCTGGGGGAAGCAAATAACTGCACTTGAAAAGGGTCAGGATGTATAGAAAAGGTACAGTCACCGCTATTTATACAGAATTCAGACTGGCCCTTTTTTACACATAAATCCCCACGGTGCCTTTCTTTGTTTCACACCAGCCTGTACTATAGACTGATCTCCTCTTTCCAGCTCTTGAAAAGCAGAGTTTCCTTGGAAATGCCAAAACAGCACAGCGAGTAACGTCACACAGACGCGGGATGTTGTGAGACGATCTAAGCGGCTGCTGTGAGCTCGTATTGTGCTCGCTTGGAGAAACGCTTTGTTTATGTAAATTCACCCATGTTTCTGATGCAGGTGACAAACTCAATTCCTATTTTTACATCTCAAAGAGGAAATAACGACAGCTACACATCTCATCTCCCACTGCCGCTTCCAAGACGCGGGGTCAAAAGCCCAGGCATGTGGGAGACGGACGGAGGGGGGAACAAGCTAATACCACTGATTGAAGAGTTTTCTAAATACTCTCATCTGGCTTCTGGTCCAGTAAAGGGTGGCCGGCTGGGACTTCAGTCGCACCATGATCTGGAGTAAGATCTTGGGCACAATAGGAAGGATAATATGGGGAAAAAAGATTGCTCCACATCTCTGTCCAAAGAGCCAGATTGCCCCCACATCCCTGTCCACAGTGCCAGATTGCCCCCACATCTCTGTCCAAAGAGCCAGATTGCCCCCACATCCCTGTCCACAGTGCCAGATTGTCCCCACATCTCTGTCCACAGAGCCAGATTGCCCACATCTCTGTCCACAGAGCCAGATTGCCCCCACATCTCTGTCCACAGTGCCAGATTGCCCCCACATCTCTGTCCAAAGAGCCAGATTGCCCCCACATCCCTGTCCACAGTGCCAGATTGCCCCCACATCTCTGTCCACAGAGCCAGATTGCCCCCACATCCCTGTCCACAGTGCCAGATTGCCCCCACATCTCTGTCCACAGAGCCAGATTGCCCCCACATCTCTGTCCACAGAGCCAGATTGCCCCCACATCTCTGTCCACAGTGCCAGATTGCCCCCACATCCCTGTCCACAGTGCAAGATTGCCCCCACATCCCTGTCCACAGTGCCAGATTGCCCCCACATATAATACATTATCATAAATCTGGTTACATTTTTTTTTAAAAACCTTCATTGTCTGGAAACCAGCAAATGGTCAGAAGACATGATTCAAAAACTCAAAGAAACAGCTGAATGAAAACACAATAAAGATTTCTCCCAGCTGGGAAATCACAACCTGCGAGGCTTAAATCCAAATACAATGAAATAGAAGCTAAAAGCCAAGCAATCTAAAACCACTGTGAGAATTACTCACTACAGGAATGATTAGACAGCGTACAAGGAGTGTCTCTTCCAAGCCAGGGATGCAAACTACAGGACCATTTCCATTATATTATTATTCTATATTAATCTAACGTGTCTTAGTATCGTTAACAGAAATCTCAAATATTAGGTTAACTCTCAAAAGTAAACCTGACATGCATCTTTACTGATACACGTGAGTTTACTCTCGCCCCTGCCTCAGAGCGGAGGCAGAGCCAGTAGGTATTGCTAGCACATTGCTGACGGTGCCAAAGTGAGCACATCCAATCAGATCGAGGCTGGATGAGCAGAGACGAGACCCTTATTTTTACATAGTAATGATACACAGGAGCCGGCACTCACAGTGATAGGATTTATTCCAAATAAATCCTATCACTGTGAGTGCAGGCACCTGTGTATCATTACTGCTTATTTGGGGATCAAGGTGGAGATCTCTGGCCTGGAACCCCCTCAATAGAGTGCGCACCCTCATCATCATTTTTTTTTTTACCTTATTTTTACATGGGAACGGCAGAGGGGCCCTAAAACGAGGGTCTCTCTTTGCACTAGCAGAGAGAGTCAGTCGCCGACCAGACCAGGCTCCCTGCTTTCCAGGAAGACATGGCAGCTGCCGGTCATGCTACGGTTGCCACCTTTTGTTCAGAAAAATACCGGCCTTGCTACTGTCACCATAGGCTTAACATTGGCCTAATTCAAATATATTACCTGGCCTGCCGGTCAGAGGATCAGTTGGAATGTACTATAAAAAGCACCTGCCAGTTTATCCTGATACTAGGGCACTATATTGTTCACTTGTGCTTCTATATTAGAATGCAATAAGAACGAGACTTGGCAGACACATTTAAAACACATTTTTCTCCCAACCTATGAATTTCCTTACAGTAAAATAGATATATTCCCTGGCTGTCTCTCCGGCTGTCAGTAGCCCCGGTAAAATGACTCTCCATGTAAAACTACAGCAAAACTGTCAATTGTTGAAAAAATAAATAAATAAATGCACTTCCCATATATAAAACAAATACAGAAAATAAGCTCTATGTCAACGGGCATTTAAAGAGCTACAAATGTGAAAGCTGTTAGTCTTCTGATCACAAGCATTCGCGGGCGCGCTGATTTTGCAGGATGATGAATATTTACTTTTCTAATAGTTTTGCGCCTGATGAGCGAGTCAGAAGGTTAATAGACGTGTCACCCTGATAAATCTGTGACCATTAGTCCGCAGCTCCTCTGGTGAGCTTGTCGATGTTGTGAATATTTGGAAAACCTCTGGCATATTAATGCCTTGATATGCCGCCATTTAATGTAAATCCAGACAGCCCCGCAGGGAACCCCTTCTTAAACGCATCAATATCTTAAGTATTTTGCCACTGTGCAATCTAACATGCCGCAGCACATAGAGATTAGGCATGGCAGGTTCGGATAATCCTCCTGAAATTACACTAAAAAATACTTCTATTTTTTTCCAATTTGTTATTACCTGTGCGCCTGAAGTGTGATTATTTTTATACTTATTATAATTTATACCGCTGAGTAATAACTACCAAAACAGCTAATTCCAAATAAAGATTGCATTGCAGTGGTATTAAAGGCACATCTAGTCCACAAACTCACTTTGGTGCAAGATGAAGATCATTGCTTGTATAATGCACAGGTTTTTTCCCAGTGTGATTTAATGCAGGCATTCTGCATAAATCACATTTTTAATATTTGACTCAAGCACTTCCCCAGGGATTACTATGCATGTTCACTGCAGGTGCAGCAGCACTGATTATAAAGACACTGAGGATATAATGTTTTGTTTCATTTAGTCACTTCCTATGCTCCTGGAATAGAATACATTGTGTGGACTGTAATAGACTTGCTCTTGTACACAACTAGGGGATCTCTTAGCAGTGCAACACATTGTCTGATGACATCACTAGAGAGACAGGAAATTCCATTATTATTCTCACTGGTTCCTGCAAATAATAATTCGAGTGTTAAGGCCATCAGATCACTAAGAAGTAGAAGCACAGACAAAAAATAGCAAACACCCATCCAATTTTCAACATAGCCAGGATTGGACGACATGGGTGGCTGCCACTGCGGGGGCGTGTCAGCTGACCATACACGCATGGATAAACTGTCCACTGTCCATGGCGCTAGTGAATATTTCTAGTACATGAGCAGCTACAGAGGAAGGAGGATTTGTTGTCTATTTCTCACCAGATTAAATCAGACTCTCTAAATCAGACAAGGAAAGATGGGGGCCAATAATTTAAGATTCTTGTTATGAATATTGGACTGTTAGGGAAAAGAGGAACGAAAGGGAATGTCTTATTTAAAGGGGAGCTGGCGAAGAACGTCCTCTAAGCGGAAGTGGTATCATGCTTCCCAAAATTCTGCCCAAAGCTTAGGTGGCTCGAAGCCATAGATTAAACACAAGCATTGGATTCAATGCCAAATTATCTTCCTTAGCTGGTTCAGATTAAGAGAATTGTATCCATTGTAAATTGTAGCAAGCAAGTAACGGTTTAAGCTTATTTCAATGCACGACTTACGCGTTTTACTAAGTGATTGGACGACAAACACTACCAATGTTATAAAGGAAAGCCACCCGTACTCTGATTACACACAGATCTTCACTAACACAATTACTGGTGGAAAAAGCTATGTGCTGTCACTAGATTGGGAATGACTTCAATGGACTGTGTAATTAATGTGTGAGCACTAACGATCATCTCACTCATGTGAAACCTCCAGTCAATTATAGTCACCAGACAGTCACGTCAGCATTGATTACCAATATGGAGAAGATCCTATACGCGCTGTTTAAACATTATTTAATTGGTTGGTGTAACAAGGCAATATTTTAACACAGCTAATAACGAGAGAGGACATTTACCAGAGACCCGTGGTAATTATACCAGCCAGATTTTCACTTAAACCTTTAACCCATTGTCCAATAGCCTCTTGCGGGCGAGAGAGCAGCCATCTTTACATAGTGTGCGATGGCTTTGCTGACATATCCTTTGGGTTCTATAAAATTATGTTTTCTTTTATGCACTTAAAATGCATCCTGTGCAATACTGTGCAAATCACTTATAAAATTTGAATATTGTAAAAAAAAATTAAACATCAGCAACAAAAAAAAACATCATCAGTTATAGCAGAATTGCAGACAAAAGTAAATGTGACTGTGTTGTCCCCTACTGATGACATCACTTCGTGGCTTTATATGCAAATGAACTACTTTCAATGGCAAACGTGTAATTTGCATGTCAAGCGACAAGGTATGGTCACCTCTTTCAATTTTGATAAGAGGCACAAGAATATATTTCATGAAAGCAAATGAAGCTGGAAGGGGGTTTTAATTACTTGAAAACTAAATGCGGACAACAAAATAATCTTAATTTTTCCAAGTTTCCTCAGTTTGAGACAAGACCAGATGAGGAGCAATGAGGGGGATGACCAGTAAACCTTAAAGGGGTCCCATGACAGACACTCTGTCCAGTATATCAGCCACAGTGAGCCATATTGGCCTAATGGGGGACAGTGCTGTATTTCGGTTTTGTTGGCCTAATGGGGGCCATATTGGCCTAATGGGGGCCAGTGCTGTATTTCGGTTTTGTTGACCTAATAGGGGGCCATATTGGCCTAATGGGGGCCAGTGCTGTATTTCGGTTTTGTTGGCCTAATGGGGGCCAGTGCTGTATTTCGGTTTTGTTGGCCTAATGGGGGCCAGTGCTGTATTTCGGTTTTGTTGGCCTAATGGGGGCCAGTGCTGTATTTCGGTTTTGTTGGCCTAATGGGGGCCAGTGCTGTATTTCGGTTTTGTTTGCCTAATGGGGGCCAGTGCTGTATTTCACGTGACTAAACCCATGCGCACACACCCCTCCCTTGTCATTTGTCAGGTTGCCCCCACATACCTGTCCACTGATCCAGATTGCCCTCATATCCCCATCCACCTAGCATGATTGCCCCAGATCACTTAACCCTGCACCCTTTTGCTCCCTGATGGGGGCAGCACAGATATCTCTATAGGAGGCAGCACATGGAGGATGTGTCACCATCGACGCTAGCACCACCTCTGCTGCCGCACTCCCTCCAGTCTGCCGCCCTAGGCCAAGTTGGTCTAAGCAGAAATACAACACTGATAGGGGGGGGGGGGGGGGGGGCAGAAGGCTCTTAGCAATTTTTTTCCCCTGACGTTTAATGAGTCAGTGATGAGCAGACTGATGAGCTGTTTCCTGACTGCAGCAGTGATTATTTTGGGCATGGACCACGCTGCTCTTGCATTATGTGCAACATAAAAGCTTTTAGCTCTTCAGGTTGTAAGATAAAACATTAGCGGAATCTACAGGAAGCAAAGCATTCTGGGACAGACGTCACGGTCACAGCCACCTCACCACTAATAAAGACATTCTGTCACAAAGAACCTTTCTTCCACAAGCTGCACTCCTTCTCCAAGGCCAGCGATCCACTGCTGTCACGTAACGTGTATTATTGCTTGCAGTAAGTGGGTGGTTTATACAGCATTAAAGTCGGGTGACCAGGAAATTATCTGTATTAAAGGGACAGTCTAGTCTCCAAACTCACTTTGGTGCAAGATGTAGATCACTGCTTGTATAGTGCACAGGCTTTTATCCCTGTGTGATTTGATGCAGGCATTCTGCATAAATCAATTTTTTTATATTTGACTCAAGCCCTCCCCCAGTGATTACTTTGCATGTTCACTGCAGGTGCGGCAAGACTGATTATATAGACACTGAGGGTATAAAGTTCTATTTTATGTTGTCACTTCTTGTGCTGCTGGAATAGAATACATTGTGTGGACTTTAATAGATGTGCTTTTGTACACAGTATGATCTCTTAACAGTGCAAAACATTGTTTGATGACATCATTAGAGACAGGATATTCTATACATTTGAATGAAATTATATGTATTGGTTTCTGCAGCAAAAGGGAAATTTACTTTTACTCAGCTAGTGTGAGCAGTCTGTTTAAATAAAATACAACTAATAATACATATGCCAAATACAGTAAGATACAGTCAATAAAATCAGCTAGCTTGATGGGGCTCCTGATGGAAGAACACCTGACGCGTTTTGCACTAGGCTTCTTCAGAGGTGTAAACAGGAGCTTAGCATCCTGTCTTTAAGTGCTTAAAGTAAAAGTGTTGTCTTTGTTACACTGATGATCTGTCTAATCAGATTAAATAGTGACAAAGCATGGCTGATATTGGGAACTATGTCACAGTGAATGCTGACACGCCTCCTCCCAAATAGAGCCACCCCGCATCCTGCATTAATGGGGCTTATACACTAAATATATAACATTAAATCACTTTATGTACAGTAAATGCATTCCTATAATTGTGTATATATAGGGATATGTAATGTGTTTTACTGCTGGTGAATCCCTAGACCTGTATAATTAATTTGGGAGATGCCAGCGCAGGGGTACTTGAGAAGTCACGGTTAGGAGCCATTAGGGGTCAGAAACCAACGGAAAATGGGTCGTATTCAAGTTCTTTTATGGGCAGAGAAGATGGATATTCACAGCACCATTAAACTACATCCACTAACGGCTTGCAGTCACTTTAATGGCCTGAGAAGAAATAAAACCTCAGAGGTCGTCAAGATACAGACATTAGGGGTTATAATCTCGCATTTAAAGCCGGTAGGGGTTATTTCCTAGATATGCAGCGCTGGCTCCGTCCTCCCCCGCTTTCTGTACGAATGCTAAATCAAAGAGATACAATAATCAATATGGCTCCTTGTTCTCGTGGACGGAGGTCAGCCGAGAAGCAAACACAGTGCATGTCCAAATCCTAGCGTGACAGGCACACCTTCTCCCAGATATCACGCCAGTAACAGAAACACAGGCTGAAATCAAATTCATTTCTCCCCGTCATTATCTGTGTCTGCAGATTGACACAGGCAATGACGCGCTTCCTCTAGTGGTATGGAGATGATGCATGGCTAATGGCACGGACAATAGATCCAGACAGGGTTAATAATTACCCCTGACGACCGGGAGAACGCTCTTGGCAATCAGACTCCATCTGTTCCCGTCTGCAGGAATTCTGGGGAAAATAAAGGTTCCAAACGTATATGGACATAATATACCCGTAGATACATAATATACCCATAGATACATAATATACCCATACATACATAATATAAACATACATTCATAATATACCCATACATACATAATATAAACATACATTCATAATATACACATACATACATAATATACCCATAGATACATAATATACCCATACACACATAATATAAACATACATTCATAATATACCCATACATACATAATATAAACATACATTCATAATATACACATACATACATAATATACCCATAGATACATAATATACCCATACATACATAATATAAACATACATTCATAATATACCCATACATACATAATATAAACATACATTCATAATATACCCATACATACATAATATACCCATACATACATAATATACCCATACATACATAATATACACATACATACATAACATACCCATACATACATAATATACCCATACATACATAATATACACATACATACATAATATACCCGTAGATACATAATATACCCATACATACATAATATACACATACATACATATACCCATAGATACATAATATACCCATAGATACATAATATACACATACATACATAATATACACATACATACATAATATACACATACATTCATAATATACACATACATTCATAATATACATATACATTCATAATATACCCATACATAATATACCCATACATACATAATATACACATACATACATAATATACCCATAAATACATAATATACACATACATACATAATATACCCGTAGATACATAATATACCCATACATACATAATATACACATACATACATATACCCATAGATACATAATATACCCATAGATACATAATATACACATACATACATAATATACCCATACATACATAATATACCCATACATACATAATATACACATACATACATAATATACCCATACATACATAATATACCCATACATACATAATATACCCGTAGATACATAATATACCCATACATACATAATATACACATACATACATATACCCATAGATACATAATATACCCATACATACATAATATACACATACATACATATACCCATAGATACATAATATACCCATAGATACATAATATACCCATACATACATAATATAAACATACATTCATAATATACCCATACATACATAATATACCCATACATACATAATATACACATACATACATATACCCATAGATACATAATATACCCATAGATACATAATATACACATACATACATAATATACACATACATTCATAATATACATATACATTCATAATATGCAAGTATATATAAACTGCACCACTTCACTTGTGATTCTTGGTACAGCGCCCCATCTATGTGGAAAGGCCTTACACAAACCATGACATCTTCCATTTAATATTCAATTCTGGAAAAATATCTGTGTTACCGGTGTTATCTGTGTATCAGAAACAATACATGAATCAATTCAATGTTACATTGTGACACATGAAAACTTTCTGTGTCGGTTTAACAGCCGATTCCTAGAGAGATCTTGGCCAAGGTGGGCATTAAGTGTTTGAATCCTGTATATGGATCTTCACTGAGTGTGATAGGGTCTCAGATGCCCAGATCACTGTCCAGGGGCTCCAGTATGTCCCTATACTAAACCATTCTCAAAATAGAACATCTGTTGGCCGTGTGTGCACGCATTTGATATTTATAGACAGGGAGCTGTACACAGCTCCCACCGTGATGTTCAAGGTACATGGATGGATTGCAGTATTGAGAGTCCAACTCTCACCATTTCTATGACTCCAGTTTTCAAGCTCCGGTTATTACCCAGCCTCTCATAGGTCTTTGTTTCCATTTTTGAAGGTTGAATGAATTGTTTGCAGCTTGACAGTGGCTTGTGGATGCCGCGGGGTGCCACGCAGAGATACTGCTGAAAAGGCTCTCGTTATACAGAAAAAGATAATAAAAGCTGTTTAAACATTTTTCAACTACAAAAGCCTGGCAGATGGCTAAGCACAGAAAATCCACCGGGGGACGTATCAAGGTAACAATGGTCAAACAAATAATGAAATTGTGGCAACATTAAAGGGGTCAGGAACGTTGCTATGTCTGTTACTCTGTTAATTAAAAAACGTAACTTGGATAACCGACCCTAGTGTGATGTCATACCAATTATGGCGGGGCTACCTGGAACCTGTGACATCATTGGCAGCTGCGCTTAATATCAGGGCTGGTTATATTCTCAACCGTGATGTGGGACGCTAGTATGTGTCCCCTGGAATGGAGAGCGTCACCGGGGCAACGCAACTGCGCCAGAGATTGAAAATCAAGAATACAAAGTACCTTATTAAGCCCTCTTTGCTCTGTATAGCTCTATCAGGGGATGGACATGTTGTTTAGAATCTTTGCTCTGTATAGCTCTATCAGGTGGCGGACATGTTGTTTAGAATCTTTGCTCTGTATAGCTCTATCAGGTGGCGGACATGTTGTTTAGAATCTTTGCTCTGTATAGCTCTATCAGAGGTGGACATGTTGTTTAGAATCTTTGCTCTATTTAGCTCTATCAGGGGGCAGACATGTTGTTTAGAATATTTGCTCTGTATAGCTCTATCAGGGGGCGGACATGTTGTTTAGAATCTTTGCTCTGTATAGCTATATCAGGGGGCGGACATGTTGTTTAGAATCTTTTCTCTGTATAGCGCTATCAGGGAGCAGACATGTTGTTTAGAATCTTTGCTCTGTATAGCTCTAATAGTGGGCGGACATGTTGCTTAGAATCTTTGCTCTATATAGCTCTATCAGGGGTGGACATGTTGTTTAGAATCTTGGGTCATGAAGGAAAATCAAACTCAAGATTCTAAACAGCATGTCTGCTCCCTTGATAACGCTATACAGAGCAAAGAGGGTTCAATAAGGTACTTCATTTTTATTTTGTCTTTAAAGTATCTCTATTAAACATATCTGATTGATGCAATGTTTCCCATTAATGATTTAATGCCGAGGTCACACTGTGTGATGGTCCATTTCTAAGATGAAGTCCATGCTATTCCGAGCGGGGCCCTGTGCCTTTCTGCTAGTTGTTAGATGCAATTTGCATGAGTGCAATCACAAAATGTGTAATACCTAAAGGCAGAAGGGCAATATGTGCGCCATCCCCCAAAAAAAGGATAAAGTCAGAGAGTCTGGCTCGCCTCTGGTTCTGCCAGTTTATCAGAAGCTGAATTAGCTTGTGGTTCTATGTTTATGAAAGGTAATGAAGCGTACGCAGCCTCTCTGTGCAGCCATTACACTGCAGCTGCCTATTAATTCAGGAATCTTCCAAACAGTGAGGATAGTAATGACGAAATAAACTGCGTTCATTACAGGATCAGGGTGTCCTAACCATAATACAGCCGGAAATATAGCAAATCCCAACCGTGCTCGACTTGGCGACAGGATCTTCTGTAATGGAAACCCTAATCCAAAGGTCTGTGAAGGTCCATAGAGACGCCAGTAAATGACCCTCCATGGATAATGTACTTCCAACATCCTCAATCACTGTGCCGTCACCCACTCTGCTGTACCACAGGTAATATCATTACCCTCAAACCCCTTCCAGGGACCTCAATCCCTAACCACAGTCCCCATGACTGTCCTCTTGCTTCACACAGTTAGGGTTGCCACCTGGCCGGTATTTTACCGGCAGGCCGGTAAAAAATTGGCTTGAGTCCAATGTTAAGTCTATGGAAGCAAAAGCAAGGCCGGAATTTTTTTTGTAGAAAAGGTGGCAACCGGCACAGTCTGTTTTTATTTAATAGTAAGCCATCTCTTGTCTGCCGTCACCTTACTGGGCACCAGCAATGTGTCCTGACCTTGGTGGTGCAGTGCTCTGCTAGACCAGTATACTGCTCCTTTGCTCTAAACCCCATAATGCAGTGCAGTGTGAACAAAATCTGTGCTGCCCTCTCCCTCAGTTTACGAGCCTCATTCGCCTAGTTCTGCATCTGGGGCAGAGACCGGCACAAGGATACCAGTGTCCGTAGCAGTCAATACAACTTCATTAAACTGCTCGCCACAGGCCCCAGTAAATGTGCAACATGCGCAATGTTTGGTGCTGACCCCCTGGTCCGGGACCTGCCAGCAAAACCTAGTATTATTCAGGGGCCAATTCCCAACCCAAAGAGAGACCCCCTAGCCTAGGGAAGGCTGTTCAGACTGGCGAGGTGCAGTCATGCATCCTGAAACACCGGGGAAATAGCCATTGACCCACTTTAAGTCAATGACGTCCTAGCTAGTAAACCATAACACCGGAGCAGTAGTGTCACATTGGGCGAGAATAAAACCCTGATGCTTTTTATCTTTTACCATTTAATCCGGTTTTAGGATTGAGCACAATTAACAAACATCTGGAACGTCCGAGGAACCTACTGAATCCTATTCATAAACCCACATCCCATCGTGTCCATCCGGAGGATAATACAATCTATACTAATGTCTAGAAACAGCAGGGCCCCTGGGTTTCCACATATTTAGGGGTCTACGGAATGCTTGAGAACACATAATATGGGCTTTATTCGAGAAAGAGAGAAGGGAACTGCAAACTGAAGGCCAAAGTAGTCGAGTTGGAAAAGATATCTCAAGCTCAGCTGAATGGGGTAAAGTAATTTGGCAGAAGGAAATAATAAAACAAGTGTGAATCCTGGAGAAACGAGGACAAGTCGCAAATATTTCTCTTATTTCAAATTCCACCTCGGAAATGTCATGAACACTCGGAGAGAACCAGGCATTAATCCCTGGTGAGCGAGCCTTCCCCACTGTGCGTGTAACCGGCGAGCTAGCAAGGGGAAAACATGGAATTATGTTTGACACGCAAAGCTAGCATGATCACAACCGTACATGTAATTAGCCCAATGTCATGAATATGGAAATACGGAGAAATATTATTCCTGTTACTCATCGGACAGAAAGGATAAATATATAACGGAGGAAACAAATGGCAATATATTGCGTAACTGCGTCACGCTGTGCTCTGTCTGTGGTGATAGCGCTCCCATTACTCACTTATTGTGGGGCAAAAAGGTTTTGTATTGATAATATTTTTTATATGGAATTGTAAAGAGGTACGAGCTTTTACCCGTAGTAAGACCCCCCCCCCCACCCCCCGAAACGAAATGGGTGTGGGGTCACATGGCGCATCATGGAGTGCCTGCATCCCCGGTACAGATACCAGGTATTTGTTTTTTCTAGACATACACAGTTTATACACAATGCTGCCTGTGCAACGTGCTAAGCCCATTAATGCTGGAACAGGAACCCTAAAAAAATAGAAGACTGTCCAGCCAGATTTAGGACAGTTGGCGGTACTGTTCCATGCTAATCTAATTAATGTTAGTAATTCACCAGTAACCCTTCTTCCCCTATTTACATAGGGCGTCTCTTAACCCTTTAAGGACCAGGGATTTTCCTGGGCCAAGGACCAGAGCGTTTTTTCAATTTTTAATACGCGGTTTTTGAAACATAATTTTCCTCTCTCTCATTTAACGCCCCCATACAAGTTATATGTTGTTTTTTAAAGGACAGTTAGAGCTTTCTTTTGAGACCCTATACATAAAAATGATTTACATTTTAGTATTAAAAAATACATATAAAAGAGGAAATTTTGGAGGAAAAAAAAGTTTTTCCCCATTATTTTCCCAATAATAAGCTACACAACTAGTGCAACACTAACCCACTTATCCCCCCTAATGAACTAACTAATAAAAAAGAAAAATATTGGTTCCCAAACCCCCCTAAACAAAAAAGACAGAAAAAAAACTCTGAAGAGTGCGATGTCAGAGTAGTAAAAATCATGCAACAGTCATGCAGGGGTTACATTTTATTAAATAAATATATTAAAATTACCTTTATTTATTAAAAAAAAACTTTATAAATTGTAAAAATAAAAAAATCTGTTAAAAAAAAAAAACTAAATGAGGGCCATAAAGTGGAAGGAACAGCAATGAAAGGGTTAATTTTTTTAATTTATTTTTTTAACCTCTGTGTATGTTATTAATTTATTTTTACTTACAGGTCACTCTCTCTCTGTCACTATAAGAACGTGAAGCACAGAGAGTGAATTAGAGGCAGTGTGTGAACACACTGACTTTGCCATCTAATTTGCATGTTATCGCGGTGATCACCGCGATCACATGCCCGGAAATTGACCGATCGGGTCCAGGAGCTTTGCCTCGGGTGCGAGGCTTAGTCCTGGACCCGTTGCAGACCGCACCCCCGGCTAGAATGCATGACGAGTTAACTCGTCATAAGGTCGGGAAGGGGTTAAAGGACAACTTAATAAAATTAAAAAAAATTAAAAAGTTTGTTAATTGAAAGATAGCATCAAGTGTAGACATTTCTTACAGAAATTCTTTTACCAAAGAATACTCAGCCTCTCTCTTATGTATAGCTCTATCAGGGAGCGGACATGCCGTTTTATAATCTCGGGTCAGATGAAGGGATATATGACCCAAGATGTCCGCCTCCTGATGGCGCTATACAGACAGGCTTTATTCGTATTCTTTCATTAAAGCGTTATTATTTACAAAGCCTACATTTGGTGCTGCCTTTCAATTAAACACAACTTAATGTTTGCCGACATGTGGATATCACCGCTCAGTTCATAGACCAGTAGATCACAGGAGCTGCATTGATGTCATGTTTTTAAAGTCCTGCTTTATTCTGAATTAGCCCTCATCGCAAATATCAACCACCGGACTTGTGTCGTCTCGGCCTAACTGTTCTCCTTAGTTGATGTTGTCTATTATTTCATGGGGGACATCTAAGGTCACGCGGTTTAAGGATCTCTATTGTGTAGCAGCCAAACCCCGTCTCCCCAGCCTTAGGTTATTTGCGATTGATGGGGCTCGGACAGCTCATGAACACATCTGTTATACTGTGTTTATAGCAGTGAAGGGAATGGATTATTTCAAAGGCACCAATTAAAACGCGATCATCAGTAAAACATGCTATAAATGGTCAGCCCAGGGGCTTGATAAAGCCTATCCTGCTAATTGATTCCTGGACAGTGAGGTGGAATCAGCCTCTTACCTTTTATATTAACACATACAGAGGTACACAGATACAAATACACAATACACAGTAAGTAAAAAAAGATTATGGAATCATATTAACTGGTATAAAACCCAGAGATAATAGAGAGGGGGGGGGGGGGGACACAGCCCCTTAGCCATATTATACCAGGTTGCATACCAAGCATGTCAAGATCCTAACCCTTCCATAGCAGACAATAACAAGGAGGGACTGTTTAAACCAAAGACTATTCCCCATGCAATCTTCCTTCGGGAGGTGATTAGAGTTGAACATGTTTTCTGTCTACCTCTGTTACAAATGATTGCTCGTTGGCCAGTAAAATCCAAGCTAGTTGGCAGCCTGGGCCGGGCAGAAGTGCTGCATTGTATTTTAGAGTGCCTTGGGAGGGCTCAAATGATGCTGTACAACATTGTCCCACCTAAATAAAACCTACATAAACACGTTTCTCAGCTGGGTGTAACTGCAGAGAAAGGGGATTCTGCCCCCTTTAGGCTCCTGTGAAAAAGTTTAATTTATTATCAGTGCATAGTGATCATACAGGGAATGGTGACTGCTGCAAAATAAATACCTTAACACAGTGAAAGATTAAGGTTTTTGCTGCAGGCACCTTTCCTTGTTTTATCACTATGCACTGATTATAAATTAGAAACCAAATGGAGTGCATAGCTGGCTTTCATTAAAAGTAGATGGTGGATCTACAACATGCCTCATGGGAGAGAAATATTGGGGGCAAGAGTTTAGTCCCCAGGAACATTCTGCCTCCAAACGCCTTCTCCCTGTGACCTTGCTGCGTGTTTAAGCATCCCATTACCCCCCCTCCGTTCCTCTCTCCATTACCTGCATTCTCTAGGCTCATTTTTCTCAATGTGCCGCTGTCATTTGCTGCCACCTGTTTGCTATCAGGGTCTGTATTCGCTCCGCCAGACGGACCCTTTTCACAGTCAAACAAAAGCCAAATCCTTACAAACCCCTAGAAAGCATCCTAGACGTGTTCAGATTAGACAATGCCTCGCACAGCGATGTGCTTGCCACGGATTTAGACAATGCCTCGCACAGCGATGGGCTTGCCACGGATTTAGACAATGCCTCGCACAGCGATGTGCTTGCCACGGATTTAGACAATGCCTCGCACAGCGATGTGCTTGCCACGGATTTAGACAATGCCTCATACAGCGATGGGCTTGCCCCTGATTTAGACAATGCCTCATACAGCGATGTGCTTGCCACGGATTTAGACAATGCCTCATACAGCGATGTGCTTGCCACGGATTTAGACAATGCCTCATACAGTGATGGGCTTGCCACGGATTTAGACAATGCCTCACACAGCGATGGGCTTGCCACTGATTTAGACAATGCCTCATACAGCGATGGGCTTGCCCCTGATTTAGACAATGCCTCATACAGCGATGGGCTTGCCACGGATTTAGACAATGCCTCATACAGCGATGGGCTTGCCCCTGATTTAGACAATGCCTCATACAGCGATGGGCTTGCCCCTGATTTAGACAATGCCTCATACAGCGATGGGCTTGCCACTGATTTAGACAATGCCTCATACAGCGATGGGCTTGCCCCTGATTTAGACAATGCCTCATACAGCGATGGGCTTGCCACTGATTTAGACAATGCCTCATACAGCGATGGGCTTGCCACTGATTTAGACAATGCCTCATACAGCGATGGGCTTGCCACTGATTTAGACAATGCCTCATACAGCGATGGGCTTGCCACTGATTTAGACAATGCCTCATCCAGCGATGGGCTTGCCACTGATTTAGACAATGCCTCATACAGCGATGGGCTTGCCACTGATTTAGACAATGCCTCATACAGCGATGTGCTTGCCACTGATTTAGACAATGCCTCATCCAGCGATGGGCTTGCCACTGATTTAGACAATGCCTCATACAGCGATGGGCTTGCCACGGATTTAGACAATGCCTCATACAGCGATGGGCTTGCCACTGATTTAGACAATGCCTCATACAGCGATGGGCTTGCCACTGATTTAGACAATGCCTCATACAGCGATGGGCTTGCCACTGATTTAGACAATGCCTCATACAGCGATGGGCTTGCCCCTGATTTAGACAATGCCTCATACAGCGATGGGCTTGCCACGGATTTAGACAATGCCTCATACAGCGATGGGCTTGCCACTGATTTAGACAATGCCTCATACAGCGATGGGCTTGCCACTGATTTAGACAATGCCTCATACAGCGATGGGCTTGCCCCTGATTTAGACAATGCCTCATACAGCGATGGGCTTGCCACGGATTTAGACAATGCCTCATACAGCGATGGGCTTGCCACGGATTTCTATGCATCTTTTCAGCTGAAGCAATCTGTACTCTTATTTAGCTTTAACTTTCAATCAGGAATATAAGGAATTCAACGTATAAATCCACCTGCTGGGAAGGACTGTTATCATCTATACATTATGGGAGCAGAATTGCAAGCAAATGATATGCAAGTGACACATTTCCCATTCATAACAGTTACTCTGCATATCAAGCTACACGATGATGTCATAAACAGGAGACACCAATTCAGTTAACACAACGTATAGATCATCTATCTATTTATTTATTTTTTAAATTAAGCTAGAAACATAGAATGTGTCGGCAGATAAGAACCATTCGGTCCATCTAGTCTGCACAATTTCTGAGTGTGCCGTGTGGGGCTCATGCTGCAGTAAATTGCTCATTGTGTCAGAGAGAAACGGCACAGACGTGACCAATCCGTTAGAAGACTTTCATCTGACACAAATCACACAAACTTTTATTCCATCCGTGGCAGAAACGTCGACACTGGAGAAGACGCTGCTCATATTAGAGATCCTGCGAATATACATATCGGTGACTATACCCAGCAGACACACGAAAAGATTAGAAACGTGTCCTGCACATTCCACAGGGCTGGGTCTGTAAACAGTCTGTTTGCCTTGGGATGCTGTGAAACGCGTTTGCAGGTCATATTAAATGCCCCTAAATAAATACCCCCCAAAAAAGGTGAAGTGGAGACGCGTCCTGTGAGATACCCTAATAATGACAAACACCCCTATCACACAGTAACACACGTATACACATATTTATATGTGTCTGACACTCAGACTATCACGGGCTCTGGCTTGTTCTAGACTGTGTCCCCCGGGCCCCTCCAGAATTTACATTGTATTTGGACTTTTCTCTCCAACCTTGGGCTTGCACCTCAACTCAGCTAGTTTGGCCTTAAGTTTGAAACTCCCTTGTCAATTCCCTGCAATTCTCTCTTTCACTCAAGCTCTAAGTCATCTGGTAATTAACTAAAAATATCCAGAAACTAAAGGGATTTGTCTCCCAGCTCCAGGTAATGTTTAAATAACACTGAGTAAATAGTGCACTACCGGAGCACACGTCGTTAGAGGGGCCCCCGACTCCAACACACAGGCTTTAATACCATGGACTAACATCCTGTATCCTCTAGTGACCCTCTCATCGAACGTTACTAAGACATACAATACACCTCTCCCTAAACAAGCTTTTTCTAAGGAAAATCAGAGAGAGCAAGAGAGAGAGTCTCAACAACACTGCAATCCAAATAAATACCCAAATTAGCATCTATTAAGATACCACCACTAACACAAGATAGAGCACACTTGACCCTTTCTACGTCTCCATCACCTCTGAAGAAGCCCACGTGGCGGAGCGCGTCGGGTGTCTTTTACCCAACATTATCGGGATGTCTGCTATAACCTGTGGCAACGAGTGTCTCTGTGCAATCTGGTTCACCCACACTATGCTCACGGGCGATTGAGAACACACCAAAAATTGTATCTGTATACGTGTCACTGTATTAGTTTTTATTGATCGCTTTGTTCATTTCAGTGTGTACATGTTTTAGATTTTATTTCTATCATGAATTGCTTTTGTATTTTTGAAGGTCTGTTGTACTATCCCTCTCCTTCTCTCTTTGAACCTGCGCCCACACCAGTCCCATATTGTTTGTTTCCACTCTCCCATTTTTTTCTTTCCTCCTTTTTCATTCCACCCAACACCAACTTATATTTATTTACTATCCAGGTAATGTTTATGCTGCACACATTTCTAAGTAACTATTTCCAGTTCTCTAAGGAGGGGCTTGGAGTGAGAGAACAACAGAACTGCTTCTATGGCCACGGCAAGAACTCTATAACGCATTATTTATTTCATAATATTATTATTATTTGGGGGGGGGGGGGGGGGGGGGACATGACAGGTGGATCTGCCCCTTTAAAATACAATCAATGTATTAGATTGCAATGCAACTGAATCCCACCATGGTAACACGAAAACACCTGTAAATGCAATTACCCAGCACAGTCTTAAAAATTGAAAAATGGCATTTGTATGCAGAATAAACAGTCTCTGGCAGTTAATTTGTCGCTGTAGCGGCAATTCAGGGGCACGATTGAATAACTAAAATTTAATAAGTACCAGCCAAACCACAGTAAAAGGAGCATAAAGATTTTTATTTTATTCTCTCCAAAAAAAATTAGCCATTTCTCTTAATTTGCCCAAGTTCTGGGTTTCTCCTTTCCCAGTGATATTTATCTTTACATCTATAATCGTATAGGAGGTTAGGAACGTATATAATTTGCAGAGAAACAAACAAACAAACAAAAAATGAAACAAAAAAATAAAACAATTTTCCAGGTGTGAATGTTTTTTAGTCACAAGATCAGCTCCTATGGTGGCTGGAGATGGATGAGGCGTAAGAGAGGGCAGCAGGAGGCCACTCAATCCTCATTAGGAGAGGCCTCATCTAGGAGTCCGAAATAAAAAGGAAAAAGGAGATGACTTTAGTCTCTGCTCCAACCACCCAATAATTCTCCGGAAACAAAATCTCATTACATCATTTTGATGAATATCCTGAGGATACAGGGGCAGTGGATATAAATGATAGCGGTTTAAAGGTCTGCCGTGGGGAGAAAGGGGGGGGGGGGGGGACCCACAGCGACATCAGAAATAAAACCTCTCCACCACCTGTAGGGATCCTCATCAAGGTGACACAGAGCACACGTTGATGTCTCATGTTACTGCTATGCCATCAATCACCTCTCCTTTCATTAAAGATCAGGGCTAGCCCATGTGATAAACGTGATGAATCAATTTACAAGCATGAAATAAGCCTCTTATCTGTTTCTGTGCAGGGGCAGCATTGCAACAACCAGGACCTCTCCAGCCAAACACCCCCCCCCCCCCCCCCCCCCCTGCAGCAGACACTACAATTGGACAATGTCAAAAGCGGTTTAAGGTCTATCGGTAAGGACTCTTGGTGGAAAAGAATTCCGTGGAGAGAGAAGGAAAAAAAAAATGTGCAAAAAAACACAAAAGATCTATGGAAAGTGATGGGCTCTGGGTGGGATCCATACTGTGGATAGGTAGACATCCTAGAGAAGCATGGTGAAAAGAATCCAGGGTGCATTGGCCTTATTATGTGGCAACCCAAGGATTTCCCCAATAGCAGCAGAAACCTATCTAGATCAGGGATAGGGCAACGTGTCTGTACAAGGGTAGGAGTGTCTGTTGCAAGGTCAGCGAAGCTCCATTATAACGCCCAGTAAATGTCCACCATGAGGGGTGGCGACCCCCACATCTAGATCCTTATTGAATGAGACCCCGCAAGCAAAACTCTGTAACTGACGATAATCAGAAACAAGGAGCCAGGAGTAAAATCTCCAACTACACGTCCCAGTTTCGGGAGTCACTGGAGACGTACACAGAACAGGTCAATGTCGCCAGGTATTGAACCAAGAAACCGCCAACACTCGAGTGTGCGCAGTTGCCATTTTTTTTTTCCCACCTTGACCTGGGCACGCCGTTTGAGAGGAGGTGACTGAACACACACGAGGGATTTTAATCCAGGGAGCAGGGAGAGGGTTAAATCCCATCAACGACAAGACTGGCGGCTTGTGCATTTGTCTTGCGGTTGATCTACTTAGTGCCATTTCAGAGAGTATTTGCACTGGGGCTCGGGATGATGTTACACAACCTGATCTATAAACAACATCTGTAATAGATAAGGTCCGTGCTAATGATCGCGGTGGGTGGGTAAGGAAGCCGGGCATATTGCTTCCTTTATTAATTGGATTAAGACATTCATTCTCCAAGAAAAACATCGGAGATTAAGCCGGCTTTTGTCACATGGATTTTTCAGGGGAGCGAGTAAAGTAGCACGAGAAAACTCATGGCAAGAGGAGTGGGCTATTACCCCGTCCGCCCGTCAGCTGTATGAAGATATGGCCCAGAAACCAATATCAATTATAGACAACATGAGCCAACTCAGTGAGCAAATACATCAACTCCCTGGCAGGGTCCATTTAAATTGGATAATCGTAGCTCTGCCTTTGAGTCGTTGAGCACCATATGCTGACCACCTTCCTACTGGCTGCTCAGACCAGACATTTATTATTTCTCTGCTGTCTGATTGAGCGCTGCTTTCAGTTTCCGATACGTGGGAGTAAAACTCTGCACCGGAAAATGAATAAAGTATTAATTTCTACAGTTCTTGATTAGGCCATCTTTGTTTAGGGGATGGGATGGTTCATCGCGGCTGCATTAACGCAGCTGCGCCACTGTCCCCACTCGTGCCTAAAAGGTCATCGCGGGATCGCTGAAGGAAAGTTTTATTTGGAGGGGGCAGGCATAAGTATTTTGGTTCATTTTAGTATAAGGGCTTGGGGGGTTAATTTTAGTATCAGGGCTCGGGGGGGGGGGGGGGTCACTTTTGGTGGGTTCATTTATTGGGGGGTGTATGTTTGTAAGCGCTGACAGTTCAAGACTGACATTGCCGTGATGAAGTGGCCACGTTCATCTTCACCGCTGACAGTTCAGAGTTTAAACTGACACGCTGAACTGTCAGCAGTGAAGCAGCCGCGAAGAAGTGTCCTAGACCCCCTAGACCCCTTTGTTTAGATCTCTGAGAGGCAAAGTGCATGAAGGTTCAATTCACAACTGACCTCAGTTGGATAATTAACCCCTTAGTGTAAGGACTGTTTTGAAATGTTTGCACCCTTCATGACAATGGCTATTTTTATATTTCTGCGGTGTTTGTGTTTAGCTGTAATATTCCTCTTTCTCATTCAAAGGAACATTAAACATTGTTTAACCCTTGCTTCCTTGATGGAAGCACAGGTTAAACAAAAAAATGCCCCGGGACATTTGAGTAAACCCAACGTGTATCTTAATAGATACACGCGGGTTTACTATCTGCTGTGTCTCACATGCGAGACACAGCAGTTCCTGGTCAGCATGCGCACAGCCTATCAGAGCGTTTTTGCATGGAATCAGCAGGGGGGATCTAGTTACGGTCTGGTTAAGGTGATTGGTTCTTATCTGCCGGTGACACATTCTGTTGTGGTGTGGTATGTTGTGGAATGTTGGAGTGTGGAATGTAGGAGGTGTAAGGCAGACTGGTTTTACAATGCGAGGCAGGCGGGCTTTACAATGCGAGGCAGGCGGGCTTTACAATGCGAGGCAGGGGGGCTTTACAATGCGAGGCAGGCGGGCTTTACAATGCGAGGCAGGCGGGCTTTACAATGCAAGGCAGGCGGGCTTTACAATGCAAGGCAGGCGGGCTTTACAATGCGAGGCAGGCGGGCTTTACAATGCGAGGCAGGCGGGCTTTACAATGCGAGGCAGGCGGGCTTTACAATGCGAGGCAGGCGGGCTTTACAATGCGAGGCAGGCGGGCTTTACAATGCGAGGCAGGGGGACTTTACAATGCAAGGCAGGCGGGCTTTACAATGCAAGGCAGGCGGGCTTTACAATGCAAGGCAGGCGGGCTTTACAATGCAAGGCAGGCGGGCTTTACAATGCGAGGCAGGCGGGCTTTACAATGCAAGGCAGGCGGGCTTTACAATCCGAGGCAGGCGGGCTTGACAGCAGGCTTCATCTTTTGGAGGAATTGATGTCTCTGTGAATGCCAGAAGGTGCATATGGTCAGCCAGCATCCCGTTCATCTCTGATGGAGGCTTGTCGCATAGTGAAATGTCCGAAAGCCCAGCAGATAATCTTGAGACGATCACGCTGGATTATAACGCAGCTCGACGCACACATCACTGTGTAATAATCAGGGAGACTGGATATCCCTTAGTGTGAAATATATCTAGAGCCAAATATTCTCTGCTCTCTATCAGGGGAGTGGACATGTTGTTTAGAATCTTTGCTCTGTATAGCTCTATCAGGGGTGTGAACATGTTTAGAATCTTTGCTCTGTATAGCTCTATCAGGGGGTGGACATATTATTTAGAATCTTTGCTCTGTATAGCTCTATCGGAGGTGGACATGTTGTTTAGAATCTTTGCTCTGTACAGCTCTATCAGAGGGTGGATATGTTGTTTAGAATCTTTGCTCTGTATAGCTCTATCAGGGGGCGGACATGTTGTTTAGAATCTTTGCTCTGTATAGCTCTATTGGAGGGTGGATATGTTGTTTAGAATCTTTGCTCTGTAAAGCTCTATCAGGGGGCGGACATGTTGTTTAGAATCTTTGCTCTGTAAAGCTCTATCAGGGGGCGGACATGTTGTTTAGAATCTTTGCTCTGTATAGCTCTATCAGAGGGCGAACATGTTGTTTAGAATCTTTGCTCAGTACAGCTCTATCAGGGGTGGACATGAAATCAATTTTTGCAAACCTTCCACTGACCACAGGATTTCAGAACGGTTTGTCTCATTTAATCCTGGAAAAAGGTCCATGAAGAAAAAAAACTGAATTCCTGCGTTATTAGAGCCAATATCCCAATAAGAAGACTTTTTATAGAAGCTTCCCTTATTCCTTTCGGTTATGTGCAGCCTACTCCTCGTCAAATAACATGCTGAGCTTCCAAATTTGGCTGTGATGTTAATGAGTCTTGACAAGAGCCTTCATTACAGGCACATGGATGTGTCTCCAGGACGGATTCCGTGTTGCCGCAACTTCTCTGCTTGCGGAAGAGTCTTATTTAAAAACCACCCAAGCTGAAACAACCGGGAGGCTATGAGAGACCTCCCCAAACTCTCTGGATGTGCAAAGGGGCCCCACGGCCACAGAGAAGCTGAGCAGACAATCTCTGGATGTTCTGGCGTGACCACATCAGGTGCATGTATGAACCTGTAGGCATGTTATGTGAGCAACTGTTAACTGGTGCTCTGGCTGGAATACCCTTAGTATTGGGGGGTTGTGATATTTGATGTGTTAATGTAAAATGATATGTTTTTATGGGGTGTAATGCAAACCGGCAGCTTCCAACGCAGTCACAATTATTTATTAATTCAGCGACAATAAATAAGAAATGTCAGTAATTCGTTCAGTGATGAGCTACGCGTTTTACCCTTACTATGCGCTAATGGTCAGTGGCATTGGCGAACTTTGCGATCAAATGGGGTTGAGATTAAAACTCCATCCGACTTCATGTCTAGCAAGATTTCATCCCTGCAATGACTGGCTTTTCCTTATGAAACCTTTTGATCTTCACCGGCAAATAGATAGAAAGCACACATGGCGAGTGGAGACCGAGGTACCAGGAGAATGATAATGAAATTAATCAGCTCCTCCGACGGACACAAGAACGAGAATAAACTGGGCTCCGGCAACTCTCCCAGGTCTGAGGAGGGGAGCCTTTCACCATACAGCAGGAAATCAAACATTATAGCAAATTTGCAAACAGTACCACAGGACCCTAACCCCTAGTGCCACATGAGTCAATCCTCCCTACAGCATCACATGATCCAATACTGCCTCCAGCATCACATGATCCATTACTGCCTCCAGCATCACATGATCCAATGCTGCCTCCAGCATCACATGATCCAATACTGCCTCCAGCATCACATGATCCAATACTGCCTCCAGCATCACATGATCCAAATACTGCCTCCAGCATCATATGATCCAATACTGCCTCCAGCATCACATGATCCAAATACTGCCTCCAGCATCATATGATCCAATAATGCCTCCAGCATCACATGATCTAATCCCCTAATACCATAGATCCAATCCTGCCTCCTCGATCACAGGACACAATGCTCCCTCCTCGATCATAGGACTCAATGCTCCCTCCTTGATCACAGGACACAATGCTCCCTCCTTGATCACAGGACTCAATGCTCCCTCCTTGATCACAGGACTCAATGCTCCCTCCTTGATTACAGGACCCAATGCTCCCTCCTTGATCCCAGGACCCAATGCTCCCTCCTTGATCCCAGGACTCAGTGCTCCCTCCTTGATCACAGGACCCAATGCTCTCTCCTAAATCACAGGACTCAATGCTCCCTCCTTGATCACAGGACTCAATGCTCCCTTCTTGATCCCAGGACTCAATGCTCCCTCCTTGATCCCAGGATTCAATGCTCCCTCCTTGATCCCAGGACTCAATGCTCCCTCCTTGATCCCAGGACTCAATGCTCCCTCCTTGATCACAGCACTCAATGCTCCCTCCTTGATCACAGGACCCAATGCTCCCTTCTTGATCGCAGTACTCAATGCTCCCTCCTTGATCACAGGACTCAATGCTCCCTCCTTGATCACAGGACTCAATGCTCCCTCCTCGATCACAGGACCCAATGCTCCCTCCTTGACCACAGGACCCAATGCTCCCCCAGCATTTACATTCTCTGCCGCCCTACGGCACATTCTCTCAGCCCCTCTGCCGTATCTGCATGGTAATATCTGCGATTAGCAGTCACTCTATGGAGATATTACTGCTTTTTCTGCAATAATGTTCCACAAATATTGATCACACATCAACTTCTTGCATAACTATGTTTATAAGAAGCTTTAGTGCCAAGTTATGACATCACAATCCAATCAGGGCAATAAAGGCGCAGCTGCCTCCTCTGAACAACAGACGCACGTTTTGGGAGGGGGACTTGGATAACATTTGGGGGACACATAACTTTTACATGCTACCTTACAAACGGTATAATCCACATGATGAACCCCGGCTCCGCATGGTGCATATGCTCTGTACCGGCTCCTGTGGGATTTCTCATCTACTGATCAACACTTTGTTTCAATTTCTAAACATTTTAAACTTTTCTGTTGTTGTTTCTTCTTTGCTTCCCACGCTGCGGCCAGAGATCAGGACATGCTGCAAACTGCCAAATGTGGGAGTCAATAAAAGATATTTAGAATGAATGCATATAATTATTATAATGATTTACCTTAGGACTTAGAACTATTCTACAGCCCATTCCTACACTGTGTGACTCAGGATCTCCCCATCCGTTTGACGTTACCTGTTCTTCACAGAGATGACACATGTCACTATTGTTCTAGGTAAATACGTACAGTAACTGCTCTGAACCCAATTGTGCTGTTGTGAAAGGAATAAGAGCTCAGGGCACGTAATACCGGAGATGGTTATAATCTAGTGTTCAATGGTTGGCCCCGAGAGAGGCGATCACAAAGAGACAGCAGTTACTGGAAGAAGATGCCATAGAGCGTTTGGTTTGTGGATTCATTGAGGTGATACAAGGGGCGATGGTCTCCACCAGCATTACTGGGGTTAATAGAGATAATGATGGGTCTCCGTGGGCGGTGGAGCCGTGCAGCTCGGGAGGTTAGAGCTCTCTCGTCAGGGGAGCTCGGGATGCATGTGCTCATTCACCCACGTGTCCTTCAGTGTCCTACTATTGTTCCCATGTACAGGAATATCGCACAAGGCCAGAGAGCAGCAGTAATCGTACATCACGGGGAGAATAACACGCTGGTTACATGATGGGAGGATGGAGACAATAGGGACAAAAAGTAACAAAAAGTTTGTGATTATTAATATAATGGGTCGTGAGCATCCAGCGAACCCCCAGGTCTTTCTGGGACACCAGAGCAAATAATAAGCTCTAAATGTGCATGTGTAAGCGTGTAGTGGAACACACTCACGCGTGTGCAATGAGTGGACGGTCAGTCCTCCAGTTGTATGACCTCTCAACACTGAGTGGTATGTAACATTCAGATAAGGTGTATTTTACTACAGAGCCAGGACAATAGGGAATGCAATCCAGCCGGGCCCTGTCGCTGTAAAGCGGCTTTGTGTCAGTCCCACTGTCCGCAGTTGGCCATATTGGCCTGGTGAGGGGTAAGAGGTACGAAGTCGTACTCGGCTTTGCATTGTGAGAGAAGGAAAACTCTCCCGCACCAATCAAAGGATAATTAAAGGTTAGGGAATCAGGCACACTCCTTGATGTGTATCTTTCCAGATATCCGTGGCTTTGCTCCCAGCCTTACCACAGAGCTGAGGGCGATGGGGAGGATGGCTGCCAACGCACATCCAGCTCATCAGAGCTCATATAATCGGGGTCTCATTTGAAAATTGGTGTCTCTCTCTAAAGAAGTTTAGTTGCCTTTTAATCCATTGGGACGGGGAAAGTGGTACAGATGAGGGGGCTTGGAAGAGGCTACTGTGCAAGTTCCTCACTGCGCATCTATTTTTACCTGGCATTTTTTTCTAGTTACTGACAAACTGCACACAGTACAGCAAAAAAAATGTCCATCTTTCACAAAAATACGATGAAAACCAACTGGCAAAACGTAACCGTGTAAATGTCGGCAAGGGTTTTCACTCCCAGCCGAAAAATCAGTGTGGATTTATTTGTTAAAGTTATGTTTTTTTTAAACATTTGAAAACCACTAGATTAAGCTGGTACGGTCCATGCCTGGTTCAAATGTACTGATCCTCTTGCAATGTAAACAAAAGCAAATTAAAACAAAATCAGGTCTCCCCTGCATGTCTTTTAATGCACACAAACTTCGGCAATGCACATGTTAAAAAGTTTGTTTGCTGCCTGGAGTGTCCCTTTAGGAAACCATGCAAGCAGATTCCCCTGTTTGTTTACAGAATGTGGTATATTGTTGGACATTTCCAAATATCTCAAGTTGCCAGGAAGATAGCTGGATTGTTATTAAATTGCACTTGAGGTACTTGCGGCAATAAAAGGTTGATTATGCAAATCTCTGCTTAATTGGGTTGAGAGAAAACTATTCGTTACGAGGGGATAGAAAAAGGCTCATTTCACAGGAAAGTTCTGGATCCATTCTCGGTTCGTCCGTCCAAGTTTTAGCATAAATGATTTATGAGATATTAATTCTTCCGCGCTCTTTAACTAGCAACACAATTTTTCTTTATTTTATAACAAATATCTAAATGTGTCTTTTTCCCCCAAATCCAAAGATGATTTTTTTATTTTTTATTTTTATTTTAAAAATTCAGTGCTTGTAAATGCCAGACACATTGTATGAAATCTCACTGCAAGACGATGTTGTTTGACAGTGGGATATAAAAATTATTTCCCTTATGGTTTGAGGTGCTGTAGACGCCTGATATTAAAAGTCAAACAATCAGTTGTCTATTATATTCTGATGATGTGGCAAATAGTCCATTATCGCTTCACTGGAGATACTAACAGAGCATCAAATTACAGTCTAATTTAATGGGGTGAAAGTATGACAATTTTACCATTATGACAAAAGCTCCCCAATGGTACGGGATTAATACAGGAAGAACAGACACATGCTTATAACGGGACTGATGCGGCTCCTGTCAGTCAGTTAAAAAAAAAAATATATATATATATATATATATATATATATATGTATACATGCAGACTGTGCCTTCTTAATACATAACCCCTAATATGCAAAATGACTCCACACACAGAAAGATAGTGGAGATCACTGTGCTTTTTTTCTGCTGCCAATGTTTTTATGAATCTTAGATTGCCAGATAAGTGTTAATTGTGGTGATACAGACAAAATGCTAGATCCTCTGAATGGGCTTGCTTTCCTAAATTAGAATGGGCTTTGATGTCCTCTGCAGGATTCATTTGGAAACACTATGCTCATTAGAAGCAAAAACAATTTCTGTAAGCACTTACAACCAATAAACAATTTCAAATTAGCTTTGGTTTTAGCCAAGTGTATTCCTATTCTCCACGGGACTTCTAAACAAGGCCTGATTGAAGGTATTCGGGCGTAAAAAACTCTGGTTTAATCATGGCTTGGTTTGGAAAAATCCAAATTACAACTGGGGACGGCGATGTCCCTCAAATACTAGGCTCTAGCGGACTTTGTCCTTTCTACCGGTCAGGGACCAATCGGAGCAAGAGTGATGGACACCGCCAGGTTTAGAGAACTGCATTGGGGGAGAAATCCTAAAGAAGCTGTGCAAGGTATCTTCCACAGGTATCTGTGGCTGAAGTCATCCAAACCCTGCACAAACATCGAGAGAGACTGGGGTTTGCACATGCTGCCAATGCTCAAATAAGGACACTTTGATGTTAGGAGAATGGTTTGGACGTAGGAATGGGGAATTATATCTAATTAAAGGAAAACAACTTTTTGGGGGGGGGGGGGGGGATGACTTATTTTTAACTTTATTTGATTACTAGAGTCCTACTTTCATTTCTGACCCCTTGAAAAAAACGAAATCAAAATCAATGGGAACTGCCCCATGATTCTGCGGTATTCAGGTATCTTTTCCAACACAATTGTCATCAATGCAATTCGTATGTTACATTCATAGAGTCCCTAGCAGGGGCTGGGGACTCTATGGATGAAATAAAGTAAAAAGGTGAAAAACACGGAGTCAAAAAACAAGTTTTGAGGTCCTTTAAGGCAGTTAGGGCATGAAGACATTTTATTTGTACTCACATTTGGGATTTAACAAAAAGGACATTAAATATATTCATTAATTTTTATTAAAAGTGCCGGCACATGCTCAGACACTCATATGTGTAGACTGCTGAAATCTGTACATAATATCACTAGAGGAGACCTAGTGAACTGATTACATGTATAAACAGGGATCTATCCGCACCGGCAGTAACGGACACGCTTCACAGTCCAGCATGGCGGCTGCCGGTCATAGAATAATAATAAGGCCACTCTACATTACACTTGTCCTTCTACAACAGCGGCACTAGTGAAAATACAATTGTTGTGTATTTTATTGCTGCTGTGATCAGTAACACACCCCGGAAAAAAAAACAAGGGACACGAGAGTAGGAAAGAGGGGCAGGGGAATGTGGATCTGAAAAAAGGCAAACTTGATGGGTTAACTCCCAACGTAAATCTGAGCGGTTCTTATGAGCTGAATTTTTTGGGGTTCTTATCAGCAGTCACTATCTGGGCTTCTAACAAGTACATTGATTTTTTTTTTTTTTTTATAGAAGACAAAAAAATGACTTAAGAAACTTATTTATTGTGGGCAGGAGAAATATTGAAAGAACTGGAGAATACGGCCAAAAGATTGGTTCAGTTCAATGCACCGTCTCTTCATATTCTCACAAGTCCGACAAACTTTCAGCGAGGAACTAAGTCGGGAAAACGAAAACCAGGACATGATATTACGGAAAGCCAAGGATGATTTATTTTTTATTGACAATGTTCCCTCAAACCCACTTCTTTTGAAGCCACCGTGAATACCGGTTATAGATTATATTACCGTGGAGGCACCGAGAGTCCTTCCTTTCTCACTCACATAAATTGACTGCAACAATAGGTTCTTTGGAATGTAATCTAAGGGTAAAACACGCTTTGCTTTCTATTCACTGGAAGGAAAACTGCCTTTTACCATCTCGGGCAGACAAAAAAAAAGCACTGAAAATCCCAACAAAAAGGAAATACTGCAAAATAGCAGCAAATATTCTAGCAAAATGTTATTACTGATTAACATAACCACAGTAAACTAGTTGGGGGGCAAGGTAGAAGTTAAACGACAACTGTCGGCAAAAAAAAAGTTCTGCTTAACTGACAGATTGCATCAAGAATAAGCATTTTATATAGAAATGCATTATGAAAGAATACAAATGAAGTACTTTACTGAACCCTCTTTGCTCTGTATAGTTCTATCAGGAGTGGGCATGTTGTTTAGAATCTTTGCTCTGTATAGCTCTATCGGGGGGTGGACATGTTGTTTAGAATCTTTGCTCTGTATAGCTCTATCGGGGGCTGACATGTTGTTTAGAATCTTTGCTCTGTATAGCTCTATCGGGGGGCGGACATGTTGTTTAGAATCTTTGCTCTGTATAGCTCTATCGGGGGGCGGACATGTTGTTTAGAATCTTTGCTCTGTATAGCTCTATCAGGGGACGGACATGTTGTTTAGAATCTTTGCTCTGTATAGCGCTATCAGGGGATGGACATGTTGTTTAGAATCTTTGCTCTGTATAGTTCTATCAGGGGGAGGACATGTTGTTTAGAATCTTTGCTCTGTATAGCTCTATCAGGGGACGGACATGTTGTTTAGAATCTTTGCTCTGTATAGCTCTATCAGGGGGAGGACATGTTGTTTAGAATCTTTGCTCTGTATAGCTCTATCAGGGGACGGACATGTTGTTTAGAATCTTTGCTCTGTATAGCTCTATTAGGGGACGGACATGTTTAGAATCTTTGCTCTGTATAGCTCTATCAGGGGGAGGACATGTTGTTTAGAATCTTTGCTCTGTATAGCTCTATCAGGGGACGGACATGTAGTTTAGAATCTTTGCTCTGTATAGTTGTATCAGGGGGCTGACATGTTGTTTAGAATCTTTGCTCTGTATAGCTCTATCAGGGGACGGACATGTTGTTTAGAATCTTTGCTCTGTATAGCTCTATCAGGGGACGGACATGTAGTTTAGAATTTTGGGTCACATGAAGGAAGATCTGACCCAAGATGTCTGCCCCCTGATAGAACAATAAAAGCAAAAAGGTACGTAACTTTTATTCTATAATTAAAGCATTTCTATTTAAAATGCCTACACTTGACCTTTCAATTAAACATATAGTTTATTATTTGTCAACAGTGATTCTCCGAATCCTCTCAATTGACGCAGCAATGAATATGAGAGTGGTGTCACACAACCACAGCAAATGATTGTTCCTGCCATATGACATTCATTAAAGAATAATAAGTATCATTGATTTGTCCGCCAGGTTCCGTGCTCAGCCCAGAATCAATACTGTGTTTTAATTTTCCATAAGATGTGTACAGGCCCTGCTGGTGAAAGGCGCCTCTCAGGGATTTCAACCCTTTTTTCCTACACGTTAAGGTTTTTAATTAAATTCTCCATCAAGTGATTATATTATATTTACAAGTAAGGAAACCGGAAAGAAAAATAAAAGGAGTTTGACAGACATGTCTAAGAAATAAAACCTGTGGGTATAATGGGGGGACAGATATTTTGTACCACTAAAAACTCTAGATTTAAATATGTGCTGGAGAAACCCGTGATGGGCTATAAACACAGTGCAGTTATGTATTAGAGGGGGCACGCAGGAATTACACGGAAGATAAGCGGTATTGGCGTGCGCCAATGTAGAACGCAAACTCACAACTAGGGTTGCCACCTGGCCGGTGTTCTACTGGCAGGCCGGTAAAAAAATTGGCATCAGGCCAATGTTAAGTCTATGGAGACAGCGCCAAGGTCGGTATTTTTTGGAAGAAAAGGTGCGCAACCCTACCCACAACAAATATAAAGACTTGACTCTTTGTGAAATCCTGGCTTGCACCAGTGCTCTGATCCCCGCCGGCCCAACCCATATAAAAAGATTCAGGCTCCTTCAGGCACCAAATACTGTTCTGATGGTCCAGGTTCTTCGGAACTATAGGAGGCCGGACATTCACGCAGTGCAACTTCGAAATCCAAAATCTGGATTGGTATGGAATAGAATAACAGAACGTGTACACAAAAAAAAACTAAAGAAACAATGCTTTTTGCATTATATTATAGGTAAGTTCAGTGTGAGGCTCTCCTCCAGGCAGATTTCAAAGAACTCTTGTAAACAAAAGAAATAGTAATAATAAATTGTTGTTTTTTAAAAAAAAAAAAACAAAAAAAAAAACAACAATGTTTCGCTAGAAAATGGTAATTATAAATCAAAATACAGAAAAAATAAATAATACAACAGATGGATCAGCGGATATTTCATAGTCTGCTAAGCAGAAAAAAAATCCTAATGTATGCCCCCCAGCGTCACAAACAAGGAGAGGGTGCACAAAAGGGGGAGAACAGGGGGCAGATAATCTGCTTTTACTGCAGATATATCCCTCCTCTCATGTGGTCACCGTGGTTACTGGGCTTGTGCCCATCTGTATACGTATATGTATATAATACAAGCTTGGACTGTAAATCACACACTTTCATGAATACAGTGTTGTAGGTGCCTTGTCTCATCCTGTCAAGCGTGTCCTGTTCTCCTTTTCTCTGCACCTTTAACATTTTTACTGTCTACGGACGTGAATAAAAGTCTTGTATTTTACATGGACGTTATCCGCTTCATACTTTGGAGGATCAAGCTGGCATTTCTCTTTTTTTTTGTCTCAGCCTGTCCCTCTTGTCTCAGCCTGTCCCGCCTTGGCTCAGCCTGCCCTGCCTTGGGCTCAGCCTGTCCCTCTTGTCTCAGCCTGTCCCTCTTGTCTCAGCCTGCCCCACCTGGTCTCAGCCTGCCCCGCCTGGTCTCAGCCTGTCCCGCCTTGTCTCAGCCTGTCCCGCCTTGTCTCAGCCTATCCCTCTTGTCTCAGCCTGCCCCGCCTGGTCTCAGCCTGTCCCGCCTTGTCTCAGCCTGTCCCGCCTTGTCTCAGCCTGTCCCTCTTGTCTCAGCCTGCCCCCGCCTTGTCTCAGCCTGCCCCCGCCTTGTCTCAGTCTGCAGCCTGTGCATTATGTGCACAGTAAAGCTGTCAGCATAAGTGATAGCACTGACACGTATGCACGGTAGCACTGACACTCAACCTCCCAAGCTCCGCCTTCGGCGTTTACAAATTATACATCTCCCATTGAAAATGTGTTCATTAGCATATCATGCCATAGCTGATGTCATAAGCAGGACACACATTTAAAACATGTTTTCCTCTAATTGTATTTATTTGTTGCAATTCTGCTGACGCAATGTATACACCATTCTTCATCATTTTTTATTCAAGCAATGTTTAGGGTGACAGAGCCCCTTATACAGCCAGATGAACCATGAAAGCAAGTGTAATGGCCGTAGACCGCCTTTATGGGTTCTAATGATCTGAAATCTTCCCTTAGAAAACAGCAAACAAAAGTGCAGCTATTACCAAGGTCTGTCTGTGGTTTCTTTCTATAGAAATTCATACACTTAGAATTCTCTGACCTTTCTCGACCCAGAAATCAGATGTGAGGCACATTGCACAGTGATACAGGGTTTATTTGGAGGTAGGAGAGAATAAAGAGGTGCGTCAGTGTTCTCTGTACAACATGTAAGCGGAATTACTAGCACTAGGGCAGTGGTGGCGAACCTGTAGCATGAGGGTAGCCCCAATCTGGGTGCTCTGGCAAGACATACGGGTGCAATTTGGGTGCTCTCGCAAGACCACTGCGAGCAATTTGGGTGCTGTGGAAAGCACTATGTGTGCAATCTGGGTGCTCTGGGAAGACCTACGGGTGCAAATTGAGTGCTGGGCAAGTCCTGTGTGTGCAATATGGGTGTTCTGGCAAAGACCAGTGTGCAATGCAAGCACATATACACGAATAAAAAATGTATGTGAGGTTATGTCTGTCTCTCTCTTCATGCACATGTGCTATGCACACCGTCTAGACATACACGGTTTAACCCCTTAAGGCCGGGACATATCTGATGACGTCATGAATATAAGCAAGAAAGTAATTTTAAATTCTGCTTTATTAGTACAAATACGGCATCCACAGAGAGCCACATGTATGCTTAAAAACCAGTTTATAGTTTGTGAGAGCACGCTAAATAAAAATCCTACAACGAAAAACGAAATACTTCAGAAAAAGTCGGGAAAACACCAACGGCGTTCAATTGCAGTCTGACAGCTCTGCGCAGTGTGGCGCGGGTTCTAACACTTCTCATTACATGGGATATGCCAGCACCCAAAACCCCCCACCTCAAGCTTGGGGTTAGGGCACAGGGTACAGATTCCTTTCTGAGCACACGGGCAGAGATAGCGCCTCCCGCACAGCTAGAGAATAGAGTGGCATTGGGCTCCCCGCTATAAGAAGAGCCGAGCTGGAATGGTAGATGAATCAGAAAAAGAAAACTAGAACATCCAAAAAATAACACAAACAGTTACACAGATGGATGATACGGGTTTAGATTTTTTCCCACCTGCTCCTTTGCCTGGGACGCACATGGATTACGTTGTACTCCCTCCCCCCAACCCGCGCCAAGCCCCATATCATGACATGCTATGGAGCACACAGTCTGCACGGCATTTCCTAGGTAACCCATCCACTCTGCCTGGCTCGGAAATTGATGAATGATGATGTTCAATCACCTTCACTTTATATTTATTATTTAACCTCCGCTAGGGAAGCGAGAGAAGAACGTGTAAACACAAAGTAACAGCATTCAGAGCAGCGGAAAGTGTGATCCGCGATGCCCGTCACTCACGTTCAGGAGGTAACGTCACAGGGGCAGCTTCACTCCCCATTATATATATATTTTTAGATAAGGTCTGCAAACAGGTCTGTCTGGTCAGTTGTTTCCCCAGCTCGTCCTGGCTCTTAATAGTTTGATAGAGCTACTGCTGTTGCAACACAAAACAGACTTGAAGCACTGGCCTTCCTACGGCTGCTGTAGCGACTTCCCTGCCTATCTCCTCCAAGCTCCTCCTTATTGGAATGTCACTGAATTAAGAAGTCCCGCTGAAATTATTCTCAACAGGAAAACCAGAGGAGAACAGGATAGTAAACCAAAAAAGTGCATTTCAAATATATTAAGTATGTGTAAAAGATACAGAAAATACAAAAGGTATGAGCTGCCCCTCATCTGACAGCCTGTGGTGCTCCAGTCATTGTGGACTATATTTCCCACAATGCATTATAGTGAGCGCTGGCTGAGCTTCATGTGATTTGTTGCCCAACGTAGCTGGGGTGCCAAAGGCTGTCCTATAAATGTCTGTACTGTGAATGCTTCCCAGGAATTCCTAGAGTGGTCTCCACGTATTCTCCCTGCTATCTAAACACAAAGTACCGCGCATGTAGTCAATTCTCTAACGGTCTTTAACCCAGGAGAGTCAGAAGGAGTTAATGACTAGAAGACAATATTTTTGAAATGCAAGGGATAATGAAGATGCAGAACCAGCACTGTGCGATGCACAATTAATTTTCCAGCCGAGCAGAGCGCTCTGTGTGACCTCATCACGTTAAGCACACGGAATACAAACACCGGCATATGAATGGAGGTCTCCCAAATCACCCTAAAGGGTTGTTAAATGAACTCAAAGATACACTTAGTCTTTTTAATTGGTTGTTATCCGCAGTGAATATGGATCCGGAGAATGGAAACGTGAAGCAGTGTTAGAATATAACATTCCCGTACATCTTCAAAGCAGAATATCTCTGCCAATGGTAGACTAGAAATGTACCAGACTTTAACAGAAATAGTGAAAAAGTGCGCTTAAACCAACACTTAATATACAACAAAAAAGGGGATTACCCTTAATATGGTAGCAATCCTCTTGGTAAATACATGGAGGGAAAAACAAAAAAAAAATAATGATAATATAGTGTAGTATTTCAGTGCAAAACCAGGGAATGTGAAAAAGTGAAAATACACTCACATATCCCTGAGCAGTATACTGCTCAGTATATCAAGCCTCATGGGAGCCCACGTAGGGTAGATGATCCACACGTATCCCAGAAGATGAGAGAGCAGAGGAGAGACGTTAGTAGGGGTATAAAATTTATTGTAGAAAAAGTGTAAAAGATCTTACATTAAAAGTAAATAGGATCCAACAGGAATATGTAGAATACAATCAGTCCCAATGTCCTCAGATAGTCCCAGCAAGTCTCCTCCTCTCCACTGTTTTTCCCTCCATGTATTTACAAAGAGGATTGCTACCATATTAAGGGTAATCCCCTTTTTTGTTGTATATTAAGTGTTGGTTTAAGCGCACTTTTTCACTATTTCTGTTATTTATTGTACCGAACCAGGAGTGAAACACTGGTTGATTTAGTTGCTGCTATTACTATCACATTTTGGCGCAGTGTATTTCTTGTTTTTCTCTGTACCAGACTTTAAACTTGCGAGATATTGTTACATTCTGCATAATCACTTCATAATCATTCTGTTATTATGAATGGCCACTCCTTCAAAGCTCTCTCATCCTGTGTAACCACTCAGAACATTCTAACATTCCATATAATCTGTCCCAGAACATTCGAACATTCCACATAATCCATCCCAGAACATTCTAACATTCCATATAATCTGTCCCAGAACATTCGAACATTCCATATAATCTGTCCCAGAACATTCTAACATTCCATATAATCTGTCCCAGAACATTCGAACATTCCACATAATCCATCCCAGAACATTCTAACATTCCACATAATCCATCCCAGAACATTCTAACATTCCATATAATCTGTCCCAGAACATTCTAACATTCCATATAATCTGTCCCAGAACATTCTAACATTCCATATAATCTGTCCCAGAACATTCTAACATTCCATATAATCTGTCCCAGAACATTCTAACATTCCATATAATCTGTCCCAGAACATTCTAACATTCCATATAATCTGTCCCAGAACATTCTAACATTCCATATAATCTGTCCCAGAACATTGTAACATTCCACATGATCCATCCCCGAACATTGTAACATTCCACATTATCCGTCCCCAAACATTCTAACATTCCACATGATCTGTCCCAGAAAATTCTAACATTCCATATAATCTGTCCCAGAACATTAACATTCCACATGATCCATCCCCGAACATTGTAACATTCCACATTATCTGTCCCCAAACATTCTAACATTCCACATGATCCGTCTCAGAACCTTCTAACATTCCATATAATCCATCATAGAACATTCTAACATTCCACATAATCCATCCCTTAACATTCTAACATTCCATTTAATCTGTCCCAGAACATTCTAACATTCCATATAATCTGCCCCAGAACATTCTAACATTCCACATGATCCGTACCCGAACACTGTAACATTCCACATTATCCATCCCCAAACATTCTAACATTCCACATGATCCATCCTAGAACATTCTAACATTCCATTTAATCTGTCCCAGAACATTCTAACATTCCATGTAATCTGTCCCAGAACATTCTAACATTCCATATAATCCATCCCAGAACATTCTAACATTCCATATAATCCATCCCAGAACATTTTAACATTCCATATAATCCATCCCAGAACATTCTAACATTCCATATAATCCATCCCAGAACATTCTAACATTCCATATAATATATCCCAGAACATTTTAACATTCCATATAATCCATCCCAGAACATTCTAACATTCCATATAATCCATCCCAGAACATTCTAACATTCCATATAATCCATCCTAGAACATTCTAACATTCCACATAATCCATCCTAGAACATTCTAACATTCCACATAATCCATCCCGGAACATTCTAACATTCCATATAATCCATCCCAGAACATTCTAACATTCCATATAATCCATCCCGGAACATTCTAACATTCCATATAATCCATCCCAGAACATTCTAACATTCCATATAATCCATCCCAGAACATTCTAACATTCCATATAATCCATCCTAGAACATTCTAACATTCCATATAATCCATCCCAGAACATTCTAACATTCCATATAATCCATCCCAGAACATTCTAACATTCCATATAATCCATCCCAGAACATTCTAACATCCCATTTAATCCGTCCCAGAACATTCTAACATTCCATATAACCCATCCCAGAACATTCTAACATTCCATCACAGGGGAATAATCACTGACATTCTAATATATTTTAAAAGTAATACAATAAAACATCCATTAGTAGAAAAAAGTAATATCTCCGGTTTCTGAACATTGTCACATCACTGAAAGATTGATTAATCCTCTCCAGGTTTTACCAAACCCACGCTTTGTTCTCAGATTCCTTTTGGCCACAGAGAGGACGTGTCAAAGAATGGAAAGTGTCTGTTTAGTAGAGCAATGTAACGAGTGACGGATCAAGTTTTACTGTAATTATAGTATATAAATGTGTTACTAATAAGCAATGTTTCTTGGATCCTCCACTTTACCACCAGACAGGTATCTTTACAGATCCACGCGGGTAAGAGTCAGACTGAGCTCAGCCAATCAGAGTTGGGGCTTGCCCCACTGTGTGTCACTGCTGGTACAGAGAGAAATCTTTGTTTTTGAATGAGGGGACCCTCCAAAGTACCTGCCAGTTTATCCTCATACCAGGGACAACGGCTCGTTCTATTTTTGAACCACAGATGAAAACAAAAATGTTTGGTGTCTCTTTAATCATCTGTACAGCTTCTACTTCTCTAGTGACTTTATAAAGTTTAGTTTATTTGTAATGTTTCGCCTCCCCCTCTGGCAGGTCTCCGGTGCAGAAGGTAAGTTCACACATTGCTGTCTCATCACTTCAAGTTAGGAAAGTCATTTACATTTCAAGCCAATGATGGCTATCTTTGGCGCTGCAGATGTTTGGGAGCCACATATCCCGTGATGCTCAATCAGCCAATGCGGTGATAGATGGTAGGTAAGTGATGGCGCACCTTGGCACTGCCGATGCTTTGGCGTATTTAAACACACCTCCCCTAGGATATGAGATGCCTGTATATTATATTAGTTATTATTATCAGTTTAACTTGTAAAATAACTCTAAAAAGGCTCCATTGTTCTGTGATCCTGTACAATTCTTCAGAAATACGAGTATCACTAAAAGATCCATTAAACCTGTTAAATGTGCTTTGCTTTTAAAGGGTCAAAGGTTATTTTTATGACGTCTCGGAGCTGTCCGCATCTAGAAAATTCTTGCCGCTCTATTATCGCACCCCAAACAAGTGAATGCGACTGGCAGTGCGATTCTTCTGAAGCCTTATTGTAAGATATAGATGCGAGGAGATAATCAGCTTCACTTTCTAGGTGATTTGGCCCGCCGTGTCCATTGCATTATCTTTTAGCTTCACGGCAAGACAAAAAAAAAAAAAAAAGTAACATCTCTCTCCTGACGCTGAAGAAAGCGCTAAACAGAAGACGTAGGAGACTCTTCAAAGAGCAGGTCGGAAAAATACGTTAAAAGCCCAGAGCAGAAAGGACTTTTTGTTATAATATGTTTAAAGTGGACTGGCATCTGATAATGTGTGGGTGACAAGATCCCTCTCCAGATAAAGAATACAATTTAAAATCTACACACACAAAAATAATGACATTTTCTTCTTACAGGATATATCCTTAAATGGGGTATGTTTTTTGTGTCTCAGGTAGAGCAAACTGCTTAAAGGTCGTCCAACATCAGTGCCTGACCTTACAAATGGTCTACTGGATGAATGGGCTGTTATATAGAGGGGACCAACTACATATTAATATCTATGTATTTACAATTCAATGTCCTCGTTGGTGTAATGGTCAGATGTCCCAACACTTTAGTCCACGCAGTGTACAAGGATTTTTTTTTTATTTTTTTAAAGAAAATTTAAGGAAAAAAAAGCATCAGCTTTAATATGAATTAATTCATACATTGAATTACCGGTAATATGGATATTGCTAATTAAATCATATTAAAGCCGACTCTTCATTGCAATGTTTGTGTACACGGAGTGTTTTTTTAAAACAATAACTAATTTACCTTGTTTGAAAGCTGTGCTCTCACTGTTGTTTGCCTGTGTGCAGACTGGCAGGGAGGCAAGCTTTGTTCTTCAGCGAGAGCAGAAACCCTGGTTGCCATTGGTGAGTATAGCAATTTCTTGGCTTCACAGGCAGCCACTATCCAGCCGCACAGACCCTTTCACACCGTCTCACGTAACAGTATTAACGGGGGAAACTGTGAAATGGAAACAAATTAAGCTCCTTACGCTGGGCTGATAACGTAAGTGGCAGCTGAGAGAATTACCAATAAAGCCAGGTACCTTGAGTGCTGCAAAAAAAATGTTTACACGCCAGCTTGATGGCAAGACATCTGGTTTAGCAAAGCTGCCCATGTCACTGGAAGGAGGTGACGAGGCCGAGAATAAGGTTCTGAGACGTTATACCAGGCTCTTACTATCAAAATATGACACTAGGGGGTATAAACTGGGCGATACCTAAAATAAATCCTACAAATCTGTCAACGTAGTGTATTTATTCTATTAATTAAGTGGGAACAATGCAGTTGTTGGGAACACTGCAGTCTGCATTTTCACAGCACACAGGGGGCTGCCATTCATGTATTTCATCTGTGCATTGTTCTGGTCTCTGCGTTCTTATTGGTTAAGAAGATCCAGGAGGATATTCCGGATCACTTCCTGTTTCTCAAACATACAGCGTTTACAACAGTAACGTGGCAGTATCCATAAACCTTTTATGTGCACGCTAACTGTCTCAGTGTGCTACATAAAAGTCATTTATATGAAAGCGTTAAAATGATATAACCATCGGAAGGCGGCCATCTTGTTTAGAATCTTGGTTCAGATGAACGAAGATCTGACTCGCGTGACCCAAGATTCTAACCAACATGTCCACCCCGATAGAGTGATATGGAGTAGAAAGGTCTCAATAAGTTATTTTCATTGTATTCTCTAATGAAAGCATTTCTATATAAAATGTCTAAGCTTGATGCCATCTTTCAATTAAAGTTTACTTCATGTTGTGCCGATAGTTTCCTTCAATAACATTTTCAGGTGACAGGTCTACCTTATTCCTTGTGAATACATTGCTGAACGTTCAAGCACTCAGTCCCTCGCTGTTTCCATTACGCTATCTTCATCAACCTTAATCCATTACCTCGTGAAAGGGGTTACATGATAGAGCCTCAGCATTCATTCCTGCACTTTTAGTACACGCCGTGGAACAGAGGTGTAAAAACAATTCCTGAACGAGGTTAGTACAAGCTCAAGGACGACAAAACACACACAAAGAAGCCTTCAGCATGCGTGCGCTCGACATTGCTCGACAATACTTCTCTACGCGTCGTTTTAACGGTGGTGATGGAATACGTGAGATCATACATAGAAGATGCAATGAATGATCCAAAATCAGAACATTCCTACCTTTTTTAAAGGACAACTTTAAAGTTCTGTTTAATTTAAGAATTTTACCAAATGTAGTCATTTTACAAAGAAATGCTTTAATGAAAGAATATAAATAAAGCACATTATTGTCAGGGGAGGAAATGCTGGGTCTGATGAAGGAAGATCTGACCCAAGATTCTAAACAAGATGTCTGCCCCCTTAGCAAAACACTAACGAGTATAAGCTGCTCTATTTGTAGTCTTTCTTTTCAGCATTTCTATTTAAAATATCTACACTTCTATTAAACCGGAATTCATTATGTGCCAATAGTTGTATTTTAATGAGTATTAACTGTTGAGGTTATTTACGGGTGGAGAGAAAGCAGTATCTCCTTCCCATAAGGTGACTGCATTAGAAAGACAACTTTTACATAAAAGGACAATTGCCGGAGCAAAGTTCGAAAAAGTGTTGCCGTTACCATAGAAACCAGTGGAATGTTCCAACTTATTGGTCTACTTTTGGAACCATGCACTATAGAGCTGAATTCTTTATACATAACTCTCTTTGTATCTAACTCTGTAATATGTCTGTTTTGCACCTGGCTGAATATAATCCCCAGAGTGTCAAATTATTTTGTTAATAAACAGAACATAAGTCTGCTCCAAAAAAACAAACCTGTTTATATGAAGACCCTTCTAAACGAGCATTGTATCTAAAATTAGACCCTTTTCTCTGGTTACTCTTTCGTCCATGGAAAAACATACAAATGGATTCTTACGTACCTTGTTCTCAAGTGTGTATGTGGATCCTGAGGTGCTACGGGGTGTTTATAACTATTAAAAAATCCAGACAATGAACTTACTAATTTTACAACTAGAACCTATGATACCATTATGGAGAGGGACCCATACCTTCATGTCTATCTCTCTCTACCCATTCCCCCATGTTTATCTCTCTCTACCCATACCTTCATGTCTATCTCTCTCTACCAATACCCCCATGTCTATCTCTCTCTACCAATACCCCCATGTCTACCTCTTTCTCTACACATGCCCTCATGTCTCTCTCTCTCTCCTCATACCCTCATGCCTGTCTCTCTCTCCTCATACCCTCAAGTCTGTCTCTCACACTCCCCCTACCCTCATATCTGTCTGTCTCTCTCCCCATACCCTCGTGTCTGTCTCTCTCTCCTCATACCCTCATGCTTGTCTCTTTCTCTCCCCATACCCTCAAGTCTGTCTCTCTCTCTCTCCCCCTACCCTCATGTCTGTCTCTCACTCTTCCCATGCCCTCATGTCTGTCTCTCTATCTTCCCCTACCCCCATGTCTGTCTCTCTCTCTCTTCCAACCCTCATGTCTGTTCGATTACTAGAACTCACCATAGCATTATGGGGAAAGGGCTAGAAATATCCATAATTCAAGCACCATTTATAATACCATTAATTACCATGCCACATTTTCTACTAATAGAGATACAGACACATATATAAATATGTGCAGGGTCAAAATAAAGAGCTCTCCCAGTGACCTTTTCATTAACAGAAATGTACAAAAAAAACAAGAGATCACCCCTTGACTGGAAGAGCAAAGATTTCATAGGAAATCAAGAAGGGATTCTTTACTGTCTCTGCCAAGAGAGGTGGTGCTATCAAATACAATATATAAGCCATATAGGGCTAAACAGGATAGAATCAAAGTTAGTTTTAATAGCTTGTTGATCCAAGGAGAAGTCTGACTGCCTTTCGGAGCAAGAAGGAATCTTCCCCTTAAGTGACAAAATTCGAAATCACTTAATTCAGGTTTTTTTCTTTTTTGGCTCAACAGCATTAAGAAGGATTGAACTTGATGGAACCTTAAATGATTATGTTGCTATGCATTATGGAGAGGAGCCAATGACTGTCCACATGTCTACTATCTGAACTCACAATATCATTATGGAGAAAGGAACATGAGCAACTATTAATCTGTTTCTTAGAATAAAAAGAAAGTATTTTAATTACAAAATATAACATTTAAACATCTTTACTATGGTTTTAATACACTAGATGGGGAGCTTTATTGCTCTGCAGCTCTGTCATACACTAATTTACACCAGTGAGCTCCTAGAAAATAGGGACATAAGAATAGGAAAGAGTTCCAAATAGGGACTTATAACACCACAACGGAGAGTGGGACGGGACCACCATCATTCCAAGCATTCACCAATCCCCATGCACGTAAGTTAGCCAGTAATTTGGATGTCAGGTCATAATATACAGGGTATCACCCAGTGTGATCGACGGGCAGGGATTATTTATACAATGTCTGAATCTTTCATTCATTAGACCATGAAAGTGGAAAAGGAAGGTCAGTGTCTTTAGGAGAATCTTTAGCAAAACACAAAAGGAACTGAGTGATGTACAGAGGACCCTTCAATGTAATACGTGCAATGTTACTGTCAGCAGAGATCAAGGCTTAAAGGTAAAGTCACAATGCTCTTGAGATCTGAGTGTACAAGAGCATATGAAAGGCAGGGTGCAAGAAGGAAGAGGTAACTGAAGACAGATGGGGGGAGAGCAAAGAATTGAAGATTAAGATAATGGATCGATCAACAGGAGTTAACCCACAAATCTGTTAGGTAATGGGGATTTTTTTTTTTTAATTAAAATAAATTAACCAGTAAATGCATTTTAGTTGAATGTCTATATATATTAACGAGTGTTGGGGCTCGGGGGGATACGCCTGATCTGTTTCTCTTTCTTTACACCACGCAGAGCTGATCCAGCAATATTTTTGGGTTGCTATAGGTGAAACTGACGCTCTTTGTGGCAGACCGTGTGTACGAATCAGCGCTCATGTTTATTTATACCTGGTCTTCTATAAACATCAATCAGACTAGTACATACTGCTGTAATATGCATGATTAGAAGGACACACACACACTGCTCTGTAATAGCACATACTCCATGTACTGAGTTACACTGCTGGATCAGATTGCACAAAAATGAACCAAACTGGCAGTGAGGTGTCAGAAATCATTTTTCCAGCTCTCATCATTCTTATTCATTGCACACGTAATATTTGCAATACCTGGGTGATATTAAGTTGACACTTTAAATAACCTGTTTGCTCTATACAAGCATTGTATCAAGACCACGGAGTGGAATACTTCCAGCAATTACAGTTAGCTGCTACCCCGAGGCAAAACCAGACTTGCGGCTTTTAGAAAGGGAGGGCCTGCCGAATTAAAACAGATGCACGGTAAAGCTTTAACACCTCCTTAACCCTCAACTGCTGGGGAGTTCACAGGATCGACAAGATCAAGAGCTTAGCAATCAGACAGACTGCGTGTCCGTGTTGTCAATGCCTTGGTGGGGTTGCTCTAAATCATGGCACTTGTCTGCCCATAGTGAGAGCCATGTACAAGCTTGGGATTATCTGCAGAATTAGCATAGGGCACTTAATACAGGACTGGACAGAAATTATACAGAGACATATGTCATAGAGAGAGAACTGGCACTCCAGATGGATTACATCTCCCATGATGCTCAGCCAGGTATCAGTATTGGCTTAGTCCACCTGCACATTGAGTATCGCTCTGTATCTTTACACAAACCCTCCGATTGGCTGCCCAGTTTACTCAGGGTGCTCGTTTCTGTAGAGAATGGCCTTTGTAAGGCTGAGCATCATGGGGAATGTAGTCCACAATAGCTGCAGTGCCTATACTTGGTGTCAGGTATGGGATTTCAGGTTGAATAGCAACTTGGATTTGTCCATTAGCTAACGCACAGTGCAGTCTACTGGACCTCAGAGTAATGCTGATCCACTCTCTAATCCCGCGCATTGGTTGACAACCTGGTCAATGAGAGCGCTGCTACGAACTCACAGTAACTTGCTATGTGAACATCACTTTACTAGCAGGTCACCGATATTGCTGTGTACAACCCAGGGAGATACATAGAGTCTGCGTCTTTATGCTGGCACGCAAAGTTACGAGCAGAGGATCGGGACTGGAGCAGACTCGCCATGTTGGGAGACACACAGTTGGGAGACTGTGTATGTCCATAAGACACACGTTAAACACAATGCTGCCTGTGCACAGTGTGGAGCGTACTGTACATAGACAGCATTAATGCCGGGACAGACACAATTCTGCCTGTGCACAGTGCTGAGCATACTGTACATAGACAGTATTAATGCTGGGACAGACACAATGCTGCCTGTGCACAGTGTGGAGCATACTGTACATAGACAGTATTAATGCTGGGACAGACACAATGCTGCCTGTGCACAGTGCTGAGCATACTTTACATAGACAGTATTAATGCAGGACAGACACAATGCTGCCTGTGCACAGTGCTGAGCATACTGTACATAGACAGTATTAATGCTGGGACAGACACAATGCTGCCTGTGCACAGTGTGGAGCATACTGTACATAGACAGTATTAATGCAGGACAGACACAATGCTGCCTGTGCACAGTGCTGAGCATACTGTACATAGACAGTATTAATGCTGGGACAGACACAATGCTGCCTGTGCACAGTGCTGAGCATACTGTACATAGACAGTATTAATGCAGGACAGACACAATGCTTCCTGCGCACAGTGCTGAGCATACTGTACATAGACAGTATTAATGCAGGACAGACACAATGCTGCCTGTGCACAATGCTGAGCATACTGTACATAGACAGTATTAATGCAGGACAGACACAATGCTGCCTGTGCACAGTGCTAAGCATACTGTACATAGACAGTATTAATGCAGGACAGACACAATGCTGCCTGTGCACAATGCTGAGCATACTGTACATAGACAGTATTAATGCAGGACAGACACAATGCTGCCTGCTTGCAGTGCTGAGCATACTGTACATAGACCATATTAATGCCGGGACAGACACAATGCTGCCTGTGCACAGTGCTGAGCACACTGTACATAGACAGTATTAATGCAGGACAGACACAATGCTGCCTGTGCACAGTGTGGAGCATACTGTACATAGACAGTATTGATGCTGGGACAGACAAAATGCTGCCTGTGCACAGTGCTGAGCATACTGTACATAGACAGTATAATTAGTATTAATACTATGATTTATACACAGTCCTCGATGCTCTGTCCATGCTAGGACTGGCTTCGAAGCGTAGATTGCTTTAAACAGCGAAGCAGTGCTGGGGGGCGGGGGTCAGTTTAACAGTCAGTTTTGTAAGGTTAGATCCAATAGAAAAAGACATTTGTCCACCCTGGGGAAAGGCTGTTCATCTCAAGATGTCTCACCTAGAGCAGGCCTCGCATTAATTCAGACCAGAAGAGGCAGTATGTCCACTGGACCAGCAATAGCAGCATACCATCGCCCTGAACTGGCAAGCTGTCACCCTAATAATCCTGCACAATCATCAGACAACACTGAGCAATAGACAGTGTGCTCGCACAGCCTCGCTCGGGATAATTAGATTTGCTAAAACAGATACAATGCAGGTAAAATGGGAGGACGTGGCAATCAAGCCAATTTAATAATGTCACTCTCCATTGTGGAATGGGTTTTTTATGCTGTTGAAAGCGTACGCGCACATTACAGACACCATGAGCTGGATTCGGAGTAACAGTCCCGCCTCTCTCTCCAAGCCCCGCCTTACGCGAGGTCGCTGAAATTAGAACTCCCGGTGAATTTACTTTCAATGTAAAATAGTTTTAAAAGTAAAAATAGGTGCATTTCACAAATATTACAAACATGTACAACGTATAGAAAATGAGATAGATTATAATATGAGACTTTATGTGAATGTTAAACCTTCTTGGATAAATCCAGATTATGGGAGGCAGTAATTAAAATCACATGGGTCTATTGTACCGATCTCTCAATAACTATAACATTTCACCATTTTCAGTTGCCTGATTGAAGACAATAACACTTATTATGTTTCGATTCTATAGATCATCTCTTTTCAAAGCTCGACACACAGGTTTGACCAACTTACCCTATTCCACGGCAAAATACATGAGCAGAAAAACAAAATGATTAGATTAGAACTTACCATCTCCAGCCCAAATATTACAAGGTGTGGCCTTATTCAACACTACAAACAAAGGAGTGGAATATCTGTCATTATTGACCTAGTTTGCATTTAATCGGACTTGGTTTTAAAAATTTTAAAAAACGCTCCCGATATTCAGGAAAGAAGACTTTTACCCACTACCTTCGAAATCATGTCAGATCTGCCAGCGCCTTATTACAAAAGGTTAATATAAAAAATATTCCAAAGAAAATCGAAATATTTCTGGTCCCAGCAGGGCTGTGGATGACCCTTTGGCACTGAAAAAGTCAGATTCGGCTTCATTAAACACGTAGAATTATTTATTGCGCGCTTTGTTTTCTTCTAGGACAGATGCAAAACCCTAAAATTATTTTTGCAAACAGTGGCTCGATACACAAGTAAACATTACCGGGGGGGGGGGGGGGGGGGGGGGGGTTTGGTCCTTAGATACAGGCAGTAAAATGGTGTAGGGTTAAACAAGACTATGTCTGACTCTCCTCCCTCAACCTCAACAAACAAATATAATGGTGCGAGTGTGAAAATAACTTGCACACAGTCTAAGCTGGTGGCTTGGGAGAATCTGCGGCTTCCTGCTGGAATCATGTCTGTATGCACAGCTCTATCACAAAGCACTATCAAACCTCGTATCAGCTGCTCCTTCCTGCGATGTTCCTAAACTGCTGTCGATCAGGGAAAGTAATTAGCGGTGTTATTATTATGGATGGAAGCGGCAGGCTGTCACTGTGAATCTCTCTGCCTCTGACCCACTGAGTGCAGTCAGCACACACACAGGGACCACCAAAAGATTGCCTGGGATTTTCCCCACCTACTCTGCTAGCACTTTTAAAGAACGAGAGATGGAGAGAGGGGAACCTCCGAAGCACAGGGCTGCGATACACCTTGAAAGATGCTGGAAAAGTTCAGGAAGAATCGTGGTCAGGGTTGGGGCCACCAAATCGATCTAGTGGCTCCTTTTAACCCCTTTCTTGCTGGATCTGCCTGGCTTTGTTTCATACCCCTGGAACTGGTACCTAGATGTTAAACTAGGAAAGGTGAGAAGACCAAAAGAGAGGGAGGGGGGGGGGAGATAGATAAGGAAGCTGAATATTCAAGGAGCAAAGTGCGTTTTTATGAATTTTTAACGCGCTCTGTACAGGATTATCAGGGGGTAGTTGCCTGGTCTCTACCTCCTGGTTACACACATGCAGATCTCAGTGTCCTTGGGAAACACAATGGACCAGGAGCCTTGCTGAAGATCACACAGACTTGCTTTGCTTAGGATACCTGGGCAGGAAAACTCAACCAAAAAACAAACAAAAAAAGACAGTAACTAATAAAAATCCTGGAGAAGAAGAAAAATACAAAGGCAGAGGAGATGTAGCAACATGAAGTGGGGATGCTAAGGAAAGGCAGAGAGTACAGTGTGCAAGGGATCCATTGTCAGACTACACTGTCTACCTGCAACATCACTGCCTCGGCAGGAGAGATGATCTGCAATTCCCATCCTTCAGGGTAAGTTTCCTGGGGCTACGGAGAGGCTGTGCTGATTTTTTTGTGTGTGGATACGTTCCCTGCAGGCAGGGCTGTGATTTTAGAAAATACATGAGCAAATGGAATAGCATCTCAGTGGATGTATGCATGGTCACTGCTGCAAGCATATAGGATCTGTTACTCTATACACAGACGGCAGGGATGCTGGATCCCCAAATACTTTCTGTTTCTCTCATCCACAAATCAGTTTGTGTTTAGTTTTTTTTTTTAAATACCCGCCTTTCTTATTAGTGGCAGGAACTGTATCTCTCTGTTTAGCATCAATAGTTTTGTGTGTTTGATTAATCAGAATTGAATCATTCTGTCTGGGAAAGGGTTTAGCAAGGCTTCATTTGACAAGCTGATACAGTAGGTTTTTTTTTTCGTGGGGTGGGAGGGCTGCAGTGTTTGCATCTAATTGTGAATTAATTATAGTTGTTTGGCTGATAAATAGTAAGACTGAGTAATATACACACTGAGCTCTTGGGGTATGGTAAATCCTGCTCACTATCGGATAATGAAGGGGCATGATTGGATGGAAAGATCATGGGGAAAAAAAGTTTAAATCTGGGCAGGGTCACCCCATCATCAGTAAATATGTCATATGGTGATGTGTATGGTTTGCATCCTGTAATAACATGGAGAGGAGTGGGATATGATTGTGCATGTCTATTAAGGTAACAGGGGCAGCGACAAGATGCCCCAAGTACCGAACCCATTAATACATTCTTGAGATTAAAGAGACATGACCCTTGATTAGTTAGGGAGTGTGCAGTGACCGGGAGCAGGGGGTGACCTTTATCTGCCTGATCTCTAAAAGGACAACTAAATGGAAATAAATGAAGTTCTGTTTAACTGAAAGATTGCATCAAGTGTAGGCATTTTAAATAGAAATGCTTTAATGAAAGAATACAAATAAAGTTCCTTATATTGTACTCTTTGCTCTGTATAGTGCTATCAGGGGGCGGACATGTTGTTTAGAATCTTGGGTCAGAGGAATGAAGATCTGAAACATCTGACCCAAGATCCTAAAAACATGTCTGCCCCCTATACAGAGCAAAGAGGGCACAATAGATTACTTTCTTTGTATTGTTTCATTTAAGAATTTTTAGCTAAAATCTTTACACTTGATGCATTTCAGTTTGTTTGGCTCCTCAGGTAGAAATAACCTGCAATTACAGATTTAAGGAAAGCTGTGCGTATAACACAGCGAGCTGGGCAGGTTACTCCGAGAGCCTGGCATCTTATTCACCTGAACCCGGAGACTTTCCTCTGTCTCTTGAAATTTGAATGAAGGTGTTAAAAGGCTGTGTGCCGCTGTTTGCTCGCTCCTTAGCGGTGTTACATCTACCGATGTGACACACTCCAACCTAGATGGAAGCAAGCAGCTCCAAACCTGACCCCGATGGAGTGTCCCAGGGGAACATGCCAGTGACGTTAATGTGTGATCCAAATGTCATGCAAGCTTGGTGTGTGGATACCGTGCCACATGTACATTCTGTGTGCTATAGACATGTGCGGGGGGTATGATAAGGTCTGGTCAGAAGCATGACAGACCTGTTTGGATCTTGAGGGTTTCACCGTTTGCTCTCTGTGTTGATTTTATTTCGATTACTAAATGATTTGCTTTTTATCCGGCTCACTAGACACTTTCTCTTGTGTTGTTTTCTTTATTGTCTTGTGTGGTGGCATATTCTGCACCCTATTACCATATCACCCCACTATTAAACAATGACATTCATTCACAGGTACAGCTAGGTGGAAGATCCTGGAGAATATTGATTGAGAATTATTGGAGGTCGTGGAGGGGAAGGTTATCAAAGGGGGGGGGGGGCTCATATTTTACAGATCCCACTTATTGCTCGCCCATTAACGAGATAACCTTTCAGGGGGGAAATGGACCTTTTCATCTTGATGCAGCACCGTTTTACCGAGATATTTGTAGTCTCGCTATAATCATTAAGCGAAACTGGAAGAGATGAGATAATGCACTGTACAGTCGCTTAATGCCCTTCTGTGTCGTGATCACCTGAAGTGAGAGTCAGTGGCTAACCTTTGGCACCCCAGCCATTGTGAAATAGGGCTCTCATGATGCTCAGGCAGGGATGGCTAATATTTGGCACGCTGGCCATTGTGGTTATGGTTCCCATGATGCTCAGACAGTTATGGCTAATCTTTGGCATGGTGGCTGTTATGGATATGTTTTCCATGATGCTCAGGCAGTTATGGCTAATCTTTGGCACGGTGGCTGTTATGGACATGTTTCCCATGATGCTCAGACAGTTATGGCTAATCTTTGGCACGGAGGCTGTTATGGACATGTTTTCCATGATGCTCAGGCAGTTATGGCTAATCTTTGGCACGGTGGTTGTTATGGACATGTTTCCCATGATGCTCAGGCAGTTATGGCTAATCTTTGGCACGGTGGTTGTTATGGACATGTTTCCCATGATGCTCAGGCAGTTATGGCTAATCTTTGGCACGGTGGCTGTTATGGACATGTTTCCCATGATGCTCAGACAGTTATGGCTAATCTTTGGCATGCTGGCTGTTATGGACATGTTTCCCATGATGCTCAGGCAGTTATGGCTAATCTTTGGCACGTTGGCTGTTATGGATATGTTTTCCATGATGCTCAGGCAGTTATGGCTAATCTTTGGCACGGTGGTTGTTATGGACATGTTTCCCATGATGCTCAGGCAGTTATGGCTAATCTTTGGCACGGTGGTTGTTATGGACATGTTTCCCATGATGCTCAGACGGTTATGGCTAATCTTTGCCACGCTGGCTGTTATGGGCATGTTTCCCATGATGCTCAGACGGTTATGGCTAATCTTTGGCACGCTGGCTGTTATGGGCATGTTTTCCATGATGCTCAGACGGTTATGGCTAATCTTTGGCACGCTGGCTGTTATGGACATGTTTCCCATGATGCTCAGACGGTTATGGCTAATCTTTGGCACGCTGGCTGTTATGGACATGTTTTCCATGATGCTCAGACAGTTATGGCTAATCTTTGGCACGCTGGCTGTTATGAACATGTTTCCCATGATGCTCAGACAGTTATGGCTAATCTTTGGCATGCTGGCTGTTATGGACATGTTTCCCATGATGCTCAGGCAGTTATGGCTAATCTTTGGCACGCTGGCTGTTATGAACATGTTTCCCATGATGCTCAGACAGTTATGGCTAATCTTTGGCACGCTGGCTGTTATGGACATGTTTCCCATGATGCTCAGGCAGTTATGGCTAATCTTTGGCACGCTGGCTGTTATGGACATGTTTCCCATGATGCTCAGACAGTTATGGCTAATCTTTGGCACGCTGGCTGTTATGGACATGTTTCCCATGATGCTCAGACAGTTATGGCTAATCTTTGGCACACTGGCTGCTATGAACATGTTTTCCATGATGCTCAGGCAGTTATGGCTAATCTTTGGCACGCTGGCTGCTATGAACATGTTTTCCATGATGCTCAGGCAGTTATGGCTAATCTTTGGCACGGTGGCTGTTATGAACATGTTTTCCATGATGCTCAGGCAGTTATGGCTAATCTTTGGCACGCTGGCTGTTATGGACATGTTTCCCATGATGCTCAGACAGTTGTGGCTAATCTTTGGCACGGTGGCTGTTATGGACATGTTTCCCATGATGCTCAGACAGTTATGGCTAATCTTTGGCATGCTGGCTGTTATGGACATGTTTCCCATGATGCTCTGGCAGTCATCTGGCAGGGATGGATAGCGTTGGTACATATAGGTTGTGGGTCCCATGATGTTTATGCAGTCAGTGAATAGAGATGGCTAACCTTTGGCACATCAGGTTTTGTAGAAAGCAGTTGCCATGTCATGAGGCTGCCTGAGCATCATGGTTACTGTTGTCCCCAGCAACACTTTAAGCATCAGAAAATCAGCCGTCACTGAAGTAAGGGATCTGATCCCAGTATTAAATATTGAAACATCAAGGCTTTGCTGCAGTGCAAGGGTCAGGACAAGGATTACGGCTCATGTATTCATTTGTTAGTGAAGGCTTTCACTAACAAATTTCCAAGAGAATTACATCTGTGTTCATAGCAAATGGCAGAATTTTCCTCTATGCCGCTTCCTTCTGCCTTATAACCTACTGGATTGGAATAAAATGCATGTGTTTACACAGTTTCAGCGGGCAGCTATATTCGGCAATATGATTTACACACTTTCAGCGGGCAGCTATATCCGGCAATATGATTTACACACTTTCAGCGGGCAGCTATATGCGGCAATATGATTTACACACTTTCAGGGGGCAGCTATATCCAGCAATATGATTTACACACTTTCAGCGGGCAGCTTTATCCAGCAATATGATTTACACACTTTCAGCGGGCAGCTATATCCGGCAATATGATTTACACACTTTCAGCGGGCAGCTATATGCGGCAATATGATTTACACACTTTCAGCGGGCAGCTATATGCGGCAATATGATTTACACACTTTCAGCGGGCAGCTATATGCGGCAATATGATTTACACACTGTAAGCGGGCAGCTATATCCGGCAATATGATTTACACACTTTCAGCGGGCAGCTATATGCGGCAATATGATTTACACACTTTCAGCGGGCAGCTATATCCAGCAATATGATTTACACACTTTCAGCGGGCAGCTTTATCCAGCAATATGATTTACACACTTTCAGCGGGCAGCTATATCCGGCAATATTATTTACACACTTTCAGCGCGCAGCTATATCCAGCAATATGATTTACACACTTTCAGCGGGCAGTTATAACCGGCAATTTGTTTTACACACTTTCAGCGGGCAGCTATATGCGGCAATATGATTTACACACTTTCAGCGGGCAGCTATATGCAGCAATATGATTTACACACTTTCAGCGGGCAGCTATATTCGGCAATATGATTTACACACTTTCAGCGGGCAGCTATATCCAGCAATATGATTTACACACTTTCAGCGGGCAGCTATATGCAGCAATGTGATTTACACACTTTCAGCGGGCAGCTATATGCAGCAATATGATTTACACACTTTCAGCGGGCAGCTATATCAGGCAATATGATTTACACACTTTTGCATTTAAAGGGAGTCAAAATAAATAAATAAATTGCTTTTACTGTGAAAAGAGGATAAAAAAAATATAAAAAATGATCTATACATTGTGTTAGCCGAAGTGCAGCAAATACATAAAATGAGGGGAAATATATGTGTCTGTGGTGTCTTCTGCTTATGACATCACCTTGTGGCTTGATCTGCAAATTAACTAACACATGTAAAACATATATTTCTCTTATTTTGTGCATTTACTGCACTTCTGCTAACACAATGTATAGATCTTTTTTAGTACCTTTACATTCCCAGTATAAGCCATGTTTCGGTTGATAGACTCCCTTTAACTCCTAAACGCTGGCAGAGATTTCCTTGACAAATGAAAAGGAAAAGAGGGGTTTTCTATAGATTTGAGAAAACCCGGATTTTCCATGAGCTTTTGCTGCGGGGAAATCACTCGATGTAATATTACACAGTAGATGGAGGGATAATAGAAACACTGCTTTAAGTCCTTATTGGTGGAGGAAGTGGGGATTTGGCGATGTACATTGTACTGCCGGATCTCACCGGGCAAAAGATGTGACAAGTTAAATCATTTTGAACATTTATTCCCTGGAGCGGCCATTATTTGCAGAAGGTGTTTCACTATCTTCTCTGCAGCCTGCCGTCCCCGCTGGCGTGTCGACTGCCACATGCGATGAGAAACATTCACAATGGAAGCATTGCCAATTGTCGCTTATCTTCCCTTTTGGTTTGCGAGCTGCGGGAGGGGATTTGAATAGGGCTGGTGGTGGTCATTTTCCATTGTTTTATTAAATGGAGGCCTGGGAATCACAGCTATTAATAACCGCAGCATTTCCCAACTCTCTAATGCCATTCAAGCCCAGGCCGGGAGTCGGACGTTATTAAAGGGATAACTGTCGTCTAAATTGTAAAGCGTAAAATACAAAAACACCAAAATGATCAGAAAACGTATAAATGAAGAAAGAAATGTGTTTTAAATGCGTCTGTGGTGACTGCTGCAATTCTGCAGACACAATGTCATTGTTTTATTCTCTATATTAACAGTGCACATAGTGCTTAGATGGCAGACTCCCTTTAAAGCAACATGTCACTACAATCCAACCAATGGACTTTCTAACCAGGCTAGATGCCCAACAAAGACCATTAAAGAAAGACTAAGTGCGTCCGACGCCCATGAAGGATTACATATGAACCAGCAAATTAGGAGCCAGGGAAATTGTACGTCCATAAAGTTCTGTGTAAAACAATCTAAATAAGTCAGGAGCCGGCACTATAGATTTTGGAAGCGATGGCTACCTGGATCCTGGAATCTGTCAGACCCTGCTCTAACTTGTTATATAGTCTGCCAAAAGTGTAAATGAGCCATTCAAAGAGGCAGCTCCTTTTATTATTTTTTGGTTCTGGGATCAGGACATCATGACCTACCTCTCTGTTTATTCTGACATCTGCCATATAACTTACCCATTTCCTCATACATGATTGGTTCAGTGAATGAACCCCCTGATGGAGGAGGAGTGCAGGGAGATCCGCATGCACAGACACAGGAAGTGTCAGGATCCAGAGCATCATTAGAAATGTCATCCAAAACAGCTGGAATGCCAAAACATTATACAGCACTATCCAAGATACTTCCACTGTCAGTCTACTGATGGCTAAGCTATGTCACCCCTTTGTTGTGGCCAATATTTCATATGATGCTCAGCCAGCCAAATAGTTGGTTGAGAATACAGACAAACCATTGTGCACAACAACAGAGCAGATTTGTTCTTATTTTATTTATTCATTATTAATTTATTTCTGGGGGACTTCAGCTATTTTTTCCCCCAAAGATGCGTCTCTATGCTGAGGATAGAGGCTACTATTTTGGAGATCTGAAATCCCTAGGAGTTTGGATCTGGAAATGTTGTCACTTTCAGGCACACTTCTGTGCTTCCCGAGTACCCCCTAATCCGTGGGCTATTCCAATCACCATTCGATGTGAGTACTCGAAATAACTCAGCAGACCCTGGAACGTTTACCAGGACAACTATTTCACAGCATTCCCTTCCCTAGCCCACCTTCTCTTACTATGGGCAAGAGGATAATTAGGATTATCGGCAGGACCTCTTCCGGGAACTCAATATTACAAGACTGAGATTGAAACAGAGCCATTACTCAGCTCTATTTATATCAATGTAGAATAAAAGAAACAAAACTCACTGAGCGGAAAAGAAAAAAAAAAAAAAAACACAACATAAAAGGTCATCTGAAAAAGAGCAAAAATTTCCCAATGTCTACACATTTATTTTCTGGAAAAGAATGATTAGCAAACGAAAGACCAGTTCAATCTCTCCTCCTCCATCACATCTCGTCTCCTCCATCACATCTCGTCTCCACTGATAAGACTGCCTGGCGGTATTTACTGCACAAGTATGGACGGGGACTGCACCGAATTAAAGAAATTATGTTTTCTTCCCACCCCCCCCACCCCCCCCTCCCCTCCAAAGAAGTCACGTTTTATCTCAAACTCCATAAATAAAAACATGGAATAACATTAGAGCGCTCCATTCTGCAGCCATGCTAGCACGCAGGAAAAGGCCTGGCATTTAGCGATAATTTAATCTACGCCCTTCCTCAAGCAGTTTGCAGGTGACTGTGTTTATTAAGAAGGTTCATGATTTTATTTTTCTAGGGAGTGATTGGCGTGAAGTCGGGGAGGGGTACAGGAACTCCCCCAGGAGATGAGTTCTGGCAGGCACATCCATTACCTCCTCTCCATGGGTCGGCAAGGTTAACAGATAAAAAGTCAGTCAGTTAGATCCATTGTAGGGAAAGAGCAGGAGTGTATTATCCATTATAAGCACAGGGCCGCCTCTGACCTCATATCCTAGGGGACAGACTGGTTAGCATGTTATACAATGGGTTCAAGCAAAACATAATGACTGCGCCATCATATATATCCCCTGTGCGCAAAGTCACAGACAGAAGATGCTCCAAAACAAATAGTCACTTATTTCCACATAAAGGGGGTTTATATATAAAATATCCGCAGGTGACCTGAATAAAAGGCGCAGTCATCGTTCATTATGTATAATGATAAAAGTATCTGATACGTCTGATAACTGCGCCAGCGCTAGGCTCATGGAAGCAATCAGACCTGTGCTCTTGCCATGGGCGGCCCATTTATGCATTACCCCCTTAGTAGGAATTGTAGACTGTGTGGCGTTGTAATGATTGTTATCCTAAAGAGACAGTAAAGGGTTTTGGGGTTTTTCTACACAGCACGGATCAAAAAGTGTACATTGCACAATGCAGCTTCCCTGGAGTCAGGGAATGTGCTCTGCATAGAAGGTAACATGCAGGAGCCAGCATTGATCCTTGTGGGCATTGCCTGCTAGACAGAAATGACCGTACCATGGCAAATATATATATATATATATCTTTAGGGCTGACTTGCAAAGGATTACAAACTAAAGTGGATAATTCATAAAACAGGGAGGTTATTATTGAATGGACTCTGGATAAATGATAAAATATAGCTTTCATTATTTCATTTGCCCCTACGTCTTGACAGATAATGGAATTTCCCAAAGATCATGGCGGATCGTTCAATATACTGCGCGTAGGAACAGACTGAAATCAGTATGCAAATCTCATCCTACCTAATTACATTATACGATCCCCCCAAATCCCAAGGAGGGCTTCAATAAACATCGTTCTAGCTAAACAGGGGAGCAAATGACAACGCAGTAATTCTAAAAAGCACTCTGTCCCCTAAACAATGTTTGTACCATGAACGTAGAGAAACACGATGAAGAATGACCTGTGTCAGCAGAATTGCAAGTAAATCCATAAAATAAGAGAAAACTATCTTTTAAATGTGTCTGTGGCGTCTCCAGTTTATGACATCACCTTGTGGCTTCGTATGCAAATTACAATGAAAATACTTAATTTGCATGTCAAGCCACATGATGATGTCATAAACTGGAGACACCACACCAATGTATAGATCATCATTTTTTTTAAATTCTCTATTCAATAGAGATCACATTATTTTTAGTTTAAAAAAAAAAACACCTGGGAGAAATCTTCTGATGAAGCTGCTGCTTCACTGAGACAGTCTGTCAAATCATATAAGATATTTGCGACAGACACAAGTTGTCGGCACTGTAGTAGAAGAAGGAGCACAGAACACGCTGAAGATTTATAGGTAATGTGTTTGTTCCAGCACAGTAGTCCAGGATAACAAGGAAGCATTAAGGTAACTCTTTTATATGGCAAATTTATATTTTTAGGGTTTAATCCCTCTTTAAGCTGTTTGGGCATGGAAAATGAGGACACACAAGTTTCAGAAATTCCCTGTTTGATGCCAAATCGAGAATGGATCTAATTTATTTTCAAAATCAGGATACAGCCCCTGAGTTACTGTATTAAGACGAGCACGTAGGAAGAATTTAAATCCTGCAGACTGGCAGGTGATAGTTATCTTCCATAAAGAAAGGTGCAGGAACACAATGTTCTTTCAGAAGACATAATATAGATTCTTTTTCTCCTGTTGCAAGGTTATAGCGTGACAGCGTGCCTTTAATTAACTCCTGGCAAATTTTGGAGGCTTTTTTAACTGCTGTGTGATCACAGAGCCGGTCTGAAGAGCTAACATGATTAACTAATTGGATTCTGTCTGTGCATATATCCATCCTACATACTGCCGGGGCAGATGTTCGCAACTATGATAGTCTAAAATATTCTAAATATGCTTCCATTTACGCACAAATATCAGGTTTGCAGCTTCTACTGATCCTCCCATTGAGCAAAACGCAATCTATCCCAAAAGATCATCATACCTCCACTGTGCAGATACATATATTACGCAGGAGTCTGTACATAGCACACATATAATAATACCAGGTGAATGATAACTATACTTGCAATGTGTGCATACATATATTACACATGAGCCTGTACAGAGCAGGCATATAATAATACCAGGTGAATGATAACTATACTTGCAGTGTGTGCATACATATATTACACAGGAGTCTGTACCCAGCAGACATATAATAATACCAGGTGAATGATAATTATCCTTGCAATGTGTTCATACATATAATTACACAGGAGCCTGTACAGAGCAGACATATAATAATACCAGGTGAATGATAACTATACTTGCAATGTGTGCATACATATGTTACACATGACCCTTTACAGAGCAGACATGTAATAATACCAGGTGAATGATAACTATACTTGCAATGTGTGCATACATATATTACACAGGAGCATGTACAGAGCAGACATATAATAATACCAGGTGAATGATAACTATACTTGTAATGTGTGCATACATATATTACACAGGAGCCTGTACAGAGCAGACATATAATAATACCAGGTGGATGATAACTATACTTGCAATGTGTGCATACATATATTACACAGGAGCATGTACAGAGCACACATATAATAATTCCAGGTGTATGATAACTATACTTCCAATGTGCAGATATATATATTGCACAGGAGCCTGTACAGAGTCCATCTGCAGACTTTTCCCACCACGTGTACTGCAAGATTAGTCAGAATTATTTTTTATTAATGGACAGATAACTTTTACCTGCTCCCCTATAGAATGTTTAATGCAAGCGGGCGTCCAGAAGAACCAGTTAGTTAATCAAGGAGGGGGATCCCATGGAAACTACACATAGATTAATAAACTAATTTCCCTTTGAACCCATATGAATTATGCATTCTTAAGGGTAGTATATAAAACTTATATGTGTCCTGCCAAAAAATAAAAAAAATGGGTGAACATATAGCTGAAAACATGGAAGCAGAAGTAAGGTATATAATAATAATAATAATAATAATAAAAGGTATTGCAGCCAGGAGTTATCATCTGGTGGATACAACTGCCAATAAAACTACAGGTCCAGCATGTCCTAATATCAAATCCGTTTATTGCAATTGGCGCACCTGCCATTTTGAACTGGTTGGGCATTTCCTGCAGATTATTTTACTTGTTCTAATTCATCTAGGGTTATTCATAAAACTCCATTCTGGGGCAAAGTTCTAAACATCACCATGGAAACCGATGGAATGTTCCCGTTCATATTTGCCTTATTGGTGTATTTTTGCTACATTAAATCCATTTGTTTTTACCTGGCGACAGTTCATACAGGATAGATCACAAGATGTAGTTTTATACATTTGTTACTATAATGTTTGTTTCCTTTGCATTGTTGAGCACAGACATCTCTTCCTATCTGTTCACGTTGCACAAACCAGTTTGATACATACATTTAAATGCCATTGTTAAAGGGGCTGTCTGTTGCCCAAAATGCACCTTCCAAATATTAATGCATATTAATGTGCTTTCAAAGTACTTTAAAAAAAATGCATGTTTTACATGTTTCATTGCTTAAAATATAAAATACTTACAGCTAGATGAAATTGTGAAATTACAACAGTTTGCAAGAAACCAGGACTGCCCACGATAGCTGTGTAAAAGTCAATTGTTAAGAAATCCTACTGTGTACATGAGCAAGGTCATTAAGAGTCCACACAATGTATTTAATTCGAGGAGCACAGTAAGTGACTAATTAAAACAAAACTTTATATCCCCAGTGCCAATATAATCAGTGCTGCTGCACCTGCAGTAAACATGCAGAGTAATTACTGGGGGAGGGCTGGAGTCAAATATTAAAAAATGTGATTTATGCAGAACACCTGCATCAAATCACACTGGAAAAAAAGCCTGCGTGTTATACAAGCAGTGATCTTCATCTTGCACTAAAGTGAGTTTGGGGACTAGACTGTCCCTTTGAGATGAACTCAGAGTTGTACGTGCTGTGTGTACACGCCTGTCCAACTCTCTCCCTGGAGTAGCAGCTATTCCTATCTCTGTGTAGATACTAGGCAGATGTGAGCAGGACAATTCAGATAAAAATAGAATTCCCTCTCTCCGTTTGCTGGCATTTGGCGAGCGTATTGGTAGGCACGAATGTTTGCTTTGCGGAGAAGATCCAGTGCATTTTGTTTATAACAGGTGTAAGTTAATATTCTCAGTGCTGGAGACGAGGCCCATCTTCAGACTCCCCCCTGACCTGAGCATATGTTAGTCATCAAAGGGCTCAGTTATTTGGACTGAGTGAGTCAGAGTCACCTGTCACATTCTATTAATTAGTAAATTAGTAAAGGGATCTAATCATTGTCTCAGGATTTGGGGCCAGATGATGTCCACTGTCCTGGCATTAGAGGTGAGCAGAGGATGATGTTGTCGTAGTTATATCAGCGGCCATCAGTATATATATCATTATATGTTTTTTATATATATAAAAAATATATAAAGTACATCACGTTCTACCAACAGGTTAATAAACTCCATTGTCTAGTGCGGTGTGTACAATACAGATCTGCATTGAAGGAAAGCTGTAGAATTATGTAGATTTTTGCTCAGATGAATGAAGACCAAACAAATCTGACGCAAGATTCCAAACAACATGTCTGCCTCCGGACAGAGCAATCTGGAACAAAGAGGGCTCAATCAGGTATTCTTTCATTAAAGCATTTCTGTTTAAAACATCTACACTTGAGCTCATCTTTTCAATGAAACACAACTTCATTTTTGGCAACAGTTGGCTTTTAAGCTGACAAACATCATAGGGCGAGGGCAGCCTATGAGTAAAGCAGATAATTGGCAGTCAGGGCAGCACGTGAGCAGTTGACCGCTGTACTGATTTCTTTTATTGCTCTATCGTAGAACTGGGATCCTAATTGTACCACTTCACGGCTCTTGAGTAATGCAATGGGTAATGTCAGAATGGATAACAAACAAAGCCATGCTCATTCGTGGGGCTCCAATTGTTTGAATTATTATATGTTATTCATGAAAGCAGCAAATAATGCATGCGCTATACAGTTTAATCTCTTAAAGAGACAGTTACGTTTGGCAAGTAAAAATGTTAAAATATACATATATATAAAGTAACGTGACTATTTTTACTTGATTTTCTCCAGGAAGTGTCTATTTTATAACAGACACGGGGGCTGCCATTAGGTTAATCTTGTCAGTGCATGGTCTGGTCGTCGACCAGAATTCAAATTTCAGCTGTATTTCACCTAGACGCCAACTGACACGCAGCTCACTGCTCAACGCCAGGGTAGTGAGAGAAAACAAAGCATCTGTGAATAAGAATGAAAATGTGAATGCTAATCTGGCACTGTAGTAGGAGGGAGCAAGCAGACAGTGAGACAGACACAAGATGTCGACACTGTAGTAGAAGAAGGAGCACAGAATATGCTGAAGATGTATAGGAAAGTTGCTTATGCTGAAAAAAAATAATTAATAGAAGAGCCCCTTAACATGGCACAGGGTTTTATCATTCTCTAAGCTTTGGCTTGTGTATTTTTAATTAAGAAATTTGTTTTAGCCTAAACAACAAGATGTTGTTTCAAAACCCATAGTCAGGCCTGGTGGTTCTGGCAGTGAATGGGTAAACAGATAGGCACCATTATGTCCAGAATCCTTCTTCTAAGGGCAGATAAGTTTGCAGGAAAAACAACGCTGGAGGAAAGGAGAGAAGAAAATGAAATGGTTTGTGCTTTTTGTAAATGCTGAGACATCTATTTGAATGCCCCAGACTTATTTGAATTAGCCCACACTGCGTTCCTGAGACGTATTATACCGCCGGGCTGCGTCCCCCGTCCCCCCTATTCTGCCTTGCATAAACTATTCTCTTGGACGAAGCAGCTTCCAGCTGTGCTGTTGTGAGTTGTCAAAAAAGGAGAAAAGCTTTTGAAGAGAGAGATCACTGGACAGAGCAGCCTTTTCTGAAATGGGCCACGGATTTGCAGATTGCATTCATAGTTGGGCTCTTGGAAATCACACTATAGTCTCCAGGAACGGCTACAAAAAACAGACAAAAAGCTACAGGAATGAGCGGAGGTCAGCGGCGCTCCTCAGTTTTGCCAGTTTATAAGGATCCGGCAAAGAAACTGTATTTTAGTAACATAATGAAAAGGAATATGTCTTTTCCAGCCCACCACTTGCTCCATCAGTAAAGCAACTATCTGCAGTGTACACTGCGTGACAAACGGCTTCATGATATAATGGGGTCTGCTCTCTGAAATGTGGGGTACTAACAAAGTGAACTGCCAAAGCCAGGCATCAATAGCTGAGCTGTTGAAAACTGTCAGTCTTTCCTAATACTGATGCCTAATTTGTATGTTGTTTAGTTTAATATCTTTTTAGTAACAATTTTTAGACAAAACACAGACACTTTATATAGATATAAAATGATTGTGAATTAAAAAGAACTAAATACAGATCACCATGGTAATACACACAAGATACAACATTTAAAGTAAACAATTAATGATCTAATTAAAAAATATATATATAATAATAAAGGGACAAGAGTAATCTATATCCATAATTTAATGCCTGATCTTTACGTTCACTTTTTAGCGATTAGAGCCCCCCGACCCCCCCAATTGTTAAGGAAGTGTATTAACACCTCATCTTATCTTGATACATCTTATTCATCACTCGGAATTTTGGAAAAAAAAATATTCCATAAAGGGTCTGTCCGTCCTTCGCCCCCAAACCCTAATTACTTGATTTTAAAAGGATTGTAGAGACTTATTCTTGTGTTGCTCGTCTGTTGGGAAATCTGGCACACATTTAGCAACCTCTAATTTGTTGCTTGAATCTGTAGATCTTTTTTCGCACACCTCGGTTAAGACAATCAGTCCTTTTACTACCGAGGCACGTTTATATTCCAGACCTGCCTTAGATTCATTTTCCCCTTGAATCATGTATTTTTCTTTTAGACGCACAGCTATTGATCGTGCTACCAGTTAATGGGAATAATGACGTACTGTCACTTTAAAGAGAATAAAGCAATTGTGATGACCAAATTGCTAGCACATGGGTAAATAAAAAGTGAATGCTATTTTCACTGCAGCCTCCTTTATGCTGCTGTTGTATCAGCAAATTAAATTGCATTCTGGACCTGAAGTAGTACTTGTCGTCCACATTTGACACATTTAAAGGGAACACCTGGTCTACCTAACCTCAAGGCATTCCCACTCAGTTAATTTGTGGTATATAAACCTGTTAGTTTGGTAACTCAAGTAAAACACGTTGACGGGAGCCAAGAAATCAGATTGGACAGCTACATTGTGTAAATAACTAAGGGTCTAGAATCAAAGTGTCCCAAAAGTGTATCTTCTATTTATACAAAGCAGCATAACATGAAACTGTTATGTTATGTTTATATATAAAACATGTTTAAGAAATGAGTAGCATCACTTTGAAAACAATAAAAAAATATAAACACTGTGCCGGCCAAATTGGTGGCAAATGTATAGGATGTGTTTTATTATTCAGAAATTCATTTTAAAAACTTTCTTAAGATAATTTTTACTTCACTCCACACATTTGGTAATTTAAAAGGACAACTGTTCTGTTTAATCGAAAGAAATGCAGTATTTAAGTTAACCCTCCAATCAGGGGGCAGACATGTTGTTTAGAATCTTTGCTCTATATAGCTCTATCAGGGGGCGGACATGTTATTTAGAATCTTTGCTCTGTATAGCTCTATCAGGGGGAAGACATGTTGTTTAGAATCTTTGCTCTGATAGCTCAATCAGGAGCGGACATGTTGTTTAGAATCTTTGCTCTGTATAGCTCTATCAGGGGGTGGGCATGTTGTTTGCAATCTTTATAATGTATAGCTCTATCAGGGGCGGACATGTTGTTTAGAATCTTTGCTCTATATAGCTCTATCAGGGGGTGGACATGTTGTTTAGAATCTTTGCTCTGTATAGCTGTATCAGCGGCAGACATGTTGTTTAGAATATTTGATCTGTATAGCTCTATCAGGGAGAGAACATGTTGTTTAGAATCTTAGCTCATATAAGATCAGATCCAAGATGTCTGCCCCTGGTTGATGGCTTTAAGAATTTCCATTGCTGTTGGCTGTGCATTATTGGCACTTGTATGCTGCAAACTGGTATACCAGCATGCTTAGTGTCATGTTTATAAAACCATAATCATCGATGCCATGTCATGAAGAGAGGACGTTTGTGATTTTAAAGACAGACTCATTTTTGGAGTGCATGTGACAGACACAGACAGACAGTACACAGGCTTTGCTGTACTCATTGCACGGTATAATGCCATTATAATGATTTTCCCATTTGTATGTCCATTACCTGTACATTTCTGTTATTTAGTGGGGTTCTGGGCACTCCTTTCCAAGAGATATTAGACTAGGTTTGGCACTTACTACATCACAAACCTGTTTAGGGTTGTGTTGCTCTGAAAGACCAGAACTTTCTGGACCAGAATCCATCTCTCCTCCTCTAGATCCTCTCCATGCTCTACACACAGAGGTAATAAACTAGCTCAATATTTATTCTAATTATTAGCTTATCATCTCTTTCAAGCCTGCAGCCTAATTACTAGTTCCACTATCAGCCACTGATCAATGAAAATCCTATTAAAGTACTTTGTGCACACAATCAATACTCAGTCCATCGCCATGGAACAGCAGTGGGGGCAGGGTTAGGTTTGCCAGCTTTTATTTAACATAAGACCGGCATCCGTAGACTTAACATTGGTCTCTAGACGTTTTAACGAAATGGTCTGCTGGTAAAATACCATCTAGGGAGCAACTCTAGGCAGGGCTTGACAACCTCCAGGAGCCAGGGCGTGACAAACTGCAGGAGCCAGTGCATGACACACCCCAAGAGCCAGGGCATGACACACCCCAAGAGCCAGGGCATGACAAACCCCAGGAGCCAGGGCATGACACACCCCAAGAGCCAGGGCATGACAAACCCCAAGAGCCAGGGCATGACAAACCCCAAGAGCCGGGCTTGACAAACCCCAGGAGCCAGGGCATGACAAACCCCAGGAGCCAGGGCATGACACACCCGAGGAGCCAGGGCATGACACACCCCAAGAGCCAGGGCATGACACACCCGAGGAGCCAGGGCTTGACACACCCCAGGAGCCAGGGCATGACAAACCCCAGGAGCCAGGGCATGACACACCCCAGGAGCCAGGGCATGACAAACCCCAAGAGCCGGACTTGACACACCCCAAGAGCCAGGGCATGACACACCCCAAGAGCCAGGGCATGACACACCCCAAGAGCCAGGGCATGACACACCCCAGGAGCCAGGGCATGACACACCCCAGGAGCCAGGACATGACACACCCCAAGAGCCAGGGCATGACACACCCCAAGAGCCAGGGCATGACACACCCGAGGAGCCAGGGCTTGACACACCCCAGGAGCCAGGGCATGACACACCCCAAGAGCCGGGCTTGACAAACCCCAGGAGCCAGGGCATGACACACCCCAGGAGCCAGGGCATGACACACCCCAAGAGCCAGGGCATGACACACCCCAGGAGCCAGGGCATGAAACACCCCAGGAGCCAGGGCATGACACACCCCAGGAGCCAGGGCTTGACACACCCCAGGAGCCAGGGCATGACACACCCCAAGAGCCAGGGCATGACAAACCCCAGGAGCCAGGGCATGACACACCCCAAGAGCCAGGGCATGACACACCCCAAGAGCCAGGGCATGACAAACCCCAAGAGCCAGGGCATGACACACCCCAGGAGCCAGGGCATGACAAACCCCAAGAGCCAGGGCATGACAAACCCCAAGAGCCAGGGCATGACAAACCCCAGGAGCCAGGGCACGACACACCCCAGGAGCCAGGGCACGACACACCCCAGGAGCCAGGGCATGACAAATCCCTGGAGCACGAGCTTGATGAGTATAAATATAGGAGGGCACTATTATTGGGCAATAAGGTAAACATACCTGCCACCTTTTAAATATTTGTTCCCAAGATCGAATGGGACAAATTTAGCTGCAGCCTCCCCCATGTAGATACCGGGGGTCTGGAGTTCAGTTCTCCACGTTTAATTTGTCCACATTTTTAGACACACACAGTTTAAACACAACGCTGCCTGCGCACAGTGCTAAGCATGCTTAAGCAGTATTAATGCCAGGATAGACCTGAGTTTGACGGGACAGTTGGCAACTATGGGTAAGCCAGACAAGATATCAGATGCTGGGATCTGAATACGAATCTCGATGGAGAAATAATCATCGCATTCGTCTCTATTAATAGTTTGATTTAGAGGCATGCAGTACCCATGCAGTGTGGGTGATTCATAGTCTCACTCCAGCATCTTCCACTGGAATAATTAAGGTTTTGACAACAAGTCAAGCTGTTTAGGTCCCAAGCCTCCCAAACCCAGGTTCAAAAGGTTGCGGTCCAAAACGAATCCCACTTTAACCCTGTAACTTCATTCCGGCACTTTGTTAAAAGATAACGGTCTGCAAAAAGGAAATGGTGTTTAACTGAAAGATTATTAAGTTAAGTGATTCATGTGTGATTTGGAAGTCAGAAAATAACCTCCAGGTTCCCATTTACGAGGCATTTATTTGTGCACTGACTTGTATCGGAGAGAGACGTCTGACCGAGATGAGGCCCCCAAGAATTTGCTCTTTAAAGGGGCCTTCTGTCTTGTTAAAAGAAAAGAATATGGATTTCTCCCTCTTTAAATAGAATTGCTACAATTAAAAAATACAAGTAAAAGTATTGTAGAGAGTCCTTTTTGCTCCGTATAGCTCCACCAGGGGCGGACATGTTGAGTTGGACGCAGGAATGCTGACCCAACATTCTAAACATGTCCGCACCCTGGTAGAGCTTTAGGGAGCAAAGATTCTAAACATCATGTCCGCACCCTGGTACAGCTTTAGGGAGCAAAGATTCTAAACAACATGTCCGCACCCTGGTACAGCTTTAGGGAGCAAAGATTCTAAACATCCTGTCCGCACCCTGGTACAGCTTTAGGGAGCAAAGATTCTAAACAACATGTCCGCAACCTGGTAGAGCTCTACGGAGCAAAGAGGGCTCTATAAGACACTTTTTTTGCATTCTTTCATTACACGCGACGCAATCTTTTGATTAAACATACGGAGTCTGTCGGCAAAAAAGGTTTCACAGTTAAACACAGTGACATGCAAAAAGTGATTGTGGAATGGCACACAGATAATGATAGGTGAGGCACACACTCAGATCTGGAATGCTGAGATAATTAATTATGCAGATTAGCAATACGCATCAGAAAAGACTAAATCATTCATTAGTTTGGGGAGTTCTCTCTCCTGGGAAGGACAAATCGCCAGCTCTGCTAGAGAGGACACAGGACTGTAATTGCCATTATCCAAATGAATTTATACAATACTGCAATCTCCTCCAGAGGGGGGACATACTCCCATGTCAGAGACGATGAGAGGTGAGATGTTGCAAAGTTCTCATTTTTTAAATACCGCTGTCTGCACATTTTGCTTTTGTTTGCAAGAATGCATGAAAGCATGCATCAACTGTGACAACGCATTTCAGTATCGTCCAGTGGAACTGGTGCTAAAATGAATGCCCACCCCGGGTTTTTTCTTTTGCTAGCTTTAGGATATATCTGCAGGTACAAGCACAACCAAGCAGGCAACTGCAAGTATTAAAAATGCTGCACCTTAGACATCATCATCGGGTATTACTGTAACAGGGGGCAGTTCTTACAAAGTTACAGTTTCTAGCGTGAGCTATACATTTAAAGATTAGGAACGCTAAGGAAATCTGTAGGTGGAGTATATAGATCTGTATGGATGTAGTGAACAAGGTGTCATACAGCAGCTCTGGGATAAAGTCCAAGAATGTGTCTGGCAGACTCTTACCTGCCACCTCTCAGTGACAGATTATTTATACCAGTGACTGCAAACCTATGGCACTGGCGCTACATCTGGCACAGGCAAACAGGAAGGTGCATGCAGACTACATAAAAACTCACGATCCTGTCAGCAGCATGGTTAAGTCATACAAATCCTGCAGATCTAATGTACAAATCTAATCTACTCTGACCGCGGATTAATTATTCTTTGCTGGGATTCTCAGATTGGTATTGTTTTTATTTACTTTTTTTTTTTTTTAAAGAAATCTATGTTTTTATTCAAGCTTTTGTACATAACGCTTAGCTCTCAATCATCACCAGGTATGCGAAATGGCTAAATCATTGCTGTGTATAAAGATTTCCTTACCTCTTCTATTACGCTCTATTGTGATTTTACAAGAAGGGTTAGCCTAGTCAGTACATGTCAAGAAAAAGGAAAAAGAAGGGGAAAAAAAAAAACCCTTGCATTCAGAAAATGACATACATTTATGGGAATATATCAAACAGAACCATATAAACGTAACAAGCTTAAATACTTCCCATAAAGATCTATGACCTCATGGTTTCTCCCAAATCCCACGCGTTCCGTGGACATCAGAGAGAAAAAGAAACATAAAAAAAGAACAAAAAACTAGGGTCGTGCAGACTGTTAGAGGTACATAAAATATATGCATTTAATACAAAGTTAAAATGACACACATGAAACATGGCATCCTATAATTATCATAAAATGCAGATAAAGCTCAGGACCCCAAGAGACGCAGGCAACTGTTAAACTGAAAGATGCCATTGAGTGTAGAATAAAATAATACAAATAAAGCACCTTCTTGACTCTCTCTATTTGTATAGCTCAATGTTGCTGACCCAAGATGTCTTCCCCCGGATCGTGCCAATCAAGCAGAGAGGGCTCAATAAGATGTTTTATTTTGCATTCTTTCATTAGAATTCTTTTCATTCCAACAGTTCTATTTGATGTATTCTTTCATAGAAACATAGAATTTGTCGGCAGTTAAGAACCATTCGGTCCATCTAGTCTGCCCCGTCTGCCCTTTCTTGTCCTATAAGTGGACAGCTATGTAAGTAGGGTAGAGTCGATACTTTTAGCACTACCCTACTTTGCCCCTCTAACTCAATGGGAACACAGGTGGGCAGAGAGAAATAAGTCTGCACTGGTGTCCGAGGCACAGATGGGACTGCTGCCACACTGAACCACCAGTGGCCAACTTTGTAAGCCATTTAAAGGTAGGCTATTTTTTTTTTTTTTAATTCAGTTCGTGGGGAGGGGTGTAGCGATGTCAAACCAATTCTGCACTAGGTGCTCTGGGATTTCTGGCAGTGAAGGTGTTTCGCCTTCTCCTTTGAACTATTAATTTCTATATTTAGTCCTGCTCCTCCATGCAAAGAGGTGGATGTAGAGAGAACGACATTCTGCAAGTATTAATAAGGCTATAGCAAAGAACACAAAGTACAAGAGTAACAGGAATAGCCAGGAAAGTGATCCTTCCTGGGCACGTGACACACTAATTAAGCTGAAAATGAAAGTTGTCTTATTTAATGATCTAAGTAAAATGCTACGTATCCTGCCTCTTCTACTATTACAGAACCATGAAACAGTTACCCCCAACAAGCTCAGCCTGCGGCTAACAGAAAGCCCCAGGCCACCGGCCGCTTTTAGGAAGAGAGCGAGTCGAAATCTTCTATTAAATGTGCGGCTACCTTTCATTTGCACCGACATTTTATTCTCGCTATACGTTTCAATGTATGTGCTATCCGTGGGACAGACAGGAAAGTAAGAGTAATCTCAATGTATCTGTAAGGCTGGGGTTTATTTATAAAGGGCAATTCTGAGGAACTTTTAGAACTTTACCCCATTCTTAAATACATTTTTTAAAAAGGACAGAACACACAAGGTGACCATCACCTACACACTGTCTATACTGTGATACATAGAATGTGTCGGCAGATAAGAACCATTGGGTCCATCTAGTCTGCCCAATAAATGTAGAATGGAGTGAATGTGGATAATAAAGCAATTTTGCTAACATGATACATAGATATTTTCTGTATTCTTTACATTCACGGTATGGTGTCCCTTTAATACTTGTTATATACGTTATTCCAGTGCTTCTGTAAGGATTGCAGGGAGATTGGCTTGTCTACAGTTAAAGTAGCAATTAGCAGTACTATCCCGAGCCTGACTGGGCAAATCAGGGCAATTATTTCCCAGGTCTAATAAGGAATATCTGCAGTGTATGGACTCAATAAATTCCCTGACAATGCGTATACTCAGTCTCCTGAGGGAAAAGCCAAGGAGTGAACTCCAGAAATGACAGCACCAATTACTAGCAATCAAGACGGGATGCTTAAGCTGCAGATACACTGTATGGACAAAAGTATAGGGACATCTGACCCTTACACCAATGACATTCTAAATATATAGACAATGATTTGTAGTTGGTCCCCCCTTTGCAGTTATGATAGGTGTGGGAGAGTTTCTGTGGGAATTTGTGCCCATTTATCCAGTAGATCATTTGTGAGGTCAGGCACTGATGTTGGATGAGATGGCCTGGCTCTCAATCTCCATTCCAGTTCATCTCAAAGGTGTTTCATGGGGTTGAGGTCAGGGCTCTGTGCGGTCAGTCAAGTTCTTCCAAACCAAACTCATCCAACCATGGCTTTATGGACCTTGCTTTGTGCACTGGGGCACAGTCATGCTGGAATAGAAAAGGGTCTTCCCAAACTGTTCCCACATAGCTGGAAGCATAGCATTGTCCAACACGTCTTGGTATGCTGAAGCATTAAGATTTCCCATCACTGAAAGTAAGGGGCCCAACCCCTGAAAAACAGCCCCATATCATTATCCCTCCTCCACCAAACTTTACCGCTGGCACAGTTGCAGTCAGGCAGGTAACGTTCTTCTGGCATCCGCCAAACCCATACTCGCCCATCACACTCCCAATCAGTGAAGCCTCCACAGAACACGTTTCGCTCCAGAGTCCAGTGGTGGCATGCTTTACACCACTGGATCCAACGCTTGGCATTGTACTTGGTGATGTGAGGCTTGTATGCAGTTGTTCCAGCGGCAGTGTGCTTTACACCACTGGCTCCAACGCTTGGCATTGTACTTGGTGATGTGAGGCTTGTATGCAGTTGTTCCAGCGGAAGTGTGACTTACACCACTGGATCCAATGCTTGGCATTGTACTTGGTGATGTGAGGCTTGCATGCAGCTAGTCCAGCGGCAGTGTGCCTTACCCCACTGGATCCAACGCTTGGCGTTGTACTTGGTGATGTGAGGCTTGTATGCAGTTGTTCCAGCGGCAGTGTGCCTCACACCACTGGATCCAATGCTTGGCATTGTACTTGGTGATGTGAGGCTTGTATGCAGTTGTTCCAGCGGCAGTGTGCCTCACACCACTGGATCCAATGCTTGGCATTGTACTTGGTGATGTGAGGCTTGTATGCAGTTGTTCCAGCGGCTGTGTGCCTTACACCACTGGATCCAATGCTTGGCATTGTACTTGGTGATGTGAGGCTTGTATGCAGTTGTTCCAGCGGCAGTGTGCCTTACCCCACTGGATCCAACGCTTGGCATTGTACTTGGTGATGTGAGGCTTGTATGCAGTTGTTCCAGCGGCAGTGTGCCTTACCCCACTGGATCCAACGCTTGGCATTGTACTTGGTGATGTGAGGCTTGTATGCAGTTGTTCCAGCGGCAGTGTGCCTTACACCACTGGATCCAACACTTGGCATTGTACTTGGTGATGTGAGGCTTGTATGCAGTTGTTCCAGCGGCAGTGTGCCTTACACCACTGGATCCAACGCTTGGCGTTGTACTTGGTGATGTGAGGCTTGTATGCAGTTGTTCCAGCGGCTGTGTGCCTTACACCACTGGATCCAAAGCTTGGCATTGTACTTGGTGATGTGAGGCTTGTATGCAGATGTTCCAGCCGCAGTGTGCCTTACCCCACTGGATCCAACGCTTGGCATTGTACTTGGTGATGTGAGGATTGTATGCAGATGTTCAAGGCACAGTGTGCCTTACACCACTGGATCCAATGCTTGGCATTGTACTTGGTGATGTGAGGTTTGTATGCAGCTGCTCCAGAGTCCAGTGGTGGCATGCTTTACACCACTCGATCCAATGCTTGGCATTGTACTTGGTGATGTGAGGCTTGCATGCAGCTGCTCCAGAGTCCAGTGGCGGCATGCTTTACACCACTCGATCCAATGCTTGGCATTGTACTTGGTGATGCGAGGCTTGCATGCAGCTGCTCCAGACTCCAGTGGTTGTGTGCTTTACACCACTCGATCCAACGCTTGGCATTGTACTTGGTGATGTGAGGTTTGCATGCAGCTGCTCCAGAGTCCAGTGGCGGCGTGCTTTACACCACTCGATCCAATGCTTGGCATTGTACTTGGTGATGCGAGGCTTGCATGCAGCTGCTCCTGAGTCCAGTGGCGGCATGCTTTACACCACTCGATCCAATGCTTGGCATTGTACTGGGTGATGCGAGGCTTGCATGCAGCTGCTCCAGAGTCCAGTGGCGGCATGCTTTACACCACTCGATCCAATGCTTGGCATTGTACTTGGTGATGTGAGGCTTGCATGCAGCTGCTCCAGAGTCCAGTGGTGGGGGCTTTACACCACTCGATCCGATGCTTGGCATTGTACTTGGTGATGTGAGGCTTGCATGCAGCTGCTCCAGAGTCCAGTGGCGGCATGCTTTACACCACTCAATCTGATACTTGGCATTGTACTTGGTGATGTGAGGCTTGCATGCAGCTAGTCCAGTGGCGGCATGCTTTACACCACTCGATCCAACACTTGGCATTGTACTTGGTGATGTGAGGCTTGCATGCAGTTGCTCCAGAGTCCAGTGGTGGCATGCTTTACACCACTCGATCCGATGCTTGGCATTGTACTTGGTGATGTGAGGCTTGCATGCAGCTGCTCCAGAGTCCAGTGGCAGTGTGCTTTACACCACTCGATCTGACCCTTGGCATTGTACTTGGTGATGTGAGGCTTGCATGCAGCTGCTCCAGAGTCCAGTGGCGGCATGCTTTACACCACTCGATCCAGCGCTTGGCATTGTACTTGGTGATGTGAGGCTTGCATGCAGCTAGTCCAGTGGCGGCATGCTTTACACCACTCGATCCAACACTTGGCATTGTACTTGGTGATGTGAGGCTTGCATGCAGTTGCTCCAGAGTCCAGTGGTGGCATGCTTTACACCACTCGATCCGATGCTTGGCATTGTACATGGTGATGTGAGGCTTGCATGCAGCTGCTCCAGAGTCCAGTGGCAGTGTGCTTTACACCACTCGATCTGACCCTTGGCATTGTACTTGGTGATGTGAGGCTTGCATGCAGCTGCTCCAGAGTCCAGTGGCAGTGTGCTTTACACCACTCGATCTGACCCTTGGAATTGTACTTGGTGATGTGTGGCTTGCATGCAGCTGCTCCAGAGTCCAGTGGTGGCATGCTTTACACCACTCGATCCGATGCTTAGCATTGTACTTGGTGATGTGAGGCTTGCATGCAGCTGCTCCAGAGTCCAGTGGCGGCATGCTTTATACCACTCGATCCAATGCTTGGCATTGTACTTGGTGATGTGAGGCTTGCAAGCAGCTGCTCCAGTGGCGGCGTGCTTTACACCACTCGATCTGATGCTTGGCATTGTACTTGGTGATGTGAGGCTTGCATGCAGCTGCTTGGCCATAGAAACCCATTCCATGAAGCTCCCGCTGCACAGTTTTTGTGCTGATATTAATGCCAGTGGAAGTTTGGAATCTTCAGCTATGGAATCAGCAGAGCATTGGTGACTTTTACACACCATGCGTCTCAGCACTCAGTGACCCCGCTCTGTGACTTTACGTGGTCTTCTGCTTCGTGGCTGAGTTGCTGCTGTTCCTAAACACTTCCACTTTCCAATAATACCACTTACAGTGACCATGGAATATCTAGCAGGGATGAAACTTCACAAACTGACTTATTGTAAAGGTGGCACCTATCACAGTACCAGTGTAAATGCAGACTGCATGGGTAGGAGCTTGATTTTATACACCTGTGGCAGTGTGTCTGATTGAAACACCTGAATTCAATCATTAAGTGGTGTGTCCCAATACTTTTGTCCATCCAGCGTACATTCTATAGGACATGACCTTTAAAAGGCAGAGAGAGCAGGGGATTTAACTGGCAGCATATCGGTGTGTGTTTATACTGGCTGGCAAATCGGACATTTCCAAAGACCATAACGATAAATCCTAGAAGTTCAACACAGATTAATTTCAGGTTTTGGCACGGGAAAAAAAAAAATAGCTAAAATCCTTCAAGCCGTCTCTCTGCCAAAGGATCAAGAATCACATTAGCCACGGAAGGGAATAAGCAGTTAACGAGGACTGATATTGTTTATTAATAAAATATTGTATGCCCCTTCCATGCAGTTATAGCACCACCAAGCTTTCTCTCGGTGCTACATGAATTCCTAAACATCTTCCTGAACACTTCCAAGGCTGGGTTCTCTCCTTAACTTGACGTGTTCCACTTTTAGACACAACCGTACGTTACAAATAACTAAACATAAAAACAACTGCCCTCCCGATAGGTTTATGTTTTTATTTTAATAAATGGATAGAAAATATAAGAGTCCTCAAATCATCATGTATTATGGGTCATAATTACGTCTCAGGTTATGTGTCAGATTTCAATGGAATAGAAGTGATAACGGCTGTTATTTGAGTCCTCTTGGCTGTATTAGGGGGCAGACATGTTGCTCGGAATTCTTGGGTCAGATCTTCCTTCATCCAAGATTCTAAACAACATGTCCGCCCCCTGCGGAGGTGCGCTTGGCACAGACTCCTTTGCAATAGATGTAAACACACATTGACAGTCAAGTTATCCTTTGGGATTGTTGGTATTTTGCTTTTTTGAAACACCTTAAATGTTGCTTTTTCCCAGGCTCCAGACAAAGAGCAGAGGGGGAGGATTAGTAGAAGCTGCAGATATTTGCGAGTAAATTACACATATTTAGAATACAAAGCTTCCAATTTGAATGTATTCATATACTTTGATAACTATTTAACTTTAAAATGGATTGAAAAAAGATAGGGCATTTTCAAGTCGGAGATGGCAGCAGCCATGTTTCTCCTCCCTAAGGTGCGTCAACATTGCCTAACAGATGCCAGGAAGGGGGGTGGGGGGGGATAACTACATTTTTTTTAACATTTTTGTTTGATAACACTAGAAATGTGTAACTAACGCAGCAGCAAAAAATAATTATAATGTAAGTACACACACAGCCTCATCCCCTGTGTACACAGCATGTTACACAGATGTGCAGCCTGTCAGTGGAGGTGAGCAAGAGATTACCCCCAGGTCACTAATCACCAGTTTGGATTTAGTGACCCTGGGAAAATTCTTTTTTTCTTTCCAACCTTTGCTACAGGTGCAGATTCGCATTTAATCTTAAATCTTGCATTAACCCCTCAAGAGCCAAAAGATGATGCATACAGTCATGGAGGATCTCTGTCAACCAAAACATTGTTTATCGGGTGACTGTAGAGAATAAATAACGGCCTGTACATTGCGCTAGAAAAAATGCATGGAAATGCAGAAATGAAGCTAGCTCCTGGGGGTAAAGGGGCGGGGCTATAAAATGGGCAGGGCCAGGTGATGCTGTGATAAGTGATGATTGAGCTCCAGCTTCCCTAGTACAGATACCCGGCATTGAAAGCTAATTTCTCCGCTTTTAGTGCCAAGTATACTGTGCGTAGGATGCATTAATGCCGGGACAGGACTGCTGCCAGAAAATTCAGGACTGCTGGCAACTATGTATTGGCAAAGCATATCAGAAACTAACTATTAAAATGCTCTGTTTCTGAAAAACATTTTAACGGAAAGGCAAAACATGCAAAATCGTGAGAGGGAGTCGCTTATCCCAAAGCCCTGCTCTGAAGTATTAGCCTCTGCGTGATCTTCCTCCGCACATTTCACTAGAGGTCTCACTGTACTTACAGATGCAAAGTCTCTGCAAATTAATTTAAATGCTATTTCAGGGGATAAGGATAATCCTAATTAACTTTTAGCCACTTATTCCATATCCGGCCTAACTGGCAGCACTGCAGATGTGGCAACCCGGCTTTTATCAGCATCTATTCAGCCTCGCCTTCGAGTGCCTACATCCTCCTTATCTAGGGTTTACCAAATATTCCCACCAACTGGGAGGCACCGTCAAACAATGTCTGGATTTATTAAAAAATGGCCAATGAAGCAGCACCGTGAGACAAGTTAAATATTTGTTGGGAAAAGATTAAGAAAAAAAAAAATGAAAACGTCTAGTGGGCAGTCTGTTTTTCCTTTGCGGATAGGTCTTGCGTCTGCATCTCTTATTTGCTGCAAGGTGATGCATCACAGAAAGCTGGAATGACAAAAATCAGGTATAATAAGGCTACATGAGGTCTTTTTGAGGCTGATAGCACACCTCTATCATACCTGCCAACTTTGGCTTTGAGGGTCCCGAAACAAAAAGGAGCAGAGTCTAAAGGGGGCGGAGTTATTTTACACCATGTGACGCCACGCAGCGTTGCGTGACCCTGCAGCTGTACAGATACCGGATGTGGACAGTTCCTCTCCTCTTTTAAGCTCTGTATATCATACCGCCAAACGTCTGGCGCCGGTGCTGCTGTGCATGCGCACACACTGTATTCTCCAGTCTCGCAGACAGGATTACAGTGCTGAATCCCAGTGAACTCTAACTCTGTCCCACAAACCGGGACAAACCCCCAAAATCCGAGACTGTCCCGCATGAAACAGGACAGTTGGGAGGCATGCTCTGCTTCCACGGTGATTTTTCATTAGTTCCCTATAACACGGGATACAATGATTCTATCAGCAAACGTAAAGCACCGAGAACTACAGCACATGTTAAATAGAGTGACAACGTCCTGCAGATAAAGGAAAAAGCAATAATAAACATTACTCCTGTTCCAGTAATTACCAGCCCTGGCAGCTTCCCCTGTAGCATTCTAATTAGGGTCGCCACCTTTTCTTCAAAAAAATACCGGCCTTGTTACGGTCTCCATAGACTAAACATTGGCCCGATGCCAATTTTTTACCGGCCAGCCAGGGGCTCTATCCATGAAAGAGGGAATCGAAAAGCACATTACAAACGTGTGGCCAAAGCAGGTGAGAAAAGAAAGTGGCGGCCACGAGTTTAAGGCCAAAGTAGCCAAGTTTTAAGTGTTGCGTTTTTACAACTTGACTCCCTCGGTCTTAAGTCTGAAATTCCCTTGTCAATTCCCTATAAACAAGATCCGGGTCCTACAGCTTGACGGGGAGCTGAGTTTGACCAGTGATCCTCGAGTCTATTTACCATGGTGGGCATAACCCTTGTTTTAAAAAGACAAATTTGAATATTGGTCGTTATTCTGCAGTTTTATATAAATTCCGACATGTGACCTCATTTCCCAACCACGCTTTTATTCGTTAGTTACTGTAAAGGCCTGTGATCAGCAAGACAACGGTGGCACAGGTATTCCAGTGTAAATCAGCTCAAATGGCTTGTTACCTTTCACAGGTTCCATCTCTAGCCTCATTAATCAACTTAATTGTGTTTGATGCTGAGAGGATTATTAGGACAACTCAGATAAAGGAAGACATTATCTGAACGCGGATAGCGGAGGAGGAGATTGTGCGTGGAACACATTAACAGAACGCGGATAGCGGAGGAGGAGATTGTGCGTGGAACACATTATCAGAACGCGGATAGCGGAGGAGGAGATTGTGCGCGGAACACATTATCGGAACGCGGATAGCGGAGGAGGAGATTGTGCGCGGAACACATTATCGGAATGCGGATAGCGGAGGAGGAGATTGTGCGTGGAACACATTATCAGAACGCGGATAGCGGAGGAGGAGATTGTGCATGGAACACATTATCAGAACGCGGATAGTGGGGGAGGAGATTGTGCGCGGAACACATTATCAGAACGGGGATAGCGGAGGAGGAGATTGTGCGTGGAACACATTATCAGAACGCGGATAGCGGGGAAGGAGATTGTGCATGGAACACATTATCAGAACGCGGATAGCGGAGGAGGAGATGGTGCGCGGCACACATTATCAGAATGCGGATAGCGGAGGAGGAGATTGTGCGCGGCACACATTATCAGAACGCGGATAGCGGAGGAGGAGATTGTGCGCGCAACACATTATCAGAACGGGGATAGCGGAGGAGGAGAGTGTGCGCGGAACACATTATCAGAACGCGGATAGCGGAGGAGGAGATTGTGTGTGGTACACATTATCAGAACGCGGATAGCGGAGGAGGAGATGGTGCGCGGAACACATTATCGGAATGCGGATAGCGGAGGAGGAGATTGTGCGTGGTACACATTATCAGAACGCGGATAGCGGAGGAGGAGATTGTCCGTGGAACACATTATCAGAAAGCGGATAGTGGAGGAGGAGATTTTGCATGGAACACATTATCAGACCACGGATAGCGGAGGAGGAGATTCTGTAGAACAGAATACACAGCTGGGAACGTCACCTTCTAGATCTAACACTTGTAGGTTTTTTCACACAGGGTTAAAGAGTGTCAGGAATACACTATAGAGACCTAGATTATAAGCCACGGTCACACAGTCTATGGCCACCATAGGGACCACTCCAACTTGGAAATTACTGACCTTTCTTATTAATGCAAGTTTAAGAATTATAAAAATGTATTCATTCATAAAATTGTATATCTGTACTGTAAATATTTATTTATTCGCTACTAGGTTTGCAGCTTCTACTTATCCTCACACTCGGCTGGTGAATGGGAGGAAATAGGAAGCGTTGAAAGTTTGTTAAATGATAAATGTCCCATACTATGTGCACGTGGGGCACACATTTGCCTATACATAGTATGCACCCACAGGTATGGCCGCCAGGCGTACACATGTACATCTGGAATCCTTCAGATACAGAGAGTGGGTGGAGTTAATGTGAGAACTATTTCAATGAATAGCAAGAAAACCATAGCGTTTTAGAAGGTGAGGTTCAGAAGGTTAGGTGTTTCGGGGACAGGTAACAAAAGAGTAGCAACAAAATAGTTTACAGTGAATTTATGAAGCTTGACCGTAGAGCTTGCCACTCTGGAAGCGAAGGGGTAACACATATATTTGCCAATGTATCTACTGGATTTATCATATTAAACCATATTTAAACAAGAGCTCTTCAGCTACCCTGCCTGCAATGAGCGATGAATACAACATTTGACTGGCGTTCCAGTCCATTATGTGAAGCTTTAGAAGCCGTGGCTTTGAACGTGGCTTTGTAGCCGGTTGCATATCAAACAGCACAAGCTCCACGCACTTTGCACAGGCAATCTCCAATTACTTGTGATGGACACTTCTTAAGAGTCAGGATGAATGACAGCGATGACATCAGCGGCAAGGGGGGGGGGGGGGGGCTGTGTGCAGTCTTACAGAGCCGGGTCTAGAGGGATGTGGAGGCGTTTGACACTTAGATTCCAGGATTCTGCGCCGGGGGTTGCTAAGGGCAATGGCTAAAAGATGCTCATCTCCCTTGGCAACCAACCGGTGTGATGTGAAAGTTAGAAACTTTAAAGAGGACAGTCACCAGACACAGAGGACGTAGTGGGAGGGCTCTGACTTGCAAACATGTAAAGGTTGCTTTATTGTGGGTACAGTGTCATTTAAGCTTTGTTATTTCCAGCGCATTGTAGATGAATGGAAATGGATGCCCTCAATGTGGCACTATACAGAGATGGTGTGAATAAGATTGCCGCTGTCTCGATGGGTTAAAGGAAAGTAAAGGAATATCATTGCTGATCAAAGGCTTGGGATGTGAAATCTCTAGGGGACAGATTGGAAGCAGAGGCACACAGCTGAAAATTGGGTCAGGCGAAGTACATTTATCAAAGGCACTTGGGAAGAGGCATTAATTTCAAGAAAAATTAGGATATCGATAGAGAAAAATCACGGTACACTGGAGAGTACCCCTCTATATTCTATAGTGTACAAGGTTACCCAGCATAGGGTCTTACTTATAGGAGGGGGGTTGAAGCCAGTAAATTAGAAAGTCTTATTTAAATCTAATAGATACATAAAATGCAGTCAGAGCATATTTGATCAGTCCGGTCCCTGTGAGCTAGAAAACCATTTGGCACATGCCAGTTCCACAAAGGTGTCAAATATTTGCAGTTCAAGGCTTGTAAAAAGATTATTAATTAGTAACATTATACCAGGAAATGAATTCAATGTCTCTATTAAGGACAGAGATTAAGGCGTTATACCGGCAGATCAGTTTGACATCCCATATTTTAGCTCCCTCTGTGTGAGGAACAATCCAATCATTACCAAAAGCTCCACATCCTGGATACTGTGTCCCATCAGTACCAAAAGCTCCACATCCTGGATACTGTGTCCCATCAGTACCAAAAGCTCCACATCCTGGATACTGTGCCCCATCAGTACCAAAAGCTTCCCATCCCGGATACTGTGTCCCATCAGTACCAAAAGCTTCACATCCTGGATACTGTGTCCCATCAGTACCAAAAGCTTCACATCCTGGATACTGTGTCCCATCAGTACCAAAAGCTTCACATCCTGGATACTGTGTCCCATCAGTACCAAAAGCTTCCCACCTTGGATACTGTGTCCCATCAGTACCAAAAGCTTCACATCCTGGATACTGTGTCCCATCAGTACCAAAAGCTTCCCACCTTGGATACTGTGTCCCATCAGTACCAAAAGCTTCCCATCCTGGATACTGTGTCCCATCAGTACCAAAAGCTTCCCATCCTGGATACTGTGTCCCATCAGTACCAACAGCTTCCGATCCTGGATACTGTGTCCCATCAGTACCAAAAGCTTCCCATCCTGGATACTGTGTCCCATCAGTACCAAAAGCTTCCCATCCTGGATACTGTGTCCCATCAGTACCAACAGCTTCCGATCCTGGATACTGTGTCCCATCAGTACCAAAAGCTTCCAATCCTTTATACTGTGTCCCATCAGTACCAAAAGCTTCCCATCCTTTATACTGTGTCCCATCAATACCAAAAGCTTCCCATCCTTTATACTGTGTCCCATCAGTACCAAAAGCTTCCCATCCTGGATACTGTGTCCCATCAGTACCAACAGCTTCCGATCCTGGATACTGTGTCCCATCAGTACCAAAAGCTTCCCATCCTGGATACTGTGTCCCATCAGTACCAAAAGCTTCCCATCCTGGATACTGTGTCCCATCAGTACCAACAGCTTCCGATCCTGGATACTGTGTCCCATCAGTACCAAAAGCTTCCAATCCTTTATACTGTGTCCCATCAGTACCAAAAGCTTCCCATCCTTTATACTGTGTCCCATCAGTACCAAAAGCTTCCCATCCTGGATACTGTGTCCCATCAATACCAAAAGCTTCCCATCCTGGATACTGTGTCCCATCAGTACCAAAAGCTTCCCATCCTGGATACTGTGTCCCATCAGTACCAAAAGCTTCCCATCCTGGATACTGAGTCCCATCAGTACCAAAAGCTTCCCATCCTTTATACTGTGTCCCATCAGTACCAAAAGCTTCCCATCCTGGATACTGTGTCCCATCAGTACCAAAAGCTTCCCATCCTGGATACTGAGTCCCATCAGTACCAAAAGCTTCCCATCCTGGATACTGTGTCCCATCAGTACCAAAAGCTTCCCATCCTGGATACTGTGTCCCATCAGTACCAAAAGCTCCACATCCTGGATACTGTATCCCATCAGTACCAAAAGCTCCACATCCTGGATACTGTGCCCCATCAGCACCAAAAGCTTCCCATCCTGGATACTGTGTCCCATTAGTACCAAAAGCTCCCCATCCTGGATACTGTGTCCCATCAGTACCAAAAGCTTCCCACCTTGGATACTGTTTCATCAGTACCAAAAGCTTCCCATCCTGGATACTGTGTCCCATCAGTACCAAAAGCTTCCCATCCTTTATACTGTGTCCCATCAGTACCAAAAGCTTCCCATCCTGGATACTGAGTCCCATCAGTACCAAAAGCTTCCCATCCTTTATACTGTGTCCCATCAGTACCAAAAGCTTCCCATCCTGGATACTGAGTCCCATCAGTACCAAAAGCTTCCCATCCTGGATACTGTGTCCCATCAGTACCAAAAGCTTCCCATCCTGGATACTGTGTCCCATCAGTACCAAAAGCTTCCCATCCTTTATACTGTGTCCCATAAGTACCAAAAGCTTCCCATCCTGGATACTGTGTCCCATCAGTACCAAAAGCTTCCCATCCTGGATACTGTGTCCCATCAATACCAAAAGCTTCCCATCCTGGATACTGTGTCCTATCAATACCAAAAGCTCCACATCCTGGATACTGTGTCCCATCAGTACCAAAAGCGCCACATCTTGGATACTGTGTCCCATCAGTACCAAAAGCTTCCCATCCTGGATACTGTGTCCCATCAGTACCAAAAGCTTCCCATCCTGGATACTGTGTCCCATCAGTACCAAAAGCTTCCCATCCTGGATACTGTGTCCCATCAATACCAAAAGCTCCACATCGTGGATACTGTGCCCCATCAGTACCAAAAGCTTCCCATCCTGGATACTGTGTCCCATCAGTACCAAAAGCTTCACATCCCGGATACTGTGTCCCATCAGTACCAAAAGCTTCCCATCCCAGATACTGTGTCTCTTCAGTACCAAAAGCTTCCCATCCTGGACACATGGTTTCCCATCAGTACCAAAAGCTTCCCATCCTGGATACTGTGCCCCATCAGTACCAAAAGCTTCCCATCCTGGATACTGTGTCCCATCAGTACCAAAAGCTTCACATCCTGGATACTGTGTCCCATCAGTACCAAAAGCTTCACATTCTGGATACTGTGTCCCATCAGTACCAAAAGCTCCACATCCTGGATACTGTGTCATCAGTACCAAAAGCTTCCCATCCTGGATACTGTGTCCCATCAGTACCAAAAGCTTCCCATCCTGGATACTGAGTCCCATCAGTACCAAAAGCTTCCCATCCTGGATACTGTGTCCCATCAGTACCAAAAGCTTCCCATCCTGGATACTGTGTCCCATCAATACCAAAAGCTTCCCATCCTGGATACTGTGTCCCATCAGTACCAAAAGCTTCCCATCCTGGATACTGTGTCCCATCAGTACCAAAAGCTTCCCATCCTGGATACTGTGTCCCATCAGTACCAAAAGCTTCCCATCCCGGATACTGTGTCCCATCAGTACCAAAAGCTTCCCATCCTGGATACTGTGTCCCATCAGTACCAAAAGCTTCCCATCCTGGATACTGTGTCCCATCAGTACCAAAAGCTTCCCATCCTGGATACTGTGTCCCATCAGTACCAAAAGCTTCCCACCCTGGATACTGTGTCCCATCAGTACCAAAAGCTCCACATCCTGGATACTGTGTCCCATCAGTACCAAAAGCTTCCCACCCTGGATACTGTGTCCCATCAGTACCAAAAGCTCCACATCCTGGATACTGTGTCCCATCAGTACCAAAAGCGCCACATCCTGGATACTGTGTCCCATCAGTACCAAAAGCTTCCCATCCTGGATACTGTGTCCCATCAGTACCAAAAGCTTCCCATCCTGGATACTGTGTCCCATCAATACCAAAAGCTCCACATCGTGGATACTGTGTCCCATCAGTACCAAAAGCTTCCCATCCTGGATACTGTGTCCCATCAGTACCAAAAGCTTCCCATCCTGGATACTGTGTCCCATCAGTACCAAAAGCTTCCCATCCTGGACACTGTCCCATCAGTACCAAAAGCTTCCCATCCTTTATACTGTGTCCCATCAGTACCAAAAGCTTCCCATCCTGGATACTGTGTCCCATCAGTACCAAAAGCTTCCCATCCTGGACACTGTCCCATCAGTACCAAAAGCTTCCCATCCTTTATACTGTGTCCCATCAGTACCAAAAGCTTCCCATCCTGGATACTGTGTCCCATCAGTACCAAAAGCTTCCCATCCTGGACACTGTCCCATCAGTACCAAAAGCTTCCCATCCTTCATACTGTGTCCCATCAGTACCAAAAGCTTCCCATCCTGGATACTGTCTCCAGGTTGACAGAAATGTTCTCCAACGGGTGTATCTTTTTTTTGTTATTTACTATTAAAAATGCTTTGTACCTAAATGACAGCTGTACATAAGTAAACCATTAAGAGAGGATTTTACCATCTGACAAGGGAGTAAAGCAAACAATTTTATTCCCGGACAGTTAGTAAAAGTACACCTATCAGCTGACAAACAAGGGCAGTATCCCAGGACTAGACAGGGGCTTGCTTAAAGGGGCAGTTCTTATGTTAGAAAAGAATCATGTAAAGAATCAGAAACAGATCTCTGTGTTACAGATGCTTTTTTTCCCCCACAACACTTCCCATCTCCTAAAGACTGAAAATCCAGTGTAACAGAGTTATTGCTGTGGGTATAACAGTCCTGCCTAAATTATTCAGTAAAAAAACATGTGCATTTTATATAAATATTAAACACATGCACATAAAATAGGCTAGGTGGAACTGTCCCTTTAAAAGCAATAGTACCAAGTGAGTCCTAGATAAATAAGTAAATACCAGACGGAGTAGGGAGAGCACTGCGGAAAGGTCACATGCTACAAGAAGGCGAGTAATCAATTATACATGGTGTCCTGAGTGGTGTTACTCTGTGTATCAGTAAATGCAGGCCCTGTATGCCAGCCACCCCCCCCCCCCCCCCCCTGCTTTCAGTGATGCCGTTTGCCGAGGGGAAGCTGTGCTTTCCGTTCAGTACCACGAGAGATCTCTTCCTCCGTCCCACTGGAGGCGACAGGCTGCACTTTTCAGGCACTCGCATGGCTTCCTCCCTTGGCATTTCACCAAACGCCTCATTTAACTCTGAACTTACAAGAGAACAAGCCCAAAAACTAACAGAGGAACCATATAATGTATCTGTACCCACGGACGGTGTCTGGAGATGGATCCACTTCAGCCGCCTGTTACAAAGAGGGAATTGAGAACTCGGCTACTTTGGCCTTAAGTTTCAAATACCCTTCTCCGATCCTTGCAATTCTTGATTTAATGAATAAAACCCTTACTCTTAATTTATCTAGTTACATTTAGAGAAAATGATTAGTGGGCTGCGTGTGCATCACAGAGTCAGAGCCTCACAGATGAGGCAGAGCCTGGCCAGCCAATCAGAGAGGCTGACTGACACTATTTTGTCTGGCATAGTTGCCGATAGTCCCGAACTTGCCAAGACAGCCACGTTTCTGGGGGATCATGCCCAGGGTGGGATTGCAAAATAACAAAACAATGTGTTATGGGGTCTTTTTTTTTTTTTTTTTTACTTGCTTGGAGTGTGAGCTTTAAAAACAATTCAAATACTTCTGGCACTGAAATCCTAAAGACATTCGTGTGGCCAGAAGAAAGAGATTGTTTGTATTTGTTCCACATTTGTTACTTTCCAATTGAACAGTCAATTAAGCTGGCTGGTTGCAAGTATCTAAATGTAATGTGGCGACCAGTGAATAATCTAAATAAAAACCTCCAAATGACCAAAACAATAAATACATTTGTAAGTGAATTTGCCATCCACACGAAGCCTCTGCTCTGTGCAATTTGCAAGGTCACTTCATGTGAAAGCAGCTGAGAGAGCAAGATCAGGCAGTATATGTTAAGTAGATATACATTACTCTGCACAATCAATCACGGGTGACTCGGAGCCAATGCAGCTTCAGTAACATAGAGAACCGTCCAACTCCCAGCAGAGGCTGGAAACTGCATTATCCACCAGTGGAAAAGTATCATGTGAAAACAGATTGTTTACTTGAAACTATAGATGCAGCCATTTCACTGGGTAATTGCTAGCTATACAGAGTCAGCCCAGTATATACTGACACAAGATGTCCTAGGGACACGTATTCGTTTATTTATAGATCATTAACATATGCCGCAGCGCTGTACAATGGCCTCTGCGGCAAGCAGAACTCACAGGTATTTTGTGATATAACATACTGACATTTATAAGGAAGGTCATCCCAATCAAGATTTTGGTTCATGCCGTCCACGGACAATCAGGGCCTGATTTACACAAAGGTTTCTCTGGAGGTGAAGCCAAGTGTGATCTAGCGATATACAGTGGGGGTATCCAATGGACTTATACACTGGTGCACGCAGAGGCAGCGCCACTATAGGCAGCGCCACTATAGGCAGCGCCACTATAGGCAGCGCCACTATAGGCTCTGGGTAACATTAAAGAAAACAATAATCTATAAATTTCCTTGAAATTCTGCAAACACCATGTCCTGATATGTGTGTGCGTTTCTGTAAGCGTTCGGATCCACGGTCGCTATTGCTATATTTGGTTAGCCTCCTGTTGGAATGTCTTTACACGCGGGTGGTAAAGACTACGGATTAGTTATCTTGGCACACGGAGAGTCGACCTCCTGGCGGGACGAAAATAGCATCATAAAAAAAACACTAATTAACACGGGCAATTAGCCAGGTAAGATGTGCATTGCGAAAGTGGATTCACACAGCTGTTTACCTTAATCGATGTGCCAAAGGGCCGAGAAAATCAAAAGGCGTCCATTTAAACACAGGGTCACCAATGCCGCACTGCCTTGTGATCACATAACTGAGGGACGACAGCGCCAACAATGGATGTAGAGTTTATAAAGACAATAAAAGGGAATTATAGACTGCGTTATATGAACAGAGACAGACTGATACATGAGATAGAGAGCCCTGCTCACAGAGCTTACAATCTAGATAAAAGGGAATTACAGACTGCGTTATATGAACAGAGACAGACTGATACATGAGGTAGAGAGCCTTGCTCAAAGAGCTTACAATCTAGATAAAAGGGAATTACAGACTGTGTTATATGAACAGAGACAGACTGATACATGAGGTAGAGAGCCCTGCTCACGGAGCTTACAATCTAGATAAAAGGGAATTACAGACTGCGTTATATGAACAGAGACAGACTGATACATGAGGTAGAGAGCCTTGCTCAAAGAGCTTACAATCTAGATAAAAGGGAATTACAGACTGTGTTATATGAACAGAGACAGACTGATACATGAGGTAGAGAGCCCTGCTCACAGAGCTTACAATCTAGATAAAAGGGTATTACAGACTGTGTTATATGAACAGAGACAGACTGATCCATGAGGTAGAGAGCCCTGCTCACAGAGCTTACAATCTAGATAAAAAGGGAATTACAGACTGTGTTATATGAACAGAGACAGACTGATACATGAGGTAGAGAGCCCTGCTCACAGAGCTTACAATCTAGATAAAAGGGTATTACAGACTGTGTTATATGAACAGAGACAGACTGATCCATGAGGTAGAGAGCCCTGCTCACAGAGCTTACAATCTAGATAAAAAGGGAATTACAGACTGTGTTATATGAACAGAGACAGACTGATACATGAGGTAGAGAGCCCTGCTCACAGAGCTTACAATCTAGATAAAAGGGAATTACAGACTGCGTTATATGAACAGAGACAGACTGATCCATGAGATAGAGAGCCCTGCTCACAGAGCTTACAATCTAGATAAAAGGGAATTACAGACTGCGTTATATGAACAGAGACAGGCTGATACATGAGATAGACAGCCATAGTGCTGGAGAGAGTGAGGGGACAAGAGAAGGTGGTGGCAGTGGCAGTGCATTGGCAGGACAGTGAGAGGTAGGTGGGACAGAAGTTACTTAATGCGTGGTCTATCTGGATCAATTGTAAGCTTCTTTGGAACACTTTCTGAAGGTTGAGAAGGAGGAAGAGAGCTGACTGGTCTGTATGTTCCAGAGATAGAGAGCAGATCGGTTCAATCTCACCGGACAGAATGGCAAATTCTGATCACTGTAAGTGTTCAGTGCAACTAGTTGGCAAACGGCTGAGATTCCCTGACTTGATTACACACAGCGGAAATGCAAGATTTAATGAAAAGCAACATGAATAACACTTATGCAACAAAAGACGTGTTTACATGTAACACGATCGTACAGGCCGCCAGTCAGACCTGACATCCTACATTGAACATACGAATGGGGGCTTAAGGGAGTTTACAGTAAACTGGGCAGACAAGATGGTCCAAATGGGTCTTACCTTCTATGTATGTAAATGCAATTTCAGTTTAAGTTTGGGAAATGCTATTTAGGAACGGCTGGGAGTTTCTGTAAGGCTGTGCTATCTCTCATCGGAGTGATATAACACACATTCAGACGGCTAAATGATTTACCCAAAGCAATTTCAGTATGTAAATCTGCGCGACGCAGAAAGGCTTCATCGTTATTAAAACCGCTCATGATGCACAAAAAGAAAGGTGTCTTCTTGATCCGGATAAATGAAGATCAATAATTGTCTTGCTTCAGCTCGCTTGTTAAAAGCTCGTTAGTTCTGTGTGCCCAGTAATCCTCCACAAATTCATTTAGCATCTTATTAGAAACATATTTATTGAATGTGGCATTTTACGTCGGAACAGATTTTTCCAAAGATCTCAAGCCGGGGGGGGGGGGGGGCGACGCACGGTATTCACAGGGTGCCCAAAGACGGCGGTAATTCTACACTCTCCAAGATCACTAATGAGTTTAACCGTTCAAAGACCACAGCCTGCGTGCCGGTTCTGTATAAACGTGGAACTAGCAGGGGGGCATGCAAATCTTATATGTGTCTGCCAAAAATTAATGGCTGATCTCCTCACCTAGTAGCCACACATGGTCTAAAAGCCTTTGACTCTTGTGTGCTCTTCACAGGATCCTGAGCACTATATACATATAAGTAAAAGCCTGCGGTTGCATGCTCTGTACATACTTCTGTCCAAAGGTTTGGAGTCCCATAGATATGTCATTGTTTTCCATGAAAACCTACATCAAATGAGTTGTAATGAAGGAAATACAGTGAAGACAAGGTTAAAAATAATAATTTAGATTCCAAATTTTTATTGATTTTAGATTTATATATATATATATATATATACACACACATACACACACACACACACACACACACACACACACACACACACACACACACACATACTACTGTTCAAATGCTTGGTTTTTTAAATAAAAACAAATTTTGTCCATTAAAATAACATCAAAGGCATAAGAAATACAGATTGGACACTGCCAGTGTGCGCTCAGCCAACCAACAAGGAGGCTTGCCCTGCATGTCTGAATGGGGTCTAACGGGGCACACAGTCTCTCGGTGTCACTGCAGAGAGATTCCTTCGTTCTTGAATGCCACCAACAGAGGGGACCTAGTTGGGCTCCCCCTGTTGGTGACATGTGAAAACAAAGGTCTGTCTCTGTATTAGTAGCGCCAGACTGTCTGCGACCGGCGCAGTCCTGATGCTCGCCGGTCAGAGAATACATTTGCATGTACCTACGTTAGAAGCTCAAGTGGGAAAAAAACTACAAGAAAACTGCAGGGCATGGACGTTACCCAAATGAGCTACAGCAAGCAGTGACTTATAATAATTTGCCATTGCTCTGCACAATCTGTTACATGAGGCGAAATCCCAAATATAAACCAGAGCAGCAGAAGCTTTGATATAAGAAAGGCCACTTCTGCATTTTACAACATTTTTTTTGAATGGTATTTCTATGAACTACAATTCAAAAAATATGCTGCATTCAGACTCAAGTCAGTGAGCATTGGAGATGAAGCAGGCACACTATTTTTGCATCCTTAGACATGTATCGCTTCTGCACAGCTGAGCGTGTAACATACTGTGCATGCTGCACCTATAGAATCACGTTTTACAGATTCTGACCGTATACAGGAATGCTTGTGATCCAGCACAGCCGACAATCAGTAGGTTATTCAGTAGAGGCCCGGCCGCGAGTCCCTGGCTCACTCACCCTAGAGGGGCACCAGATGTACAGTACTGATGAAGCCTATGAGAGGCTGAAACGTACGTCTCTGGTTGCAGCACTCCTCATACACATGTGGTTTGCGAGGGATTTGGGGTCTGCACTGCCCTAATTGATGGAACCAGTCTGGTGTGCTAATGGAGAGGTCAGAGAGCAACAAAAGGTGATGCCCCTACTGGGCAGGTACCATCCTGTAGGGCAGGCTATTTAACATCCGTTCTCAGTCTCCCAATTGCTTTCTCATAATAAGAAATATTCATTTTTCTACACTCGTTACGATAATACGGAATTGGAACATACATGAGAACTCAGCACAGCTGACAGGTGAATCAGTGGCAATTTATGCTTAAATGATTTTGGTTCAATTACTGTGCTTGAAATGAAAAGCTATTAACATATCTTGGATTCCGAAAATACCACGTTTCTTCCTCACTTACTCGTACGTGTGGGGTGAGCTGATGTGCGTGGCATCTGTACAACATAACATGATAAATATGTTGGGTTAGCCAGACAGAAGCCCAGTTTCTAGGCCGCACCATTTGCGTGGAAGTCTCGGACATGGGCTTCTGCCCCTCTATAATAGACTGCATATCAGCACCAGGAACATGCTGGGAAAGTTCCTGGGAAGCGTGGGTGCACGGATCAGGCTTGGCTACACTCTGTGTTATTATAACGCCGAAGATAATAAAAAATAATAATAATAATAATAAAGGCTTTCTGGGAAACAAAGTAACATTTTTGCCAAAACAGAAGCCTCTTTTTTTTTCTATTTTCATTTCCTGAAGGGACATTTAGCAGCAAATCCTAACAGAAGTAATAAATTAACCTGCACAAATAAAAGTCTCGCGGCGTGAGGCTGGTTTATAGGGACCTGTCCATATGCCGGCCTCGCTTGGTGCCAAAAAACAAGGGAAACATGTAGATAATCCGGATGGGAACAAACACGCCGTTTTCTCAGAGTTAAAGAAGGTGAATAATTACAACAAAAAAAACAAAAAAAAAACCCAGTGGTTCCTCAAGCTGGTATTCCCATGAATACATTATCTGTATATTAATAAACATTATCTGTATATTGATGCTGTAGGGCTGCGTGCAATGTCGGGGATACACTTATTCATGTTCTGGAAATGTAGTGTGAATATTAAGCATGTAGACACAGAGTAAAGACGCACAGGGGCTATTCAGTCAAGATAAACACCCCCCCCCCCCCAGGTGAATTAAATGGTTTGTAAAGAGCAATAGTACCGCAAGCAATGCGGCTTCTATATCAGTGGTTTAAATTAGGAATCTAACCCATGTCAGAATCACAATTGGGAAACTCTGGAGAAAGAAGAAAAAAAAGCAGAAGATTATAGGGGAAAGCCACAAGTTTCCAAAAAGAGTGGCAGATTAACAATGGCAAATCAGTAGTTAATGGTGTTGCTATACCAACAGTCCCGCCTTTCTTTCTAAGCCCCGCCTTTTTGGAGGTCACGGAATTATTTTCAACGTAAAACAATAAATGCATTGAATAGATATTGTACAAAACACAGGAAAATAAGAGAGGGGGAGCTGCCCACTTTATCTAGGGGTTTGCTAACAAATAAGACTATAGAAACCGGATACTGTATCGATCAGCTATTGGAGGTAATAATCCTAGAAATCTGTAGGTTTATTAACAGACATTACAGAGATTGAAGGCCACGGGCACCAGTGGTAGCAGAAAGAGTCACTCTGAGTTACAAGGTCAATGCAAGGTGCCAGCACAGTAAGGAAACTCTTAATATATCTGGATTATTTACAACTCGCAGAACAGCAACTTCTAAATTATTAACACTCCTTACGACTGGATTATTGCAGTTTTATTTCCACCTCCGTCTTTCAAGGTTATTGGCTCGGACACCCACGTGGGACAGGAATTAAATAGCCCTGGTACCAGAGATTCTACCTAGATGTGGTGCTGCTCTACAGCCGAACCGGCATGGTCCCTGCGCCCAGTACACACAGAGTACGGGGAATAAAGAGCGGAGATTTACATACTGTGACTAGTCACAAGGAAAGGGGCTTCACAGAAAACCCCCACGAGAGAGTACAAACACAATGAACAAGTGCGCGATAGATATTCAAGAAAAAAAAGACACAAAAGTGAGACATTAAGAAAGTAAAACAATAATAGTTATGTAATGTACGAATAAAAGAACAAATAAAAAAAGATATTAATAAGATCCAGGGCAGGAAAAGTATATATTCAATATATCTCTTTCATAGTTAAAACCTCGAGAGAGAGAGAGAGAGAGAGACAGAGAGAGAGAGAGAGAGAGAGAGATAGAGAGACAGAGACAGAGAGAGAGAGAGAGAGAGACAGAGAGACAGAGACAGAGAGAGAGAGAGAGAGAGAGAGAGAGACAGGCAGAGAGAGACAGAGAGAGACAGAGAGAGAGAGAGAGAGACAGAGAGAGAGAGACAGAGAGAGAGACAGAGAGAGACAGAGAGAGAGAGACAGAGAGAGAGACAGAGAGAGACAGAGAGAGAGAGAGAGAGACAGAGAGAGAGAGACAGAGAGAGAGACAGAGAGAGACAGAGAGAGAGAGAGAGAGAGACAGAGAGAGAGAGAGACAGAGAGAGAGAGAGAGACAGAGAGAGAGAGAGAGAGAGAGAGAGAGAGAGAGAGACAGAGAGAGAGAGAGAGAGACAGAGAGAGAGAGAGACAGAGAGAGAGAGAGAGAGAGAGAGAGAGAGACACAGAGAGAGACAGAGAGAGAGAGAGACAGAGAGAGAGAGAGACAGAGAGAGAGAGAGAGACAGAGAGAGAGAGAGAGAGAGAGAGAGAGACAGAGAGAGAGAGAGAGAGACAGAGAGAGAGAGAGAGAGACAGAGAGAGAGAGAGAGAGAGAGAGAGACAGAGAGAGAGAGAGAGAGACAGAGAGAGAGAGAGAGACAGAGAGAGAGAGAGAGAGAGAGAGAGAGAGATTGCAAGCTTTCAAGCTCAACTTTCTGGGTCTATTATGTCTAAAGACTCCTGGACATTGTCTGATCCAGCAGAAAACAATGCACGTCTAGCAGGAGATGCTTCATGCTGGAGACTAATATACATGCTGGCATGTAACTGTAATGTCACATACAGTTTGCAGAAATGCACATTTCAGAAGGAGACATTCCTGAAAAACCTGCCAAAGTATTGTGGGAAAATAAAGGCTTGTGACGTGTACTTATCGCTGCAGTATGAGGGGACACTAAAGGATATTTATAAGGTTTCTTTCTCCAGTAGAAAGCCCATGGCCCCCCTCGCCAGCCCTCCCCTGGTTGTGTTGGTTTCTGTTAATTGCAGGCCTTTATAGTAATATTGAAGGTTCAGCTCAGGAGGGCTTACCGCTATCCGAATCCGAAATAACTCCCCATCAGGGCTTACATTACGCATCTCCAGGAATTGTACTATATTAAGTTTAGGTCCGTTTTTTGTGAAATAATTAAGCCACTCACAGGGATTTTTTTAGCTAAGAAATCAGAAAGGTTATTTTTGCAACAGACACTATAGCTTAAAACATTGTTTGCACTGTATATGTAGAAAGTAAGGAATGAACTATAATCAGCAAGCGAATATATAGAGAATGAGAAGACACTGACTTGATATGCAAAAAATCTCATTTCAGTGTGCGATTTGCAAATTAAAGGGACTTTTAGTGCCCAAAATGCAAAAATTACAGCAGTTTGCAAGAAACCAGGAATGCCCACACGAGATGAGTAAAAGTAGTTTTCTTTTTTCCTGCAGGAACCAATGAGAATAATACCATTCAAATGAATGACATTTCCTGTCCTATCTAGTGATGTCATCAGACAATGTGTTACACTGTTAAAGAGTAAGGTCACTCAGAGGCCACATGATATAATTAATTTTATGAGCACAGGAAGTGGCTAATTGAAACAAAACTTTACATCAGTGTCTACATAATCAGTGCTGCTGCACCTGCAGTAAACATGCAGAGTAATCACAGGGGAGGGCTTGAGTCAAATATTAAAAATGTGATTTATACAGAATGCCTGCATCAAATCACACTGGGAAAAAAGCCTGTGCACTATACAAGCAGTGGTCTTCATCTTGCACCAAAGTGAGTTTGGGGACTAGACTGTCCTTTTAATTCACATGATGATGTCATAAGCAGAAGACTCCACAGGCATTTATCTTTTGCTTAATCTATGCATCTGCTTGCAATACTGCTCACACAATGTATGGATTATTTGTAATGCTGTACATTCAAAGTATTAGCACTGTTTAGGTGGTGAGGGTCTAACCATTCCAAGCACTGGCTGTGTAAGTGTATTACTGACTTAGTCTATCACTTACTCTGATATGCTGGAAACATTGTCACCTTCTTCCTGGGACCATAGAATTTAATTTCAATTGAATTGTAATTATGCATTGTTAGTCACTGCTTCTTCAGAGATAATCACCAGATAATGTATTGTGTATTATGCCACCTGTCATCACACACATTGCTGTGTCTCAACTTTGCAAATGAAAATGTGTGTGGCTTACCGAGCTGCGATACAGCACCAGGCAGCAGATGTCCACTAGAAACAGAGTGACCTGCAGACCCAAAACTATATACAATTTGTGTACATATAGTAAATGACAGCTAAACGCAAACACCACAGAAGTGTTAAAGCCATTGTCCAGGACTTGAAGGGGTTAATACAGATGTGCATGATGGTGACAAAGCACCTGTGAGCTCTGTGCATACCCATCATCTCTAGATTAACCATCTGATTGGCAACTAAAAGATGTTGGAGGGACCATCAGATTGGCTCCTAAGAGATGCTGGAGGAACCATCTTATTGATGCCTAAGAGATGCTGGAGGGACCATCTGATTGGCTCCTAAGGGGTGCTGGAGCAACCATCTGATTGGCTCCTAAGAGATACTGGAGGAACCATCTGATTGGCTCCTAAGGGGTGCTGGAGGAACCATCTGATTGGCTCCTAAGGGGTGCTGGAGGAACCATCTGATTGGCTCCTAAGAGATGCTGGAGGGACCACCTGATTGGCTCCTAAGAGATGTTGGGAAGTTTTAATTTAGAAGACAACCAGCCACATCATTATTATAAGCATAATCCCCCAAATAATGTTCTCAAACGTAAAACATTGCAAAAAGCTAAGAATGATTTATTTTAATGCAGCTTTCATACGTATTCATTAATTTCATCTATTTCTACTCTAAGTGGTTTTGTAACTGAAATTAAACCTGATAATAAATGTTGATGGATGCATTTATATTGGAAAGGAAAAACAATGTATATCAAAACTAACTTTGATACACCTGCTACTGCCTTAGAAAATGTAACTTTGTCATATAGTAACTAACATGGGAGCACTTAGACTAATAGTAATGTTTCTCTGTGATTTATGTTGTCTTTAGTTATATATATTTGGTGATACAGAGATTTCATTTAATACATTGTGCAGGGCCAACGGATAATGCAGAGGTACATATATATACTGTGACTTTATAAAAATGCATTATACAGGGCCAACTCTGTTCTTCTAGCAGGAGAAACTCACCAGACCCTGCACAATGTATAGAAGAATATATAGAAGAGCTCAGCTGGCCATGGATAATGCAGAGTTACATCTTTACACACTGTCACTTTATAACAATGCATTATACAGGACCAACTCTGTTCTTCTAGCAGGAGAAACTCACCAGGCCCTGCACAATGTATAGAAGAATATATAGAAGATCTCAGCTGGCCATGGATAATGCAGAGTTACATCCTTACACACTGTCACTTTATAACAATGCATTATACAGGACCAACTCTGTTCCTCTAGCAGGAGAAACTCACCAGACCCTGCACAATATATAGAAGAATATATAGAAGAGCTCAGCTGGCCATGGATAATGCAGAGTTACATCTTTACACACTGTCATTGTATAACAATGCATTATACAGGGCCAACTCTGTTCTTCTAGCAGGAGAAACTCACCAGACCCTGCACAGTGTATAGAAGAATATATAGAAGAGCTCAGCTGGCCATGGATAATGCAGAGTTACATCTTTACACACTGTCACTTTATAACAATGCATTATACAGAGCCAGCTCTGTTCTTCTAGCAGGAGAAACTCACCAGGCCCTGCACAATGTATAGAAGAATATATAGAAGAGCTCAGCTGGCCATGGATAATACAGAGTTACATCTTTACATACTGTCACTTTATAACAATGCATTATACAGGACCAACTCTGTTCTTCTAGCAGGAGAAACTCACCAGGCCCTGCACAATGTATAGAAGAATATATAGAAGAGCTTGGCTGGCCATGGATAACGCAGAGTTACATCTTTACACACTGTCACTTTATAACAATGCATTATACAGGGCCAACTCTGTTCTTCTAGCAGGAGAAACTCACCAGACCCTGCACAATGTATAGAAGAATATATAGAAGAGCTCAGCTGGCAATGGATAATGCAGCGTTACATCTTTACACACGGTCACTTTATAACAATGCATTATACAGGGCCAACTCTGTTCTACTAGCAGGAGAAACTCACCAGACCCTGCACAATGTATAGAAGAATATATAGAAGAGCTCAGCTGGCCATGGATAATGCAGAGTTACATCTTTACACACTGTCACTTTATAACAAATATTCATCTCTCAGTTCACCTTTTGGTAAATAGCTCCTGTAATTTCTGTTCCTCTGATTATTAATGGTTATTACAGAGCAAGTTGGAGGTGTGAAGAGATTTCTGATCTCTGCACCTCTACCTGTAAGAAGCACATTGTGTCCCTGTTGCTAAAGGTCTGTCCTCAATACAAGGGAGCGGTGCTCGCCTGCCCTTCCAGGAGATACCCGCCCTCCCCGCTACAAGTCAGCGCCGCGATGTCACACTTATAACTCTGAGCCGTGGAATGCATATGACACGCACTTAGCCTGCGGGAAGTGGCAGTCGAACTAACCACAAAAGACAGAGCAAAAAAATAAATAAAAAATCCAGAAGCAGGAGGATGATTCCTTCTTGCCTATATTTAGCAGATCACAGAGATGATAGCAATCCAAGGAGACAGTGAAATCCATGCCAACTCACTGAAACCAAACACAAAAGACTATCCATGGCAGCTTCCGAGATGGAAAGCCCAGGACGGGCACCGAGACAATAGATTAGAATGAAAAGGATGACTTCAAGCCAATTATTTCCCAGTATCCAAGTTTTAAAAAAAAAAAACAGAATTCCTCATCTTTTTATACAAAATAAACATTTAAATTGAATTTTTTGTCGGCTTTACCATACTGACGGGGGTTTACTAGCTTTTGTTAAACGGTTCACCAAACACACATTCGGTCAGCCCAAACCAACAAGTACTTATTGAATCCAGATGGAGTGACATTATCGCTGTGTTATCCTGTAAATGTAGAGAATAAAAAAAAAAAAGATCTATACATCGAGTTAGCAGTATTGGAAGCAAATGTACGAATTAAGGCGAAACATGCTTTAAATGATTAAAATTAGGCAATTCCATCACCTGATTTTTTTTTTTTTAATATACATAGGACCTTCTCTCCCATGAGAACTGGCGATTGCATCTTATTAGAAAACTCCGACACTTTGAGGTGCAGGAGTTTTTCTAAATAACCCCCAATGTATTGATCATTTTGAGAATTGGTTTTGCTCCCTACATAAACATATGTATTTTATTGTATGTGTATATATCACACAGAAGTATTACATACCACAAATGCCAACTTGATAAAGTTAGATAAACTCCCCTTTTCATCTGTAAGAATTCTTCATGCACATTTAAATAAGATTAACAAGATTAAAACATTTTAAAAAAGCTAATTTTCCTGGTTAATTGAGTGATCAATTGTCGAGCAGATGATTAATCTCAGGTTAGAAGTCTTGGTGTTTTTCTTCAGTATATGTCAGTCTTGTTCCCACTCTACCCCAGCAATCAGTGCAAAGTGAATAAAGTCTACTAAATACTTTACCTGTGCAGGAAGATTACGTAAAGTTCTGCAGAAGAACTAGGGATTTTTTTTTTCTCTTTAATTCAAACACAATGAGTTTTTGGCATGCTTGTTATTTCAAATATTGTGCCAATGGACAATGCATTCTCCCTCTCACGTCGATGTAACTATCAAGGGATTAACGATTTGCAAATGGAAACAAAAACAAAAAAAACATCTTCATTAGAAGACTTCCCAAAACCCCTGGAGCACATGGCACGAAGTCAGGTTCTGCCAATCACTGCCTACGCTTCTTAGACCGAATGCCCACTCCAAACAATTCCCTAACTGTTTAGGACAATATACAATAGGAAGATTAAAACAAAGAATAAAAAAACCTTTCTTGAACTCTTCGACAGGATACCTGTGCCGGTTACAACATAAAACTGTATATTCCATGCCAAAAATATTAAGGTTTAAAACATCTTGACAACCGACCTGATGAGCCGAGAAGGACACTGTATTCCGTCCCTCTTTGCAGGACTTTGCTTTCCGACTCTTTCGCTGCCTCTTCGTAACGATCCCAGTTGGAGACGATTTTCCTCCTTGCGAAACCTGAAGAAGCCACTTCCTCTTTGTGGATCTCTGCACCATCGTCACCGTCCTGCTGGAAAACATATATACATATATAGAAAACGGGTGGGTAGTTGTTTTTTTTTTTTATTATTATTTCATGACAGTCTCGGGTATATGTGATTATTCTTGGGAGCTGGGCTAATTAAAGTCAAATTAGAACCAAAGTTTTGGTAGAACAAAGGCTCAGAGACCAGGGTGAAGTTACGTCAACGACAGATACAAATCTGCTTTATGTTGTTCACGAAGGTAGCTGAGGTTAGAAGGTTTCTGGATTAAGGCAAGAATTCTGTAGCCATAGTGAGAAATGGGACATATCTTGGGAGAGGTTTAAGGGATTATTATCTGCAGAGCAGTGCAATGCACAGAAAAAAAACATTCACCAATTACCCAACATTGGTAGGCATGCACATTAAGCATTAACTGGATTTTGTGACAATTTAATAATGTTCTATGGATCTTCATAGACAATTGTCCTTCTATGGAGACTTTGCCCGTCCCTGGTAGTCATTTTGGTTCACTGTAATATTTTGAAGCATATCAGCTTAAAGGACAACTTATTGAGCCCTCTCTGCTCCATAGAACTCTATCAGTGGGCGGACATGTGGTTGGATCACATGAATGAAGATCTGACCCAAAATTCTAAACATGTCCGCCCCCTTTTAGAGTTACACAGAGCAAGAAGCTCAATAAGATGTGTACTATTAGTGCTTCTTACATCTATCCCTGGTGCACAAAAGAAGGGGGTTTATCTGCCCATCACTAAACAGAATTTTAGGAGAATGTAATGGAGAGATATTTTTCGATTTATACTCTTGCTAATATATTTGAGAAGTGATAGCAAGACAGACACTGGCATCTCAGTGTGAAGCCTGGAATAGCTCGCAGACTTTACAAGCTACATGAATTAAAAAGCAGGCATTTAAAACTAGGATATTTCCAAAAACCTGACATAGATTGTGAAATAGCAATAAAAAACGTTGCTCATTGTACAATATGAGATGCTTGGGTTGCTTGGGTCCTAGTAGGTTGGAACTTGGAGTCTGAGCAGTAATACTTCCTTTCTAAGTATTCTTGAAAGGATGTCAGGGTATTGATTACATCTATCGATTCTGTTGCACTGTATGAGTGAATATCTGTCATTTGTGCCTGTTTGTAATGGAATTTAACACCTCAACCAATCATTGTAAATGTAAAGAATAAAACCTAAATCAAAAAAGATCTACACATTGCATTAGAACTGCAAGCAAAGGCTTAGATGAAGAGATAGAAGCCCTTCACATATGTCTGCAGGGGTCTAGGACACTTGTTCGATGCATCTTCATCGTTGACAGTTCAGCGCGGCAGTTAGAACGCAGAACTGTCAGCAATGAAGTATAACGCGGCCGTTTGATCGTGGCTGCGGCTATGTAAGAGCTGACAGTTCAGCGCTGAACTGTCGGCTCTTACAAATGTAAAAGTAAAAAGAAAATACCCCCCCCTAATAAATGATTCCCAAACCCCAATACTAAAAATAACCCCAATACTAAAAATAACCCCCTAAACCCTAATACTAACCCCCGACCCCTAATAGAAACATAGAATGTGTCGGCAGATAAGAACCATTCGGTCCATCCAGTCTGCCCAATTTTTTTTGAGTACTTTTATTAGTACTAACCCCCTAAACCCTAACACCAACCCGCGACCCCTAGTACTAACCCCCTAAACAGTAATACTAACCCACGACCCCTAATACTAACCCCGACCCCTAATATTAACCCCCTAAACCCTAATACTAACCCCCTAAACCCTAATACTAACCCCCTAAACCCTAATAATAAAATTAACCCCTTAAACCCTAATACAAAAATTAACCCCAAACCCTAATACTAAAATTAACCCCCTAAACCCTAATTCTAACCACCCTTAAACTAAAATAGGTAAAATACTTACCTTTAGCGAAGAAATGTCCTGCGATGAAATCACCTTGGGATTTGATAAGAACAGCTTTCATTGGAAAATGCATTGTGGCATATCAAGCTACAAGGTCATGTCATAGAGGACACAACAGACCCATGTAAAACAATATTAATATATAATTTGCCTGTAACCCTGCTAACACAATATACAGATCATCACATCCTTTTGGAATTTTTACGTGCACGGTATATACAATATTTAGTTGATCGAATTTAAGCAAAGTGATGATCTGGGTTACGGGGGTCACCACTTACCTACAGACCTAGGAAATAAACTGTGCGTGGTTTATCCCAGACTCTATAGATTCATAAACTGGAATAATCCGCCAGCTGACTGATAAGTTATCAGTATTTTTTTATGGCAAAGGGAACATATTTTGTCTATTATTTGTCTTATGTTTCCAGTGTAAATGGCAGTCTGCGTGCCATGGTAATATTATTTTTGCTGGTTCTCTGTCCTACTGCTTGTGTGAATGATAGAATGTCTAAGTTAAACTATTCCCACAGACACCAACTGTTTATCAGATCCTCCCATCCCACTATTAAACATATATCAAAAGCCATCAACTAACATAACACTGCACATGCATACTCCTATCCGACTGATTTAAAGATGTATCATGCTGTAACCACATAGAAAATACTGTAAATAAAAACTCTCATTATATTTAGGGTTATGTATTAAAAAAAAAAATATATATCTGGGGGAAATAAAACAGAGCATGCATTCAGCAAGCCAATGTAGATGGCGTGGTGTATAAAGTAAAAGCAGAAGAGGGGGATTTGCCTTCTCAGTTATAAAACTTAATACCGTATATACTCGAGTATACACATTTTTTTGTGCTGAAAAATGCCCCCCTCGGCTTATACTCGAGTCGGTGTCTGGGGGAAAAAAAAATCTAAAACTTACCTTTCCTGCTCCGTCTCCCAGTGCTCTGAAGGTCCGTGGCTGTGAGGGAAGCGTTGTGCGCTCCCCTTCAGCCGCGCGGTCAACAAAGTGTGTTGAAACTTTTTTTTTAAACAAACTTTATTGATCCGCTCGGATGGAGGGGAGCTCACAACGCTTCCCTCACAGCCACGGACCTTCAGAGCACCGGGAGACGGAGCAGCAAAGAGGTAAGTACTGGGGTCTGGGAGAGGAGGGTGGCATAACGAGCATACTAAGGGGCAATATCCTGGAATATTAAATGGCATATTGGGGTCAATATCCTAGAATATTAAATGGCATATTGGGGGCAATATCCTGCAATATTAAAAGGCATATTGGGGGCAATATCCTGGATTATTAAATGGCATATTGGGGGCAATATCCTGGAATATTAAATGGCATATTGGGGGCAATATCCTGGAATATTAAATGGCATATTGGGGGCAATATCCTGGCATATTAAATGGCAGATTGGGGGCAATATTTACCAGTAGCTGCCTCATTTCCCACCCTAGGCTTATAATCGAGTCAATATTTTTTCCCAGTTCTTTGTGGTAAAATTAGGTGCCTCGACTTATATTCGGGTCGGCTTATACTCGAGTATATACAGTATTTATTTTCCTTTTAAAAAAATGAACTTTGCATGGAGGAACCAAACAATGTTTCAGTGTAAAATGCAGAGAGGGCTGAAGTGGGTCAACAAGAAGGCTAGTTTAAATAGTGTTTTAATACTGGAATGGATAAATATGTTGGAAAGTTAGACCATGGGACAGATTAGGATAGCTTACACATAAGATTTGATGTTATATAATGGGGATATACTCTCTCTTGGTGGTTGAGATTATATGTTTTATGGAATACTGATGTTTTGTTCCCGGAGTATTTCACGAGTCCTTTCTGTATATTATATGATACAGATGGTTTATATAGGATTGTCTGATTGTGATTCAGGGATAGGAGACTTTGGGAGAGGTTGACTTGGGTGTTATATGTTGTATGTTTTGTAATTTTCTATAACTGATAACTAAAAAAAATATAAATATATATATATATATATATATATATATATATATATACATACAAATACATAATCCCTTATATATCACAGCATTGGAGTAGAACATATGTGAGAATTAGCAAACGTGACTTTAAAATGATGTCAACTAATCAAGGCAGTATTCCTGCGAACTACTGAACAGAGATCATTGTAACTACACACGTGTGTGGGTAATGCTGCAGCAAACTGTAACCCCCTACACAATATCACCCAGTTACTACACCTGTAGAGCAAGAAGGAAGCCTTAATAGAGGCTAATATATCCAAAGTGAATATATGCCGAGCAAAACTAATACAATAGATCACTGCTATCCTCTGGTATATATATATATATATATATATATATATATATATATATATATATATATATATATATATATATATATATAAAAAGATCATTTCTGGGGTGAAGTTCTAAAAGTGATGTCACCAGCAGGAACATTCCACTGGTTTCCATGGTGATTGGATCACTTTTAGAATACTGACCTGCTGAGTGCATCACACTTTGACCTTTGCCCTCTTGTTGCCCTTCAGACACATCACCCTTTTTGCCTCATCGCCCCTTAAAGAGAAAGCACCCATTGTAGCAGTAGTTATAAAGCACACATTTGCTTATGTAGCTGTAATGCAGTTGCTTTTTAATTTTATTGCGTTGAATATGTGCTAATCAGACACGCTGAGAATATTAAGATTAACGAAGATCCAATTAGAACAATCAGTCCGCTTCCAACAGGATTAAAAGAGTATAATTTGCCTATGTTGTAAAATTAAATCATTTATTTACAAAAGATTAGCTGAGAGATGCACGGACAATGTGACTCAAATGATTCAATCAACCCTTTCTTGCTCTGATAGCAGCCGAGCAGCAAGCAGTGGAGTCATGAATGCTATCGCAGGGGGCTTCTGGCTTCTGTTGTGACACTAGCTTTTTGGTTTTATATTCCAGATATCCAGTCATGCTGTTACAGGTAACATAGGCTTTGTCCAAAACCTCCTTTTGTGTTTATACACTTGGCACATACTTTCGACGGTTTAGAAGCAAGGGGAGGGCTGGCAGCCTTTGGCTCACGAAGGCAAAAACAAGTTAGTGGCCAGTGGTACAACTCCATCAGCCCAAATTTTAGCATCAAAGATAGATACAGATAGAGACAGGCAACACACAGAAATAGAATGAAAACATCCATCAAATGAGATGCAAAATGAATAGGAAATACAGTCAGACGTTGCCTTTTAAAATTATCAACTTGGACTATCTTAACACAGCATTGTGCCACTGGAACATAGGAGTGATGCTGCTGGTAATGTGCCTCTGTCCATTGGAACACAGGAGTGATGCTGCTGATAATGGGCCTCTGTCCATTGGAACACAGGAGTGATGCTGCTGATAATGGGCCTCTGTCCATTGGAACACAGGAGTGATGCTGCTGATAATGGGCCTCTGTCCATTGGAACACAGGAGTGATGCTGCTGATAATGGGCCTCTGTCCATTGGAACACAGGAGTGATGCTGCACTCCTGCAGCAATAATGGGCCTCTGTCCATTGGAACACAGGAGTGATGCTGCTGATAATGGGGCTCTGTCCATTGGACCACAGGAGTGATGCTGCACTCCTGCAGCAATAATGGGCCTCTGTCCATTGGAACACAGGAGTGATGCTGCTGATAATGGGCCTCTGTCCATTGGAACACAGGAGTGATGCTGCTGATAATGGGCCTCTGTCCATTGGAACACAGGAGTGATGCTGCTGATAATGGGCCTCTGTCCATTGGAACACAGGAGTGATGCTGCTGATAATGGGGCTCTGTCCATTGGAACACAGGAGTGATGCTGCTGATAATGGGCCTCTGTCCATTGGAACACAGGAGTGATGCTGCACTCCTGCATCAATAATGGGCCTCTGTCCATTGGAACACAGGAGTGATGCTGCTGGTAATGGGCCTCTGTCCATTGCAACACAGGAGTGATGCTGCTGGTAATGGGCTTCTGTCCATTGGACCACAGGAGTGATGCTGGTGATAATTGCCCTCCGTAATGGGGAATTTAAACATGCATGGTTTATTAGATAAAACCAATGACAAATCGGAATAAGAAAAAGAAAATTGGGAAAAGGACTGGATGGGTTGAATGTGCTAACACATCCTTATGTTCTTCTGTACACCTATATAGATATTCTATTGGAAATCAGTGGCTTCCAGTTACCATAGTAATTGACAGCATTAATACTGTCTCCACTGCATTTCTGATCCATCTGATGTTATTTTGATGAATTTGCTTTTCCTTCACAAACAAGTACACTTCTACGTGACCCCCAAACATTTGAACGGCAGTGTATAATCAGTACATTGGACCCCTCTACTTCTAATCTATAAAAACGAGGCCCACTCACTGGGTCAGCAGTGAGTGATTATCTATCAGAAAGGGTCTTCATAACCCACTCGTCTAGCGATGTTCCTTGAATTCGCGGACTAGTGACGCTTGGGTACATCTGGTCATTGTATTAATATTGCTGCCACCTACCCCAAAAAGATCCAACAGAATACTAAGAGTATATGGTCACCGGAATGGGAATACACTTGACATGTGCATTCGTTTTCGGATGAATGCATTTTCGTCCGAAAATAGCATTTTCGTCCATTCGTCCGAAAAACGAATAACGAAAATGCTAATCTAAGCTAATGCTAAGATAATTCATAAATGTATGAATGGAGACTCTGTCTCCGTGTAGTGAAATGCCGACAGCCTATAAACCGAACGTTCGGTTTATAGAATAGCAATAGGATTTCATGTATTCCATAAGCCGAAAGTCTATAATTCTTATGAATGGGTTCAAAGAAAGGCACTACTACTGTACGTTTACTATAAGCCGAAAGTCTATAAACCGAAGGTCATTTGGTTTAAAGACTTTCGGTTTATAGAATACATAGAATTACATGTAATTCTATGTATTCTATAAATCGAAAATCTATAAACCGAACGACCTTCGGTTTATAGAATTTCGGCATATAGAAAACATGTAGTACTATTGCCTTTCTATGAACCGAACGAGAGCCCCATTCATAAGAATTTCTTATGAATGGGGCTCTCGTTCGGTTTATAGAAAGCCAATAGTATTACACGTATTCTATAAAACGAACGAATAAAACAAAACTAAAATAATGAACGAATTTCGTCTGAAACGAATGCAGTAATGAACTAAATTCGTTTTAGACGAAATAAATAACATTTTCGTTCGAATGGACGAAAACGAAAGGAAAATTTTAGTTTTGCACATGTCTAGAATACACAATGCTACTGCACTGACACTACATTACTTCCCTTCTCTGACAATCCCAAGATCTCCCAAAGTTACCCAGCCAGCCTTAAAATCCCCAAGAGGTGAAGATAATCATCATGTAACATCTACACAGGCTGCAAGTACGACATGTTCTTAGCATAAAGAATAGAATATATAAAGCACCCTTGGGACACAATGGATTCCTGCCGGAGATGTTAAAACACTTATTGTATCCATCATTCAATGGCTTATGAAACATGCTGACAACGATGAGCATGATGGGAATTGGGCTTTTGTTTCACAGTATATTATTACATTATAACAAAGGACAGCATTGAACAGAGAGCAGTACTGATATTTAAGTTACCGAAACAGAGGCTTTTAAAGTAAATGTGACATGGGTGAGCTAGTCAATTCCTCAAACGTGGTAAGTCTATCTATAAGACACAATGATCAGCCATGACCCTAAAGATCCCGAACAGCCATAGTTACCTAAACAGTATCTAGCAAGGGAATGTAAGGGTAAGATAGGGATCTGTTCCTTGTCATAAACTGACTCTGTAACTCTGCTGTCTTCCAGCCACTTCAATAGAGCCTTAAAAGCATGCCAGATGTAGCAGATGGGGGGGGTGCCATTTTTTTAAAAAAAAAATTAAATATTATTTATCTTTATTTCTTGGCAAAATAACACAAATCACAAAATACATCAATAAATGTAGGTTAAAAAAAAAAAAACACTTGAATGGAAAATGTAACCAATAAAGGGGGAAAAAAAAAACAATTCTCGAAATATAGTCAAATGGGATGGATAAATTGGGGGTCCAATTTGATATATTTGAGCAGTAGGTAGCTTTAGGCCGCTAGTCATGGCAGAGGGAATTGAGAAGGGAATTTCAAATGTAAGGCCAAACTAGCCGAGTTGGAAAAACGCTCCTAATCAGCTAAATGGGACGATTTTCTCCAACTCGGCCTCTTTGCCCTTGTACAGGTTTGGGATTGTGATGCTGGGTGAAAACGCAGGAGAATCACAATAGGAGCTGTTCATTCTGCGGGCTGGGTAAATGGGTTGTGCACAATGCCACGCAGGTCTCAGCAGTGCAACCAGTGTTAAAATGTCAATGTCCTGAAAGACGCAAGACTCGAATAATGAGATTTGGATCCAGATGCCCCGGCGATAGAACTGGCAAAATGGTTCTCCGAGGCCTCTTAAGCATAAATCTTTGCTAATGACTGTGATTACTGAATTATGCACAAAGAACGTTTTATTGTTGAGAAAGAAATTGTCTGGCAAGGGCACCTCTTTACAATCAGGGACTGGCTGGGCTCCTGTTTAATGTGTGCTCACTAATGGTTTGCAATTGAGGCCAAAACCAAAAAAATAATACTGCTTGGTGCAAAACAGACCTTAAAACCCCAGCTAAATCTGCACCACAGAGCACAATTATCCGAGCAGCCCTGGCTCTGTACAGAGTGTATGCTTGTCCTTTCTGCACAGCGTGACATCTGGGATAAGGAACAGGTGGGCAAGATTGTGGCATCATCCACGTGCTGTGGGTATGTGCCAGTCAATAACAGAGAACACTGCAATGATAATGCATCTACTTGTGACAAAGAAGACTGTGATTGTGTCAACAGATACAGGGGAAATTTACCAGCCCAGGATTCACATCCCCTATTCCACTTAGCATCCCCCCAGAGACTGGGGGAAAGTCGATTGGGTTTAGCTTAAACTAAATGGGCATAAACAGGCAAAGTGAGAAGTGGGAGAGGGTGGGGCAAAAAAACTACCCACAAAGCTGCCACATTGCTCCTAAAAAATACCACTCTCACCTGCTCCTCCCTGAAGAACACACAAGACTGTGTGATACCTATACCTGTGACACTATCAAGGACAATTTGGATGGATACAAGTCACAAAGGCAGTGGGAGCACCAAGAGAAAGTGGGGTATTCCAGCATCGTAGTACCAAGAGAAAGTGGGATATTCCAGCATCGTAGTACCAAGAGAAAGTGGGGTATTCCAGCATCGTAGTACCAAGAGAAAGTGGGGTATTCCAGCATCGTAGTACCAAGAGAAAGTGGGATATTCCAGCATCGTAGTACCAAGAGAAAGTGGGGTATTCCAGCATCGTAGTACCAACAGAAAGTGGGATATTCCAGCATTGCAGTACTAAGAGAAAGCAGAGTATTCCAGCATCACAGTGTTAAGAGAAAGAGGGGTATTCCTGCATCACAGTACCAAGAGAAAGGGGGGTATTCCAGCATCGCAGTACCAAGAGAAAGGGGGGTATTCCAGCACCGCAGTACCAAGAGAAAGGGGGGTATTCCAGCACCGCAGTACCAAGAGAAAGGGGGGTATTCCAGCACCGCAGTACCAAGAGAAAGGGGGGTATTCCAGCATCGCAGTACCAAGAGAAAGGGGGGTATTCCAGCATCGCAGTACCAAGAGAAAGGGGGGTATTCCAGCATCTCTGTACCAAGAATTCAAGCACAGCCAGAGGTCATTGGTAAACAGACAGACAGGCAGACAAAGGGTCACAACCAGCAGACCAAACATATATATATATATCATTACACAAAATAACAGAGCAGCAGGTGAAGTACTTGACAATAAGACGCTGTGTGCAATGCTTACTAGGAAAGAAACTGCAAATACAAATAGCATTCCATGGGAAAAGGCTGGGGGATAATAAAGCTAGGGGGACATGGTCACCTAAATCTTGATTATACTGTGAACGCAGAGAATAAAAACTGATCTCAACATTGTGTCAGCAGAATTACAGAAAACGCACATAACAAACAAAAAACGGGGGTTTAAATCTGTCTGTGGTGTCTCCTGTTGATGACATCACCTGTGGCTTCAAGCCACAGATGATGTCATAAACAGGAGACTCCACAGACACATTGAAAATAGGTTTTTCTCCTAATTGAGGCATTTGCATGGAATCCTGCTAACACAGTATAGATCTTTTTTTTATTTTCTACATTCAATTTAAAATTATTGTTTAGGTGACAGATTCCCTTTAGGACATGGATGGGACAAAGCACTAGAGAGGAGCTATGGGTCACAATGATTCCAAAGCACTAGAGAAAGAGACCAGCTCCAGAACACTCACACCAAGAGTTTAATGCATGCTACTAATCCCCAGCGTAACTCTGCAGGAAGATGGTACGCTCTGAGGAGCTGTTTTAAACATGTGCAATGAATTCCCCTGTTGTAGAGAAATTGACAGGTACAAAAGGTGTACAGAAGGCATCTCCCCAGCCACACTCCTGTTGGGTAACATCAAGTAAAAGTATATTTACAGGCAAGACGGATAACCTTAGTGTCCATGGAAGAACACACACAACTCCAAAGCCTGCATCTGTATGCAGAGCTAGCTAAAGATACACAGCCCAGCTTGTGTGAAAAGGAGGGGTACAGAGAAAAGCACTAAGGTCCAGCTGGATTTATTAGGTGCAAGAGAACACAGTGTTATATAGGACTAGAATAGTAATGCTGCCTCTCTAACCACAGACCTGGAACAAGTGCTGTTTAAAAGACAACAAAACTTTATTTTAACCCTTGCTTACATCTTCTTTAAAGGAGGGGGGGGGGGGGGGGCATTCGCCGACCCGGCCCGAGCTGCCTGCTTCCCAGCGAAGTATCATGGCTGCCGGTCTGAGGACAAACTGGTATGGACTATCAAAACTACCTGCCTGTTTATCCTCATAATAGGAATTCTAAATATCTCATTTGTGCTTCAAGAACATTGCGTTAGCAGAAATTTGCAAGGAATGCATAAATCAGGAGAAAATGTGTTTTTGTGGCTGGATATACAAATATCATATTTACTGAATGTTCATTTGCATATGAAGCCACCAGTGGAATACATTTATCTCTTGTTCTCTCTAGAAGATGAAATATCCTACATTAAGAATGGCCTGTTTTTGTATATGCTCCCATACGCTTAGTGTTTGCGTATATTGCATCAACAGAAGTAGCATGATCTAGCGTCTCTTGGATGAAGCAAGGGTTAATACTGTGCCCCCTTCTGGGGAAATAAAGAGTTTAGTGGTCCTTTTAAACTAAATTAGTGAAGCACACAATATACATGAGTTGTTCAAGCAGAGACATGTACATGTCCATACAGGCGATGTTTATTGGGCTTCCCCATGCATCTCTACATGAGTTCAATCACTGACTCTCAAAGATGTTTGAGAATGGTCAGTACTTGGGATGTATGGGAAGATCAATCCTGGAGAAAGCCTGCAAAGTGTACTTTGTCAAGGCAAGTATTGCAAAAATAAAGAAATTTAAATAATAAAAAAAAGCATTTCTTTTTTATTAAAAATTGTAATCTTTAATATGGTATAGATTTAATACAGGTGGGAATTATCCTTGAATCGCAATCACTGTATAAATAGTGACACCTAGTGACCAGGGAAGGAAAGCCACTGGATATAGAAAACAATGTTCCTCAATATCGCTGTAAAGGCGATGGCCTGATATGCAAGGTTCATTGGACGAGCCTGTGTTTCTACAATCTACACCAGGGAGTGGAATAAAAGGGATTTTATGGGCATGCAGAGAAGTGATGGGCACTAGATATCAAAAATAAACCTCCCTTTTAAGTAAAGTAAAAAAGGTTTTGAATTGGCTCCACACCCAGCTTTTCCAAATAATTACAAACAAGGCTTCACTAAAAATAGTCACATAGCTTTATCTTAAGATATCCTTCTGTGTACAATATCAAGTTTATCACAGTCCACATAATGTATTCTATTCCAAGAGCACAGGAAGTGACTAAATACTTTATATTCTCAGTGTCTTTAAAGGCACATCTAGTCCCCAAACTCACTTTGGTGCAAGATGAGGATCACTGCTTGTATAGTGCACAGGCTTTTTTCCAGTGTGATTTGATGCTGGCATTCTGTATAAATCAAATTTTTTTATTTTTGACTCAAGCCCTCCCCCAGTGATTACTCTGCATGTTTACTGCAGGTGTGGCAGCACTGATTATATAGACACTGAGAATATAAAGTTTTGTTTCATTTATTCACTTCCTGTGCTGCTGGAAAATAATACATTGTGTGGACTGTGATAAATGTGTTCTTGTACACAGTTGAATCTCTTGACAGTGCAACACATTGTCTGATGACATCACTACAGAGACAGGAAATTCCATTCATTTTTAATGGATTTATTCTAATTGGTACCTGCATCAAAAAAAGAAAGAAAGAAGGAAATTGACTTTTTACTCAGCTAGTGTGGGCAGTCCTGGTTTCCTGCAAACGACTATGATTTCACAATTTCATCTAGCTGTAAGTATTTTGTTGAAAGCACATTAATGCATTCATATTTGGAGGATGCATGTTGGGCACAGACAGTCCCTTTAAATGTGAAATGGAAGGCACTACTGCCGAAAAATTGGGTGTATCTCCACTGATTCAGCTCTCCTGTAGCTACTTCTCTTTTTCCCATGCATTTTTTTCTGTTGTTACACCTTATGTAAGTATGCATCTTCTGTTTTGTGTATACAGCATATTGTGTGTGCACCTCCTATGTTTAGGTTCATCTCCCCCTCCATTTTTTTTCTTTACCTATAGATAAAGTTAACATGAACTAACATATATTATTCATTAAAATAGTCTAATAATTGTGTTATAAGTTAAAAGCAGTTAACATTCATACTATAGTCAAAGCGGTATAAGAACTCCTGTTGCAAGCATATACTGTACATTGAACGTTATTCAATCTGCTTTTATGATTGTGTTATTAAATGGGACTGTGTCACCTAAACATTGCTTATAAGGTGAATGTATAGAAAAAAAAATATCTATACACTGTGTTAGCAGAATTGCCGCAAACACCTAAAAGAGGAGAAAATGTGCTTTAAATGTGTCTGTGGTGTCTACTGCTTATGACATCACCTGTGGCTTGCAATGTAAATTACACAGTAACCCTAGTAACACAGCCTGGGGCTGGATACTGGTGCAGTAACCATGGTAAGACAGTCTGGGGCAGGGTGCTGGTGCAGTAACCATGGTAATACAGCCTGAGGCTGGATACTGGTGCAGTAACCATGGTAAGACAGCCCGGGGCTGTTTACTGGTGCAGTAACCATGGTAATACAGCCCAGGGCTGGCTACTGGTGCAGTAACCATGGTAATACAGCCCGGGGCTGGCTACTGGTGAAGTAACCATGGTAATACAGCCCGGGGCTGGCTACTGGTGCAGTAACCATGGTAATACAGCCCAGGGCTGGCTACTGGTGCAGTTAACATGGTAACAGAGCCCGGAGCTGGATACTGGTGCAGTAACCATGGTAACACAGCCCGGGGCTGGCTACTGGTGCAGTTAACAGGGTAACACAGCCCGGAGCTGGATACTGGTGCAGTAACCATGGTAACACAGCCCAGAGCTGGCTGCTGGTGCAGTAACCATGGTAACACAGCCCAGAGCTGGCTGCTGGTGCAGTTAACAGGGTAACACAGCCCGGAGCTGGCTGCTGGTGCAGTAACCATGGTAACACAGCCCAGAGCTGGCTGCTGGTGCAGTAACCATGGTAACACAGCCCGGAGCTGGATACTGGTGCAGTAACCATGGTAATACAGCCCGGGTTGAATACTAGTACTGACCCCCTAGTCTGTGGCCGTCTAGCTTGTTGTCCACTGCAGACACTCAGTGATACTACACGTTAAGAGACAGCACAGGCTCCGCCTCTTCCGGTTCTCACCTTCCTCTCCTGGTCCCTCAGAGTCCTATAATGTGCGGCCTCCCTGTCGGGTGCGGGCCGCCGGTCCCCGCTCGGCCTCCTCCTTCCACCTCCTCTCCTGTGTCGGCCACGGCCACGTTCCATCCCGCCTGGTGCAACCGCAAAAACCTTCCCCCCGCCGCCACGGCGCCTTTACATAGATTGCGGAGTGCACCGGGAAAAGCGCTCCGCCGCAAACAGCGACATAAGAGGATTGTTCTTCATATAGTGTATCATACAGACAGTATAATATATAGTGTATTATATACAGACAGTATCTTCATATAGTGTATCATACAGACAGTATAATATATAGTGTATTATATACAGACAGTATCTTCATATAGTGTATCATACAGACAGTATAATATATAGTGTATTATATACAGACAGTATCTCCTTCATATAGTGTATCATACAGACAGTATCTCCTTCATATAGTGTATCATACAGACAGTATAATATATAGTGTATTATATACAGACAGTATCTTCATATAGTGTATCATACAGACAGTATAATATATAGTGTATTATATACAGACAGTATCTTCATATACTGTATCATACAGACAGTATAATATATAGTGTATTATATACAGACAGTATCTCCTTCAAATAGTGTATCATACAGACAGTATAATATATAGTGTATTATATACAGACAGTATCTTCCTATAGTGTATCATACAGACAGTATAATATATAGTGTATTATATACAGACAGTATCTTCATATACTGTATCATACAGACAGTATAATATATAGTGTATTATATACAGACAGTATCTCCTTCAAATAGTGTATCATACAGACAGTATAATATATAGTGTATTATATACAGACAGTATCTTCATATAGTGTATTATATACAGACAGTATCTTCTTCATATAGTGTATCATACAGACAGTATAATATATAGTGTATTATATACAGACAGTATCTTCATATAGTGTATCATACAGACAGTATAATATATAGTGTATTATATACAGACAGTATCTTCATATACTGTATCATACAGACAGTATAATATATAGTGTATTATATACAGACAGTATCTCCTTCAAATAGTGTATCATACAGACAGTATAATATATAGTGTATTATATACAGACAGTATCTTCATATAGTGTATCATACAGACAGTATAATATATAGTGTATTATATACAGACAGTATCTTCATATACTGTATCATACAGACAGTATAATATATAGTGTATTATATACAGACAGTATCTCCTTCAAATAGTGTATCATACAGACAGTATAATATATAGTGTATTATATACAGACAGTATCTTCATATAGTGTATTATATACAGACAGTATCTTCTTCATATAGTGTATCATACAGACAGTATAATATATAGTGTATTATATACAGACAGTATCTTCTTCATATAGTGTATCATACAGACAGTATAATATATAGTGTATTATATACAGACAGTATCTCCTTCAAATAGTGTATCATACAGACTGTATAATATATAGTGTATTATATACAGACAGTATCTTCATATAGTGTATCATACAGACAGTATAATATATAGTGTATTATATACAGACAGTATCTCCTTCATATAGTGTATCATACAGACTGTATAATATATAGTGTATTGTATACAGACAGTATCTCCTTCATATAGTGTATCATACAGACAGTATAATATATAGTGTATTATATACAGACAGTATCTCCTTCAAATAGTGTATCATACAGACAGTATAATATATAGTGTATTATATACAGACAGTATCTTCTTCATATAGTGTATTATATACAGACAGTATCTTCTTCATATAGTGTATCATACAGACTGTATAATATATAGTGTATTATATACAGACAGTATCTTCATATAGTGTATCATACAGACAGTATAATATATAGTGTATTATATACAGACAGTATCTCCTTCAAATAGTGTATCATACAGACTGTATAATATATAGTGTATTATATACAGACAGTATCTTCATATAGTGTATCATACAGACTGTATAATATATAGTGTATTATATACAGACAGTATCTTCATATAGTGTATCATACAGACAGTATAATATATAGTGTATTATATACAGACAGTATCTCCTTCATATAGTGTATCATACAGACTGTATAATATATAGTGTATTATATACAGACAGTATCTCCTTCAAATAGTGTATCATACAGACAGTATAATATATAGTGTATTATATACAGACAGTATCTTCTTCATATAGTGTATTATATACAGACAGTATCTTCTTCATATAGTGTATCATACAGACCGTATAATATATAGTGTATTATATACAACAGTATCTTCTTCATATAGTGTATCATACAGACAGTATAATATATAGTGTATTATATACAGACAGTATCTTCTTCATATAGTGTATCATACAGACAGTATAATATATAGTGTATTATATACAGACAGTATCTTCATATAGTGTATTATATACAGACAGTATAATATATAGTGTATTATATACAGACAGTATCTCCTTCATATAGTGTATCATACAGACAGTATAATATATAGTGTATTATATACAGACAGTATCTTCATATAGTGTATCATACAGACAGTATAATATATAGTGTATTATATACAGAAAGTATCTTCTTCATATAGTGTATCATACAGACTGTATAATATATAGTGTATTATATACAGACAGTATCTTCTTCATATAGTTTATTATATACAAACAGTATCTCCTTCAAATAGTGTATGATACAGACAGTATAATATATAGTGTATTATATGCAGACAGTATCTTCTTCAAATAGTGTATCATACAGACAGTATAATATATAGTGTATTATATACAGACAGTATCTCCTTCAAATAGTGTATCATACAGACAGTATAATATATAGTGTATTATATACAGACAGTATCTTCTTCATATTGTGCGTTATACAGACAGTATAATATATAGTGTATTATATACAGACAGTATCTCCTTCAAATAGTGTATCATACAGACAGTATAATATTTAGTGTATTATATACAGACAGTATCTTCTTCATATTGTGCGTTATACAGACAGTATAATATATAGTGTATTATATACAGACAGTATCTGCTTCATATAGTGTATTATACAGACAGTATCTTCATATCGGGTGTAATACAGACAGTATCTTCATATAGTAAGTTATACAGATAGTATCATCATATCTTCATATTGTGTGTTATACCGTCAGTATCTCTATATAGTGCATTATACAGACAGTATCATCATACAGTGCGTTATACAGACAGTATCATCATATAGTGTGTTATACAAGAAAGTGTATTATACAGATGCTCTGCTTCCTCTCAGGGTCCCTGTGGGCTCTTTAATGTGCGGCCTCCCTGTCGGATTCAGCCCAACTTGATACTTGAAACAGCTGAGTTCACCTGATATAATCTGATTTCACACCAATTACAGCACATTCTCAGAGGGCATCATGTAAGCTGGTGCAAAGGAAGCCAGTCCACTGTCTCTGTACTCCCTCTCACTGATGTCACTGAAATTAAGAAGCCCCGACAAAATAATTTTCAATGTGAAACTACAAGAGTACTGTCAATTATTTTAAAGTAAAACACATGGATTTCACAAATATTATACACATGTAAAACATACAGAACATAAGCTAGGAGGATCTGTCCCTTTAAGCTGGTAGGGTACTCGAGATGGAGTGTTCAGGATTCTCAGCCTTGCATAAAGCCCTGTGTATCTCTCTGTGTGAGAACCTGTTTACAAACAGTGCTTCCTGCCTATGCGATAAAACACAGTGATAATATATATGACAGCTGAGATATTCTAACGATAGAAGCTTGATGCATTTAGGCAATTATACTAAAAACATCACATAGCAACTTAAACCAAATGCGGCTGATGTCATCATCAGAATATGATTATCCTTACAGCTGTCAAGAAGTACCCACCTAGATTATCTCCTGTATGTTCCGTATGCACTTATTTTTACTTTGAAACAATTTACAGTTCTCTTTATTTTTACGTTGAAAATTAATTTATCCCAGGCTTCTAAATTCAGTGAATGGGAGTGAACAAGAAGTGAGCTGGCTTCCTCTGCGGCAGTTTTCATGCTCCCCCTCTTTCGAAAGAGCTGGCATGAGCTGTTTTTGTGGAATCAGCCTCTCTCTGTAGAGCTTGACTTTTGCCGGTGCTTGGAATGGATGTGGAGCATGCGCCAGCCAGCTGTGTGCAATGTAATAAAAGATGTTGGTGATTGGGCAGATACACCGGACTGTTATAGGAACAGCAATCAATCAGTTACACTTTGTGTTCAGTTTTTTGGACTGATACAGAATGTATCTAAATACACAACCATACCTCCTGGCAAATCGTGTTGTCAAGGGCGGAGCTTGGGAGTTTGAGTGGCAGCACCATCGCAGTTGGGCGGCACCGATGTCATTGTTGCGGGCAGCGATTGAGCATGCTCATAATGCTGTGCAGCATGCGGTGTCACAGACACCAAAAAATGAGATCGGAAATCCCCTGTCCTCCCCGAGCTCTACCTCTGTCCCAAAATCAGGAGTTAAGGTCAGATCTATTCAGGTAACTGATCATACAGCTGTATGCGTGGAATGAGAAGTAGGAGGAGTTAATGTCAGATCTATTCAGGTAACTGATCATACAGCTGTATGCATGGAATGAGAAGTAGGAGGGGTTAATGTCAGATCTATTCAGGTAGCTGATCATACAGCTGTATGCATGGAATGAGAAGTAGGAGGGGTTAATGTCAGATCTATTCAGGTAGCTGATCATACAGCTGTATGCATGCAATGAGAAGTAGGAGGAGTTAATGTCAGATCTATTCAGGTAGCTGATCATACAGCTGTATGCATGGAATGAGAAGTAGGAGGGGTTAATGTCAGATCTATTCAGGTAGCTGATCATACAGCTGTATGCATGGAATGAGAAGTAGGAGGAGTTAATGTCAGATCTATTCAGGTAGCTGATCATACAGCTGTATGCATGGAATGAGAAGTAGGAGGAGTTAGGTCAGATCTATTCAGGTAGCCGATTATACAGCTGTATGCATGGAATGAGAAGTAGGAGGAATTAATGCTAGATCTATCCAGGTTAATAGCAAAAATACCAACAATTTAGAAAGTTTTTATTGAGAGAGATCCCCCCTAAGGCTACAAGAAACAAAACAGTGATTTTGGTTGGAATGGGCCCTTGAAGGGCAGCTGTTTCAATTGCACATAACTTCACTAGTGCCATGTTAGTATATATCTGTCCCAGCATGCAGGGGTACGGTGACCCTGGTACCTCTCTGTGAGTCACATTGCCTGGACATTGTTGTGATTACAGCAGCTAGTTATCTGCACTGTAAATAAAGCCCATATCATCCCCTGTACACAGAACATTATCTGTAAAGTGGCTATGCCCTTTCTATGAATCATTTACCATTTATCTGACTGAGATAATTGTTTACTTTGCTTTTATTTTTGCATTGAATAATACGGTATGACATTGGACTGGAAATTCTAATCGGCACTTAGCGAGCAAGAGACAGGAACTAGAGTATCGACTACTAGGGACAATGCATCAGACTCCTGAATTAGAGGAAAAACATTGATCTGGTGGAATACCCCCTAGATTGTAAGCTCTGCGAGCAAGGCTCTCTACTAGAGTTGAGCGGACACCTGGATGTTCGGGTTCGGCAGGTTCGACCGAACGTCGAAAAAAATGTCCGGGTCCATGCTCGAACTTGACCCCGAACCCGAACCCCTTCGAAGTCAATGGGGACCCGAACTTTTGGCCACTAAAATGCCTCTAAAAAAGTTCTGGAAAGGTCTAGAGGGCTGCAAAAGGAATTAAAATGTGGGTTAGAGTAAGACAAGTGCCCTGCAAACAAATATGGATAGGGAAATAACTTAAAATAACATAAAATACATAAAAATGAAAAATACAGCTGAGCCATAAAATAACACTAGATGGAATCTTTGATTTTAGCTTTAGAAGAACATAAATCTAAATCTAAAGCATGGCTGCCAGGAGGATCAACAGAATTATCCATTTGAGAGAGGGTTGGAGTGCAGGGTATTCTCTTTCTGTTTATACTAAGTGACCCATAGGTTGAGGAGGCGGTGTAGGTGGAAGTGGCGCTGGAGGAGAAGGAGGTAGCCAGAATTTTTCAAAGTATTGGACTGTTCTATTTGACTCTCAGATATGAAGTGCACCGCAAGACGCAAATGTACTATTTACCACCCAAAGCTATTTGAATTTTTCAAAGTGCGCTGTAAGCACAGTATTTGACGGTTCTATTTGACTCTCAGATATGAAGTGCACCGCAAGACGCAAATGTACTATTTAGAACCCAAAACTAATCGAATTTTTCAAAGTGCGCTGTAAGCACAGTATTTGACGGTTCTATTTGACTCTCAGATATGAAGTGCACCGCAAGACGCAAATGTACTATTTAGAACCCAAAACTAATCGAATTTTTCAAAGTGCACTGTAAGCACAGTGATCTATTCGTATGAATAGGGACTCTATTTCGGTTTATAGAATAGCAATAGCATTACATGTATTCTATAAACCGAATGTCTTTCGGTTTATAGACTTTTGGTTTATGGAATACATGTAATGCTATTGCTATTCTATAAAACGAAAGTCTATAAACCGAATGACTTTCGGTTTATAGACTTTCGATTTATAGCCGAACCTCGAACTCCAACCCTAACATACAGTGAAATGTTCGGATTCGAGTTACGAACACTGTAATGTTCGGGTTCGCTCAACACTACTCTCTACCTCATGTATCAGTCTGTCTCTGTTCATATAACGCAGTCTGTAATTCCCTTTTATATAGATTGTAAGCTCTGCGAGCAAGGCTCTCTACCTCATGTATCAGTCTGTCTCTGTTCATATAACGCAGTCTGTAATTCCCTTTTATATAGATTGTAAGCTCTGTGAGCAAGGCTCTCTACCTCATGTTTCAGTCTGTCTCTGTTCGTATAACGCAGTCTGTAATTCCCTTTTATATAGATTGTAAGCTCTGTGAGCAGGGCTCTCTACCTCATGTATCAGTCTGTCTCTGTTCATATAACGCAGTCGGTAATTCCCTTTTATATAGATTGTAAGCTCTGTGAGCAGGACTCTCTACCTCATGTATCAGTCTGTATCTGTTCATATAACACAGTCTGTAATTCCCTTTTATCTAGATTGTAAGCTCTGTGAGCAGGGCTCTCTACCTCATGTATCAGTCTGTCTCTGTTCATATAACGCAGTCTGTAATTCCCTTTTATCTAGATTGCAAGCTCTGCGAGCAGGCCTATCTACCTCTATCAGTCTTTTTCTCTTCAAATTACACAGTCTGTGTGTGTGTAAGTGGGAGTCTGTCTGTGTGTGTAGATCAGTTTATAACCTTATAAATCCAAATAAAAATATATAGTATAAAAAGGTGTGTGAATGTGTATGTGTACGTGTGACTGTGTTTGTTTAAATGTGAGTCTGTGTGTCTGTAAGTGAGAGTCTGTGTGTGTACGTTTGTGTGCGTGTAAGTGTGACTGTGAGTCACTTTGTGTGTGTGTAAGTTTGCGTGAGTCTGTAAATGTGTGTGTGTGTGTCTGTAAACATGTGTAAGTGTGATTCTCACCGACACTTACACGCACACTCACACTTACACACACAGACTCACACAGTCTACAGTATTTCCGTTTGTCTCTGTGTGTAAGTTTACAAACGTGTGCAATACAGTTTCTTGAAAAGTGTCGTTTTTTTTTCTCCATATTTTAAAGACAGGAGGTAGGTGGGGAGGGGGGTGCCAAATACAGGGTCTGCCCAGGGCACGAAATGCTCTTGGTACGCCCCTGCATGGGAAACCATAGGTTAGCTGAGTATCATAGAGATGAAGACTGCAGGGTACAGAGCGGTTTAGCCATGGAAACTATACCATGGATTTCGGCCTGTCTGAAAGATACAGCGAGAATATAATGGGGAAAGGGACATCTTTGGTTTGTTGATTGGATGGAGCTATGGCAGAGGATACCACAAATTATTCAGTATTGTAGAGTAGGGAAGGAAAATATCCATTCATGTCTTGGCTGCGCACTTCTGGAGTTGAGCCATGTATCTATCCAGCTGAAATCTCCAATACGTTTTTCACACGCGATATTCCACATGGCAGATATTCTCAGTACATTAAATCAAATCCTGAGATTATATGAGCTACTAGAAATCCCTTAAACAATTGACTTTATTTTTATCCAAATGTCTATACAGGAGGAGTATACCTCATCCAAATATCCAAAAACCCAAATCACCCAATATCCGGAAAAAAAAAAAGCTGTTTTCCATAAGTATCCCTTTTCCGAAATGCTGCCGGTCTCGAGTATTTCGGATAAGGGATACTCAACCTGTATTTCTAATGATGGAATTTTATTTATTTTTCGTCTGATTTTGTTGCCGAGCCTTTGCTTTCAGTAACATGATGTTTATTTGTCATTTCAGATCATTTGCAGCGGATCGCCGCACCCCGTGTTTTTAGGATCCCGCCCCCCCCCCCTCCCCGGGAAAGGAAGGAATATGGAACCAAACTCCACATCTTTACATCACTCTAATGAGACAATCCCACTAACTCTCTGGGAGATTATCCCCATCGCCACAGTCAGCGCCGTCGTGAGTCTGGTCACCATTGTGGGGAATCTCCTAGTCATGGTTTCCTTCAAAGTCAACAGCCAGCTGAAGACGGTGAACAATTATTACTTGCTCAGCCTGGCCTGTGCCGACCTGATCATCGGCATCTTCTCCATGAACCTGTACACGTCCTATATCATAAATGGCCACTGGTCCCTGGGCAGCCTGGCCTGCGACCTTTGGCTTGCCCTGGACTATGTGGCCAGCAATGCCTCCGTAATGAACCTTCTGGTAATTAGCTTTGACAGGTACTTTTCCATCACAAGACCTCTGACCTACAGAGCAAAACGAACGCCGAAGAGAGCCGGGATTATGATTGGGCTGGCCTGGTTCATCTCTTTCATCTTGTGGGCTCCGGCCATCCTATGTTGGCAATACTTTGTGGGAGAACGTACAGTACCTTCTGACGAATGTCAGATCCAGTTTCTGTATGAACCTATAATTACCTTCGGCACTGCCATTGCTGCTTTTTACATCCCCGTGTCTGTCATGACCATTTTGTACTGCCGCATCTACAAGGAGACAGAAAAGCGCACCAAAGACCTGGCGGAATTGCAGGGATCAGAGTCTGTAGCGGACTTTGAAATGATGAGGCCACAGGGGGCCCTTCTAAAGTCTTGCTTCAGCTGCAAGCAGCAAACGCTCACCAAGAGGGAGAGGTGCCAGGCTTCCTGGTCATCATCCAGTCGCAGCACCACCGCCACCGTCAAGATATCCCAGAGCCCCAACCTCTGCAACGAGTGGGTCAAAGAGGACCAGCTGACCACGTGCAGCAGCTACCCTTCTTCAGACGATGAAGACAAGCAAGTCAAGGAAGCCGTCTTCCAAGGAGTCTACAAGAACCAAACCACCACAGAAAAGGAGGAGGAAACCAAGCAGATCCTCACAAAAGAGCAGCCGGTGATAAACGATTATGACGGGGAGAGGTTCTTCTTGACGCCGGGGAAAGGTAACTCACAAAAGAGCCAGAAGTGCGTCTCCTACAAGTTCAGGATTGTGGTGAACGATGATGGGTCCCAGGAGGTCAATAATGGGTGCCGGAAAGTAAAAATCACCCCTTGCTCCTCCATGACCAAAGGCCACTCTTTACGCAGCATGGACCCCAACATCAGTAACCAGATCACCAAGCGGAAGAGGATGGTCCTCATCAAAGAACGCAAAGCCGCGCAGACACTCAGTGCCATTCTCTTAGCGTTTATCATCACCTGGACTCCTTACAATATCATGGTTCTGGTATCCACCTTCTGTTCCAACTGCATACCCTCCTCCCTCTGGCACCTGGGCTACTGGCTGTGCTACGTCAACAGCACGGTCAACCCCATCTGTTACGCCCTGTGCAACAAAACCTTCCGAAAAACATTCAAAATGCTGCTGCTGTGCCGCTGGAGGAAAAAATGCGTGGAGGAGAAATTGTATTGGTATGGACAGCATCCCCCCAGCCACAACAAGTTACCCTGATTGGCACATTGATGGCAAGTAGAGCCACCTACTGGTCAAGGATCTGACAGAGGGATTGTAAGACATCCCAGTACTGAAAGCCCATTGAACCGTACATTTATCTTATCAATAGATGCTCAGCGTTGGCTGTGTTTGGTCAGCACGGTGTGTTTGTATACGGCCAGCCGTGTAAACTAAAAACCCTGACTTGGACTTCTGCCCAACGCGTTTGTCATCAGTCTACAGCAGGATCACTGAGGCTCTAGTTTTGGCTCCTTTTTAAATGGCAAAAACAAGTATTTATGGTACTCTCCGCAACTAAATCAGAGCTTGCGCCCACAGCCAATCAGCTCGAGCCTTTTGATAGTTAGGGAGCGGTGTTATCATGTTACTGTGCTAACAGTTGGGATGAGTCTTTGTGAGTGCTATACATGATATGCTGCTTTTGTTATGACTACTTGATATTTGATGTGGTGTAGGCCAGGGTGGACCGAAACACGCTAATTGTGCTTTTTAAAAAATAAAAAAAAATGTAAAAAAAAAAACAACACAAAACCATCAGTGGGAAGATGTCAACCGTAATGTGGATTAAAAATTAAGATAAAGGAGAAAAAAAATATCTATATATATATATATGTGCAAGCAAAAAAAAAATGTAACTTTATATATGCAAATCTAACAGTCTTCTTGTACGGTGGGTGGGATGTGATAAATCTGTACCTGTCAGTGGTAATCACATAAAGTTGTTCTGTTGTTATTTTATTATGTTTCCATGTATCCAGCTTTGCTCTTTCCCCTTTGGTTCATGATAGAAAACGCAGGAGGAAGCAAATCATGAACGACAATTTGACAACAGACACCACCGGGGGGCGCTAACAAGGGGGCCATAATAATAATTTGAAAAAAGCCAAACATGTGCATGATACCTGGAACCAATCATCTAAACACATGGGCAAGCCTAGCCTAAAAGGCACCCGGGGCGGCTCTTTCTCGCCCTCTCCAGGAGGGTCACACCCTTTCCCGGTGGACAAAGCTTAGTCCTAGGTGGCACAAGTGACAAGTAGAAAGGTTTACACACAGCACAGCTAGTTAGTCTAGTTTTATAATGATCTGCATTCAACTCTGCCAGTTAACGGATCCGCTATTTTTGTCCTTAACGTTGGTTAAGTGAACTGGTTCATTTTAATGTCACAGAAAAATGGGTGCAAAAAAAAGTATAATTTTACACCCTAATTATCCCAAATCACAGTCCTTTAGGTGCTACTGAGATCTGTAACTTCTACACTTGAATCTTAGTAACGGTGCATGCTTCCCAACTGTCCTGCTGTACACAGGACAGTCCTGATTTTGTGGGTCTGACCCGTCAGGTTCTACCTCTATCTTGGTTTTCAGCACAGATGTAGAGCTTGGCAGAGTCCAGGACCCCAATCCCTCAGTCCCCTTCCCTGGTGTCTGAGACATCGGAGAATGAATATTGCACAGACGGCGTCCTGGGTCATTCGGGACAGGAGTTGAGCGGTATTTCGGTGAAATCAGAAGAGAATAATTCTAACAGAATGTCTTTTTCTACACATTAACTTTCTTATGAGTGAGGCTTTATTAACATGCCAGCAAACAGAATGGACAAGCTGTGCGCAGATACAATTCAATGTTTTTTTTTTAAATAAAGGTTAATAAAAGTTCTAAAAGTGGAGCAGTCACTATAGAAACCAATAGAATGTCCTGCAATCACCATAGTAACCAATCGAACCTTCCTGCTGATTACATCACTTTTAGAACTTTACCCCAGATTTGACTTCTATAGATAACTCCCATGAGACTGATGCACTGTATTAAACATGTGCAGCTAAACTGGGCCACATAACACACACGATCTGCCTTCCAATTGTTATTATTTGGCATAGGTGCCAACAGTCCCGTCAAATTTGTATCAGTATTATTAATGCCCATGCATAGTATCTTACAGACATACACAGCCTAAACAAGGAGAATTGAGTTCCAGACAATGAGCTGCATCTCAATTTCCCAGGGTAACGCAACGTGGCGTAGCCCCCCTTTCAAACCCACTTTCTGAAGTCTCGGGAGATATGTTTAGTGGAGCAGGTAATACATTCCTCTCCGCTCCATAAAGGAAAGTACTAAAAACCCATCAACTGTTTACTGATTTTCTCTCTTCTATGAGAAGCTGGAGCAGAGCAATTTGGTGAATCGCTAAGTCTGCTCCTGTGTATTCAGTGTACAATTATCCAGAAGGGCTTGGAAGGCTAGCTATAGAATGATCTTTATAAAGAGTATGTCTGGAGCAATCACCATGGAAACCAATGGAATGAGCCAGAATGGACTTTTAGAAATAATATCATATTTTTAATAAAAAAAAAGTTAAATCCACAAATTATATTTAACCCTAAAACCCTGTAGACACTGTGTGGAAAAATGTCTCTTCAGAATCCAATTAATCTTTAATCCCTGATAATAGATTCAACCCCCACCTTGTTTACACTGTAAATGTAGAGAATAAAAAATGATGAAAATGATCTATACATTGTGTTGGCAGGATTGCAGCAAATGTATAAATGTCTGTGACATCACCTTGGCTTGATATGCAAATCTGCTACATTTCAGTTGCATTTGCATATGAAGGCCACAAGGTGATGTCATAAGCAGGGGACGCTACCGATGCATTTAACACACATTTTCTTCTTAATTTAGGCCTTTTCTGCAAGGCATAGATCATTTTTCATATTTTTTTTATTCTTTACATTCAAAGTATAAACACTTTTGAAGTTGACAATTTATAATAATGTATAATAAATCATCCCAGAAATAGTCATCTTTTATCACCTTTATTCACCACCACAGAGTTATTTTAAGGATAAAATGCACTATAATGGTAAATGAAGATCAATTTGTCACATTTTAGCTGGGCAGTGCCGTAACAGAGCCCCAAATGATAAATCAAATACAAAGTAATTAAACAGGTATAGAGCAGGGTATGACAAATCCCAGGAGCCAGGCAGCCGTGGCTTTAGATCAGGGTATGACAAATCCCAGGAGCCAGGCAGCCGTGGCTTTAGATCAGGGTATGACAAATCCCAGGAGCCAGGCAGCCCTGGCTTTAGATCAGGGTATGACAAATCCCAGGAGCCAGGCAGCCGTGGCTTTAGATCAGGGTATGACAAATCCCAGGAGCCAGGCAGCCCTGGCTTTAGATGAGGGTATGACAAATCCCAGGAGCCAGGCAGCCCTGGCTTTAGATCAGGGTATGACAAATCGCAGGAGCCAGGCTGCCTTGGCTTTAGATCAGGGTATGACAAATCCCAGGAGCCAGGCAGCCGTGGCTTTAGATGAGGGTATGACAAATCCCAGGAGCCAGGCAGCCGTGGCTTTAGATGAGGGTATGACAAATCCCAGGAGCCAGGCAGCCCTGGCTTTAGATCAGGGTATGACAAATCCCAGGAGCCAGGCTGCCTTGGCTTTAGATCAGGGTATGACAAATCCCAGGAGCCAGGCTGCCTTGGCTTTAGATCAGGGTATGACAAATCCCAGGAGCCAGGCTGCCTTGGCTTTAGATCAGGGTATGACAAATCCCAGGAGCCAGGCTGCCTTGGCTTTAGATCAGGGTATGACAAATCCCAGGCAGCCGTGGCTTTAGAGCAGGGTATGACAAATCCCAGGAGCCAGGCAGCCGTGGCTTTAGAGCAGTGTATGACAAATCCCAGGAGCCAGGCAGCCGTGGCTTTAGATCAGGGTATGACAAAACCCAGGAGCCAGGCAGTCGTGGCTTTAGAGTAGGGTATGACAAATCCCAGGAGCCAGGCAGCCCTGGCTTTAGATCAGGGTATGACAAAACCCAGGAGCCAGGCAGCCGTGGCTTTAGAGCAGGGTATGACAAATCCCAGGAGCCAGGCAGCCTTGGCTTCTAATATCGTTGCACTGTTTTACAAAGAACTCTATGGGAGTTCCATTGTCCTGGCTCCTAAAAATAATAACCAGGATTGCACCTATATTGGGTGTTTGGCTCCTGAATCTTACAAATATTTGCCGAGCCCTGATGTTAAGAAAAGCAAAGAGGTATCAGAGTGAGAAGAGGTAACATTTAGATACAAAGGAGATTACGTAAAAAAAAAAAAAAAAAGTCCACTATATAAAAATAAATGGTGCAGTTGGCAGCATCTCATGCATAATGGCGATTGTGTCTATAGATGAGCTAAACTCATTTAAAAAAAAAAAGGTTTAGTGTCCCTTTAAAATCCCTATTAAATTATTAGGTGCATTCATTTTGGGGGGGGGGGGGGTGGGGGGCAGGTTGTGGACTAAATTCCAAAATATACAACCCATGGAAAGTGTTTCTCAAACTGGACAGGAATTGGCGCTGGCTTCATGGCGGGAGCCATCTTGCACAGGCCAGTCCGGTCGCCGACTGTCACTAGTTCCACTGAATGCTAACTGTGACAGGAATTAATGACAGCGAACAATCCGCCAGCTGGTCCGTATTTGCCAACTTTGTATGTCACATGACCGCACAGCATTGAGATCCATGGGCCCCGAGTGTATAGATCTATTTTCTTGCGTTTAGGCTTTGTATCAATGTGTAATCGCATGCTGCCAGTGCTAAACACATAGTCAGTATTATGCCGGGACAAACCCGAAACCTGAAGGGACCGAACCAAACAAAACCAAACTGTTGGCAATCATGCTTGATTTGTGAAAATGGCAGAGATCTATAAAGTACATGCCATTCTAGCCCCTAATTAGAGAACTCTGGGCAGAGATTTGCAAACGAGGTCACTAGAGCTTCCCTTTCTGCCTCTATATCCACATGATTCATCAAACGGCTCCCTGTAGCCCTCAACCCACCAGATAATCCTCCCCTATAAATAAAAACAAGATTCCAGAACAAATAGATAAAAAGAACAAACCTGATCACGTAAACCGTGGTCTACTAAAAAATACATTTAAAAAGATTAAAAATAAAATAAATGGATCAGTGGGATCTGAATCAGTATTATTTGATTGATTTTCCACTGAATTGTAAAAGATTGCAAAAAACTGTTGTGAATTCCCAGTCTTCGGAGGGGGAAGGGAGCTCCAGGTTCCTTATCAACTCAGAGGTGGTTTATTTATACAAGTTAATTCTGGCGCAAACTTCTCAAAAGGGGAGCAGTTACCATGGGAACCAAAGGCGTCCTCCTGCTGTTTAGATCCATTGACAGAATTCAGTTTGTATACTGAATCCATGTTACTGGAGGGGAATATACTGTGCAGACAGATCACTGCCCGGCGTTTTCATCGCAACAGGTAAGGCCGGTCTAGCCCAGTGATGGCTAACTTTGGCACTACTGACGTCACCCCATTTTTAGCTATGCCCCTTTTTGTGCCAGGGAGCCAACTACAGATAGTTGGCAGAAATGATCAGGGGGCATGACCAAAAACATCTGCAGTGCCAAGGCTAGCTATCACCGGTCTAGCCCTTTATTATTATACATTAAAAAGACGCCATCGATTGACAGGTGTTGAGTGGACTGAAAAGCTTGTAATCTGATTTGCCCATAATTGGGTTTTTTTTCTGCATTATCAAAGGGAATCCGCTAAGTTGGGGAAGATGCGGGGGTACTCATTGCCTAAGCAGGGGCTCTGTATTCCCTATCTGGTACCCTGGCAGAAAGGCTATACAGTTAGGGTTGCCACCTTTTCTTATAAAAAAAATCCCGGCCTTGGCACTATCTCCATAGACTTAACCTTGGCCTGATGCCAATTTTTTTACCGGTCTGCCGGTAAAATACCGGCCAGGTGGCAACCCTATATACAGTCTGTTAGTGCCAAACTGCTCGCGCTCTATTAGACTGCCATTGGGGTGAGGATTATGTGATTCCGCCAGGGGGAAGACTGTACCTGTGATTTGCTTTAAATTTCCCCCTGCGGACCTGCGATTCAAACTCCCAAACTGTACAAAATACAAAGCTTTCATTAACCAGGACTCTTGTCATCTTATTTGCAGCCAATCTGTAAGTCGAACTGTTACATTTTATTTATTTTCGCTTTAAGTATCTGTTTGTTAAACGTTTTGCCCGAAATGTAACACGAAAAAGTCAAGTAAAATCATCTGTTTTATTTAATTACGTATTGTAATTGGGACCCTGATCCTTTGCTGTTACAGTCACAGAATTATAACACATTGTATGGTCCATTCCATAGAGAGAGAATGGCTGGGAACTGAGAGGGGAATCTCAAACTTTAGAAGCCAAGAAAAATTCTCCAATGGAGCTGAATGGGAGAATATTTTCATCTTAGCTGCTTTGGTCTTAAATTAGAAATTCCCGTCTCAAATCCCAGCAATTCTCTCTTTATTATGTAGACCCTTCTGTCTCCAATAATGATGGATGCTCCCCATCAAATGGACCTACACTGCTATGGAGTATTCACACTGAAACTAGTCACACGCTGCCCTCTAGTGGACAAATGGGAACCTTACATACTTTAAAATGTTTCTCTCAAGTTTGAATACTTGACATGATTTCAATGATCATTAGCAGTGACATTTGTAGTTGATAAGCGGTGAATTACTGAGGGGCTTACTTAGGGTCTGGCACTCTCCTTCTTGTGTATGACTTAGTGAAATGGGACATTGAGTAGTCTGTAAGGATATCCAGTACAAACACATGTTATTTTGTAGGCTTTTAGGACACACTATAATAATTATATTTCTTTCATCCTTTTACAAATTGTAATAGCAAAAAAGGACATTAAGGGCCGTGTGGTGACGGAGTAGCCCAAAACTAGGGGCTAAAAGTGATCCAAAGTGATCCGAAATTATCCAAAGTGATACAAAGTTATCCAAAGTGATCCACATTGATCCAAAGTGATCTGAAGTGGGGGCATTGTGTCAGGCTCTGTGGGGGCATTGTGACAGGCTCTGTGGGGGCATTGTGACAGGCTCTGTAGGGGCATTGTGTCAGGCTCTGTGGGGGCATTGTGACAGGCTCTGTGGGGGCATTGTGTCAGGCTCTCTGGGGGCATTGTGTCAGGCTCTGTGGGGGCATTGTGTCAGGCTCTGTGGGGGCGTTGTGTCAGGCTCTGTAGGGGCATTGTGTCAGGCTCTGTGGGGGCGTTGTGTCAGGCTCTGTGGGGGCATTGTGTCAGGCTCTTTGGGGGCATTGTGACAGGCTCTGTGGGTGCATTGTGTCAGGCTCTGTGGGGGCATTGTGTCAGGCTCTGTGGGGGCATTGTGACAGGCTCTGTGGGGGCATTGTGTCAGGCTCTGTGGGGGCATTGTGTCAGGCTCTGTGGGGGCATTGTGACAGGCTCTGTGGGGGCATTGTGTCAGGCTCTGTGGGGGCATTGTGACAGGCTCCCTGGGACAATGTGACACTGGTGCAAATCTATGAATATAATAGATGCCAGTTTGTGGCATGGGGTGCAAAGGAGTGAACGCTGCATCTGCACAGCCCCAGAATGCTTTGTTTAGGGGCTGGCCACATCCCTGTTGTAATCAGGGAGCTCCACTTTCCTGTCACAGTCCCTCCTTTGCACTAGATAGCTCAGTGGGCTAATGCACCAAACATAGAGTCTCTTTCATCCTCATAATTGCTGGTTCCTTTCCTGACAGGGTTAACTCAGCCCTTCTTCCTTGCGAGGCAGATACATGAGTGCCATTAGATCTGGTACAAAATGACTAATGATGGGGTAAACATGATGGGAAACCCCCTCTACTTAACATCCAGGGGGCAGCAGAGCCATTATTATTATTACCATTGCTACCACCACTGCAAGGGATTCTGGGTAGGCATATTCAGACACAATGATCACCTCTCTGTCCCCTTTATTCATGGACCCCATGTAGTAAATGTCCTCTGTACTAGACTGCCTTTATACACAGCCTGGGACAGAGGTGCAGAGCAAGGGATGCAATTAAATCAGGTAAGAGTTACATTGCATGACTGCTGCTGGATGACAAGAGGAGATCTCAGTGAGCCTGTCCTGGTTTAAACTCTTTATTATAGTAATAGTCACTTACCTGAAGCGTAAAATGCCTGATCCACTGTGACACTTTGGAACAAACTGGTACAATGAGACAGACAGAGCATTCAACAGATCGCCTTTATTAATGTGCAGTGAGGGGGAGAAGGGGGCGAGGAACGACTTAATATAAGTGGAGGAAGCATTAATAAAAAAAACAGGTTTCTATAAAGCAAATGGATAAACATTGGATCTAAATTATTATTATTTTATTTTAGAAAAGTCCATGCAGATGCAAAAAGGCAAATCTGATTCCTCAATTAGCTTGCGGTATTAATACCCCATGCCGCGGTAATAAAAGTCACAGTGTTACTGCCCAGTGGACACGTATGAACGAGGCAATCAGAATGCAGGGGGCTAATCACTAGTGAACTGCAAAAATGAGGCATTAAAAGGTAAAGCCCCTCCCACAGTGTCCAAATAAAAGATAATAAGATAAATGCGGCATTATGGAAATGAAAAAATCTGTCTCTTAAAACTGAGAGTCAAGCATATCCTTTATGGCTGTTGCCGTAGCAACAGCCCCGCCTATCTCTGCAAGCCCCTCCTCATTGGAATGTCACTGATTTTAGAAGCCCCGTTCAAATTATTTTCAATGTAAAAACTACAGTAGAACGGTACATTGTATTAAGGTAAAAGTAAGTGCATTTCACATATATTAAACATATGTACAACATACAGAAAATAATCTAGGTGCGTCTGATCATTTAATAGTGGATGTATTTAGTACAAGGTGGGGGTGGGGGGGGGGGGGGGACACACTACCACAATGCTACAAACCTTGAACACCGCTGAACAGATTATTATTAATGCCTGATTTTTACAGTCTGGTCTTTCCCTGGTTCACAGGCCAAACCGAGGGCCACAAATTGACGGCTGCTTTCAATATATAAAAGTTTACTTACAAAAGTTGCACAGCTCATCCCGTTTGTAAAAAATAAAAAAGGACAAGATTGGATCTGTCTATACAGCGAGACTCACGGAATAAAGGTTTTCTATAGAACACACAGGAAATATTGCTAAAGATTGTGTAGATTAATACTATGACCTTTTACACCGAACAGGTAAGAGATAGGTGCTCTCCGGGAGTGCTTTTTAAACCTGTCCTCAAGGAGCCTCCAACGGTCCAGGATTTGGGGATTACCCAGTTGTGTATGGATAAGAATATGTATAACACTTGGTGTGGTTCCCTAACTGGTGTGGTTCCCTAACTGGTGTGGTTCCCTAACACAACTGGGTAATCCCAAAATCCTGGACTGCTGGGGGTGCTTGAGGACAGGTTTAAGAAACACTGCTCTAAGGCATCAATTCAATGGACTGGACCATCTCACAGTACAGAGGAAACTGGCTATAGATGTGTTGAATTAATATCTGTATTTCTTCAGGGCTTTTTGGTCCAGTCTTTGTGAAAAAATATGAGAGATTTAAATAGGTGAGGTTTTAAAACAAGTCTTTAGCTATTAAAGGGCCGGCAACAAATGAGACAAATGACCCATTACGTCAGTAACTTCCTGATAACTGATTTAATATAGCTGCAATCATTCACCAGGAGGTCACCCCCCCCCCCCCCCCCCCATTGCAAGTTTATCAAATCAGTATAAACCTTATTTTATTCGGGAGTCATTTTATAATCACCAAATTGCTGCTTCATTACATGATTCTTTACACCGATTCTTGGAAATGTTGTTTAAAAAATCTTTCTGCACCAATAGAGCCGAGCACTTCCTCCTGCTCCCCACTTGATGGCAGCTCTGTCCGTGCTGAAGACTCAGAGTAAATCAAAGAGATTGAACGAATCTAAACAAAAATGACACATATTGTCGGCAACGGTAATAGAATTGGGCGTTCCAGTCAATCATGGGTGTTTTACATAGTGGGTCTTAAATCAAACCTGAGTTATGGTGGGATTTGAGGATTGCACTGTTTGTGAAGGGGGGGGGGGGGGGGGTATACAGACATGTGGGAGATAGGTTTGCCACCAGGCCACTATGTCACGGGTAGGCTGGTAAAGATTTGGTTTGAGGCCAGTGTTGAGTCTAGGGGGCCAATAGTATGGGAAAGGGGGGGGGGGGTCCCCCGAAGAAAAGAAAGCTGCCCTAGTGGGGCAAATGTATTCCAGTATTCAAAAAAGGTCACTCACAGCCAGCAGGTATCAAATACATTTTCTTATTCCTTAAATAAATTAATGTACGACTTTGCCGAAATTATTAAGGAACACTTTGATTGTGCGTCTGTCCAGTTGTGTACACTTTTTTGGCACATGTGACAATTTTTAGATCCATGGGATCTCTTGGGAGTATGGGGAACGTGGAGGGGGGGGGGGCAATCCTGCGCTAGGAGTCAACTTTAGGAAAGATGCATACTTTGTTGTTCCTGCTGACTTTCCGTTCAGTCCTGCACTTTGGCTGCTTAGTCTGAATCAGCTGCTCGGGGGTGTTTCCCAGAGGAGGTAGAAGGCGCTTCTTGCTATTCCGCTTATCGGAAAGCCACTGTGGCGGTAACTCGAAGGGGCCAAACCCAAACTGCATGGCGTACTTGTCGTTGAGCACCACCGCCTCGCCAGTCATCACAGGAGCAACCTGTGCCGCAGATTCAGCACTCTGCGGGATAAACCTCTGTACCAGAGTTTCCTCCACCTCCAGGCTGGTGCTGGGCAATGCTTCTTTAAGTTTGTAGTTTCTGGAGCCTTGAGACTTAACCTCGTTCTCGTCATCATCTTCGACGGACTTGAAGATCTGCTGCTGTCCGATGTGGAACATCTCGAGAAGCTGGCTTCCTGAGCGGACGCTGGGCTCCAAGTTCACCTCTGCCACCGAGCCAAGGCTGACTACATTTCTCCTGCTGTACCTTCGGTGTAGCTGCACGATGGTGCCCACCACGCATTTGCGGACAGACTTGTTGACCGTCAGGAAAAGCAAGGGGTTTGTGACCAAAGAAACCTTAGGCAGCCAGATGGCAGTCAGCATTAGGAAGTCTGAGATGCGTGACACATTAAGCACAGTACGGTAAATAACTAAGGTGACGTATGGGACGCTACAGAGAATGAACACCAGCACCATGGACAGCAGCATGGCATGGAGCTCAGCCTCCTTCTGGGACACGTACGGGATGGAGATAGTGTTCTGAGGGGTCCTTAGCGCTGCTATGATCACCTTCTTTTTTTGGCTGGCGCTCAGTGCTCTTCGGATAAGGAGCATGATGAGGAAAACCACGGCGACTGGCACCAGCACAGTGGTGACATTGTACACCAGGACATATACCAGGTGACCTAACGAGTAGCCCCAAGATGGGGCGCAGTTAGACATGGCATAAATGTCAGTCACGTTGGTCACAGCAAAAACGGGGATACTGGCCACCACTGCGTGGACCCAGATATAGATCAACAGGTCTCTGGCTTTGGCATCAGAGATCTTCCTCTCCAAGGGGTACAACACTGAGTAATACCTGCAAAGAAACAAAAGCAGTTTTACCTTCAGGCACTAAAAAAATGAATACGTTTGGACTTCGCAGGCATCCTGAACGACTGTGACCAAATCATTTTATTGTCTTTAAACTTCAGTTTGTTCTGAAAAAAACTACGTCACCAGTGCACAGGTTTGGGTTATAGAGCTAAAACTCCTCTACATTAATGCTTCCATGAAAGGAAGACCCACAATGGGAAAAATACAGTAAATAAATGATTTAAAAAAACAAAAACAAATTAAATGATCCACTATAAAAAATATTTTAAAAAAAGCAGTCACACTGGATAAGCAGCTATTTGTTACCACTTTCTGCAATGTCTGTCTGTAGCTGTATCGCTTTGGTAAATAATAAAATAAAAATTAATCCAACTTTATTGCCAGCAACAAAAGTGACTAACTGTGGAACACTGTGTAACAAACTCACAGTACCCGCCCACCGGAGATATGCTCCTAATTGGACGATTTGTTATTGGGAGTGGGCGGAGATAAATATCGGTTCTCCCTATCCAACAAGGTCCTAAAATATGTCCAGGGGGCTGGATATTTATTTTCTTTTGTTAATGCTGAAAACTACAGTCAATGGCCCATAACAATCATGTGTCTTCATTTTCTAAATATGTTTCCTACTGGTTTATTTGGTAGAATTAAAAACTCCAGGTCGGCAGAGCAGAACCATTTGGGCCTATCTGTCGCAAAATCCTCACACCTTGTTTGGATTCTGGTCTTGGTGCATGTTCGGTTAGCTTCATTCCTATCCCATTCATGCTGAAACGCCTTCACTGTATCAACCTCAACCACTTCTGATGGCAGGCTACGCCAAGCACCCACCCTCTACAAGATGGACAAGCAGCCCTGGAGACACACATTGACCCTGGCAGATTCTTACCTGTCCAAAGCGATGGCAGCAAAGCTCAGGATGGTCACGGAGCAGAAAACTTTGTGCAAAAACTTGATGATCTTACAGAAAAGCAAGGTGTAAATCCACCAACAGCAATGTGGGCTGGCGCTTAATACAATGTCAAAAGGCACACACACCAAGCTGGCACAGATCCCGGAGCAGGCAAGATTCTTCATAAACCTGTTAGTTACCGACTTGAGCACCGACGTTCTGCAGGTGGACCACAGGACAATGAAATTCCCTGCAATGTATGGAGAGGAAAAATCAGAACACGGGATAGGGAGCCTGACATGTACACGGGATAGGGAGCCTGACATGTACACGGGATAGGGAGCCTGACATGTACACGGGATAGGGAGCCTGACATGTACATGGGATAGGGAGTCTGACATGACCACGGGATAGGGAGCCTGACATGTACACGGGATAGGGAGCCTGACATGAACACGTAATAGGGAGCCTGACATGTACATGGGATAGGGAGTCTGACATGACCACGGGATAGGGAGCCTGACATGAACACGTAATAGGGAGCCTGACATGTACACGGGATAGGGAGCCTGACATGAACACGTAATAGGGAGCCTGACATGTACACGGGATAGGGAGCCTGACATGTACACGGGATAGGGAGCCTGACATGTACATGGGATAGGGAGTCTGACATGTACACGGGATAGGGAGCCTGACATGAACATGGGATAGGGAGCCTGACATGTACACGGGATAGGGAGCCTGACATGTACACGGGATAGGGAGCCTGACATGAACATGGGATAGGGAGCCTGTCATGAACATGGGATAGGGAGCCTGACATGAACATGGGATAGGGAGCCTGACATGTACACGGGATAGGGAGCCTGACATGTACACGGGATAGGGAGCCTGACATGTACACGGGATAGGGAGCATGACATGAACATGGGATAGGGAGCCTGACATGTACATGGGATAGGGAGCCTGACATGTACACGGGATAGGGAGCCTGACATGAACACGTAATAGGGAGCCTGACATGTACACGGGATAGGGAGCCTGACATGAACTCGTAATAGGGAGCCTGACATGAACACGTAATAGGGAGCCTGACATGACCACGGGATAGGGAGCCTGACATGAACACGGGATAGGGAGCTTGACATGACCACGGGATAGGGACCCTGACATGTACACAGGATAGGGAGCCTGACATGTACACAGGATAGGGAGCCTGACATGAACACGGGATAGGGAGCCTGACATGAACACGGGATAGGGAGCCTGACATGAACACGGGAAAGGGAGCCTGACATGACCACAGGATGGGGTGCCTGACATGTACACGGGATGGGGAGCCTGACATGAACACGAGATAGGGAGCCTGACATGTACACAGGATAGGGAGCCTGACATGAACACGGGATGGGGAGCCTGACATGAACACGGGATAGGGAGCCTGACATGAACACGGGATGGGGAGCCTGACATGAACACGGGATAGGGATCCTGACATGTACACGGGATAGGGAGCCTGACATGAACACGGGATAGGGAGCCTGACATGAACACGGGATGGGGAGCCTGACATGAACACGGGATAGGGAGCCTGACATGAACACGGGATAGGGTGCCTGACATGAACACGGGATAGGGAGCCTGACATGAACACGGGATAGGGAGCCTGACATGTACACGGGATAGGGAGCCTGACATGTACACGGGATAGGGAGCTTGACATGAACACGGGATAGGGAGCTTGACATGAACATGGGATAGGGAGCCTGACATGTACACGGGATAGGGAGCCTGACATGAACACGGGATAGGGAGTCTGACATGTACACGGGATAGGGAGCCTGACATGTACACGGGATAGGGAGCCTGACATGTACACGGGATAGGGAGCCTGACATGTACACCGGATAGGGAGCCTGACATGTACACGGGATAGGGAGCTTGACATGAACACGGGATAGGGAGCTTGACATGAACACGGGATAGGGAGCCTGACATGTACACGGGATAGGGAGCCTGACATGAACACGGGATAGGGAGTCTGACATGTACACGGGATAGGGAGCCTGACATGTACACGGGATAGGGAGCCTGACATGTACACGGGATAGGGAGCCTGACATGTACACGGGATAGGGAGCCTGACATGTACACGGGATAGGGAGCCTGACATGAACACGGGATAGGGAGCTTGACATGAACACGGGATAGGGAGCTTGACATGAACACGGGATAGGGAGCGGGGGTTAGTGTTAGTATTAGGGTTGATGGGGGTTAGTATTAGTGTTTCTAAGCACTGCTGAACTGTCAGTGCTTACACTGCCGCGCTGAACTGTCAACGGTGAAACGTCTTAGACGCTATCCAGCCTCCTGATTTTTGCATCAGTTATTAAAAACAAAAATGTAAACGAAACAATATGTATAAATTTTCAATATATGTTTAACTGAAAGATTACATTGTAGGCATAGAAATGCTATAATGAAGGATTATAAATAAAGTATCTTATTGGTCCTGGCTTGTATTTATCTATCAGGGAGCGGACATGTTGATTAGAATCTTTGCTCTGTATAGCTCTATCAGGGGGCGGACATGTTGTTTAGAATCTTTGCTCTGTATAGCTCTATCAGGGGGTGGACATGTTGTTTAGAATCTTTTCTCTGTATAGCTCTATCAGGGGGTGGACATGTTGTTTAGAATCTTTGCTCTGTATAGCTCTATCAGGGGGTGGACATGTTGTTTAGAATCTTTTCTCTGTATAGCTCTATCAGGGGGTGGACATGTTGTTTAGAATCTTTGCTCTGTATAGCTCTATCAGGAGGCGGACATGTTATAAAGTAGTTGTCCTTATACAGAACCTCCAGATGGAGGCAGGAGACAGAGCCTCCTCTGTGGTGCCAGATCCCTACCTGACTTTCAATATGGTCGGATTTGAACAATTAGAGTTGTACCTGAATATTTATGCCTGTACTGACTGTATTGCATTGGTTGTATTTTACATGTTGCATTGTACTGTATAACATATTATGTTTGCTTGTGTTGTTTAAGTTGCATGATATTGGTGTATTATATTGTTTGTAATATACTGGTTGTGTTGTATGTACTGGTTGCACGGTAATGTATTGGCTGTGTGTATAGGTTGCATTGTATTGTATTTTTGTAATGTATTGGCTGTGTATAGATTGCATTGTATTGTATTTTTGTAATGTATTGGCTGTGTGTATAGGTTGCATTGTATTGTATTTTTGTAATATATTGGCTGTGTGTATAGGTTGCATTGTATTGTATTTTTGTAATGTATTGGCTGTGTGCATAGGTTGCATTGTATTGTATTTTTGTAATGTATTGGCTGTGTATAGATTGCATTGTATTGTATTTTTGTAATGTATTGGCTGTGTGTATGGATTGCATTGTATTGTATTTTTGTAATGTATTGGCTGTGTGTATAGATTGCATTGTATTGTATTTTTGTAATGTATTGGCTGTGTGCATAGGTTGCATTGTATTGTATTTTTGTAATGTATTGGCTGTGTGTATGGATTGCATTGTATTGTATTTTTGCAATGTATTGGCTGTGTGTATAGGTTGCATGGTATTGTATTTTTGTAATGTATTGGCTGTGTGTATAGATTGCATTGTATTGTATTTTTGTAATGGATTGGCTGTGTGTATAGGTTGCATTGTATTGTATTTTTGTAATGTATTGGCTGTGTGTATAGGTTGCATGGTAATGTATTTTTGTAATGTATTGGCTGTGTGTATAGATTGCATTGTATTGTATTTTTGTAATGTATTGGCTGTGTGTATAGGTTGCATTGTATTGTATTTTTGTAATGTATTGGCTGTGTGTATGGATTGCATTGTATTGTATTTTTGTAATGTATTGGCTGTGTGTATAGGTTGCATTGTATTGTATTTTTGTAATGTATTGGCTGTGTGTATAGGTTGCATTGTATTGTATTTTTGTAATGTATTGGCTGTGTGTATAGGTTGCATGGAATTGTATTTTTTTAATGTATTGGCTGTGTGTATAGATTGCATTGTATTGTATTTTTGTAATGTATTGGCTGTGTGTATAGATTGCATTGTATTGTATTTTTGCAATGTATTGGCTGTGTGTATGGATTGCATTGTATTGTATTTTTGTAATGTATTGGCTGTGTGTATAGGTTGCATTGTATTGTATTTTTGTAATGTATTGGCTGTGTGTATAGGTTGCATGGTATTGTATTTTTGTAATGTATTGGCTGTGTGTATAGATTGCATTGTATTGTATTTTTGTAATGTATTGGCTGTGTGTATAGATTGCATTGTATTGTATTTTTGTAATGTATTGGCTGTGTGTATAGATTGCATTGTATTGTATTTTTGTAATGTATTGGCTGTGTGTATAGGTTGCACTGTATTGTATTTTTGTTATGTATTGGCTGTGTGTATAGGTTGCATTGTATTGCATTTTTGTAATGTATTGGCTGTGTGTATAGATTGCATTGTATTTTTGTAATGTATTGGCTGTGTGTATAGGTTGCATTGTATTATATTTTTGTAATGTATTGGCTGTGTGTATAGGTTGCACTGTATTGTATTTTTGTTATGTATTGGCTGTGTGTATAGGTTGCATTGTATTGCATTTTTGTAATGTATTGGCTGTGTGTATAGATTGCATTGTATTTTTGTAATGTATTGGCTGTGTGTATAGATTGCATTGTATTGTATTTTTGTAATGTATTGGCTGTGTGTATAGATTGCATTGTATTTTTGTTATGTATTGGCTGTGTGTATAGGTTGCATTGTATTATATTTTTGTAATGTATTGGCTGTGTGTATAGATTGCATTGTATTTTTGTTATGTATTGGCTGTGTGTATAGATTGCATTGTATTATATTTTTGTAATGTATTGGCTGTGTATAGGTTGCATGGTATTGTATTTTTGTAATGTATTGGCTGTGTGTATAGGTTGCATTGTATTGTATTTTTGTAATGTATTGGCTGTGTGTATAGGTTGCATTGTATTGTATTTTTGTAATGTATTGGCTGTGTGTATAGGTTGCATTGTATTGTATTTTTGTAATGTATTGGCTGTGTGTATAGGTTGCATTGTATTGTATTTTTGTAATGTATTGGCTGTGTGTATAGGTTGCATGGTATTGTATTTTTGTAATGTATTGGCTGTGTGTATAGGTTGCATTGTATTGTATTTTTGTAATGTATTGGCTGTGTGTATAGGTTGCATTGTATTGTATTTTTGTAATGTATTGGCTGTGTGTATAGGTTGCATTGTATTGTATTTTTGTAATGTATTGGCTGTGTGTATAGGTTGCATTGTATTGTATTTTTGTAATGTATTGGCTGTGTGTATAGGTTGCATGGTATTGTATTTTTGTAATGTATTGGCTGTGTGTATAGGTTGCATTGTATTGTATTTTTGTAATGTATTGGCTGTGTGTATAGGTTGCATTGTATTGTATTTTTGTAATGTATTGGCTGTGTGTATAGGTTGCATTGTATTGTATTTTTGTAATGTATTGGCTGTGTGTATAGGTTGCATGGTATTGTATTTTTGTAATGTATTGGCTGTGTGTATAGGTTGCATTGTATTGTATTTTTGTAATGTATTGGCTGTGTGTATAGGTTGCATTGTATTGTATTTTTGTAATGTATTGGCTGTGTATAGGTTGCATTGTATTGTATTTTTGTAATGTATTGGCTGTGTGTATAGGTTGCATTGTATTGTATTTTTGTAATGTATTGGCTGTGTGTATAGGTTGCATGGTATTGTATTTTTGTAATGTATTGGCTGTGTGTATAGGTTGCATGGTATTGTATTTTTGTAATGTATTGGCTGTGTATAGGTTGCATTGTATTGTATTTTTGTAATGTATTGGCTGTGTGTATAGGTTGCATGGTATTGTATTTTTGTAATGTATTGGCTGTGTGTATAGATTTCATTGTATTGTATTTTTGTAATGTATTGGCTGTGTGTATAGATTTCATTGTATTATATTTTTGTAATGTATTGGCTGTGTGTATAGATTGCATTGTATTGTATTTTTGTAATGTATTGGCTGTGTGTATAGGTTGCATTGTATTGTATTTTTGTAATGTATTGGCTGTGTGTATAGGTTGCATTGTATTGTATTTTTGTAATGTATTGGCTGTGTGTATAGATTTCATTGTATTGTATTTTTGTAATGTATTGGCTGTGTGTATAGGTTGCATTGTATTGTATTTTTGTAATGTATTGGCTGTGTGTATAGGTTGTATTGTATTTTTGTAATGTATTGGCTGTGTGTATAGATTGCATTGTATTGTATTTTTGTAATGTATTGGCTGTGTGTATAGATTGCATTGTATTGTATTTTTGTAATGTATTGGCTGTGTGTATAGATTGCATTGTATTGTATTTTTGTAATGTATTGGCTGTGTGTATAGGTTGCATTGTATTGTATTTTTGTAATGTATTGGCTGTGTGTATAGGTTGCATTGTATTGTATTTTTGTAATGTATTGGCTGTGTGTATAGGTTGCATTGTATTGTATTTTTGTAATGTATTGGCTGTGTGTATAGGTTGCATTGTATTGTATTTTTGTAATGTATTGGCTGTGTGTATAGGTTGCATTGTATTGTATTTTTGTAATGTATTGGCTGTGTGTATAGGTTGCATTGTATTGTATTTTTGTAATGTATTGGCTGTGTGTATAGGTTGCATTGTATTGTATTTTTGTAATGTATTGGCTGTGTGTATAGATTGCATTGTATTGTATTTTTGTAATGTATTGGCTGTGTGTATAGATTGCATTGTATTGTATTTTTGTTATGTACTGGCTGTGTGTATGGGTTGCATTGTATTGTATTTTTGTAATGTATTGGCTGTGTGTATAGATTGCATTGTATTGTATTTTTGTTATGTATTGGCTGTGTGTATGGGTTGCATGGTATTGTATTTTTGTAATGTATTGGCTGTGTGTATAGATTGCATTGTATTGTATTTTTGTTATGTATTGGCTGTGTGTATGGGTTGCATTGTATTGTATTTTTGTAATGTATTGGCTGTGTGTAGATTGCATTGTATTGTATTTTTGTAATGTATTGGCTGTGTGTATAGATTGCATTGTATTGTATTTTTGTAATGTATTGGCTGTGTGTATAGGTTGCATGGTATTGTATTTTTGTAATGTATTGGCTGTGTGTATAGGTTGCATGGTATTGTATTTTTGTAATGTATTGGCTGTGTGTATAGGTTGCATGGTATTGTATTTTTGTAATGTATTGGCTGTGTGTATAGGTTGCATTGTATTGTATTTTTGTAATGTATTGGCTGTGTATAGATTTCATTGTATTGTATTTTTGTAATGTATTGGCTGTGTGTATAGGTTGCATTGCATTGTATTTTTGTTATGTATTGGCTGTGTGTATAGGTTGCATTGTATTGTATTTTTGTAATGTATTGGCTGTGTGTATAGGTTGCATTGTATTGTATTTTTGTAATGTATTGGCTGTGTGTATAGGTTGCATTGTATTGTATTTTTGTAATGTATTGGCTGTGTATAGATTGCATTGTATTGTATTTTTGTAATGTATTGGCTGTGTGTATAGATTGCATTGTATTGTATTTTTGTAATGTATTGGCTGTGTGTATAGGTTGCATTGTATTGTATTTTTGTAATGTATTGGCTGTGTGTATAGGTTGCATTGTATTGTATTTTTGTAATGTATTGGCTGTGTGTATAGGTTGCATTGTATTGTATTTTTGTAATGTATTGGCTGTGTGTATAGGTTGCATTGCATTGTATTTTTGTTATGTATTGGCTGTGTGTATAGGTTGCATTGTATTGTATTTTTGTAATGTATTGGCTGTGTGTATAGGTTGCATTGTATTGTATTTTTGTAATGTATTGGCTGTGTGTATAGGTTGCATTGTATTGTATTTTTGTAATGTATTGGCTGTGTATAGATTGCATTGTATTGTATTTTTGTAATGTATTGGCTGTGTGTATAGATTGCATTGTATTGTATTTTTGTAATGTATTGGCTGTGTGTATAGGTTGCATTGTATTGTATTTTTGTAATGTATTGGCTGTGTGTATAGGTTGCATTGTATTGTATTTTTGTAATGTATTGGCTGTGTGTATAGGTTGCATTGTATTGTATTTTTGTAATGTATTGGCTGTGTATAGATTGCATTGTATTGTATTTTTGTAATGTATTGGCTGTGTGTATAGATTGCATTGTATTGTATTTTTGTAATGTATTGGCTGTGTGTATAGGTTGCATTGTATTGTATTTTTGTAATGTATTGGCTGTGTGTATAGATTTCATTGTATTGTATTTTTGTAATGTATTGGCTGTGTGTATAGGTTGCATGGTATTGTATTTTTGTAATGTATTGGCTGTGTGTATAGGTTGCATTGTATTGTATTTTTGTAATGTATTGGCTGTGTGTATGGATTGCATTGTATTGTATTTTTGTAATGTATTGGCTGTGTGTATAGGTTGCACTGTATTGTATTTTTGTAATGTATTGGCTGTGTGTATAGGTTGCACTGTATTGTATTTTTGTAATGTATTGGCTGTGTGTATAGATTTCATTGTATTGTATTTTTGTAATGTATTGGCTGTGTGTATAGGTTGCATTGTATTGTATTTTTGTAATGTCATTTTGTAATGTTCACTTCTGCAATGGGTTAATTTTCAGGCTGACGTCATCTCCAGATCTCCTGGTTCCTGGTAAACCCTGGTAATTTCACAGCCACTTGTATAATAAGATGTGAGTTTATCAGTTCAGCCTGTAAGAGTCTCATCAAGATGAAGAGGGAATGTTCACCCTCCCATTATCATCTCTCCTATTAATCTGCATATCATCTATATAACATGGTATGAACTCAGATCCCCTCATTCTTTCCTCCCTCTCCCAATAGCACATGGGAATTCATAGACATGCTCTCTGTAATCTGCACCTAGGAGAACAGAACTTCCAGAGTCGTCGGCTTGATTCCCAGCAGGGTCACCCCAGCCTTGCGCACTTCCTATATTGATAGCACCAGGATTTAATTGAAATCAATACAGGGTGCAAATAAGCGCAATTATTTTTTTGTGTTGATTTACGCGCACATTTATATTATACACAGCACACACAAAGAGAAAAAAATCCGTACAATTATCCCATAAACAGAAACCGAGCCAATACAAAACGGAGCAACTTACAAACAGAGAATATCTACTTCCCAAATGTAAAATCTGTAGACGCAGAATCAATCTCAGAAAAAGAGACACAATCAAGTAAAGCTCGGTGGAATAGTCATAGGAGAGACCCCTTACAATCTTATAAAGAGTCTCAGATCAGGATTAAAGGTTTGTGTGCATCACTCGGCATCACTTGCATCACTTGTATGCATCCATGGGATAGGTATAAGGTTATCCTAAATAAGTTCTTCGTACACCAGACTCCCTCAAGAAGGGGGAAGGTACACCGCTGTTTGGAAATCCAATCATTATAATACAAAAGCATAAAATGCTGTAGGCAGAGGTGAGGACTGACGCTTCAGTATTTTCCAGCTCATATTGCAGCAGTGATTCCCTTTACCTCCTCTGTGGTTTGATACTGTGAACAATGTGCACTACGTGTTTCGCTGAAAAGGTTTTTTTTAGTTTTTTTTTAGGGTGCATGTTCACTAGATCCTCCTCCTCTCTTGTAGATATATCTTACAATAATCTATTTTCTTTCCTTTCCCATAATTCCAGCACAGGATTTAATAATTCATTTTACACCCCTCATATAAAATCTAAACATATAGAAACCTAGAATGTGTCAGCAGATAAGAACCGGCCTTTACAATGCATGTTTAAACTCCTTCTTTGTAATAAACTCTTCTGCTGGAAGGCTATTCCATGCATCCACTACCCTCTCAGTAAAGTAATACTTCCTGATATTAATTTGAATTCTTTTGCCCCTCTAATATACAACTATGTCCTCTTGTTGTGATAGTTTTAATTCTTTTAAATCTACTCTCCTCCTTACAGTGTTATTCCCTTTATTTATTTAAATGATTCTTTGATATCACCTCTTATGTAGGGCTAACAAATCAGTCTGAATAATTCCCTGCTTCCTGGTGATTAAGTGCGCTCTTACAGTGCATGGATAGTGAAGGAGTTTACGCATGCATGGGATAGGCACAAGGCTATCTTAGATATAATATAAGGCCAGGGACTAATGAAAGTATTACTTTACTGAGAGGGTAGTGGATGTATGGAATAGTCTTCCAGTAGAAGTGTTAGAGGTTAATACAGTGAAGAAGTTTAAGCATACATGGGATAGGTATAAGGCTATCCTAGATATAAGATAAGGCCAGGGACTAATGAAAGTAATACTTTACTGAGAGGGTAGTGGATGTATGGAATAGTCTTCCAGTAGAAGTGGTAGAGGTTAATACAGTGAAGAAGTTTAAGCATACATGGGATAGGTATAAGGCTATCCTAGATATAAGATAAGGCCAGTAACTAATGAAAGTATTACTTTACTGAGAGGGTAGTGGATGTATGGAATAGTCTTCCAGTAGAAGTGGTAGAGGTTAATACAGTGAAGAAGTTTAAGCATACATGGGATAGGTATAAGGCTATCCTAGATATAAGATAAGGCCAGGGACTAATGAAAGTAATACTTTACTGAGAGGGTAGTGGATGTATGGAATAGTCTTCCAGTAGAAGTGGTAGAGGTTAATACAGTGAAGGAGTTTAAGCATGCATGGGATAGGCACAAGGCTATCTTAGATATAGGGTAAGGCCAGGGACTAATGAAAGTATTACTTTACTGAGAGGGTAGTGAATGTATGGAATAGTCTTCCAGTAGAAGTGGTAGAGGTTAATACAGTGAAGGAGTTTAAGCATGCGTGGGATAGGTATAAGGCTATCCTAGATATAAGATAAGGCCAGGGACTAATGAAAGTATTACTTTACTGAGAGGGTAGTGGATGCATGGAATAGTCTTCCAGTAGAAGTGTTAGAGGTTAATACAGTGAAGAAGTTTAAGCATACATGGGATAGGTATAAGGCTATCCTAGATATAAGATAAGGCCAGGGACTAATGAAAGTAATACTTTACTGAGAGGGTAGTGGATGTATGGAATAGTCTTCCAGTAGAAGTGGTAGAGGTTAATACAGTGAAGAAGTTTAAGCATACATGGGATAGGTATAAGGCTATCCTAGATATAAGATAAGGCCAGTAACTAATGAAAGTATTACTTTACTGAGAGGGTAGTGGATGTATGGAATAGTCTTCCAGTAGAAGTGGTAGAGGTTAATACAGTGAAGAAGTTTAAGCATACATGGGATAGGTATAAGGCTATCCTAGATATAAGATAAGGCCAGGGACTAATGAAAGTAATACTTTACTGAGAGGGTAGTGGATGTATGGAATAGTCTTCCAGTAGAAGTGGTAGAGGTTAATACAGTGAAGGAGTTTAAGCATGCATGGGATAGGCACAAGGCTATCTTAGATATAGGGTAAGGCCAGGGACTAATGAAAGTATTACTTTACTGAGAGGGTAGTGGATGTATGGAATAGCCTTCCAGTAGAAGTGGTAGAGGTTAATACAGTGAAGGAGTTTAAGCCTGCATCGGATAGGTATAAAGCTATCCCAGATATAAGATAAGGCCAGGGACTAATGAAAGTATTACTTTACTGAGAGGGTAGTGGATGCATGGAATAGTCTTCCAGTAGAAGTGGTAGAGGTTAATACAGTGAAGGAGTTTAAGCATGCATGGCATAGGTATAAGGCTATCCTAGATATGAGATAAGGTCAGGGACTAATGAAAGTATTACATTACTGAGAGGGTAGTGGATGTATGGAATAGTCTTCCAGTAGAAGTGGTAGAGGTTAATACAGTGAAGCAGTTTAAGCCTGCATCGGATAGGTATAAAGCTATCCCAGATATAAGATAAGGCCAGGGACTAATGAAAGTATTACTTTACTGAGAGGGTAGTGGATGCATGGAATAGTCTTCCAGTAGAAGTGGTAGAGGTTAATACAGTGAAGGAGTTTAAGCATGCATGGGATAGGTATAAGGCTATCCTAGATATGAGATAAGGCCAGGGACTAACGAAAGTAATACTTTACTGAGAGGGTAGTGGATGTATGGAATAGTCTTCCAGTAGAAGTGGTAGAAGGTAATACAGTGAAGGAGTTTAAGCATGCATGGGATAGGTATAAGGCTATCCTAGATATAAGATAAGGTCAGGGACTAATGAAAGTATTACATTACTGAGAGGGTAGTGGATGTATGGAATAGTCTTCCAGTAGAAGTGGTAGAGGTTAATACAGTGAAGGAGTTTAAGCCTGCATCGGATAGGTATAAAGCTATCCCAGATATAAGATAAGGCCAGGGACTAATGAAAGTATTACTTTACTGAGAGGGTAGTGGATGCATGGAATAGTCTTCCAGTAGAAGTGGTAGAGGTTAATACAGTGAAGGAGTTTAAGCATGCATGGGATAGGTATAAGGCTATCCTAGATATGAGATTAGGCCAGGGACTAACGAAAGTAATACTTTACTGAGAGGGTAGTGGATGTATGGAATAGTCTTCCAGTAGAAGTGTTAGAGGGTAATACAGTGAAGGAGTTTAAGCATGCATGGGATAGGTATAAGGCTATCCTAGATATAAGATAAGGTCAGGGACTAATGAAAGTATTACATTACTGAGAGGGTAGTGGATGTATGGAATAGTCTTCCAGTAGAAGTGGTAGAGGTTAATACAGTGAAGGAGTTTAAGCCTGCATCGGATAGGTATAAAGCTATCCCAGATATAAGATAAGGCCAGGGACTAATGAAAGTATTACTTTACTGAGAGGGTAGTGGATGCATGGAATAGTCTTCCAGTAGAAGTGGTAGAGGTTAATACAGTGAAGGAGTTTAAGCATGCATGGGATAGGTATAAGGCTATCCTAGATATGAGATAAGGCCAGGGACTAACGAAAGTAATACTTTACTGAGAGGGTAGTGGATGTATGGAATAGTCTTCCAGTAGAAGTGGTAGAGGGTAATACAGTGAAGGAGTTTAAGCATGCATGGGATAGGTATAAGGCTATCCTAGATATAAGATAAGGTCAGGGACTAATGAAACTATTACATTACTGAGAGGGTAGTGGATGTATGGAATAGTCTTCCAGTAGAAGTGGTAGAGGTTAATACAGTGAAGGAGTTTAAGCCTGCATCGGATAGGTATAAAGCTATCCCAGATATAAGATAAGGCCAGGGACTAATGAAAGTATTACTTTACTGAGAGGGTAGTGGATGCATGGAATAGTCTTCCAGTAGAAGTGGTAGAGGTTAATACAGTGAAGGAGTTTAAGCATGCATGGGATAGGTATAAGGCTATCCTAGATATGAGATAAGGCCAGGGACTAACGAAAGTAATACTTTACTGAGAGGGTAGTGGATGCATGGAATAGTCTTCCAGTAGAAGTGGTAGAGGTTAATACAGTGAAGGAGTTTAAGCATGCGTGGGATAGGTATAAGGCTATCCTAGATATAAGATAAGGCTAGGGACTAATGAAAGTATTACTTTACTGAGAGGGTAGTGGATGTATGGAATAGTCTTCCAGTAGAAGTGGTAGAGGTTAATACAGTGCTGTCGGTCACTTGCTTCATTACTTGCTGTTCGCAGCTGTTATTTCAATGATCCTTTGGCTGCCAATTGGGGAAATGAATGGGGTGTCACAGATGTGCTCTCGAGATACACTGCAGAGTATTAACATCTCCTCTCTGCAACTATAATCTGAATTCTGCTCCACAATACCCAGCACTCCCAAAACGACATTACTTTTTATTTCCCCCAAGATCTCATTAAGAAACCTGTGCTCACCTTTATTCCCCCTCCGGGGACAACTGACATCAGGTCGGCTGCCAAATGTGTCTTTCAGCTACTGGCTTTCTCACAATCACAACAGATCTCTTCAAAGAGAGTTTATTTACGAAGAGGGAATTGACAAGGGAATTTCAAACCAAAAGTAGTTGAGTTGGAAAAAAAAAATCCCAATTTCGGCGAATTGGAGAATTTTCCCAAACTCGGCTACTTTGGCCTTTAGTTTGTGATTCCCTGGCCAATTCTCTGCCATTCCCTCTGTCATGAATAAAACCCCATGTACCAATGATGCAGAAGGTAAAAATACAAATAAATGCGTTGGGGATTATTATGTGTAAATGTGTCAGGAACCTAAAATAGAGGGAAATCAACATACGTTTTTTTTTTTTGCCTACAGTTTTTTTTTAAACACAGATGGGATCATGGGAATTCTGTCTGCTACACGTTACAGCAAATCCCTGCCAGGTTTAAAGGCACATGAAACACGTACCTTGGTCTTTGAACCTATATTGAGTCAGGAATTCTCTGATGCTGAACATGACCTGGTAAAGTATGGAGCAATCATTGATGTCTGGCCCGGAAAGAGTCACAGTGGTTCAGAGTCACACAGCAATCAAATTAGAGGGGCAAAGGTTTAAAAATAATATCTAAAGGTATTACTTTACTGAGAGGGTAGTGGATGTATGGAATAGTCTTCCAGTAGAAGTGGTAGAGGTTAATACAGTGAAGGAGTTTAAGCATATATGGGATAGGTAAAAGGCTATCCTAGATATAAGATAAGGTCAGGGACTAATGAAAGTATTACTTTACTGAGAGGGTAGTGGATGTATGGAATAGTCTTCCATTAGAAGTGGTAGAGGTTAATACAGTGAAGGAGTTTAAGCATGCGTGGGATAGATATAAGGCTATCCTAGATATAAGATAAGGCCAGGGACTAATGAAAGTATTACTTTACTGAGAGGGTAGTGGATGCATGGAACAGCCTTCCAGTAGAAGTGGTAGAGGTTAATACAGTGAAGGAGTTTAAGCATGCATGGGATAGGTATAAGGCTATCCTAGATCTAAGATAAGGCCAGGGACTAATGAAAGTATTACTTTACTGAGAGGGTAGTGGATGTATGGAATAGTCTTCCATTAGAAGTGGTAGAGGTTAATACAGTGAAGGAGTTTAAGCATGCGTGGGATAGATATAAGGCTATCCTAGATATAAGATAAGGCCAGGGACTAATGAAAGTATTACTTTACTGAGAGGGTAGTGGATGTATGGAATAGTCTTCCAGTAGAAGTGGTAGAGGTTAATACAGTGAAGGAGTTTAAGCATGCATGGGATAGGTATAAGGCTATCCTAGATATAAGATAAGGCCTGGGACTAATGAAAGTATTACTATACTGAGACGGTAGTGGATGTATGGAACAGCCTTCCAGTAGAAGTGGTAGAGGTTAATACAGTGAAGGAGTTTAAGCATGCATGGTATAGGTATAAGGCTATCCTAGATATAGGATAAGGCCAGGGACTAATGAAAGGATTCAGATTAATACTGAGCAGACTCATGTATCTAGTGGACTTTAATCATTTATTCATGCTCTATGGACCTTCATTGACCTTGCCACGGACACTGGGCTCCTCATACAGACACTGCCCAACCTGCGCTCGCAGAGATCTCTGAACCTCTCCTCTGCACATTAAAACTGCATCCGTCCTAAATATAACCTGCCAGCCTTGTGTAATTACAGAGTATCACAGGAAGCTAAATATAGACTGTCTCTCTTCTAGCTTCACACTTATTCCCCTGGGTCCTCCACTCTCTCCCTTCTCAGTTACCATGGTAACCCCATCCTTTCTCACATCTCCCCCTTCCGTGTGTAATTGGACTGTGTATTTCTTTCAGCGCATCCTGATACTATTACTCAAGCCTCTCGAGGTGCCGCAGCACATCCAGCCTGTTATAAAAGAAATGATCAGTGTCGCCCCAAATAATATTACGGAGCAGTTTGTCACGCAGAACAATAGCTGGCTCCTTGCGGTATAGGACAGAGAGATGCCCGTCTCCCTCACTGATGGGTTCAGATAACCCTCACATCCAAAGGAATGAATCCCCGGCGTGTCCGATCGTCGAATGGCGATTACAAGATCTATTAATGAACTCCAACGATCGTTATTTGAAAACCCGTAATTATGACGTCCTGAATTAACCACATTAAAGGGTCGAGAAAAAAAAACAATCGCATTTAAAAGAAAAATATGTGTTTAGTTTAATTTGCAGCCTTTCTCCGAGGGATCATTCCTCCCATGGTGGGGTTCATGCAATCACAGGGCTCCTAGAAGAATGAAAAGCGCTAGCCAGGGTGCACTGGGCACCTGTGTATTAAAAATCCCAAATAATCTCTTTTGTAATAAAAAAAAAAAAGGCATAATTCAGCATGCCAAAGAACTTAGCAAATCCAGAGCTTTCTTCAATTCTGTTAACTACCTCTGCTGGTAGGCTGTTCCAGGTTTAGAGCAGCTTCTCTCACACTTATCCCACCCTTATAATACAGCAATCGTATGGCAGAAGACAGTCTGGTGTGTACCAGATTTAAATCTGGATTACCCCACCAGAGTAGAATATGGTAAAAACTGTGTCTATTATACACATCTCTTTCCACTGCACCATATTGCCACCACATTCCTGCCACACAACAGCTTGCTCCCTGGTAGTATTGGCTCTACCCCCTCTAATCTGCCACCCTAGGCCTAACCGGAAATACAACACTTGCTGTGACTGGCACTTGCTGTAGAGACACCAATTCTAAAATCATCTGAATATTTATTAGGCTCACACTCTGCAAACATCGTAAAATTTAAATTCTAGTAAGTTTAGTTTAATTGTTAAGTAGAGTTGAGCGGACACCTGGATGTTAGGGTTCGGCCAAACTTCGGAAAAAAGTCCGGGTTCGGGCTCGAACTTGACCCTGAACCCCATTGAAGTGGGACACAAACTTTTGGCCACTAAAATGCCTCTAAAAAAGTCCTGGAAAGGACTAGAGGGCTGCAAAATGAAGTAAAATGTGGGTGTGTCCCCATTCATACGAATAGGTCAACCGACCTATTTCGGTTTATAGAAAGCCAATAGCATTACATACAATGTAATCGCCGAACCCCGAACTCCAACACGGACATACAGTGAAATGTCCGTGTTCGGGTCCGGGGTCCAAAAACTGTAATGTTCGGTACGAACCCAAACAGTGCGGTTCGGGTTCGCTCAACACTATTGTTAAGTTGTTTTTTTCCCCTTCATCTCTTTTGTCAGCTGCTTACCCCTCTCTTCATGCATCCAGACAGGTGTGTGGGGAATTTGCCACTTGTGATAACAAGATTTTGGATAACAGATTTCGGGATAAGGGATACTCAACCTGTATAAGATTTTTTAAATTAAAAAAAATTATGATTTTGACATATTTTTATGTATTTTATTAATATTTCAATTAATTTGTAATTTATTTTCCTGGCTAACCATGGCAGCAGTTACGTATGGGTTAGCTCCACCCTCAAGGTAGGTAGGACAGAAACAAAACTATAAGAGAGCCCCCGCCCCCTGTCTCCTCAGTCTTTTTTCTGTCCTCATTGGTATTAGGACGGGGCCCGTTTCGGGCCTGTTTTTTGATTTTTTCTTTTATTTTTTACTCACCTTCCGGAAAGTTCAGCCTCTTTCTTTCCGAAGCCCAGTTTCCTGATACCGGTTCCTTGGGATGTTTATTCCTCCGTACCCTTACTGCTAGTGGTACTGGAGATGATTCTGAATTATGAAGTTATATGCCATGTTCCTCCGTAAGCTTACTGCAAGTGGTACTGGAGATGGGTTGGTGACTGTGCAGAGGTCTCATTTCCTGCATAATCCTGGAGGTATGTTGGAGGTGTTGGGCTGTCTATGTCCACACCTGTCTTCTTTTTTCTTCATTTTTATTTTCCTTTCCCGTTTGTTTTCTGAGGCTGTGGAACGCATATGCGTTCCACACCTCATTTCTGTTCTATTTTCGGCAGTGGAACGCATATGCGTTCCATGCCTCTTTCCTTTTGAATGCTGGAGCGCTTCAAACGCGTTCCAGCATTCAGTTTGTGGCCTGTTTCAGGCGCTGGAACGCATTTGCGTTCCAGGCCTCTTTTCTACTCTCTTGCTGTTGGCTGTGACTTCTGCAAAGCGTTGCTCCGAACTTCAAGCTTTTTCTGCAGTGCCTCCATACACGGTCTTCTCTCCGGATCGTGCCCTCCTTCGCCCTGTTCCGGTATTCCTGCCTAAGGTGGCCTTTCATCTGAATCAAGATACAGTTCTTCCAGTATTTTTTCCGAACCCCTCTACTCCTGGTGAATGCCGGTGGCATACCTTGGATGTGGTTCGCTGCCTACGCCTCTATATTGCCGCCTCTTCCTCCCTGCGGAAGTCCTCCCGCCTCTTCGTCCTTCCTTTGGGCTCTCGACGTGGTGAGGTGGCTTCGGTGTCCACTCTACGCCGCTGGTTTGTGGCTGCTATTTCCAGGTGCTATGTCTCCAGTGGTGTTCCGGTTCCTTCGGGCCTCAAGGCTCACTCCACTCGGGCTGTTTCCTCTTCATGGACGACTGAGGCTGGTTCTTCAGTGGCGACTGTCTGCAGTGCTGGGAACTGGTCATCTGGTTCCACCTTCTTTCAACACTACCGTCTGGATGTCCGACGGACTGGTGAATCGTCCTTCTCTCACGCTGTTTTGGCATCTGTCTCCTCTCATTGAACCTTTTTTAATTTTTGCAGTATTTCTTCTGTGTCTGTGTTTATTGGTTGTATGTTCTCCCATCCCTATTAGTTTCTGGCTTGGGTATGTCCCATACGTAACTGCTGCCATGGTTAGCCAGGAAAATTGAAAATTGTTTCATACTTACCGTAATTTTCTTTTCCTGGTTATTATCCATGGCAGCAGTGAGTTCCCTCCCTTTGTTTATTTTTTTATGAGGAGCTGGTTACTAGACTGAGGAGACAGGGGGCGGGGGCTCTCTTATAGTTTTGTTTCTGTCCTACCTACCTTGAGGGTGGAGCTAACCCATACGTAACTGCTGCCATGGATAATAACCAGGAAAAGAAAATTACGGTAAGTATGAAACAATTTTCAATTATCATTTTTATTGTTTTTTTTTGCGTGTGTTTTTTTTTTTTACTTTGGCCAATTTCGCGAGGACTTTGCCGATTGTTGATACATTTCTGAAATGGCAGCCAACTAGATATATGGGAAGGATATATATTGATGGCTATATAGACACCTTTAGAACTCTATCAGAACTGCTGTTAGGATTCTGGGGAAGGCAGGGGTAAGTATCTCCCCCCAGGTCAACCCCACTAGTCACTCAAGTGTTGGCCATTTGCAAAGTTGTGTGTTTTGCCCCTGTAAATCCCAGATTCTCCAGATTAGTCCGCTATAGTAGTGAAGCAGGGGGTGCTTAAAGGGACACTCCAACCAAAAAATAAAAAGGTTTTACTTTTTTATTTTGTATTATTGATTTCAGATATGTCTTTTTTTTTCTTATGTGACTGCTTTTAATAAAATATGTAACTAAACCACCCACCAGTGACTTTACAGCACAAATGTTTCACTTTGGGGTTGGGGACACAAGTCCATAAGTCTATAAGTCCGAATTCTGATAGACTTGCATTGAATGGGAGGGTAATGTAACTATTACATCACAAGGGGGCGGAGTTATGATCCTGTTTGATCAGATTAATCTCCTGTTGGAAGGCAGGTAAAAAAGGATGTACACAGCCACCTAGTCCTGCCCACTAGGAGCCAGTAAAAGAGCAGCAGAGTATCTTATGACATCATCATGCAGGCTTTGGCAACAGTTGTAAAGTAAGACTGGCTGGAAGATTTTGGATGACGTTGCGTCATGGGAAATATTCACAAAATGGAGCAAGAAGATAAACCTATTTTTAATTGACCTTTTATATGCAATCAATTCAATCATATAAAAAACAGTGGTATATGATTTATTTATGTATTTGTTTTAAATTACCCGGTTATCTAGTTACATCTTATGTAAGTGGCATACCCAGCATGTGCCACAAGATGATGTCCAAAAAGGAGACACCACAGACATATTTAAAACTAATGTATTTTCTTTTGTGTATTTGCTTAACATTCTGCTAGCGCAATGTACGGATCATGTATTATTATCTCCCTTTCACAGAAAAAAATGTTTAGGTGATAGAGACTTTTTCTCAAACTATAGTTAGAGAAAAATACCCCAGGTAATGTCACTGTGAGTTTGTTAGAGACCTCTGTCTTAGTACATTGCATGTTCCATCTCTTTCTACAATCTTGCAGTCTTCTCTTTAACAGGCTTATTACATAGTTACATAGCAGTTTAGGTTGAAAAAAGACTTGCGTCCATCAATTTCAACCCTTTCCCTTTCCCATGTTTATTGCTGTTGATCCAAAAGAAGAAAAAATCCCTTTATACCAGCAATTTTGATCTGTGCTTTCGATGGGGAAAAAAAAATCCTTCTTGGCTCCAAATGGCAAATCAGATTTCTCCTTTGGAACAACAAGCACTTAATACATATACTGCCATGCTCTATGCTCCGGCTCATTAAAAAAGTATCTAGGCCACTTTTAAAGGCATCTATTGTATTTTGACATACCTTTTATTGTCCTTAATGTAACTAATCTGTTCTGCTACTGTAGACTAAATCTCCTTTCTTCAAGTCTTAGCAGGTGACCTATTGTCCTTTGTACTGTTCTGTTAATGAACAGGTCTTTAGAAAGCCCTTTGTATGGGCCCTGTATATGTTTATATAACATTATCATATCCCCTTTAAGCCGCCGTTTCTCTAGCCTTTCTTCATAACTAAAACTTTACATTCCCCATTTTAGTTTTGTAGCCCTCCTCTGCACTTTGTCTAGTTCCATAATGTCTTTCTTTAGACAAGGTACCCAGAATTGAACTGCATATTCAAGGTGGGGTCTTAACAAGGACTTCCAAAGAGGCAGGATAATATCTTCCACCTGCGAGTCAATACCCCTTTTAGTACATACCAATATCTTATTGGCATTTGCAACTGGCACTGCTAAGTCTATTGTCTATAATTACTCTGAAATCTTTTTCATAAGTAGATTTCCCCAAGGAAACACCATTTAATCTATATGTTGTATTTTTACTATTATACCCAAAATGCATAATTTTACATTTGTCTACATTGAACACACATCTAGTTCAAACTGTATTACCCTGCTTAATTTTGTGTCATCAGCAAACACTGAGACATGCCCTCTGTGAGATCATTAATTAAGGTTCTCTGCTTATCACATATACCAAGTTTGAGAACTTTCCATTTACCACCACTCTCTGCATTCTATCTTTCAACCAATCACAATTCATGCACAAACATTTGGCCCTAAGTCTATTTCGGTCAATTTGTACAGTTATCTTTTGTGTGGAACTGTATTTATCTCTTCTGAGGATTATTACTTCTCGAAGCTCTTGGTAGTGCTGTGTCTCACTGTGATAATGCATCTTTTGATAGAGTCATGGACCAATCAATGCTTCTCTGTCTAGCATGTGTTCCTGGATATCTCTCTTCACTCTGTACTTTGTACTGTGCAGTGTTGTAATATTCCTGTTCTTGTTTCTGTACTGTGAAGCTTGGAGGTGAGCAAACCACAGAAGCCCCGGATTCTAGAAATAAAACCACCTTCTGGAATGTTTTATTCAGAACTAGATGAATTCACCAGACTCTTTTAATTTTATCTTCTGAATATGTCATCCTGACTTCCACAAAATTGTGTATGCTTCACTATTATCTGAATCTTTCTGTACCATTTCTCTGTGTGGTAATCTTCTTTTACATAATGGGAAAAATGATTATTTATTATTATTGAACATTCCATCTCACTGACTTAACTATACATTGTGCAGGGTCAGACCCGGTGAGTTTCTCCTGCTAGAAGAACAGAGTTGGCCCTGTATAATGCATTGTTATAAAGTGACAGTGTGTAAAGATGTAACTCTGCATTATCCATGGCCCGCTGAGCTCTTCTATATATTCTATACATTGTGCAGGGTCTGGTGAGTTTCTCCTGCTAGAAGAACAGAGTTGGCCCTGTATAAGGCATTGTTATAAAGTGACAATGTGTAAAGATGTAACTCTGCATTATCCGTGGCCAGCTGAGCTCTTCTATATATTCTTCTATACATTGTGCAGGGTCTGGTGAGTTTCTCCTGCTAGAAGAACAGTGTTGGCCCTGTATAAGGCATTGTTATAAAGTGACAATGTGTAAAGATGTAACTCTGCATTATCCATGGCCAGCTAAGCTCTATATATTCTTCTATACATTGTGCAGGGTCTGGTGAGTTTCTCCTGCTAAAAGAACAGAGTTGGCCCTGTATAATGCATTGTTATAAAGTGACAGTGTGTAAAGATGTAACTCTGCATTATCCATGGCCCGCTAAGCTCTTCTATATATTCTTCTATACATTGTGCAGGGTCTGGTGAGTTTCTCCTGCTAGAAGAACAGAGTTGGCCCTGTATAATGCATTGTTATAAAGTGACAATGTGTAAAGATGTAACTCTACATTATCCATGGCCAGCTGGGCTCTTCTATATATTCTTCTATACATTGTGCAGGGTCTGGTGAGATTCTCCTGCTAGAAGAACAGAGTTGGCCCTGTATAATGTATTGTTATAAAGTGACAGTGTGTAAAGATGTAACTCTGTATTATCCATGGCCAGCTGAGCTCTTCTATATATTCTTCTATACATTGTGCAGGGCCTGGTGAATTTCTCCTGCTAGTAGAACAGAGTTGGTCCTGTATAATGCATTGTTATAAAGTGACAGTGTGTAAAGATGTAACTCTGCATTATCCATGGCCAGCTGAGCTCTTCTATATATTCTTCTATACATTGTGCAGGGTCTGGTGAGTTTCTCCTGCTAGAAGAACAGAGTTGGCCCTGTATAATGCATAGTTATAAAGTGACAGTGTGTAAATATGTAACTCTGCATTATCCATGGCCAGCCAAGCTCTTCTATATATTCTTCTATACATTGTGCAGGGTCTGGTGAGTTTCTCCTGCTAGAAGAGCAGAGTTGGTACTGTATAATGCATTGTTATAAAGTGACAGTGTGTAAAGATGTAACTCTGCATTATCCATGGCCAGCTGAGCTCTTCTATATATTCTTCTATACATTATGCAGGGCCTGGTGAGTCTCTCCTGCTAGAAGAACAGAGTTGGTCCTATATAATGCATTGTTATAAAGTGACAGTGTGTAAAGATGTAACTCTGCATTATCCATGGCCAGATGAGCTCTTCTATATATTCTTCTATACATTGTGCAGGGCATGGTGAGTCTCTCCTGCTAGAAGAACAGAGTTGGTCCTGTATCATGCCTTGTTATAAAGTGACAGTGTGTAAAGATGTAACTCTGCATTATCCATGGCCAGCTGGGCTCTTCTATATATTCTTCTATACATTGTGCAGGGTCTGTTGAGTTTCTGAGTCCTGTATAATGCATTGCCCATATTCTTGTTTTATATAAATTACCTGAAATATATTTTATAGTTACATTTCCTTAGTTTGCGCATTTGCTTTCATTCTGTTGCCAGGATTATTCTGTTATATTTAGACACTACAAGCAATGATTGGGAAATGAAGTCCCTTTAAGGAATCGGCCTGAGCACGTGAGATCACAGAGGGGTTTCTATGATCTTACTCCGACTATACCCTCTGTCATTATCTACAAGTACTTATCAATGTCTTGAAGGCTGGATTAGAGAATTGAGTCACAAGTGGACCTGCAGCCTTTGTTGCTCTAAGCAATAAGATTCGGAACATGACGTCTGTAACACCGGAGCAAGTTGTTTATTTATGGATTGATTTAGAAAGTGTTTTATCAGAAAGAACATATTGTCATTTCCCCATTATTTCCTGGGGAGTAGTTACAAATATATAGTCGCACACACAACGATCCACAAGCTGAAGCGAGAAAAATAACCACCCACATCCATGCACAACCACATGCTGGTATCAATTGATTTTCCTTTTGCCCTGGTTTCCAATGAAGTTTCCAGTCAATGCAAAGATGACAAATGGTAATTTATGACAAGGGACTTGTTTCAAAACATCTCACCCTCTGTTTGCTGGAGCCTAAGAGCATCTTATTTTTGAAGTATGGCTTTTCCACTTTTAAATAAATAGGGTCTTTGGTGACCTCTGCTCTTTCTTACTTTTTTTTAATGTGTCTTATTCACTATGCTCTATTGAAGGGACTTTGTCAACCTACACATGGCTTAGACTGTGATTGTAGAGAACCACTCAGCTCCGGAATCTTAATATATATATATACTGCCATCATCCCTAGGACAGTGCAGATTACATTTACTACATTACTGCAATGGGCAGCTTCGCTGTTTGGACAGAGACTTTATATGTTTTGAAAAACATTTTGAATGAGATGTTAGGTGTAGGTTTTATTTTCCTGAGATGCTGAAGTTGGAATATGAGACTGTCAGTGCGGCAAAGGGAAATATTTATAAAAATTGTCCTCGCACAGGACGATTGATAGAACGATGGATAGGTTAAATAATAAAAGGTCAGCAATAGGATGGTAGGGTTATAATGGCAGGAACAAAAAAAAAAAAAAATCATCATATCCATTTAAAACATTTATACTTGGCAAAAACCATTACATTGGCGAAATGCGTCAGGCTTGTGATTGTTTCAGCATTTTCTCTGATGCACAGGCAAACTGTGAATTGTCAGAGATCATTTTTATATTGGACTTTTTTTATATATACATCTTAACAACTTAAATTTTTTTTTATATGGGGAGACCAGGGCTACTTCTCCTGGACCCCTATGTAGGTAGCAAGAGGCTGGGAGCCATTTGGCGGGCTTCGATCTCCATTTAGCCAGCTTTGATCTTCCATGGGTGGAGCAGGGCTACTCCTATGGTCTCCCATGATTTTAATAGGGACAGAGAAGTCAGCGTCAGTCCACTGGCCCCATGTGGGCTACTTTAAAAATGCATTTATTATCAAAAGTGATCCAAAAAGCATCTAGCATCTTTATAAGGATCTCGGAGGGAGAGCTATGATGTAAAATAAGGTTTTAGAAATAAACCACATTGAAAAAAATGTGTTTTTTTTTAAATACACACACACAAGTGCAGAGCATATCTATTTTTTTTTTTTAAAAGCAAGTTCCCGTAGATTGCCAGCTATACGCACCAGAGAAATATTGTTTATACTGTGAATGCAAAAAAATTAAAAAGAAAGAAAGAAAAAAGAAGCTATAGATTGTGTGAAAATACATAATATGTACTTTACTGGTATCTGTGGACACTCATGACATCACCTTCTGGCCTGATATGCAAATGAAATACTTTCAGTGGGAAATATGTCATTTGCATATCAAGTCAGAAGGTGATGTCATAAGTAGGAAACGCCACAGACACATTCAAAAAACGTTGCATAACACTACGTATAGGTCCTTCTCTATTCTTGTACCAACGCAGCATGATCAGTGTTTAGGTGACATTTAGGAGTCATTTTAAGGTAAAGAGAATGGCACTTTGTGTGTGTATCTAAATATATGTGCATACATATACACACACACACATACATATGCAAGGGTATATATTTATACATATATTCCAACACACATACAAAAAATATATATTAACTGTTATTTATACCTGATACTTGCAGATACCTTGACTCTTCAGTTTTAGTGAATATCCCCCACAAAATGGGGGGATAATCCTGTGAGATCCACATGGCTTGCCAGGTGCCTGGAACCCCCCCCCCCCCCCCCTCCCCCCTCATAGTGACCAGTGGATGAACAATGCAATATTTAAACATGTAAAAAGAGTGAATAAATAAAATATATGACATCCATTAGATTAGGGGTAACCAGGCATGACATAAATAACCCAGTATATATAATATTCCATGTTATAATGCAGTAAAAAGGGGATATTAAGGCATCATATGACCCAGAGAGGGGACTGGACTGGACACATGGGCAGTTAGATTTAACCCTCTGTGTGCCTGCTGGGGTGTGAACAAGATCCCCCAGAAAATCAAATCCCCTGACTCACCCAGTAGAGACCCGATGAAGATGATGATCTGGATGGTGATGGTGAAATGTCTGTAGCTCAGAGCATCACTGGAGCTCCGGTTGGTCCATTGGGAGTGAGTTACATTCCTGATTTCCAGGGCTCTGGTCGCCGACTGTAAGAAGCCTGTATCACTTCTGTTCCTCAGGATCCAGCTGCCATTATAACCCATGGTGAGTCCTCTCCCTCCTACTGAATCTGATGCTCAGCCATGGACTCGGGATTCATGGCTCTGTCACTAGTGGTCCATAGGATGCCATGGCACATTCTGCCCCTCCGCATCCTCAGCATTTCATGTCTGCCTCTCACCCCCCCTGAGAGCATCTCCAGAACACGACTGTGTCAGGTGAAAGAGGAGGGGGAGGACAGCTGACCCTGAATCTCATAGCTCCACTTAGCAAGATGATCCTTCCTTGGCTCTGAGCAGATCTCCCCCCAGCTATAATAATAATAATAATAATACAAAAAGGAAAAAAATCAGGAATCCCCACAGTCTGACTAAGAAACCTCCCCCAGCCAGAGACAGAGAGGGAGGACTGAACATGCTCAAACAGCACAGGCTCAATCTGTATCTAGACCCAGGTCAGTATAACACACAGATCCACCCCAGACAGTACCTCCCCCCCTTAGAATAAAGATCATGCAATCCCAACATATTCACATGTCCTTGTCACTCCCAGATCAGCTCTCAGTAGCACATCCCCCTGTGATGCTTCCTTTCCCCCCTTGTCTTAGATTTTAAACAGGCTATTATGTTCTCATACCCATCCGTGTCTTCCATATTAAAAATTAGTATTAAATGTATTAAAATGGGACCTAGTCATCAAAATTAGACTATATTCAGAATATGTTTCATTTATTAGGTTTGCAGCTGCCTGGAAGGGAAAAAAAGCAACATTGTAAAGTGTTAAAAATAAAATTAAATAATAACTATACTTGCAATGTTTGCATAACTATATTGTACAGGGGTCTGTACAGACCATCTGCAGGGTTTTCCTATCGGTTCTAGAGCTAGAGTTGCCAGGTCTGTTACATATAGTCTTCATTAAAGGAACAGTCTAGTCCCCAAGCTCACTTTGGTGCAAGATGAAGATCACTGCTTGTATAGTGCACAGGCTTTTTTCCCAGTGTGATTTGATGCAGGCATTCTGCATAAATCACATTTTTTATATTTCACTCAAGCCCTCCCCCAGTGATTACTCTGCATGTTTACGTCATGTGAGTCAGCACTGATAATATAATGTTTTGTTTCATTTAGGCATTTTCAGTGCTGCGGGAAAATAATTCATTGTGTGGAATCTAAGTGGCCTTTCTCTTGTACGCAGTAGGATCTATTAACAGTTCAACACATTGTCTGATGACATCACTAGAGAGACAGAAAATTCCATTCGATTGAATGAATTATAAATTATTCTCATTGGCTTTTGCAGTAAAAAAAAAAATAAATCAAATTCACTTTAACTCAGCTAGTGTGGGCAGTCCTGGTTAAACTGCTGTATGCAATGCGCAATGTATTTTAAAGTTCTTTGAAAGCACATTAATTTGCCTTAACATTTGAAAGATGCATTTTGGGCAGCATCTAACATACAGTCCCTTTAACTTGAAAACATACTGTTCACAAGCCGTCTCCTGGGGATTGATCCAGACCACCATGACCTGAGTAGCTCAAGCAAATAATGTCCTGGCAAACAATTAGTTGACTCCCATAGAGATGTATCGGGATGCTCACTGCACTGTCCAAAAAATACCCCAACAAAGCAGGAAGGCTGTTACTAGATTCTGAATGAAGTTTATTACTGCATATGCAGAGTGACCTAGTACGTGTGCACTGATCCTCTTGCAAGTAAACAAAAGCAACGGAAGCTCTAGAACACGACCCTTTGTAAGAGATTATACGCAGAAAAGAATTTAGATTAAAGCAACCATCAAGTCTGACCCCAGTGAATACTCTGCATGTTTACTGCAGGTGCGGCAGCACTGATTATATAGACACGGAGGATATGAAGTTTTGTTTAATTTTGTCACTTCCTGTGCTGCCGGAATAGAATACATCGTGTGGAATGTAATAGACTGCAGGATCTCTTAACAGTGCAACACATTGTCTGATGACATCACTTGAGATACAGGATATTCCATTCATTTGAATGGGATTATTCTCATTGGTTCCAGAAGCAAAAAAAAAAAAAACATTAAATTGATCTTTACTCAGCTCTTGTGGGCAGTCCTGGTTTCTTGCAAACTTCTGTAATTTCATCTGGCTGTATTTTAAATTTTATACAACGCAAAATATAAAAATGCATTTTAATGTACTTTTTGAAAGCACATTCATATGCATTAACATTTGGAAGATGTGGTTTTGAAATCAGACAGTCCCTTTAACACAAGTAGCAAATAATTATGCATGCAGAGGGTGTAATATGGAGTTGTGTGGAGTGAGATTTTTTTGGGATCTATGGTCCTTGTCCTGTGCTTCATAATGCTTTGGGACAGGCGTAAAAACTTCAACAGAAGAAGCTATAATAATAGCAATCCGATAACATATTAACTAAAGATTGTGAACCTTCCCAGGCACCCCACTGAGTCATCTTCTTCACTGGGAGTTACCACCACCTCTGTACATATAAACATGTAGTGCTAGACTCCTCAGCCTGCAGAATGCACAGTCACAACTATTTTGGCACATTTCCTTTCTGTGCTTTTCCCACAGTCTTCACTTGTCAATCTGGAGGCCAAAATTAGTCCGGCTTTACAAACCGAACATTTGCAATGCTTACTGTGTGCAGCCTTTACCAGTGATGGCTAACCTCGGCACTGCAGACTGATAGACAGATATACTGACAGATAAGGTACAGAGATTGATAGACAGATATACTGACAGATAAGGTACAGAGATTGATAGACAGATATACTGACAGATAAGGTACAGAGATTGATAGACAGATATACTGACAGATAAGGTACAGAGATTGATAGACAGATATACTGACAGATAAGGTACAGAGATTGATAGACAGATAAGGTACAGAGACTGATAGACAGATATACTGACAGATAAGCTACAGAGATTGATAGACAGATATTCTGACTGACGAGGGGCAGAGATTGATAGACAGATATACTGACAGATAAGGTACAGAGATTGATAGACAGATATACTGACAGATAAGGTACAGAGATTGATAGACAGATATACTGACTGACGAGGGGCAGAGATTGATAGACAGATATACTGACAGATAAGGTACAGAGATTGATAGACAGATATACTGACAGATAAGGTACAGAGACTGATAGACAGATATACTGACAGATAAGATACAGAGATTGATAGACAGATATACTGACTGATAAGGGGCAGAGATTGATAGACAGATATACTGACAGATAAGGTACAGAGACTGATAGACAGATATACTGACAGATAAGGTACAGAGACTGATAGACAGATATACTGACAGATAAGATACAGAGATTGATAGACAGATATACTGACTGATAAGGGGCAGAGACTGATAGACAGATATACTGACAGATAAGGTACAGAGATTGATAGACAGATATACTGACTGATAAGGTACAGAGACTGATAGACAGATATACTGACAGATAAGGGGCAGAGATTAATAGACAGATATACTGACAGATAAGGTACAGAGATTGATAGACAGATATACTGATAGATAAGGTGCAGAGACTGATAGACAGATATACTGACAGATAAGGTACAGAGATTGATAGACAGATATACTGACAGATAAGGTACAGAGATTGATAGACAGATATACTGACTGATAAGGGGCAGAGATTGATAGACAGATATACTGACAGATAAGGTACAGAGATTGATAGACAGATATACTGACAGATAAGGTGCAGAGATTGATAGACAGATATACTGACTGACGAGGGGCAGAGATTGAGTCTGCTAGAATATTACTTTTACAGAACCGTCAACAGAAACAAATCCAGGAATCTCTCTGGTGGGAATTAAATGTATACTACGGCTGCAAAAAACAGCTAGAGTGCAAGCTCCTCAACTAAAATCTAAAAGTAATAATAGCTGAAGAGCTGTGTGTTATGGGTCTATTAAATAAATAAATGAACTGACTAACACAAAGCAGAAATCAGGCATTAGTAGTCGAGTTCAAATCATGATCTACGTTTTCAGTCTTTCTAACGTGACTGTTCAAATAACCTTTTAGTAAATAGAACCCTCTGTAACAGACCTCTCTGAAACACTACATCTGACAAAGCTTCCCGACAGTCACAATGCCAGAGCTTGAGAAATGTTTTATGGGCCAAATAGAGCAATTCAGGTGCCAGCCTACTTATGAACTAGGCAAATGGTACTTCCATGGCCCTTACTTGTGGAAAGAGAGTATTGCAGGGAAGTGAGAAGGACAACTTCAGGCTAAAATAGCAGCTGCATGGGATAATTTCTCCAACGCAGCACTTTGGCCTTAAGTTTGTAATTTCCTTTTCAATTGCCTCAATTCTGAATAAAGCCCAGTCTTTGTAAAATTCACCCCCAACTAAGCCACCCCCCCCTCCCTCCTTTTTGTTTTCGGAGCAGGTAGTAGGTATTGCAGGAACTCCCTGGCTCCAGGAATGTCTGGTAGACATAGATTCTAAACTCCATCAGAATGTGTTTAAAACATTAAAGATTATGGTAAATGATTATTAGAAAGAATATGAAGTTTCCAGTGTCTGTGATGGAGATATATAGAGAGATCCTTTGCAACAGTACTAATAATATTACTCGGTCAATTAACAAATAGCATTTGTAATAAAACAAATAAATAAAGAAGAGGCATGGTCATTTCTTCAAGCAGGAATCCCTTCGAGACGCACTGCGACATGTGAGCGAAGGGTAATTTTATGGACAATAAAAAACCACTACACAGATCCAATGTAAAAGAAAATTTTCACTTTTTTTTTTTTATTATTTAGAAATGCAGTTATATACATAGAACAATTAAAATTAAATTACTTTGTACAAATATTAAAATACGATTTTCAGCCCCAAAGCATTGTCCCAGGTGACAGTTAGAAGGAAAGAGAGGGCGAGGGGAAGGGGAGCAATGATTTATTCAGGATGTACCAATCTGGAACTGTAAGGATTACTGCCAATCCATGTGCAGACCACCACAAGGCAGGCAGGCGTTCATGTTTTCCTTATCATGCAGTGCGCCAGGCTTGGATGCTCAGCCTCTCCGAGGATATGGGGAGAAGATTCACATCACCTAATATGTGAGAGAGGGGGGGGGGGGGGGGCGCGGAGGTCTGTGGCTGAACCCCCAAATGAAAACGAAAAACCAGTAGCAGAAAATAAACCAAAGCAATGAATCCAGTCGCCAGTGAGCTATTTACAAAATGAACAGGAAGGGGAGTTGTTTGAACTCTAGGCCTGTGTCACCTACTCAAGGAAAATATTGCACATTAGATTTGGGGAGGTGGATAACCTGGTTAGTATAGACAATAAAGCTTGGATCCAAAATAGTTGGAAACTAAAAACTACAGCCCGTCTCGTTGCCCACTCGATAAAATTCATCTGTAAGGAGCAGTTGGGGTGCGTCACAAGTCCATCTCCTGACCGGGGTGGGGCCAATGGGGCACGGTCACGAAGAGGGCCAGGCGTGGGCAAGTTGGGGACACCACTGGGTGCATTAGTGCCCCTCTCAAACGGAACAAAGCTCATAGACATGCCTTTCATAGGTCATGGGCATTATATCAGGAATTGACATATAAAAGGGGCTTCCATAGAGTTTTATGTAATATTAATAATAATATTGTAAAAAGTGGGGAATTTTAGGAGCCAGATCTCTTTCTGGGATGTGTTCAGCCCTGCGTTGTATAAACACACACACTTAAAAAAAAAAAAAAAAAAAAAGAGAAAATGTACACACAGAAACAAAGCCAATTTGGTATATTATACAATATACACACACACACACCTAATCCTCTGTGGATCGTGACTCTCTACCACCACCAAGAGCTTTATTCCACTCTTGGCTGCAGTCTTGCGATTAACTGGAAAAAATAAAAAATCACATAAAAAACATTAAACACACTCGCAAACTGCAAACAATACTGAAAGCTCACATCTGATTGACTTGCAAGGTGGGGGGGCTCTTCACTCAAGATGACTGTCTATTTTTCTTAGAAGTCTATGCTTGAATGAGACGTCATGGGGTGGATAGAGGCTATCATTTGGTTTCAGTGTGTTTTGGGCATGTTTTGGCAGGCATCTGTGTGGATTCAGATATGAAGTCCATGTTGCTGACCTAAATTGCCAGCATATTGGGGCATATTGAGCAGCTCACAGTTATTTGTCCCCCGAATCCATCCGGACTGGGGAGGCATCATTTTGGCTATTAGTCCAACACATATTGGAGTAGAACCTTATGATTTGAACACCTCAATCCAAAACATTTCAGAGGCTAATGAGGAAGCGACTTCTTGGCCTAGGGGCTGAATTCACGAAGGAGGACATTGTAGGGAATTTCAAACTTGAGAACAAAGTAGCAGAGATGGAGTTTGAAATTCCCTCATTCATGAATAAGGATTTAAGTTTTGCATTGGCGGCAGGACATATAGCAAATTGTATAGTGCTGGTTACGGGGTGCCAGCCTGACTAGGAAGTCATCTACCGTCACCTTCAAGCTAATGTTGCCAAATGTGATGTGGACATATAATGTTAGCTGTACAAGTGCTAAATTATTAACTCAATGGGCCAGCCAAAGGTAGCGGTATATCTAATAGGGGGTAAGTGCCAGACATTAAAGCCAGGTTCACTCGCAGAAGTTATTTTATATACATCTGTATATAGCCTATAATAAAACACATACACATTAAATAGGGTTTACACCTCTGCAAGTGGTGCCCGACTGTCTGCACACAGGGAGGGTCAGGCCACATACTCCGTAGAGAAAGCATAAGGGGGGAGGATAATGGGGATAAACTGACTGCTTCTCACTGGGGCTTGTGGGAGAAACAGAGAGGCACAAATTGTCAGCTCCTGGGCAGTTAACGGAGTCGGGAGGTGCTGAGCAGGAGGACTGAGGTGATCCTGCAGGGCTGGGATGGCAGACATCAGGCTTCTTTCAGAAGGGGAATATCTAGAGATAAATAATATATTATGAGTGAGGTAGGAAAGTCATATAAAGGCCTGAGACATGCAGAAAACAAATGCAAATCACACACTACTACAGAGAACAAGAAGTACAGATATAAAACGGTATAGGGACATTATACAGGGGCCATGTATAAAGATGCAATACAGAGATACATCTTTACACACTGTCACTTTATAACAATGCATTATACAGGGCCAACTCTGTTCTTCTAGCAGGAGAAACTCACCAGACCCTGCACAATGTATAGAAGAATATATAGAAGAGCTCAGCTGGCCATGGATAGTGCAGAGTTACATCTTTACACACTGTCACTTTATAACAATGCATTATACAGGGCCAACTGTTCTTCTAGCAGGAGAAACTCACCAGACCCTGCACAATGTATAGAAGAATATATAGAAGAGCTCAGCTGGCCATGGATAATGCAGAGTTACATCTTTACACACTGTCACTTTATAACAATGCATTATACAGGGCCAACTCTGTTCTTCTAGCAGGAGAAACTCACCAGACCCTGCACAATGTATAGAAGAATATATAGAAGAGCTCAGCTGGCCATGGATAATGCAGAGTTACATCTTTACACACTGTCACTATATAACAATGCATTATACAGGGCCAACTCTGTTCTTCTAGCAGGAGAAACTCACCAGACCCTGCACAATGTATATAAGAATATATAGAAGAGCTCAGCTGGCCATGGATAATACAGAGTCACATCTTTACACACTGTCACTTTATAACAATGCATTATACAGGGCCAACTCTGTTCTTCTAGTAGAAACTCACCAGGCCCTGCACAATGTATAGAAGAATATATAGAAGAGCTCAGCTGGCCATGGATAATACAGAGTTACATCTTTACACACTGTCACTTTATAACAATGCATTATACAGGGCCAACTCTGTTCTACTAGCAGGAGAAACTCACCAGGCCCTGCACAATGTATAGAAGAATATATAGAAGAGCTCAGCTGGCCATGGATAATGCAGAGTTACATCTTTACACACTGTCACTTTATAACAATGCATTATACAGGACCAACTCTGTTCTACTAGCAGGAGAAACTCACCAGGCCCTGCACAATGTATAGAAGAATATATAGAAGAGCTCAGCTGGCCATGGATAATGCAGAGTTACATCTTTACACACTGTCACTTTATAACAATGCATTATACAGGGCCAACTCTGTTCTTCTAGCAAGAGAAACTCACCAGACCCTGCACAATGTATAGAAGAATATATAGAAGAGCTCAGCTGGCCATGGATAATGCAGAGTTACATCTTTACACACTGTCACTTTATAACAATGCATTATACAGGGCTAACTGTTCTTCTAGCAGGAGAAACTCACCAGACCCTGCACAATGTATAGAAGAATATATAGAAGAGCTCAGCTGGCCATGGATAATGCAGAGTTACATCTTTACACACTGTCACTTTATAACAATGCATTATACAGGGCCAACTCTGTTCTTCTAGCAGGAGAAACTCACCAGGCCCTGCACAATGTATAGAAGAATATATAGAAGAGCTCAGCTGGCCATGGATAATGCAGAGTTACATCTTTACACACTGTCACTATATAACAATGCATTATACAGGGCCAACTCTGTTCTACTAGCAGGAGAAACTCACCAGACCCGGCACAATGTATAGAAGAATATATAGAAGAGCTCAGCTGGCCATGGATAATGCAGAGTTACATCTTTACACACTGTCACTTTATAACAATGCATTATACAGGGCCAACTCTGTTCTTCTAGTAGAAACTCACCAGGCCCTGCACAATGTATAGAAGTTTGGATCAGTACATGTAGTTATGCTATACACTGCTGTACCGTCACTTTAACAAACACTCACCATCTGTGTAGTCCTCAGAGGAGAGGGATAAGAGGCTCTGCACATCAGAATCTGCGCCGTCCCCTGCCGGTGTCCTGCTTCCTGCTACAGACGCCCAAGAGGAGGAGGCCTGATGGACCAGCACAGTCTCTGAGCACTGAGAGCTGCTCGCTGTAGCCTGCATAGTATGTCCCACAGTTTGGCCAGTAAGGTCAGAGCGTCCCATAGTCTGGCCCACATGGCTAGCACTGCATGCAGATTGCTGTAGGTCTTGCTCCTCCCCTGGCCCCTCCGATAGCACGATCTGCACCCGGGAGCTCGCGGACGGAATACAGTTCCCTGCGCTGCCGTACACCGCTTCCTCGTAAGACGGGAGTGCAACCTGCACGCCATCCACCATGATAGACACCTGCTGCCCCGGCACGCACGCTTCCCGCCTGCGGAAAAACAGAGCCGTATGATGGATTAAAACGGGGCTTGACAAATCCCAGAAAAATATGTCCTGGCTCCTAAAACTAACCAGGCTGGCTCACGAAGTCTATAAAATATTTCGTAAAACCCAGATACGACCAAGGATCATTCATGTGTTGTATACTGAATAAAAGATCCCCCCCTCCCACAGTAAAATGTGATGCATTAAAAAATAAAAAGCCACAAAAATTAGCAGATAAATCACTATGTACTACAGAAAAGTTTATGCATTTTAATGTCTGAAAAATACAGCAAATACAAGGGACAATTTATTTTGTTTGAATCCTGGGTGCTGAGCATGACTGCCTCGATGCTATACAGAGGAATACGATGCCTTGCATGTTTAGACTGTGTATTAGAGAGCTCCATACACCCCGGACAATAAAGAGACAGGACCACGCAGGGTTCCCCTCTTGGCTCCACCCCCTGCGTGGAATGTATGAAATGGAAAAAGCGCTCACCTGTTGTGGTGGAATGATTTCAGTTTGGGTTGTAGCAGTACAAACAGTACGATGAGAAGTAAGATCAAAGCTACAGAGCTGGCAGTGGAGGCTACTATAGATAATGTAGGTACTCCGATACTGGTGTGCTTGTTTGTGTCTGAAGAAAAAAATAAAATAAAAAAAAAGTGTTAATATTAAACATAAAAAAGCTTGGTAACTCCATAACCACAGGTGTTTGGGGTAGTGACAACCAAACCATTTTGCCAGGACAGTTTATATCTACTGCCCGGTGATTATTAAACCTATAGATTTGAAGATCTGAGGATTTACAAATTGCCAGCAATAAGTTCTGTTTAATTGAAAGATTGCATCATGTTAATGACTTTAAATAAAAAATGCTTTAATTAAAGAATACACATATAAACCACCTTATTAAACTTTCTTTACTCCATATAACTATCAGGGGGCGGACATGTCATTTAGAATCTTTGCTCTGTATAGCTCTATCAGGGGGACGGACATGTCATTTAGAATCTTTGCTCTGTATAGCTCTATCAGGGGGCGGACATGTCATTTAGAATCTTTGCTCTATATAGCTCTATCAGGGGGCAGACATGTTATTTAGAATCTTTGCTCTGTATAGCTCTATCAGGGGCAGACATGTCGTTTAGAATCTTTGCTCTGTATAGCTCTATCAGGGGACGGACATGTTGTTTAGAATCTTTGCACTGTGTAGCTCTATCAGGGTTGGACATGTCATTTAGAATCTTTGCTCTGTATAGCTCTATCAGAGGGCAGACATGTTTAGAATCTTTGCTCCGTATAGCTCTATCAGGGGGAGGACATGTCGTTTAGGATCTTTGCTCTGTACAGCTCTATCAGGACATGTGAGGGCTCAATAAAGTATATTATTCTGTAATTGAGGGACTTAGAGCTCAGAGTTTTGTAAAGTAATACAAATCAATCTTTATTAATTGTTGCATTGATAAAATCAGAAAGTACATTATAGGGATAATGTCACTCAAAAGATGTGGAATAATATGAACAAGTGATAAATGCGGCTACATAGATCACCAACTGTGTAATTTGTATAAAAATAATGCACAAAATCTAAAAACGTAGAGCTGTCTGTGTACGGTTGTTTTATGGGCCAGAGGAGTAATAATTTACTATAATTTATTACAGTATTTTGTAATCAAGATGTACTGAAAAGTCCACTGGAATATGGTTAGTATCAATAAGGTACTTTATTACTACTCTTTAATCAAACCAATTCGATTTAAAACCTGTAATTGAATCTTCCAGTTCTTTTGCCCTCAGTGTGTTTGCTGTATTGCTAAATGGGAGAATTTTTCAAACTCTGCTACTTTGTATTGAAGTTTGAAATTCCCTTCTCAATTGCCTGCAATCTTCTTTTATAAATAAAGGGGGGGGGGGGGGATTTGTCCCCAAAACCTTATTTTTCCAACTGATGCAATATTCCCCCCCTCGCCTTGTGTCTTAGAAACTGCCAAAACCAGAGGTTGCTTATAACTCAGGTGTTCCTTACATATCCATCGTTCACTTTCTTCTTTATAAACTGTTTTTAAAATACTGAGAAATGTTACAATGTCACTTTCCTGCATTAAAGAATGGGAGTTTTATTATTATTTATTTCACTTCCCAACTGGGGGATTAATACAACAAAAAATACAAACAAATGGTGTTTATTTTGGTATCTGGAAGGTGCTTCTAAAGCAGCAAATGCATCAAAATAAGAGACACATGTAGTTTAAATGTGTCTGTGGTGTATAACATCACCTTGTGGCATCATTACACATAATCTATTTTATATATCTTTCAATCTGTAAGGGCTGCAAATAGTGCACTTCTTTAAAAAAAATTATATATATATATATTTTTATTTTTTTTTGTACAAATTTTTTTTCTCTTTTCTTTCATGACATCAATATCCCCAGAACATTTACCTGTGTAATTACACGCAAGATCTCACCTTGGCTTAGTCTGCAGCTCACTCCCATGAGGCTGGGTGGATTCCAAGCACCGTTTTTGCAGGTCAAAAATTTGTAGTCCCCCTTCAGCATGTACCCTTCATCACAGAAATACTCGATGACGCTGCCCGAGGTGAGGGGCTGCTCGCAGTGTGGGGGGTGACACAGAAATCCACCATTCTCTGGCTCGGTCGGCTGAGGACACACTTAAATGGGGAGAAAAAACAAAAACACATAGGTTATCTGAAATTGCACGCGTGTTAGTACAAAAAAAAAAAAAATCAAGTGTTTAAAAACCTGTAACCTGTATATAAATATATATAACTGTGGCTACATAAGCAAATTACACATTTCCTATTGAAAGGCAATTAATTAGCATAACAGGAGACAAAACACAGACATTGAAAACATAAATTTCTCCTATGTTATGCTTTTGCAGCAATCCTGCCAGCACGGTTGGGGTCATGTATAAAAACTCCCACTCGGCCAAGTGTCAGTAAAGGTTTTTAAAAAATGATACCATTATTTGGCGCTACCTCCATGTCTGCTATGTTTATGACTTCCGACGAACAGATAATTTTTATTTTCTAAATTCACGGTATGAGTGGGATTGGAGACGACTGTAAAAGGCCAACCCTTGCTTCCTTATAGGGGGCTCAACCCCGCTCGAATGCACAGAGCAACGGTCTCTCTCCACGAGATCTAGCTAACGTCCCCTTCTCTTTATTCCCTTTAGAAACAAGGGTCTCTATCTGTGCTAGCAAAGATTGACAGACAGCTGCCAACCAGACAGAGCTGCCCGCTTCCTAAGGAAGTGTCACAGCTAGTAATCTCAGAAACAGGGGGTTATGTATTAGAAAAAAATATATGCACATATCCAATGTAGAGAAACAAGACAGTAAGGTGTGTACACAGATATTAGCAGGATACCACGCATGGTTACACATCCAAACATGGAAGCCATGTGCATTCCTCTGAATCTTCAAGGAGGTAAAGAAGGAGTAAGCGCACATCTGTCATCTGGGAAAATGAATTAACAGTGAATGTACTTGATAACTTTACTGCCAACGCGTTTTGCACTCACATCAAACCCTCTGGCTGTTTCCTGTAATACTTTTGAAACAAATGAATAAAAATAGAAAATCTCAGCACAGAAGGCAGAAACCAGAGGAAGCGTAGCTACAAACAAAATATTAAACAGACCGGTTTTTTTAATGCTCTATTGATTAATGCAAATTATGTTTTTTTTCTTCAGATAACTGATCCACAGTCTGGTTACGGATTACACCCCAATGTCTTGTGCCGCTGTACAGTGTGGAGAGAGACAAGAGAGGTGTAACACAGGGGGATGTGAATATCAGAAGCAGGGTATGTGGTGGTGGGCTGGACACTGATCAGGGAGAAGGGGGGCAGTCTATACAGAATGACATGAGTTATAAATAGGGTGTAAACATATCGGGAATGAGGAAGGGCTCTTCCCAGAAGTAGGTTAAGAGCAGGCCAGGAAAGGGTGGTCTGCATGCATCATCTCACGTAACAGATGGCCTGTCCCTTTAGGGATCCACATTTATAGGATGTGTCCACGTGGCTTTAAAGCAGAGATTTCATGGCAGTCTATGCCCTGGGCAATGCACAGCCTCAGAGCTCCACAATCTGGCAGATAAAGACCATATTTGTATGATGCTAGCAGCTGTGGCCAAATGGCACTAACTGCAGGAAACCACATATACACAGAAAAAGCCAGGCAAGGGAAGGACGGGGGGGGGGGGGGGAGAGGTTGTTTGGGGGTGTAGCAGGAAACATAGCAGCAGTAACAGCATTGCTGCACCCTTGTATGGCATGTAAGCAGCAGACACACTCAGAAAAAAAATCCCTAATACACATAAAAATACATAGGTCACATGACAGACGCGTCCTGGTAAATAAACTGCAAGGAACAGGACTTCTGCAGAAATCTGGGGCAACATTCTATCCGTCATCACCACGGCGACCGACTGAAGACTCTTCCACTGAGCTGAATTGGAGAATTTTTGGAGATACTTTAGAGTCTTAAGTTTGAAATTCCCTTCTCAATGCCCTATGCTCAGCACTGTGCATAGACTGTGTGTGTCTTTTATACAGAGTCTAAAGAGGAGCATTGACCTGACGCCCGGGTGCCTGTACTAGGTAAGCTGGAGCGCCATCACCCCGGGGCCACAGAATGTCGCGTGACACAACCCTTTTTAGGTCCGCCCTTTTTGTGTCCTGGGGGCAAGTATGGTGTAAATCTAAATCTGAGCAGAATGAGGGAGTTTGTTCCCCTGCACCTCCCAAACTAGCTGCGATCCCTTAGCACCAGTGCAAAAAAAAACAAACAAAAAAACATGGAGGAGTGAGCATGAACTTGCTCCAAAAATCACCACAACCCCAGGGGCAGCAGAAGTGCAGTAGCAGGTGTACACAGGTCTGTGTATCACAGACTCCACAACAATAAAAACGTAACAGTCAATATGCTTATATATTAATGTGTGTAAATAAAATACGTAATTCTTGTTCTAAATGATTTATCAAAATTACATCAATAGTTGCCAACTGGCCATAAAGTCCCTGAACAAGTTCCAGTAAAGCCCCACCCACAAAATAAAACTGGCCCTCTTTGGACATTTGGGGGGTATTCAATCCTTGAATTAAGTTGGATACAAACATTTTACTTAAAACCAAAATGCAAAAACCTCAAGGTCCAAAGTCTTTACTCGGAACTTCCCAGCAGCTAATGTCAGTTTTATAGTTGTTTATAGCTATTTTGCACTCTGTAATAAAACTTTCTGTTTTAAAGAAGCAGAAGGCATGTACCCCATATTTGTGTTTTATTTCTAGGTCACTATGTGTTGTAAAGGACGGTAAGTGTGAACAGGAGTGTGCAAGAGCTGCCTCACCCCCTGCCAAAAGCAGAGTATTACACCGGGGGATATCCTGGCTTTCTAGCACTCATTATGTGCTCGTTTGCAGCAATGTGGCATTTTACAGGTTTAAGTATAAACCAGCAGTGCTGGGTAGAAAGGGCACTGTGGTTTCTGAGCTGTGAAGGTTATTTTCTGTGTATGTTTAGCTACACCCATAACAGCCCCGCCACCTGATATAAACTGTCATTCAGGGTGTGAGACTTCCCTGTCTAACTTCTTAGTGCGATCAACACCGGATACAGAGGGCTGTCAGTATGTGATATCATGATAAGGCCGACGTGAACTGAAGACAACAACAAAGCAAAAAAAAAAACAACACAAAACATGGAATGTAAAAATACTTTAGTGAAAGAATAGTATCTTACTGAGCCATTTTTGCTTCATATAGCTCTATCAGGACAGACATCTTCCTTCATTTCACTCAAGATTCTAAACATGTCCGCCCCTGATAGAGCTATACAGAGCAAAGATTCTAAACAACATGTCTGCCCCTGATAGAGCTACACAGAGCAAAGATTCTAAACAACATGTCTGCCCCCTGATAGAGCTATACAGAGCAAAGATTCTAAACAACATGTCTGCCCCCTGATAGAGCTATACAGAGCAAAGATTCTAAACGACATGTCCGCCCCCTGATAGAGCTATACAGAGCAAAGATTCTAAACGACATGTCCGCCCCCTGATAGAGCTATACAGAGCAAAGATTCTAAACAACATGTCCGACCCGATAGAGCTATACAGAGCAAAGATTCTGAACAACATGTCTGCCCCTGATAGAGAGTTATGCAGAGCAAAGATTCTAATCCAACATGTCCGCCCCTTGATAGAGCAAAGATTCTAAACAACATGTCTGTCCCCTGATAGAGCTATACAGAGCAAAGATTCTAAACAACATGTCTGTCCCCTGATAGAGCTATACAGAGCAAAGATTCTAAACATGTCCTCCCCCCTGATAAAACTATACAGAGCAAAGATTTAAAAAAAAACATATCCACCCCCTGATAGAGCTATACAGAGCAGAGGGCTCCATTAGGTACATTATTTGTATTCTTTTATTATAACATTTCTACCTAAAAAAGTACACTTGATGCGATCGACTAACCATGGAGTACTCTTAAAAGACAACTATAAGCAAAAAAAAAAAAAAGATTGTCCATTTACCATTTGTGACATCACCATGCAAAACTGGGGTAACAGAGCATCTACAAGGCACAGAGTAAAGGACTGTAATACAGGGTATGGGTGTCAAAGGGGTTAAAGCGCATCCCCTCTCCATAGACAAAAACAAATGTCTCATGTCCCCTGACAGATGGCAGGTCACTGTAACAATGCCTTGTGGATGGCCAGACCCCAGCACAGCTGCTGTGAGCAAACATTTTCAGGGTCAGGACCTTTTTTGGGGGATGAGGTCATAATATCCAGACATAAGAAGTTACCGGATATTACAAGGGAGCGGCCTGCCAGTTCTGTATTGTGCTTCGCATGGAAGGATGTGCATGCTGATAGCAGCTTTAGATTCAGGATAATACAATCAGCATAATGCCAAGGGTGCTTATAAAAACATGGCTTCTACTGGGAATATAGAGAATAAAACAAAAATGATAAAAAAAAATGATCTATACATAGTGTTTGCAAAACTGCAGCAAATGCATCAAACAAAAAATATATTTTAAAAGTGTCTGTGGCTTGATATGTTAATGAACTACTTTTCAATGGGAAATGTTTAATTTGCATATCAAGCCACTGGTGATGTCATAGGCAGGAGACCTATTTTTACAACCTATTTTTCTCTTATTTGATGCATTTGCTGTTATTCTGCTGACACAATGTATAGATCATATTTCCTCATGTTTTATTCTCTACATACACAGTATACATAATGTATAGGTCCGCCAGAGTATTTAAGGTTTTTTCTGTAATAAGAACTTGCAGTGAATCTGAGCATGTTCACTGCTATTCTATTAAAGGTTACGTACGAAGTGTAAGACATGACTGGGCTTGCCAAGTAAAGGGCTGGGCTGCCTTATCTCAGGCCCTCGCTCTGCAAATAATGGTTTGACCCAGAGAATTAACAGACCAGTCCAAAGGGGCCAGCCGGGGATCAGCAAGGTGTCAGTGTCTGTGAAAGTCAGGGCTGGCGTTACCTATAGGTGAACTAGGTGTTCGGCTAGGGAGGCAGCTTGAGGAATACGGGGGGGGGGGGGGGGGGGGAATTAACTGTGTAGCTGCCTGAAGGACACACTCCGCACAGTGTGTCCCACACAGCAAATCTAACAAGGAGATTGGGTTAAAGTGGTGCAATAATAAATACTTTTCGCGCAGTCTTACCTGAACTAAAGGTCTGTGGCAGGAAAGACAGGAACAAGACAAGCTGTAAGTGCAGTCCATGCCCCCCAGGAGGCCAAACACGATACCAGGGGGGGCTGCTGGAGGCTACCACGCCCCGACACATCTTCTATCTGGCCAAAGAGAGAGATATAGGCGAGCAGGCCTTTACCAAACCTAACAAGAGTAAAGAGACACATGGTTAGAGATAAACTGCAGAGAGCAGTGAAAAATAATCCCAACAATCAAGACAATGGGGATTAATATGGGCAGACACATAGATAGCGCCAAATACTAGGTCTAGATCTCGGCAGAGTTACAGCTTTACACACTGTCACTTTATAACAATGCATTATACAGGGCCAACTCTGTTCTTCTAGCAGGAGAAACTCACCAGGCCCTGCACAATGTATAGAAGAATATATAGAAGAGCTCAGCTGGCCATGGATAATGCAGAGTTACATCTTTACACACTGTCACTTTATAACAATGCATTATACAGGACCAACTCTGTTCTTCTAGCAGAAGAAACTCACCAGGTCTGGCCCTGTACAATATATGGTTAAGTCGGTGACGGGAGGGGTTCATCTCAACTACACTGCCCCTCACCTATAAGTCAGTAGCTCCCACCAGCATGCCAGGCTCCACTGCTTACAAAAGAGCAGAATGCAAAAAAAAAAAAAAAATAGATTATGGCAAGGCCTTAACCATAGGCTTTGAACAACAGAAACACCAGTATTAAAAAAAAAAACTCCTAAAATTACTTGAAAAGTACAGCAACAAAAAATTTGTTCCCCCATGCCCCGCAACCTCCCCCACCCCCCTCGAAGTTAAAATTTGGGGGCAAAGTTCTATACGCGTTCCAGACACCATGGACAGGTTCCTGCTGACTTTCAAGTTGTGACAAACCAAGAAAGTTGCTCGTGGAATGCGACAGGGCTCCAAACCCACAGACCTGGGGGCTGCCAAGCAAGCATTTCATGTAAATGTAGGGAAGAAATCCTGGTATTTGGATACCCATCTCGGTTGGCCCACTGTGCTTGCGAGTACGCCGGGTTTCCAAACAGTGGAAGGAATTTTAGCTGCGTCTCTCTGTGGCAGCCCGATGGCTGGTTTGGCCACGGAGTGGTTTATCTGGCTTGACAAGTTCCCTAGCTCAAGATAAACCGTGCCAATCTGCGACACAACCAGCAAAGCAACCACGCAGAGAACAAGGCAGGGCAGGAAAATCCTGTATCGCACGCCACGCGCATTAATCACCATCACCTGTGTGTATACCAACATCTCCCCATCACACTCCGTGTGGAGTTATATAGATCCATGGAGACTGGACCACTTCTAGAACTTTTGCCCCAGTCACCATGGAAAACCCACGGAATGTCCCTGCTGATTACATCACTTTTAGAACTTTACACCCGGAGGCCAGTTTTAAAAATAACCCTGAATATGTGTAAAAGCAGATCGTTAAAGGGAACTCTATACTGTGAATGCAGAGAATGAAAAACAATTTTAAAAAAAATTATCTATACATGGTGTTCGGAGAATTGCAAGCACATACAGAAAAAAACAAAATGTTCTAAATGTGTCCGTGTGACATCATCTGTGACTTGATATGCTAATGGACTACTTTTAATGGAAAAAAGTAATCTGCATATCAAGTCACAGGTGATGTCAAACAGGAGACACATTAAAATAAAAAAAAGTGATCTATACTTTGTGTTAGCAGAAATTCAAATGTGTTTTTAAAGCATTCACAGTGTAAGGAATATGTAGCTGACTGAGTCCCTTTAACAGGTTAAATTCGACTTTTGATGTCATTTATAAATAGCTTGGAAACAGACCAAAATCTCCCTCGGGCAGGTAAGAGTCAAAACCATCTCCAGCCATCGTAGGGAAGTGTGAACACTCCAAACATTCTGCTACACACTATGCATTGTACACCAATCAGCAACTGTAATGTTATCTGTGTGCAGATGGCATAAAGAAAAAAGTGGCATCCTGCAACTGAGAGCAACTTCCCTTCTATACTTTTGCTAGGCACTTTGGCTTCCACACTGTATAGATTGCATGAAATGCTTGTTAAAGAGACAGCGCGTTGCATAGTTTACAGTGTGAAGCAGCCACAGTAGGTGTAAAATGCCAGTAATAAAACAGGTTCTTTAACAGAAGCAAGAATTACTTTAAAAAAAAAAATCCCTAGAGGATTGTAAGAAAATCTTGTGGCTTTAGCTGTGTCAGATTAACTCCTGCTCTTACTGTGTATTTCAGTTATAAATCAGCAAATACTTAATACTGTGCATAGACTAAAAATGATCTATACATTGTATTAGAGAAGACACCATAGACCAGGGCTTGTCAAATCTCGGAAGCCAGGGCTGCTAAAACCTTTACTGCTGGCTCCTTACGTTTGATTGTTTACCATAAATATGGAAGTTCTATTTCCCTGGCTCCTAAAAGTTACTAGCTCCTGAATTGGTCTGTCTGGCTCCTAAAGTCTGCAGAAATTAGCCAAGCCCTGCCGCAGACATTTGAAGCTCATGATCTATGCATTTGCAGTAGTTCTAACAGAAGGTAGAGATCATTATATATTCCATACAGTCACATGTTTAGGTGACAGAGTCCCTTTAATCTCCAGTCCATTTGACATAAGTTACTACCCGTATCAACTTTTCGCAAAAAAAAACAAAAAAAAAACATGTTTGTCTGGCCAAATAACGTGCCTAGACATCCCCCCATGTGTCTGAACGTCCACCCCTACCCTCTGTACATATCTACACACCTAGGGTACATGCTGACCGTGATCACCTACTTCTGTACCATCTGACAACAATTCACATACAGTCCATGTAACATGAGTGCCTGTGATCTTCAGCAGAGCAGCCATTTCCCCATTTACTGAGAAACGCGTCGGTGGTGTGTAGGAGGGGGAATGCCCTCAAAGTTTAAGTTTTGGGATAAATGACCCCTTATCCCTGACCTTTTATCCAATACAGCCTCAAATATATATCTGTTTGAATCCAGAAGCCTCAACGGAGATCTATGCACGCAAACCAGACTGGCTTATTCAGGGACAATTATAATTAAAAATCCAAGGGACAAAGACTTTCTACACCTTTGTGGATTACAGGCATAAAGTATGTTTGATTTCTTTATTAGTCAGGCTAAATAACTGGTGATGTGGTCACCCTTCTACTGACCCCCCTGAACAGGGGGGGCACTGACTGTATACCCCAGCATACATGTCTAGTCTTGTCTTTATTTCTTACATACCAGTGTCTTCTTTGCTGTCCTGCCCCTGTCACCCCCCCTGTATGTCCTGTAACCAATCCACCCCCTCATTTCACTTCCTGAAAATAAATCTGCTTCTAGTTCTCTGTAACTCATACTACATGATGTCCATTAATCCATCAGAAACTCTCTTTATCTTTGCTTTTTCTCCCTGTCTCTCCTGTTTGGGAGTCACATCACTGGTGAGCAATGCTGAAAGTGGAGCAATCAAATAAAATACAAGCTTTGGTGTTATAAGTATCACCCTGTCACCAAAATAACAAACCTCCACTATCTGCCAGCTATCAGTTTCCTGTCATTTCTCCCCTTCCCCCCCCCCTCCCCCGTCCCCCCTTCTTCCATTCTCTCTCCACTTCCTGGATCTTTAAACGTCTCACAAACAAAACAAATATAGATACAAAGTAACAGCCAACATTCCAAACCGATTGTTTCCTGGCATTGAAGACACTTTGCAAGCAGACCATGGCTGCCTCCTTGTCCTGGGGTAACACCAGTGACACTTCACCCTGTAACACTGCAGCTGCTACAGATCGCGAATCCCACGATGCTCAGCCAACCAGGGGGCCCGTCTGAACGTGATGGGGGGGTGACAAAGGTTAATACTTTCTGGGCTCTATACTGGGCTCTCTATAGGTCTCCTTTCCCTGTACTGTATATACTCAGAGGGTACTCACCGTCCGATCCCGGGGCTCAATAGGGGGGAGGGTTGGCGCAGAGGCGGCTCGCAGTCACAGACCGGTGGTGAGCTCGGTATTTGGGAGCTCTGCCTCTCTCTGCGCAGCTCCCGGAAGTGACGTGCTGACCCTGTGTAGGCTGAGCCTCCCTATAATGAAAGGCATAATAAGGAAGTGGTGACATAGCCCATCATTATCATCACAACAAAGCAAGTTCTCTCCTAGTCTGCCTGACCACAGGAGCTCACAGGGAATTCGTCCTTTATTTGAGCTCTTTATGGTGCCAAGTTGATAAAAGAAGCAGCTTTCAACTTTTTTTTTTTTTTTTTTTTTTTAAAAAGGTCTTTTCTGTCTTTTTTCTGTGTGTTCACATACAGAGATAAAGCAATCTAATTCTTTATAAAGTCTGTTACCAGGAGGAATACATTGAGTTTTCTCTAGTTTTCAGGATTGTCCTGGGAAGCGAGTATAATGAAATGTAACACATTTCATGGTGCAGTTGAACCTAATTCATTTTGCTGTATGCCATATATGTGAATTTCACTTATTTTTACTTCTTGTGTCGATTTACTGTACATTAAAAATAATTTCTATGGGGCTTCTAAATTCAGTGACATCCAGTAAGGAGGAGCTTGGAGACAGGGACAGAGAGGAGGGACTGTTGTTATAGCAACCACAAGGAGAGGCATAACTGGAATCCACAAATCCCCCCCCCCCCCCATGCATCTTCCCCCGCCCACCCTTTTGTATAACACATAAAGATACATACACGGACACACATGCTAATACACAGACACACAGAATGACACATTCAGATACACAGAATGACACTTCTACAGATACAGACAATGACAAACATACAGATACACAGACTCTCATTGATACACGTGGATACCCAGACACACATATAGACACATAGAACAGTTTATATCTGTATAGAATGACATTCATACAGATATAAACAGTGACACACATACAGGTACATAGGGGCACACACTGACAAATGCAGACAAACAGATACACACATACAGACACACATGCAAACAAACAAATACACATGCACAGATACACATATAAACATACGTGCAAATACAAAGACACTTAATGACAAACATTCAGATACACATACACAGAGATACACATGCAGACAGACACATTCTCTGCGCCGTAACGCTGCCTGCAGGGAAAAACAATGCTCTGTTTCCCATTCTGTTGCAGTGGTTACCAGGTTCTGGGTTTGCGGTGCCATACTCACGGTTCTCCGAGAAAGAACCACACCAGGTGTTATACCTAACCCTATTTAAACACAACTGGGTAATCCCTAAATCACAGACCGTTGGGGGTCCTTGGTGAACTGATTTAAACATTGCTTGCACACTGAATGTCGAGAATACAAAGATGATGGAAATGATCTATACATTGTGTTTTGCAGAATTGCAAAAAAAAAAAAATGCATAAAATAAGAGACCTATATTTTAAACGTTTCATGTTTCTGACATCACTATGTGGCTTGATATGCAAATGACCTACTTTGCAATGGGAAATGTGTAATTTGCAGACCAAGCGTCATAAACAGGAGACGCCACAGACCCATTAAAAACACATTTGTGTCTGATCTTGTGCGTTTGCTGTAATTCTGCTCACACAATGTATAGATTTTTGTTTTAATTCTCTACACTGACAGCTTAAACAATGTTTAGGCCATTTTAAGCTGAGCCATATATTTATTTGTAACCCTAACCCTAATACTAACCCCCGACCCCAAATACTAAAATTAACCCCCTAAACCCTAATACTAACCCCCGACCCCTAATACTAAAATTAACCCCCTAAACCCTAATACTAACCCCCGACCCCTAATACTAAAATTAACCCCCTAAACCCTAATACTAACCCCCGACCCCTAATAGTAAAATTAACCCCCTAAACCCTAATACTAACCCCCGACCCCTAATACTAAAATTAACCCCCTAAACCCTAATACTAACCCCCGACCCCTAATACTAAAATTAACCCCCTAAACCCTAATACTAACCCCCGACCCCTAATACTAAAATTAACCCCCTAAACCCTAATACTAACCCCCGACCCCTAATACTAAAATTAACCCCCTAAACCCTAATACTAACCCCCGACCCCTAATAGTAAAATTAACCCGCTAAACCCTAATACTAACCCCCGACCCCTAATACTAAAATTAACCCCCTAAACCCTAATACTAACCCCCGACCCCTAATAGTAAAATTAACCCCCTAAACCCTAATACTAACCCCCGACCCCTAATAGTAAAATTAACCCCCTAAACCCTAATACTAATCCCCGACCCCTAATACTAAAATTAACCCCCTAAACCCTAATACTAACCCCCGACCCCTAATAGTAAAATTAACCCCCTAAACCCTAATACTAACCCCCGACCCCTAATAGTAAAATTAACCCATAACACTAAACCTAATTCTAACCCCCTAAACCCTAATTCTAAACAAACTAAAATCGGTAAAATACTTACCTTTAGCGATGAAATGTCCCGCGATGAAATCTCCAGCGACGATTTGTCTTGTGCTGTAGAGTCGGCGGTGAAGCGGCTGCGCGGAAGCCGCCGCGATGAAGAGTCCCATCCCCTCTGCAGAGGGAACATATACTCAGGATATAATGCACTGTGCTGAGGAAGTAGGGCACCAGTTACAGCAGCCTGGGGGATTAGCCCTCCCTCTCACTTATTTGCCCCCAGGTTCTGGGGATTTTAAACAACTCAAACCTGATTTACATAGCAAGCATCTCAGGCACAAAGACAGCACCAGTGCCTACATGTAGCAAATGTGTGGTGATAATATTACCTTGTGGCCAAACAACAATGGAAAGTGAGGAGAAGGGTAAAATGGATGGAATAAAATGCAAATTTACAGCCAGAAGGGGTTTCAATCACTTTTTGATTAGCCCTAGACTGGTCATTCAACTGCAGCCTTCCCACTGCTGACAAACTACAAACCCCATAATGCCCCAAACAGCCTTTAAGAATGGCAGATAATCGTGGTAGTTTGTAGCCAGAAACATCTGAAGGCTTGCAGATGCTCACCGAGATTTTAAAGGACAACTGTCAGCAAAAAAATTATATTTAATTGAAAGGTTGCATCAAGTGTAGTGTTGAGCGAACCCGAACCGCACTGGTCGGGTTCGTACCGAACTTTCCGGTTTTTGGACCCCAGACCCGAACACGGACATTCCACTGTATGTCCGTGTTGGACTTCGGGGTTCGGCGATTACATTGTATGTAATGCTATTGGCTTTCTATAAACCGAAATAGAGTCCCCATTCATAAGAATTTCTTATGAATGGGGACTCTAGTTCGGTTTATAGAAAGCCAATATATGTCTTTCGGTTTATGGAATACATGTAATACTATTGCTATTCTATAAACCGAAATAGAGTCCCCATTCATACGAATATGTCAATTGACCTATTCATATGAATAGGGACACTCTTACCCACATTTTACTTCATTTTGCAGCCCTCTAGCCCTTTCCAGGACTTTTTTAGAGGCATTTTAGTGGCCAAAAGTTCGGGTCCCCATTGACTTCAATGGGGTTCGGGTTCGGGGTCAAGTTCGACCCCGAACCCGGACTTTTTTCCGAAGTTCGGCCGAACCCGAACATCCAGGTGTCCGCTCAACTCTAATCAAGTGTAGATATTTTAAATATAAATTCATAAAAGGGGCTTTGTCAACCTAAACATGGCTTATACTGTGAATGTAGAGAATAAAGAAATTATGAAAAATGATCTATACATTGATTTAGCAGAATGGCAGCAAACGGATAAAATAAGACAAGTATATGTTTTACATGTGTCTGTGGTGTTTCCTTTTTTTTTGGCATCACCTGTGGCTTGATATGCAAATTACAAAATGTCCAATTAGAAATTGTGTAATAAGAAGTCACAAGGTGATGTCATAAGCAGGAGGTACCACAGACACATGTAAAACATATGTTTCTCTTCTTTTATGTGTTTGCTGCAATTCTACTAACACAATGTATAGATTATTTTTAATCATTTTTTTTTATATCTAAAATGTCTACATTTGGTGCAATCTTTCTATTAAATAGAACTTATTTTTTGCCAACAGTTGCCATTTTCTTATATTTTTTATCCTCTATTTTCACAGAATAAGCAACATTTAGGTTGACAGAGTCCTTTTAATGAAAGAATACAAATATTCTTTCTATCAGGGGGCGGACATGTTGTTTAGAATCTTTGCTCTGTATAGCTCTATCACAGGTGGACATGTTGTTTAGAATCTTTGCTCTGTATAGCTCTATCACAGGTGGACATGTTGTTTAGAATCTTTGCTCTGTATAGCTCTATCAGGGGCGGACATGTTGTTTAGAATTAGAATCTTTGCTCTGTATAGCTCTATCAGGGGGTGGACATGTTTAGAATCTTTACTCTGTATAGCTCTATCAGGGGCGGACATGTTGTTTAGAATCTTTGCTCTGTATAGCTCTATCAGGGGCGGACATGTTGTTTAGAATCTTTGCTCTGTATAGCTCTATCAGGGGGCTGACATGTTGTTTAGAATCTTTGCTCTGTATAGCTCTATCAGGGGCGGACATGTTGTTTAGAATCTTTGCTCTGTATAGCTCTGTCAGGGGCAGACATGTTGTTTAGAATCTTTGCTCTGTATAGCTTTATCAGGGGGTGGACATGTTTAGAATATTTGCTCTGTATAGCTCAATCAGGGGCGGACATGTTGTTTAAGAATCTTTCCTCTGAAGGAAAATCTGATCCAAAATGTCTGCCCCCTGATAGTGCTATACATATGGAGAGGGCTCAATAAGGTGCTTTATTTGTATTCTAACATTCAAGCATTTCTATGTAAAATGTCTACACTTGATGTAATATTCCAATTAAACAGAACAATTTTCCTTTAAGCAAATGACTTGAGTTGTTACAATTTTTCTTGCTATTTTTTTTTTTTTTTATTAATTTTTATTACAAACATATCAAAAGACACTACATGTAACATATTACATAAAAAAAGGAGCGTTTTTACAAATCTAAGTGACAAGTTGAATATTATAAATATCGCATTATGTTGTAACTTAGTGAAGTAGTTTTTAGTAATTCTTACATGCTCACATTTTAACACAAACATACATAACTTTCCTTATTGGTGGTGTGGAGATTAGTGGGGGACGCCCAAGGATCTCTCCCCGTCATCAAGGGACAAGCGGAGAGGGGGAGAATAACTTGTTTCGGGAGAGGGGTAGGAGAAAGAACGTCTATCAAGATTTTTGTCCAGAGATATGGTTTATGTAATAAATCTAAATGGATAGTGATGGGCTGGAGACGTAATAGGACAGCCATTTACCCCAGATGTTGTTATAATCTTGTAGTCTGTCTGTATCAAAAAATAATGCTTTCTCCATGGTGGCTTGGTAGTGTATCTGTATCTCAATTTCTTTTATAGTTGGGATTGTACTCTTCTTCCATTGTCTAGAGATGCAAAGCTTCGTGGCCATAAGGATGTGTATCAGTAATATAATCTTTGATTTTGAAAGTTTAGGAAAATCAAGATGGAATAAAAATTTGGATGGGGATAGAGTTTTACAATCTAATCCCATTTTAGAAAGAATATATATTACGTTGTTTTTAAGATTATCCAAAAGTCTACAATCCCACCAAATATGTAGTAATGAGCCGGGAGCTAAATTGCATCTCCAACACTGGTCTGAAGTTTGTTCTTGAAATTTGCTCAGTCTGGTCGGAACCATGTACCATCTATGAAGTATTTTAATGTAATTTTCATGAATGTTAATACAGTGGATGTTTTTCCTAATATTTTCAAAGGACTTCAGCCACTCGTGAAGTGGAAAACTTTTAGCTAGGTCTAGCTCCCACCTAATAACAGAAACCGATTTCTGATCTTCAGTATTGGCTTCCACTATATGTCTGATTTTGGAAGTTATTCTCGCTATAGAGCTGTATTGTAATTTATCCAAGGGACCCTCTTTAATGATAATATATGACCTCAATATTCCGATCACTCGGGCAAAAGTGAAAAATTCAGAGTTATTAAGTGCATATTTACTTTGCAAATGAGAAAAGGAACAGAACCCCGATTCATTGAGTATATCTGAAATCTTTAAAATACCTAAAGCCAACCATTGTTTTACGTTAAGGTCTTGAGTCAAGAGTGTACAGGTTTCAATGGAAGCCTCTCTAGAGATGCAGTTCTTTGGGTATAGTAAGTTTTTTATTGGGGCAATAGATAAGTAAATTTGCTCGATGACTTTATTTTCAATGTTCAACCTATTGAAACTCAACCTATCCAACCAAAATAGGCCAATAGGATCTACCTGTTTACAATTACATTTTTCATAGACATACCAGCTTTTTGATTTTGAATTAGGATTTCCCCATTGCAAAAAATGTGAAGACATTATTGTATCGTGTATATAATTTACATCGGGAAAAGAGAGGCCCCCTTTGGCTTGTTTAATAGTCATAATCTTCCTCGAAATTCTAGGTTTCTTGCCTCCCCGCACATAAGATACAAAGATCCAATGAAAAAGGTTTAAGGTTTCTCTGGGGACACCTATTGGAACTGTACGAAAGATATAATCTAATTTGGGAATAATATATGAATTTAATATATTAAGTCTTCCTATCCAAGAGGTGTAAATCTTGGTCCATTTTGTAAGTAAAAGGGATAGTTCATGATATAGGTTCATATAATTATTTTGGATCCAAGTTTCAGTTGAAAAATTTATTTTAATACCTAAGTATGAAATATAATTTTTTGGCCAATTGAATTTATAGCTCTGCGCAAGATTATGTTTTACTTCATGCGTGCAATTATGACAAATTATCTGAGTCTTCGTAATATTTATTTTATAATTTGAGAGCTCACTGTATTCTTCTATACATTTTAAAGTTGCCGGGATTGATGTATTTGGATTAGATAAGGTCAAAATAACATCGTCTGCAAACAATGTTATTTTTTGTTGTTTGTCTCCCAAGTAGATCCCTGAAATGTCAGATGATTGTCTAATTCGCATGGCAAGAGGTTCCACTGAAAGAATGTAGAGAAGCGGAGCCAAAGGACACCCTTGTCTCGTTCCGTTTCCTACACTAAACCAAGGCCGTTTCCAAAAATCTTTGCTCTCGGTGAGGAATACAGAGCCATAGCACAATCCTTGAAGAGTCCCCCCATCCCGAAGCCATCAAGGGTAGCAGATAAAAAGTTCCAACTTACTCTGTCGAAAGCTTTTTCAGCGTCGACAGAGATAAGTGCTGTTGGGATATGTTTTTTATTTACAACTTGTATAATGTTTAATAGCTTTCGTACATTATCTGCTCCCGACCTTGCTTTCACAAACCCAGATTGATCCATGTGAATTAAATCAGGGATAATCAAGCTAAGTCTATTAGCTAAGATTTTAGAAAAGATCTTTATATCTAGGTTCATGAGCGAGATCGGGCGATAGTTTCCCACATAATGTGGGTCCTTCTCTGGCTTCGGGATGGGGGAAATAGTTGCCCCCAGTAATTCCGAGGAAATTCTCCCTGAAAGCCCAATACCCAAAAAGAACTTACTCAGTAAAGGCGTTATTATAGGTTCCAATAGTTTATAAAATTTTGCAGTATACCCATCGGGTCCCGGAGCTTTACCATTTTTCAGATTTTTTATTGATTCAGATATTTCTTTTTTACTTATAGGTCGGTTTAATTGATCCAGTTTTACCTGGGCCAACTTCGGAAGATCTAATCCCGAAAGGTAAGTTTCCGCAAGAGTTTCTGAGATATTTGGTTTTTCTAAATTATATAAGGTCGAATAATATTGGGCAAATGCATTACTAATTTTTGTTGGAGCTAAGCACACTGTATCTCCTAGAATAATCTTATTTATTGCTTTTTTTTGTATATTCAGATTTAAGTCTGCTAGAAAGAGGCTTACCCACCTTATTATTACTATTGTACCATTTCTGTTTTTGTATGGTAGTCATTATTTTGACTCTTTCTTCAAGCCTTAAATTAATCTGCGATTGAATTAATGTTATTCTGTCATTTATTATAGGATCAAAATTGATTTTGTTTTGAGCTGTCAATTGCGCTAGTTGTAAATAAAGGTCGGATAGAGCTGCCCCTCTCTCCTTCCTCCTTTGAGCTTCGATTTTAATTAAATGACCGCGCATGACGCATTTAAATGCAGACCAAATAGTCTCTGGGCTAGTCACCTCATTATCATTAAAGACAACGAATTCTGTCGCCTGTTCTAAGAGAGTTTTAGTTGTCATATCTGATAAAAAACAAGCTTCGTTAATCCTCCAACGGAAGTTTTGTCTGTATTGTTGATTATTTAATACTTGGGTTTCAATCGGAGAGTGGTCAGACCATGTAATAGGTCCAATATTAGATCTCTTAAATTTATCTATGTTTAGACGGTCTGTTAGGAAATAATCGATTCTGGAGTAGCTATTATGAACTTTTGAGTAATATGTAAAGTCTCTTTCTCTTGGGTGGTGTACTCTCCAGATATCAAACATTTCGTGGTCGTATAGTATCTTTTGTAGTGATCTACATTTATTTTTATATTGATTGGCGCTCTTAGAAGATATTTGGCCACTTCGGTCCAAATTCTCATCTAGGAACGCATTAAAGTCGCCACCAATTATTAATATTCCTTTCTTAAGTTGATTTATCCTTTTAAATATTTTTTTTTAAAAAGTTGGTGAATAATCATTCGGGGCATATAAGCTGACCAAACTGTATATTATATCGTTTAATCTACATATATTCAAAACAAATCTGCCAAATATATCTTTTTCCACTAATATTGGTTCATATTTGATCTTACTTGAACAAAAAATAGCGACTCCTCTCGCTTTTTTATTTGTTAAACCAGCACAAGATATCAGAGGGTACTTAAGATAATTCCATAGAGGTGTACTTAACTCCGTCCAGTGGGTTTCCTGGACGAAGCACAAGTCAATATTACCATCTACCAAAGATTTATATAATAGACCTCTTTTGATAGGAGAGTTTAATCCCTGGACATTTATAGACATTAGTCTAAAAGATATAGTGCTCTACCTCCCTCCCCCCTCCCCCCATACCCCCCACGGATCGGATCCAGGGCGTCCACCAGTAACCTCCACACCAATAAACATATACATTTACAAACAGTTCAATATTTAACGAAAAAAATTCACTCGCCATCTGAAAGAATCCCTATCAATGGCTACACTGAAATTGTCTCAGGGGCAAACAGTTGCTGGTGGCCAGATGTTGGGGGTGATGGTTTTCCCCTTGTTTTCCCTTCTTTTTCCCTTTCCCCTTCCCCTATCCCTTTCTTTTCTTCCCCTTCATTCTTCCCCTTTTTCTTCCTTATCTTTCCCTCCTCCTTCCCTAGCTAAGTCATGGTGCGGCTAGATCTCTTGAACCGATATTATAAGTTATTATTAACAATTTCTTACTTTCTTAGGTTTTATAAGGCAGTATCACTTTTGTCATTAATTATATCGATGGATCAATTAGTTTTTGGTTCTAAACAATATCTTAAAGTGGCACATTCAAATTTGAGCCAGTGGTTTTCTTTTATCTCTTTGTTGGTCTGTCATACTATACAAGATTAAGTTTATCTAAATAATCTATATGGTTCAAAGTAGTAACAAGCTTAATAATAGGGTGCATCACGTACAAATATATACATTTTTTTTCCCTTCTTCCCTTTTTCCCTTTCCTTTCCCTTTTCTTTTCTTCCTTCCCTTTTTCTTTTTCTTTCCTTCATTTTTATTTCCCTCCCCCCCTATTTCTCTTTTTCTTCCTCTTTCTCTTTTCACATATATTAATATTAAGTCAAGCCATATTATATAGAAAATCCTTGTGTGTCAAATATTAATGACATAATTAGTAGATAGATGCATAAGTACAAACATTTCTCTTTGTGTTGTTCAATCTAATCTATTTACGTGATCTATATGATATAAATAATAACAACGTGCGTGAAGGTAGAGTGTTTTAAATATAGTCATATCAGTGTATATATATTATTATTTTTTTTTTCTCTCTTTTCCTTCCCTTTCCTTTCTCTTTCCTCTTCCCTTTTCAAGAGATATCTATGTAGTGTTCAAATAGTGTTTAATTTAGTTAAGAAGTTTTTCCCCCTTTCTTTTCCTTTCTTTCCCCCTTCCTTCATTCTTTTTCCCCTCTTCCCTTCCCCCTTCCTTTCCCTTCCCCTTTTTCTACCCCTTCCCTTCTTTCTCTCTTTATTTCCCTTTACAGTGAAACACAGTGTATTGTTCGCTCCAAGTGATATATATTAATCTTAATCAATAGTTTAAGAATAGTGCCAATAGTTATATATATATTTGTACTCGTGTACACCCGTTTTACAGAAAACCTAATTTAGTCCCCACAGTCCTGGGTCGAGGAGCCATCCGTACTTATAACCTCGCAGCCCATGACCATACGGAACGATGGTCCACTAATTCTAGCCCAAGATGTCTAGTTCTTTCAGTTTATGGAGATCTTCTAGGGGATCGTTTAGGGTAATTGTTTTTCCATTGTGAAAAACAATAAGACGTGTAGGAAACCCCCATCTGTATGGTATATTTTTTCCCCTCAGTTGTTGGGTAATGTCCCTATAGCGGCTTCTTTCTATTCTTGTTGCTATAGAGAGGTCTGGAAAGACCAAGATTCCCTCAAATCTTTCTTCTTTGGTGCCTGGATTTTTCCTCATCTGGTTTAATAACTCATCTTTTAACGAACCATTTAGAAATCTAACTATAACATCTCTTGGAAGTGCACCTTCAGAATCATGTTTTTTAGCAATCCTGTGATATCTATCAAATGGAGAATGTTTCAGGCTTACTGGGTCTAGATATTGAGATATAAATTCTTTCAGAAACTCCCCCAGGTTTTCCTTGGTAATTTTTTCTGGGATTCCCTTTAATCTTATATTGTTACGTCGAGATCTATCCTCCAACATGTTTAATTTATTTGTGTTGTCTTTTACTTGCGTCTTTAATGTTTCATTTTGTGATCGTAAAGCCAAAACTTTGTCACGTATCATTTCTATTTCTTTACTTTGAATCTGCACTTTTGCGCTCAAGGTATGAATCTCTTTAGTTAGTTCTGCTGTATTTAGCTTAAAGTCTTCCTTTATTTTCTCATATAGTTCGTCCATCAGTTTAATCATAGTATAATTTGTAACCCCCTCTGTAGGAGTAATATCTATACTTTCCACCTGGGTACGAGCAGGAGAAGAACCAACAGGTGGCGGAGATAGAGATCTCCTTTGAGTTTTCCCTAAGTCTTGTTTAGGCGAGTAATAAGCATTTAGGGGTTTCGATTTCTCCGGTTTATCAATCAGATTCTTTTTTGGAGGCATTATTGGAATATGATATCAACTGATGGAAGATCTAATTTGATAACTCTAGTTAGGGCTGAAGGTGATATTAAATTATATCTCAAGGGCTCTCTTTAGTTTTTAAAGATTCAGGAATGCCCAGTTTTATAACGCTATATCGGTTGATAAGAAAACAATAATACCAATTCAAGCAAACATTCGAATTAAAGGTACCATCTAGTTTGTCTACCCCTCAATATAATTCTAAGAGACACACAAATGGACACGAATTGGAGAGATACAAAGGGTGTCAATAAACAGTCTTCATAAGTAGATTCAGTTTTTCTTCAAGGGGGAATTTGTTAGAAACCTATATGTAGTGAAGGGTAAAGCTGCTTAAGTATACGTGACCAATATCAATTCATAAAAGTTAGATAAGGTTCCAACCTTTTTGACTTCGTAAAAAGTCAAAAAAAAAAAAAAAAAAAAAGGGACAAGGTAATTAAATAATAGACAATGTATTCATGATTGAATAAAGAGAAAGGAATTTTCAAAGTTATTTCATTGGGACTATTAAAAAAGAAATAAATAGTGTGTTATGGAGCTTTAGTACTTGCGTTGGGGCTCCACGGACCAGACGTAGATCTATATGGGTCTGCGTTGTTGAAGATTCTTTAATCCGGATAACACTTGCACACTGCTTCTTATTCCTGCATGTAGATCCCCCTTCGGAGAGAAACTTTGCAGGATTTCCAAACAGCTCCGCCAGGTATCCTCTTGATTATGTGATACAGCTTATTGAATAGATCTCCTTTCGTTGAAAACCTTCATGAGCAGCGCCAGTAGGTAAGCTTTCAATTCCAGGTTTTAAGTAGAAGTCGGCATACCACTCTTTCCACGTGTATTCCTCCCGTCAGAGGTAAACGCTTTCTCACGAGCAGCTCCGCCGTTTTGATTTTCAGTTTTCGGGTCTGTGATGTACAGGTAAAAAAGACCCAATGTGTCTTCGTTCATGCAGATCTTTTCGTCCGTGAAGCGCCAAACCCAAGCGTGGTAAGATCTTTTCCAGCTCACTTAACTACTTCCCAACTCACACCATCCCCTCATCATGGCCACTCCTGCAACACGCTCGTTCTGCGTCCTACGTCATCAACACCGCCAGTCAAAATTTTTTTTTGCTATTAACCTGAATAGATTCCATGCATACAGCTGTATGACCGGCCTTTTTTTCTTTTAGGGACACATATGTTTTACTTAGTGCCCTGCTCCACTCTTGTGTCTGCAACCAGCTGCTTGGCTGTGTGTGTGTCTGTCTATAAATGTATGTGTATATATTTGTGTTGTATGTGATGACTGCTCAAGATAAAAAAATTCCCATCATTCTCAGCTTAGCTTCATGAGAAATATGCCAAAGTTACCCATCACTGTTCCATATGTATGTATGTATGATAGGCGTATGTACAGTATATGTGTATGTACTGTATGTGCGTGTATGTATGTATGCACAGTATGTATGAATGCACGGTATGAGTGTATTATACATGTATGCATGTCTGTGTCTAGCAGGTGATGGCACAGATGCACTGCGGGCAGAGAAACTAAGGAAAAGCCACAGGTACGTGGGCACTGGGGGAGACTTGCCCAAGGCCTCTATGATTAAAGAAGACCACGGAGGGAACCAATGAATGAATGAAGGGATCCCATAGTGACACCTTCATTAATCAACCTAATTCACATATGAATGATACATTTAGCAGCAAAGCATATAATGGTTATATATGTCCAAGGATATGGATTTGTGCTAATATTATGAATCATGTCACATAGTATTTTTAGGACCTTTCCTGCTCAGTTAGGTTCCCACGGTGCTGGACCCATCCATACACTGCCACCTTGTTTACCTAGGGCAGTGATTGTAAAAGTTTAAAATAAAAATACCGGAATTGCTACTGACCTTGGCAATGCTGATGTTTGTGTACTATAGATCCCATGATGCTCAGTTAGACTTATGAGTGACTGAGCATCATGGGGTGTTCAGCTTTATGTCTGACCATACCTCTGCAGTGCCAAGGTTAGCCATCACTGACCTAGGGTAATCCTACTGACCATTTGAAACAATAATTAGGGTTGGCTGATGTTTTGAGAATTCACTGGGTCCAAGGCAGGGAACTCAAACTACAGACCCTTCCTCCTACCCCCTCAATTAGTGAACACTGACCCCCCCCCCCCCCCCCCCCCCCTGCCTATCTGCCAGCAGGGAGCACAATACATTTCCTTACAGTTTATTCTAATAATCCCCTTACTGAAATAGTTTATATTATCTGCATTTTATTTTCTGGGGCAGGTGGCTGAGCATTGTAACCAAACTGCAGCTGTGGTGGACTGCAGCTCCCACAAGGCTCAGCAAGCCCCAGGGTTAGCCAAGAACCTGCCCTGTTTATTTACTCCCTTTACATCAGTACTTGGCTGTTCCAATCGTGCTACATCCTCCCTCCATGTTCTGGCTGTTCTAGTCACTTGTTGCCCCTCCCTCCTCTTCACCTATTGCTGTTGTGCTCACTTACCACCCTCCCTCCCATTGCACTCTGGTGGCTTTTGATGAGCTGCATCCCTCCTGTTCATTGGAGGTCTATCCCACCAGCTGATCCCTGGCTGCTCTGTGTAAATCAGCCCCCCCCCCCCCCCCCCTCCCTTGCCCCCTCTGCCCTCAAACCTCCTCCCATCCTTTCCCTATCAGGCATTGCTGCCTATTCTTTCTAGATGCCTTTTTCCTACTGATAAGTGCTGCTGTCCACTGCTGTGGTGCTGAATTCCTGCTACTAATACACACCCTGGAGTAGAGCTTGAGGTGAGTGACTGACAGCATATCACATGCCTGTGCCTGCACTGACCCTACAGAATGACTGACCTAATAATAAACCCTGTATACATGACACCCCTATCACTGGATACAGTTATACATCCTAATATATGCATACACTATATTACCTTTTATGCTCACTATATTGGATCAGGATTGCATGAATGCTGCATCTAGACTCCAGCTGTTGTGGACTACAATTCCCAGGATGCTTATCAAGATCCCTCAGCTGGTTTAGCATCCTGGAAAATGTAGTCCACAGCCAGCTTAAGTGCCCAGTGTCAGCTTTCACTGAATTGTAGGTTTCATGTGAGTTTGTCCTTCTTTTTGGAGCTAGCTCTGTTATAAGAGTGAGGATTAATCAGACAGCAGGCTGGGCTGTTGTAATTGGACCAGGATTGAGGATATAGAATGAGCACATCTGATTTGTAAGCGCTGGGCCCAGGCCTTATTCATCTGTGCATTCCCCATCTCACATTTCCTTTCTGCTGCACTCACAGGGGATGGACTCAAGCTTAGCTGAGTTTAACTCCTCTGCACCTCTAGGGGACAGACATCGCCTCCTTTGCAGAACATTGGGAAGCAGTAACCTTAATATTGCAATCAATACTGTCCTTGAGGGATGCATTTAATGCTGCTGTTTTAAGATGCCTAGACATCCTACTGTGGCCCTCCAGCTGTTTCTGGACTACAACTACCACAATTCTCTGGCATTCTATAAAAGGTGTGGGGGTTTATGGGAAATGTAGTCCATCAGCCGCTGAAAGGGCCATAGTTGGACGCCTAGGGATTTAGAGGTAATGCAAAATCATGGGGGTTAAAGTGGGTGAGCTGGTGGCAAAAAGCCAATATTTTATTTTTCAAACTGTTATTTTTAACTTTCCTGGGCAGAAAGATCAAAAATGTGCTAATCTGGCCCAAAATATAGGTGTTTATTCACAAAAAATAGAGAATTGCAAGTAACTGAGAAGGGAATTTCTCTGTTCTGCTGAATGGGAGCGTTTTTCCTTCTCGGCTACTTTGGCCTTACATTTGAAATTTCCTGATCAATTTCCTCTTTCATAATAAAGTGTTAACATTTACTGCTTGTGACCATGACATGTCAGATGGGGAACCAGACCGTGATCACACCTCTCTATGTCTGTTATGAGATGGATTGAGCCATCTTAGCCCCCAACATGCTCTTGATGCCACAACGAGCCTGTGGCTTCCTGCCTCCCCCCCCCCCCCCCCCCCTCTTCTTTTACACTTTCTCTCCAATTATCTCACACGCTGCAGGTAGCAGGCGCGTCTCTGGACTGGTTATACTGGTTTTACACCCTAAGGCCTGAGGTCAGATTACAGTATGTGGAGCAGAGATGCAAGTCCCACATCATGCATGCAGTGAGACATGTCTTTACACTGGAACTTTTACTAACTGGCAGGTTAGAAGCCAGACCTACCTTGCCCAAATAGAAATCAAAGTATGAACATGGCCTCCAGTCCTTGATTATCCCCCCCAAGAAAAATTGGTCAAAGATATTTACAATTTTGAGTGTAGAGACCACTTAGGGCGTTATTTATGAAACAGGGAACTACAGGAAATTGACAAGGGAATTTCACACTTAAAGATCCACGAAACATTTTATTTGTATTTTTTTTTTTTTTACTTGTGCTTCGATTGAAAATAGAAGTGTGAGAGACTCCCAAACCACCCAACAGGCCTTGATCAGATGAGGGGAGGGAGCAAGCTCCCGCTCGGATCGGCTGTGCCAGGATCCCGACTAGCTCTGCCCCAGATCTGAGGCAGAGCCCAGAGTAAAACCAGGAAAAAAAAAAGTTTTGTTTTCCTTTGAGGCCAACGTAGGTGAGCTGTGCTAGGGAAATGAGAATAAATGTGTCTGGACTACAACTAGCATCCTGAATCAGGAATTATAGGAAACTATAAGGCAGGTGGAATGGTGTTTGGGGAAAAAAAACCCAATGCTGATTCTCTGTCTTGCTTTCAGGAATGATGATGGAGGAGACTACAGAGGATCCAGGAGGACAGGAAGCCTCGGGAGGGGCATCTGGACGCCAGCGAGAGCACTCGCCCATGCTGCATCTGGACCTGTATAATTTTGAGTGTGCAGAAGCAGAGGGAAGTCGCTATGTGCTGACAAGTCCCCGCTCACTGGAGGCCTGTGCCCGCTGTCTGGTCAAGCCAGTGGAATTGCTTTCCAGGAGCCTTTCGGATCTGGTAAAGGAGGCTCCTGGTCGATCCATGAGAGTAGCGACAGGTCTCTGTGAGGTGTACGAGATAGAGAGACAAAGAAAGCTGCGCATGTGCAGGGAGGAACGAGAGAGGATTATACGGCAAGAAAAGAGGCGGATCCTACCCTTGGTCCTCAGCAGCAGCCTTGGCTCTCCATCGGCTTCCAAGTGTCCCTCAAGGGCTGAACCACATGCTTCCACAACGCCTCAAAGGTATGACTCTCCACCTACCACAGGCCGCCAGAGAAAAAATACCCCACCCTCGAAAACTGCTGATAGAGGAGAAACTCCGCCCTCCAAGGGGGCTCAGAAAAGCAAACCCCCCATTAAGAAGGGATCACAGAAGCGCCACAAGCCTACATCCAAAGAGGAGAAGAGTGAGGCGTCATCAATGACTTACATGGAACGTAGCGACCTCTTAGTCGTGAGAGAGCCTGTAGTTGTCCCCCGGAAGAATAAGAGTCAGTCTCTGGACTCCTTGCAGAAAATGAAATATGGAACATCTGCTCCGACGTCTTCTGAGTCTGCAACCTCATCTTATAGTGGGGACAGTGCAAGGGACAAGGCCGCACAGTTCACGCAGAGGCCAAAGTCTTTAGATACGGTCAATTCCCTCTTGGGTCGGAGCTTCAGCCTTGGAGACCTGAGCCACTCGCCTCAGACCACCAAAAAGGTGGAGAAGATGGTGAAAGAGGTAAAGAAAAAGGGTATTCACGAGCTGCCACAGAGGGACAAGAAAATAGCAGCCCTTATGATTGCCAAGCACCAGGAGCAAAACATCCGCAATGAACAACGCTTCTGGGCTCACCTGCAGTGGGACACTCAACGCAGGACCTCTGAACTTAGGAAGGAGCAAGAGGATAGGGAGAGGCACAGGGTCCTAGCTCAGGGACAGAAAGCGCTTGAGACTCGGATAAAGAACAGGCATAACAGGGTTTCACTGGACGAGCCAAGTGCCGCATCTTTAGGCCAAAGTAGTAGTTTGGGACAGCTTGAGAAGTGGATGGGACAATCACAGGAGCAGGACAAACTCAAGAAAGGGAAGTTGGAACACGCCAAGGTAGATGGCAAGCAAAACAAGACTCATCAAGAACATAACTTGAAATACAACGAGCAGAACAGGAAAAAGGCCGTGGAAGGGGAAGAAGGGGTAATTCAAGAAAAGCTACTCGCGGCTCAACATACGAAGCAGGAGAAAGAACAGTATCTGCAGATCCATAAAAGCATTCAAAATAAAGTGGAGAAAATGAAGCACCAGGTTCTCCTGCAAGAGATCTCGCAGAAGGAAGAGTCTGAGAATGAAGAGCTCAGGAAGAACCTTGAGAAAAACCTGCACAGAGCTCAGGAGAACGTGGAACATCTCCTTGAGAAAAGGCAGCGGGAGCTGAAGAACAAGGCCCGCAGGGAAGAGCTCCAAATCCTGAGGGCCCGGCAGGCAGCTGAGAGGAGGGAGAAGGAGAAAAGGGAACACTTGGAGGAGTTGGTAAAGACTGCGGAGCGGAGGATTCAGCATGCCGCTCAGATCGCAGAGGAAGTGGCACAACATAAAGCAAGGAAGGCGGTGGAGGGCAGGTTGGAAAAGGAGAAGATACAGCGAGAGAATCGGGTAAAGGTGCAAAAGAATGAGGAACTGAAGAGGCAGGAGCTGCTGGAGTCCATAGAAAGGAAGCTGGAGCGCAGTGAGCAGATATATAAGGAAAAGCAAACCGTGCTGGACAATGCTCGCTCCGTGGCCAGGGCTTCCTTCAACATCCGCGAGAAGGTCCGAGCGGAGACCAACAACCGTACATTTGACAAGATGGCTCTAGAGGCAGAAATGTATGCTAGCATTGACAAAAAATGAGGGCGATATGAATCTATAAGCAGGTTCACATCCTGTGTCGGGCAATCACCTGGAAAATCATTTGCTGTCCGTAAAGTTCTCGAGTGTATCAAGGATTCCTGGGACCGACATCAATCACATAGGCCCCCTGTCTAGGAGGAAGTCCACTGAAAAGCGCTCACCTTCTGCAAAGTGCTAAAAGTGGAGCAGTCCCCATGGAATCCAGTGCAATGTATCTCGCTGACTATTCCATTCTTACAACTTTGACCAAAAACTGATACTAGGAGCTATCACAATAAAAAAAACCACAATTTAAAGGCCAACTGTCACCAAATGAATTTCTGTTTAACTGAAAGAAACTGCTTAACTACAAATAAAAGACATATTTGAGCGCTCTCTGTCGGGTTGCGGACATGTTGGGTCAGGTCTCCCATCATCTGACCCAAGATTCTAAATAAAATGTCCGCCCCCTGATTATTTGGAGCACGGAGGACTCAATAAGGTGCTTTATTTGTTGTGTTTCATTAAATTATTACTAGATAAAACATCTACACTTTCAATTAAACAGAACTTAATTTTTTTGGCTGACAGTCATCCTTTAAGGGATCACAGCATGTCACACACTGAAATGCATCAGAGTTCAGGGGGGAGTGGCCTATTTTGAGGGGGGGGTCGTTAATAATCAGCAGAAATGTTGGATTTAGTATTAATCAGCTTTATTTCTGCTTTTAGATGAATCAGACCCTAAATCCCCAATGATGGCAGCATTTACTATGCACATTTTAAACATGATCTGCATTATTTTATAGAAGAGAATACATGCTACAAAAGATTCTAATTCCCATAAACCATCAGTGATATACACTTAATGCAGTTTTTGCGATATTGCTATTGGAAAAGTACTAAAGGATCTACTTAAAAAAAAAGAGAGAATTACAGGGATTTAAGATGAGAATTGTAAGCTTTAAGCCAATCCAGCCGAGTTGGAAAAATTCTCCAGTGCAACTGAATTTGAAAATGTTTTCCAATTTGTCTACTTTGGCCTTAAGTTTGAAATTCCCAGCTCAATTCCATGCAATTCTTTATTTATTTAGTCGAACCTTAATATTTGTATGAAAAAAAAAATTTGGGCAAATCAAGTTATAGTCTTTAGAACAAATATCATACGTACAAGAAACCAAATACGTTTGCGTGACGCTTACAGAACAGTTACCACTGTTGGCAAAAAAAGTGATCTTATGTTTAATTGAAAGTCTGCATTAACTGTAGACACATTAATAAAAGAATAAGGTATCTTATTGAGCCACCTCTGCTCCATATAACCCAATCAGGGGGGCAGACATGTTGTTTAGAATCTTCAGTTAGGATGTTGGAAGATCCGACCAAAGATTCTAAACATGTCCGCCCCAGAGAGAGCTGAAAGAGGGCTCAACAAGGTACTTTATATCCTTTCATTAAAGCATTAAAACGCCTACAATTTTTCAATTAAACATAAGATTATTTTTTGAAGACAGTTGTGCTTCAAAGGTGTGACATCTCTTAATAGGTACCGCTGTTTATTGGCTCAAAGCACCTGGGAAGCGTACCAACCTGTTATTTCCAGGGTGAGTTTACAGGTGGATTTTTTTTTTGTATGCTTGGCAGGTGATAAGGGTTAGGTGGAGCCCACAAAATGGCATTTGAAATTACACAATAAAGCAGTTTTCTATAGACATTAAGTAAAGTTATACTCAAGGGCATGAAAAGAAAACTGGGGGTGTTTGAGTTATAGTAAGAAAGGGAGGAGTACATTTTGTTAATATTTAAGTCTCTTCACCCCTTCCCGACGCTAGGACGTTCTACGTCGTGATTTTACTGTCCCTAAAAGACGCCAGGACGGCATAGAACGTCCAGCGTTAAACAGCTCATCGCGGCTCCCCAGTGATGAGCTGTGCTCGGATTCCGCGGCAGGGACTTGCAGCGGGATCCCACCTGTCAGATGAGGCCAATTTGAGTGGTCTCTGCCATAGCGTTCCTGGCTACTGATCACCTTGTGCTCGGTGTCCAGAAACAAAACGTGAAGTTTGGGTGCTTGCGTCGTCTGGGAGACAAGCACCATGCATCACGAAAGGGGTTAAACAATGCTTACTGTGACTATAGAAAATTAAAATAAAAAAAACTGATAATGAATCTATGCATTGCGGTCCTTACAACTGTGTCCCAATTCAGTAGGGGCAGATGTTGGGAGGAATGACATTCTGTTATCAGAATTGCAGCAAATGCATAAAACAAGAGGAATATATATTTTAAATCTGTCTGTGCTGTCTCATGTTTATGACATCACCTTGTGGTTTGATATGCAAATGGACTGGCTTTTAATGCATCATTTGCACATCAAGCCACAGGTATTTTGCTTGCAATTTTGCTAACACAGTGCACTGATCATTTTTCCATCATGTTTTATTCGCTACATTCACAGAAATACACTGCTTAGGTGATACAGTCCTTTTCATAACATGGCCCAGTTTTGTTGGCTTCCATGTTGACTGCTTCACTTTTAGAACCTTGCCCCCCAAATGATAAATAACCCCTATTTTATTATGGACACATTGTCTTCCCCTATTTTCTGTTGTTTTCTCTAGTTTTAAATTATTTCTCAATGATCTTAAAGATTGGGAGTGAACCAGTGAGATTAGGAGAAAGAGAAAATCAGACAGACCCTAAAAATGTAAAAATAGATGAGTAGAGTTGAGCGGACACCTGGATGTTTTGGGTTCGGCAGAACTTCGGAAAAAAGTCCGGGTTCGGGCTCGAACTTGACCCCCTTTGAAGTCAATGGGGACACAAACTTTTGGCCACTAAAAAAGTCCTGGAAAGGGCTAGAGGGCTGCAAAATGAAGTAAAATGTGGGTGTCCCCATTCATAAGAATATCTCAATTGACCTATTCGTATGAATGGGGACTCTATTTCGGTTTATAGAATAGCAATAGAATTACATGTTTTCCATAAACCGAAAGTCTATAAACCGAAAGACATTCGGTTTATAGACTTTCGGTTTATAGAATACATGTAATGCTATTGCTATTCTATAAACCGAACTAGAGTCCCCATTCATAAGAAATTCTTATGAATGGGGACTCTATTTCAGTTTATAGAAAGCCCATAGCATTACATACAATGTAATCGCCGAACCCCGAACTCCAACACGGACATACAGTGGAATGTCCGTGTTCGGGGTGCAAAAACCGGAATGTTCGGTACGAACCCGAACAGTGCGGTTCGGGTTCGCTCAACACAATTGATGAGTCAGCCAGGCAGACAAACCCTTCTTAGCGGAGCTCAGAGGACAGGTTTCTGTCCACCACAAGCAAAATAATTTCTTTATTTTTTTTACTTGTGTTGATGTGTTTTATTTATTTATCTATAAAATGTTTTACTATAATAGACATTGAGATTTCTGTATTTTTTTTATAAGTATGACTGTTTCTGAATGTACGCATAAAGGATTGTTGTAGGTGACACCAAACAAAAGTTCTAATTACTGGTTAGTGTTACAGTTTACGTATTATGTGGGACAGTCCCAATTCTCTGGGACGGCTACACTGTAACCCTGACTTTAGTACTTGCGCAAAGCTACGCGCAGTTTGGCTGCCATGGTAAGTGCTGCCACGCCGTCTGTAGGTCCTACGTTATCCAAATGCTATGGCACTCTCAGACCACCCTTCACCAAAAGAAATGCAGTCACAAAAGCACTCTGGGGTCCTGATTATTGGATTCCCATTAATGGATGAGTCCCGTGTTATTTAGATGCAGGAATGAGCCCCTTTCAGAGTGTAATATAAATACATATTCTGGCATGGATGGCCTGTTTTTTTGTGGACAGGATTCTATAATAATGATGAGAATAATCAGGAACCTTTTATTATTGGCATAGGATAAGTAAGGACCAGAGTGTGAGTTTGGAATTGAATTGTATTAGTCATTAAGTGGTTAATTAAAAAATCAGTATAAAGGAGTACACAAACACAAATAGATTCAGCGTCCGTACGGCTGGTATGATCCCACCTCTTCATTTGAGTAAAACAATCGTCGATGGGATAAATACATGATAGAGTGTCCTGCTTGCACACAGGTACAGATTGCACAAACTAGCACGTTTATACCCTTAAAGGGGCAATATATCATTGTACTGGAACCTGCCAGGTCACTTACCTGCCTGCTTCCTTGAATGTTAAGGCTCAGTGAATGAACCCAGTGAGCAAAGCCCATGTCAAGGAGATGGGGCTATGTAGAAAGTTCTGAAATACCAGGTAACTTCCCTCATGATCGTGATTCATGCAGTTATTCAGAACCCGTTTCAGGTGTGACTGTTGCTTTAAATCATGGCTTATTCACTGTTATTTCAAGGGTCTTTGTATTGTAACTGTTTTGTGACTTTTTTCCCCCCCCTTTTTAAAGTCACAGCTTAAGCACAATTTTTGGTCTGGCAAGTCAACAATTGCAGGATGGAAAAGCCCATCACCATGTACTATTTAAGCCTTCTCACCTTGGAGGGGCACACAATCCTCCTGGGAGTGCGAGAGTATCCTTCCCATCCTCCAGGATCCCTTCCACAGGGAACGGTCTAATCTCAGTCTAAAGAATAAGGATTAAGTATGCAGCAGATCCATCAAGCTGCTTCTTAAAGGATCCCCTGGAATCCATGAGATCTCTGTACTAAGCACACTGCTTTCCCCTCACTGCGTTAGATCCACCTTTGCACTGTCTGATTTGTATTGGTTTGTGTCAAATCCTATTTTTGTATAAATAAACTATTTAAAAAGCCTTGACTTCGTGGAAATTGTACCATTATATGTTTGTTTGTTCTTGCTGACACTTTTCCTTTAAGGGACAGTATAAGAGTAAATACAGTCCTATATGCCAATGGGACAAACATGCAATGCTTGTGAATTGACCTTAATCAGCGGATGACATGATCTCTGTGTCACAGTCAATCCTTCAGATCCCGAACTACAATCCCCATGATCCCCCACCAGCCTTTTGCCAGCCAGTGCACCAGAGTTCCACAAGGCTGCAGCTGGTACATTGCATGAATTACTTCATCACACATGGAAAAATACAAAATACAAGCCCCTTGTTAAAATGGTATATTGGTATAGTGGGCCAGTAAACAAGACCTTTAAATTGCATATAAGGGATGACATCCAAATCAGGGGTCTATTCACTAAACAGGAACTGCCAAGAGATCTGCTAAAGTCAGGCATTAATAGCCGAGCTGGAAAGACAGGCTAGCTGAAGAACTGTTCAGCTATTAATATCTGATTTTGCAGTTAGAAATCTCAGCGTTGGTCTGTACATTACTAGCTATGCAATTAATATTTCTATATCCAGCAGCATGTGCCGAGACATTCATTCACGCTTATTAAGGAAGGCGACAAAAGGATGTATTGATCAAACTGGGAATTGGCAAGGGAAACCATGCAAACCTAAGGCCAAAGTAGCCGAGTTGGAAAAATCCAGCCATACTGCCAACTCTGCTAGTTTGGCCTTACGTTTGCAGTTGCCTTCTCAATCCCCCTCTTGCACGCATAAAGCCCGATCCGAAAACGTAAGCCCGCGTCCGATTTGGCAAGAAACTTGCATCCCAGGAAGCGATAAGGTTCACCGGAGACAGTTTGCTTTTACAAGTTCCTCAGTATGTCGAGATCCAAACCAGCTTACTAAAGATGTGTCAGACCATCCTGATCATCACCAGCTCACTGTGTATTTTCCAGTGACGTCTAGGAGAAGACAGACATTACTTCTTGGATCCCTGGGGAGAGTCCTGCTGTGCAATGATCTGATAGATTGCCTCTCGGAAACATGGATCGCTACTGAGATTCCTGGCAGTCTCTTTAAGGTTTTGGATGTTTGAGGTCTCGGCCGGAGACAGTAAGAACGAATGGGAGTGCCTTACTGGAAGAAGAAGAAAAAAAAGAGATACATGTGAATGGGAGATGGAAAGCAGATCGAAAAAAAAGAAAGTTATACCACAGCGCAATCACGGCTGGATCCACAGCAGGGGATGAAGACTCTTACTAAGCGTGTCGGACAGTCAGAGGGTTTGATCAGATAACACTTCGAATTTAGTTCAAAGTCGAAAACATGAGCAGCACTCCACCGGACCATTGAAAACATGTTTTATTAATTAGTTATGCTTCTAAAAGGCCCCTGATTATTAATGGTTCCAGGTGTAAGTAAAGGGGTATGAAGGAGGTACACTATCCCTTGTTGATACAAATCCAGCCCAAAGTGCAGTGTGTAATGAAGTTTTCAATATACGGTATATGACAATGCATAGCATGTGGAAGGTGAGAAGTGCTTAATGGGATGTGGAAAGGGAAAGTATTAACTAGTGAACCACATAACGGTATGGCTCAAGGATTGTAGGAGCCAGTAAGTGAAACAATTATTAGATTTTTATTAAATTCAAGTGGTATTTTTTAGTTATAAAATAGATTTTGGGCACCAGTACGAAAAAAAAGGACATAATGGAAGTGGAAGGGGTTCAGAGACGGGGTACGGAATTTATTGAACTTCAGCCATGGAGAAAGGCTTTCCAAATGGGCCTTGTTTTCTCTGGAAAAAAGACACCTTCATGGGGATATGATTTCTGTTTAAAAGTATGTTTTAGAATTTAAACATGTATTAGTAAAATTCTCTGCTCTGGCATTACTCTGGGACCAACATGAAAGCTGAAATGCATGCATGAGTTTTTTTCAATAAACAAAAGAGCTTTATTTGTGAAAGAGGGAACTTCGGGGGATTGACAAGGGAACTGCAAAACAAAGTCCAAAGTAGTTTAAAGTATAACTGAAAGGAAGAATTTTTCAGCTACTTTGGACCTAAACGGTACATTACCCTTGTCAATTCCCTGCAACCCTCTCTTTCATGAATGATGCCCCCAACGGATTTATTGGTAAACATTTGTTAGTATACTTCATTCATCTTGGTGGGGTTTGGTGGGGTTTGTGTAAGCTCCAGCATGGAAAGAATGAACCTGTGTGAGGTTTGAATCTCTTTCCTATTTAAAGCCTCTGTGAACTTACCTGTCTGGATCACTGTTTCCTGTGGCCCAAGCAAGAGAGAGATTTGTCACAAGATTAAGCCTTGATGACTCAATCTACACTTTTACTGTAATGTTTCCACCCAGTCATAGTGTGTTCTCTCCCCTCCATTCTAAAAAATTCAGTACTGACCCCCCGATTACTAAGCTTTTATGTGGAGGGGAGGCACGGGTGGTCCAGTGTGCTCTGGTTGATACTGTTCTTCCCCTGTCCTCCACTGCTCACATGGCAATCTAGCAGTCTGACTCTCAGGCACCAGGAGCAGACAGAGCAGGTCAAGTTTGCCCTTTTGCAGAATTTTCAACCCAGCCAAGCGTTTGCAGACACCCATGCCTCTAGCTAATCGGCTGTGACATGCACTTGGGGAGAAACATCATGTATCTTAAACAAACAGAGAATTAAAACTGCAAGAGGAAGCCAGCTCGACCCCTGCCTACTCCCTTCTCGCTAATGTCTCTGAATATATAAGCCCTGGTGAAATTATTTTCAAACGTACAAAAATAAGCGATGCGAAAATTGCCCCCTTTACGACCACTATAGAGAGATAGCTGCTCCGTACACATTGGGGGTGATGTAAAAAAAATGGCACTGACGCAGAGAGTGCTAAATACTAGAGTGATCTGCATGTGCGCCACTCCTAAATGGCGGCCTTCTCTGGCGTAGAGTTTGCCAGAGCGGCCCGTGTATAAAGAATCAGGCACAGAAAAGAATTGCCCAAACTCCTTGCACTTGCGCAGCACCATTTGTGACCAAACCATAAGAAGGGAGTGTAGGTTATTCCTTAAAAAAAAAGCTGCTATAGGTTTAACACAATACAATGCACTAGTGAAAAAGTGTCACTGGTGACGCCGTGGTCTGATGATAACTTGAGCGCCCCCAAGTGGAACTTTATCTTCAATAGTGAATTCATGGTCTTTAAACCAACTTTTGTCTCTGTTTTCAAATTGTTGCTGAGCTAGTAATTTCTGTAAGTGTATCACAGAGCTGCAGAGAACTCAAACTCACAATAGAGTGTGTTTGAACGGTAACTCTCAGCAAAAAGGAAGTTGTGTTTATTTAAAAAGATGGCATCAAGTGTAGACTTTTAAAGTCGAAATGTTTGAAATGAAAGAATACAATTAAAATACCATATTAAGCCTTTTTTTTGTATAACTCTTTTCAGGGGGCAGCCATGCTGTTTAGAATCTTGGGTCAGATTAAGGAAGATCAGACCCATCTCACCCAACATGTCCGCCCCCCTGATGGAGCTATATGGAGCAAGGAGTGCTCAATAAGGTGCGTTATTTGTAATCTTTCGTTGAGGTATTTCATTTAAACCTTATACAGGGCTGCTCTCAGTTTGCATGAATCCCATATATCTGATTTGCCGTTGGAGGGCTCTCCTTACACCATTAACTTTATGGAAAGTGGCCATTGCATCACTCGAGGATCTATTCAATTGGACTTAAATTTGAAACTGAGTAGATCTTTTGGTGATAGGACGGCCCCCCCTCAATGACTGATTCCCGGGGGTTATAAGGTTAGTCACTCACGTCGGGAGAAGCTGGGCCGCTGGTGGTGAAAACGGCAGCTTTTGATTCGTCGGGTAGCTGCCCTCGGCACATACACAGAGTTCTTCATTATGGTGGGTTTCAGGGCTTCGATCTCTGAATTCCTGATACATTCTTCAAAGAATTCTGCAGGGGACACAGGCGTCGTCAGGCCCCCTACATCTCACACTTACATTCACCAGTAACCGACCCTTAAAGCTACTTTATCACCTCAACATTGGCTGTGAATGTAGAGGGGGGGATTATCTATAAACTAGGATCTGCTCAATAAAGAGAGAATTGAGTAGTGAATTTGAAGTTTAAAGCAAAGTTGGAAAAAAGTCTTCTGCACTGGATACAATTTCCAAGTTGGCGACTTCCCCTCTCAATTCACTGCCATTCTCTAGACCCCACTGTGCTAGCAGAATTACATGAAAATGAATAAAATCAAAATATACTTTTATTTTTTTTATTACAAAAAAAAAATAAATATATATATATATAAACAATATGCATTTTTATTAGCTTGCCCTTCCATGCTCTTTAGAAATAAGTGCCTAAAACATCAAATAATGATGGGGGGGGGGGGGGGGGGGGGGGGAGTGACACTCACTCTTTAAATGACTGACGTCCGCCCTCATTTTCTCTTCTTTGTCCTGATTCATCACAGAGGAATTCAGCCCTTGCTCCAGGCTCCTCAGGGCCTCCTCTGCTTCTCTCAGCCTCTTTTCAAGGTCCAACTTAACCTTCATCTGAACCTGACCACGAACAAGACTTGTTAAGGAGCCGTGTAGATTTATTGTGTTCATTAAACCACACAAAGATGGGTAGGGAGGACCTGCAAGCCCAGCCTTTCCTACAGCATCAGATTGTACACACAGTCTTCCACAGAACCAGATTCCAGCAGCACTTCCCACAGCCCCAGATTGCACCCGCAACACTTCCCACAGCCCCAGATTGCACCCACAACCCTTCCCATGGACCCAGATTGCACCCACAACCTTTGACACAGCCCCAGATTGTACACACAACATTCCACAACCCCAGATTCCAGCCGCAACCTTTCCCACAGTCCCAGATTGCACCCACAACCCTTCCCACAGCCCCAGATTGTACACACAGCCTTCCACAACCCCAGATTCCAGTCGCAACCTTTCCCACAGACCCAGATTGTACCCACAACCGTTCTCACAGCCCCAGATTGTACACACAGCATTCCACAACCCCAGATTCCAGTCACAACCTTTCCCACAGCCCTAGATTGCACCCACAGCAAATCTCGCAGAAATGGATTGCTCCCACAGCACCAGATTGTCTCCCACCTTTCTTTCTACATGGATGGGGGTCTCTCTGTAAGTCTGGTAGTGGCAGCATGAATGTCTGTGTGCCCCCTAACGGCATTGACATCCTCTTACACTGCATCACGTGTCTGTAGTAGTCAGAGCAGCTGCTCAGTGGATCCAGAAACAGTGCCTAAAGGGGAACGCCTAGCACGGTGCACCCCTAATACTAGCACCACCCCTGCAAGCAAAAGGGCCAGGAAACTGTTTTAATATTACCAACTTTTGTTCAAGCATCACCTGTTCTTGCTCACACTAAACCTTTTTGGGACCAAAGCTCTGACCATTTTGGTATAAGATGTTTATAAAGCGTTCCCTAGGTTGAGGGGGGCAGCCGTCTGACACCTCTATGTTGTGTAGTGGAGACTCTCAGGATTCAGTACCTTAAGCTCCCGCTCCGTATGCTCTTTCTCCACAGTGAGCTCAGCCAGGGAATGCTGCAGGGCCTGGGACTCAGAAATGTAGAATTCCCGCTCCTCTTGTAACACTCGAAAACGCTCTTCGTTTTCCTTCATTCTGTGAGGATAGAGCCCTGCATTACACCTCTTGCTCTATGGCACGCTAGACAGAGTCCCTTTAAGGATTACATTAAAGGACAACTGTAGGGAAAAAAATGGTTATGTTTAATTGAAAGATTGTATCTAGTGTATATGATCTATAAAGAAAATCTTTAATGAAGGAATACAAATTAAGTGCCTTATTAATCCTTCTTTACTCCATATTGTCCTCTCAGGGGGCAGACATGTTGGTTAGAATCTTTACTCCATATTGTCCTCTCAGGGGGCAGACATGTTGGTTAGAATCTTTACTCCATATAGTTCTCTCAGGGGGCAGACATCTTGTTTAGAATCTTTACTCCATATCGTTCTCTCAGGGGGCAGACATGTTGTTTAGAATATTTACTCCATATCGTTCTCTCAGGGGGCAGACATCTTGTTTAGAATCTTTACTCCATATCGTTCTCTCAGGGGGCAGACATGTTGTTTAGAATATTTACTCCATATCGTTCTCTCTGGGGGCGGACATGTTGGTTAGAATCTTTACTCCATATAGTTCTCTCAGGGGGCAGACATCTTGTTTAGAATCTTTACTCCATATCGTTCTCTCAGGGGGCAGACATGTTGTTTAGAATATTTACTCCATATCGTTCTCTCTGGGGGCGGACATGTTGGTTAGAATCTTTACTCCATATTGTCCTCTCAGGGGGCAGACATGTTGTTTAGAATCTTTACTCCATATAGCTCTCTCAGGGGGCGGACATGTTGTTTAGAATCTTTACTCCATATAGTTCTCTCAGGGGGCAGACATATTGTTTAGAATCTTGGGTCAGATCTTCACTCACCTTGGTTCAGATGAACAAAGATCTGACCAAAGATTCTAAACAAAATGTCTGCCACCGTAGTGTAAAAAATGGCTCAATAGGGTACTTTATTTGTATTCTTTCATTAAAGCATTTCTATCTAAAATCCTACACTTGATGCAATCCTTTAATTATACATAACTTCATTTTTTGCCATGTTGGTCCTTTAATGCCAGTTCCTGGTCTATCTCCTTCCGTCCTACCTTCTCTCGGCCTGCAGTTTCTCCTGTAGCAAATCCTGCAGTTTTCTCTCGATCTGCTCCAGGTTACAGTGGAGACCCTGCTTGGGAAGAGCACTGTGATTGCTTGCTACCTGCAGATGGTTCTTCTTATTGGCTTCCATGATTGCCAATGTCCTCTGCTTCTCTACGGACAATTCCTGCAAAGTGACATGTGATAAATGCAGGGAATTACAGGGATCTGTCATCCTCAGCATGGCTTATACTGTGAATATAGAGAATAAACAAATGTGAAAAAATGATCTATACTGTGTGTGAGCAGAATTACAGAAAATGCAGAAAATAAGAGAAATGTGTCTGTCTCCTGTTAATGACATTATCTGTGGCTCGATATGCAAATTAACACATTTTCAATGGGAAATGAGTTATTTGCATATCATGCCACAGGTGATGTCATAAGCAGAAGACACATTTATAAAGTATATTTCTTTAAGCAATGCTGAAGTTTCCTCTCTCACCTCCATTGTCCGCTGTAGATGTTGTGTCAGGCTGCACAATTCTTGCTTCTCTTCTCCAACTCCTTTGAGACACTGAACTGTCGCCTCCAGTTCTCTGAGAATACACACAAAGCAAGACAGCACAGTGCTACGTCCAGTAATGGGATTCAGCCAGTTCGCACTGGGTCGAGTGTACCTGTTGCTAAAATGTTACAGGTTCGCTGAATCGGTGTCTGGGGCACGGAGACTGCAGTTTGTGTGCAGAACTTTTGGGGAAATTGACCCGGGGAATCCATAGGATACAATCCCCTGGGGTAGCATAAGGCTCAGCCACCTTTTCGTCCAATGACATGCTGCCATCAAAGTATGCCAAGTATGACAGTGATGCTAGTTTACAGAAACTGCTGGCCCTTTACAAATAATGATATAATGATTCCAAAGATGAGCATAAAGCGAAAGACACTTACTGCTTTATCTGCTCCTGTTCTTGTCTCAGTTCATGAACCAGGTCCTCATACTGACACTTCTCAGACTCCAGGACCTGGTTCAGTCTTTCCAGCTCCTGCAAATAGAGATAGAATACTAGTTTTAGCAGGACAGTGAATGCAAAGCTAGTATATAACTGTATTTAGAATATTAGTTTTAGCAGGAGATATTTACTCAGCTAGAATATAACTGTATATAGCATACTAGTATTAGCAGGAGATATTTACTCAGCTAGAATATAACTGTATATAGAATAATAGTATTAGCAGGAGATATTTACTCAGCTACAATATAACTGTATATAGAATACTAGTATTAGCAGGAGATATTTACTCAGCTAGAATATAACTGTATATAGAATACTAGTATTAGCAGGAGATATATACTCAGCTAGAATATAACTGTATATAGAATACTAGTATTAGCGGGAGATATTTACTCAGCTAGAATATAACTGTATATAGAATGCAAGTATTAGCATGAGATATTTACTCAGCTAGAATATAACTGTGTATAGAATACTAGTATTAGCAGGAGATATATACTCAGCTAGAATATAACTGTATATAGAATACTAGTATTAGCAGGAGATATTTACTCAGCTAGAATATAACTGTATATAGAATACTAGTATTAGCAGGAGATATTTACTCAGCTAGAATATAACTGTATATAGAATGCAAGTATTAGCATGAGATATTTACTCAGCTAGAATATAACTGTGTATAGAATACTAGTATTAGCAGGAGATATATACTCAGCTAGAATATAACTGTATATAGAATACTAGTATTAGCAGGAGATATTTACTCAGCTAGAATATAACTGTATATAGAATACTAGTATTAGCAGGAGATATTTACTCAGCTAGAATATAACTGTATATAGAATACTAGTATTAGCGGGAGATATTTACTCAGCTAGAATATAACTGTATATAGAATGCAAGTATTAGCAGGAGATATTTACTCAGCTAGAATATAACTGTATATAGAATACTAGTATTAGCAGGAGATATTTACTCAGCTAGAATATAACTGTATATAGAATACTAGTATTAGCAGGAGATATTTACTCAGCTAGAATATAACTGTATATAGAATACTAGTATTAGCAGGAGATATTTACTCAGCTAGAATATAACTGTGTATAGAATACTAGTATTAGCAGGAGATATTTACTCAGCTGGAATATAACTGTATATAGAATACTAGTATTAGCAGGAGATATTTACTCAGCTAGAATATAACTGTATATAGAATACTAGTATTAGCAGGAGATATATACTCAGCTAGAATATAACTGTATATAGAATACTAGTATTAGCAGGAGATATTTACTTAGCTAGAATATAACTGTATATAGAATACTAGTATTAGCAGGAGATATATACTCAGCTAGAATATAACTGTATATAGAATACTAGTATTAGCAGGAGATATTTACTCAGCTGGAATATAACTGTACATAGAATACTAGTATTAGCAGGAGATATTTACTCAGCATTACCTCTTTCTGTTCCCGCTGTGAACACAACTCTTCCGTCTCCTCCATCAGTTTATCTGCAGAACACGGGAATAAATATGTACACAGAATCACACCTGAGAATGAGACAATCAGTGTAATCCATGTTCTTCCCTCTGCATTGAAAATGTTGTGATTTATAAAAAAATAAAAAAAAACAATTTTTTTTTGTATACATAACGGACATTATTTACACTTTGCGACTCTTTTCTGTGCAGGACTTTTTATTTATTAACCCCGTGGATCCCAATTAATTAAGCGCTTATGATGTTAATAACGAATAAATATGTATTTTCTGGGATGGTGCGTATAGTCTATAAACATAGGTCAGACATGTAACCGTGCAAATACCTGGTTGCCCACTCTACAGGGAGATTTGCCACCAATCCCGGATGTGATGGGACGGTCCCTGTGGATTTGGGGGTTGCCCTCCCCTGACTGCACCTATACACAGTGCTCTGCAAATGCACGGCATCATTGCATTTAAACTATGAGACATACCTACCCCCAAAGGGCCAGATCTGAGCTCCAGCCAACCTGGAAACTATTCACAATCGGACTATGCCCTCTTCAGCTTCACCCCTGCCACATGCCATGTACCTCGATGTTGTCAGGTATGCATGTTATTATATATTCATGATCTAAATGGATGTTTGTACACCGCACACAATGTATATGTTATAAGACAGTGATGGAACTACGTATCCCATGATGCTCAAACATCTGCAGTGCCAAGGTTAGCCATGACCGTAACAGGACGTCCTGTATTGTAGGGTAGGAAGCAGCTAACCAAAATATTCCTGCCGCTCCTTAGCCAGCTGCAAACCTTGCGCTTCCAAGCTTCCAATCATGGCTTCTCCTAGCTGAGCGTTCTGCCAAGTTCTAGAAGAATGATAGAAATACAGATCAACAGGTCTCTCTGGATTAGACCCCTCTACCTGCCCCGCATCTGCTGCCCCCCTGCCTGCTTCTTATTAACACATGGGTTGTGGTAACAGGACGGATACTCGTCCCTTTCCGCACAGTCGCCCATCAATGTGGCCAGCAATGTAATCAACAAAAGTCAGGATCTGTCTAGAGACAGGACAAAGGGGGATTTAAATCAGTATCCGAAAGGTGCTACATACAGTACCGGTCCAGAGTTTGGGGTCACTGACGTCTACACTAGACCTACAACCCAAGTTATAGTGGGGTAAGGATGATGGCTAAACCCCTCCACTAAAAATTCAGTGGGTAGCAGAGACATTATTATTATTATTATTATTATTATTATTATTAATGAACACAAATCTACACACACCAGACCAGCCAGAAGACTTGCTTTTCCTAAACTCACTGTGCTACCACCACTGCAAGGGATTCTGGGTAGGCATATGCAAATGAGGTTAACCATTATCACCTTTTTGACTCAGTATACACATGAACATGGATCATCAAAAAAGTGAATATTGTGTCACTTATTTGCATATGTCTACCCAGAATCCCGTGCAGTAGGATTTCTGTTGAAAAAGCCAGTCTTGTGGCTGGGGTGCTGTATATAGATTTGTGTTTTATAATAATAATATTAATGACTCTGCTAGGCCTACAACGCAGCTTAGCTCCGCACCTCTCAATGCCAAGTGGGGGAATAAATGATAAACCTGAGCCACTTACACTTTCCCAGACTCGTGAAGCATTTCCAGCCACTGATGTTGTTCCAGCTCGGATTCTGCTGCCAGCACAATGTTTCCCTGCAGAGAAGAGGCACAGTGGCGCAGACCAGTGAGAGGCGCAGGCCAGTGAGAGGCGCAGGCCAATGGAGAGGCGCAGGCCAGTGAGAGGTGCGGTGTGGTACAGCTGCATTAAGTTGTATCGTATGCTGATTTCAGGCTGTACTTACATGTCCCCCCAAAAACACAAGGGATCATCATATGAAAAAGGTTTCCTGCCACCACCAGCTGTTTTAAAGCGAAGCTAAGTGATTCATTTAACTTGTGCTTCACTAACTGAAGGAAACGTACAAAGACTTTTGCGACCTGCCTTTAAGGATACACGCAGGTTTACGCTGAACTCTGCCTCTCAGCTGAGGCAGAGCTCGTCTGTCCCAGCCAATCAGAGCGGGGGCTTGCCACATGCGTCTCACCGGGGCTGGCACAGAAAAAGACCTTCGTTTTCGCATCCCACCCACAGAGGGGAACTGGCTGGTCTAGAGAACAAACTCCAAAGGCAACTAGGCCTTGTTTTACTATGTAATCGTAATAATTACAACCTCATATTCCTTAACACCAAAGCACCAGGCGTGGATTTTTAATAGCCCGTCACTGTGATCATTTCTCATTATAATTATTAAGGGCTTCATCCATGAAAGAGAGAGCAGCAGGGCATTGAGAATGGAATTGCAAACTTAAGACCAAAGTAGCAGATTTGGAAATAATAGGTTTGTAGCTGCCTTCTCTATTATCTGCGATTTGCTCGTTCGTGAATAAATCAGTGAACTTAATGGTGAAAACACCGGCCATTTTTTTACTGTATTTGCTTAAAGAATACATGGTCCGGAATACATACGTGGAAATCCTCGTGTGAGATCCTCATGGCGTACGGCATGCTTGGCTCTTCCTTGGCATCCACGGTGCAGCCACTCAGCGGGATGACGCCCTGATAAACCAGCGCAGAATGGTATGATGAGAATAATAAAGTTGATAATTTCATTTTAAAATACTTTCCAGGGGATTTTACAACTCCCCAACTTAATGGAAGTCATTTCATCCACCTCAGCAGGATGAAAAGGATTCAGGCCAACCCTGCCAGGAATTGATCCTGCAACCCTGCACATCCTGCAGATGTACGCCAGCTCATAAATGGTAGATAAATAATTTACCTTGGTATGGTGCACCCACCAGTGTTAAAAACTGGAATCTCTGTGTGACACTTTATTATTATTCAATATTCAATAAAGAGAGACTTCAAAAGTAAGGCCAAAGTTGCCGAGTTTGAAGTATAGCTGATTTGGAGAATTTTTCCTACTTGGCCTTAAGTTTCAACTTCCCTTCTCAATTCCCTCTTTTCCCCACTAGGGTAATAACTGCCAGATGTCTGTGCAGCCATTACTAAGAGGGCACTGGGTCCCAATTCAGTTTTAATGATAGTAATGAAAAAAAAAAAAAAACTTAAAATGCATACTATCATGAAAATATAATATTATATCTGCGTCCAGTCCCTTCTTACACTATTTAAATCTACAAATGACATCCAAGCCCCTCCCTTTTTATTGACATCACTTTTTAGAATGCTGTGATAGTGTGAGGTCACCCTCAACTGCTCCACTTGACACCACCTGGTCAGCGACCACGCACTGTCACAACATTCTAATTAGACTGAATTACATAGTAATGAATAGTAATATATGTGCTGACCAACTGTTGATGGCTCTAATTCCCTTTGACCTGTCAGAGATTAGATTAGCATGATGGGAGTTACAATCCAGAAACCGCTAGTTGAGGGCTGCCTATCCATGGTTCAGGATTTCTACTCTGCATATTAGCTGCCATAAATGAATGGGACTGTTCCACCTGATTTATTTTCTGTATCTAATAGATGCGAAATACACTTCATTAGATTTCAAACAAATGACAGCTCTCCTGTAGTTATACATTGAAATGAATTTAACCGGGGCTTCTAAATTCCGTGCAATCAGTGAGAGGGAGGACACGGGAGGCGGGGCTGGCTTCCTCTGTGGCAGTTTTCATGCTCCCCTCTGAAAGAGTGCTGTCATGAGCCACTACTGTGGAATTAAACTCCTGTCAAATGCAGCTGTTTCAAGTGCTTGGAATGCAGGAAGCATGGCTTCAAGAAGGAGGGGCTTGCGGAGGTAGGCAGGACAGTTGCTACAGCAACAAGAAAGTACTCTTTGCGCGTTATTTGCAGGGTTTATAAGATTGGAAGATGAGAGAAAATAAAAACTGATCAGACAGGGTTATTTATCTTTCTGTTCATTACATGATGCGATATCTTATCTCAACATATTGATCTGCAGACCCCGTAGGTGGAACTGCAAGTTTAACAAGAGAATATAGATTTTTGTGAAAAAGCCAACTCACCTTTGGATGTATGTTGAAATATTTGTTACTTTCAAAGTTTCTCTTTTCACTCTCAGCATAGTAAAGTAAAAAGCTGTCCTTGATGATAAAAAACCTATAGGTATCATAGAAACATAGAATGTGTCACCGGCAGATAAGAACCATTCGGTCCATCTAGTCTGCCCAACGTTCTAAATACTTTTATTAGTCCCCAGCTGCCTATCTTATATCTAGGATAGCCTTATACCTATCCCACACATGCTTAAACTCCTTCACTGTATTAACCTCTACCACTTCTACTGGAAGACTATTCCATGCATCCACTACCGTCTCAGTAAAGTATTACTTTCATTAGTCCCTGGTCTTATCTTATATCTAGGATAGCCTTATACCTATCCCATGCATGCTTAAACTCCTTCACTGTATTAACCTCTACCACTTCTACTGGAAGACTATTCCATACATCCACTACCCTCTCAGTAATGTAATACTTTCATTAGTCCCTGGCCTTATCTTATATCTAGGATAGCCTTATACCTATCGCATGCATGCTTAAACTCCTTCACTGTATTAACCTCTACCACTTCTACTGGAAGACTATTCCATACATCCACTACCCTCTCAGTAATGTAATACTTTCATTAGTCCCTGGCCTTATCTTATATCTAGGATAGCCTTATACCTATCTCACGCATGCTTAAACTCGTTCACTGTATTAACCTTTACCACTTCTACTGGAAGACTATTCCATACATCCACTACCCTCTCAGTAAAGTAATACTTTCATTAGTCCCTGCCCTTATCTTATATCTAGGATAGCCTTATACCCATCCCATGCATGCTTAAACTCCTTCACTGTATTAACCTTTACCACTTCTACTGGAAGACTATTCCATACATCCACTACCCTCTCAGTAAAGTAATACTTTCATTAGTCCCTGGCCTTATCTTATATCTAGGATAGCCTTATACCTATCCCATGCATGCTTGAACTCCTTCACTGTATTAACCTTTACCACTTCTACTGGAAGACTATTCCATACATCCACTACCCTCTCAGTAAAGTAATACTTTCATTAGTCCCTGCCCTTATCTTATATCTAGGATAGCCTTATACCTATCCCATGCATGCTTAAACTCCTTCACTGTATTAACCTTTACCACTTCTACTGGAAGACTATTCCATACATCCACTACCCTCTCAGTAAAGTAATACTTTCATTAGTCCCTGCCCTTATCTTATATCTAGGATAGCCTTATACCTATCCCATGCATGCTCAAACTTCTTCACTGTATTAACCTTTACCACTTCTACTGGAAGACTATTCCATACATCCACTACCCTCTCAGTAAAGTAATACTTTCATTAGTCCCTGGCCTTATCTTATATCTAGGATAGCCTTGTGCCTATCCCATGCATGCTTGAACTCCTTCACTGTATTAACCTCTACCACTTCTGCTGGAAGACTATTTCATGCATCCACTACCCTCTTTGTAAAGTATTACTTTCATTAGTCCCTGGCCTTATCTTATATCTAGGATAGCCTTGTGCCTATCCCATGCATGCTTGAACTCCTTCACTGTATTAACCTCTACCACTTCTCCTGGAAGGCTATTCCATACATCCACTACCCTCTCAGTAAAGTAATACTTTCATTAGTCCCTAGCCTTATCTTATATCTAGGATAACCTTATACCTATCCCATGCATGCTTAAACTCCTTCACTGTATTAACCTCTACCACTTATACTGGAAGACTATTCCATACATCCACTACCCTCTCAGTAAAGTAATACTTTCATTAGTCCCTGGCCTTATCTTATATCTAGGATAGCCTTATACCTATCCCATGCATGCTTAAACTCCTTCACTGTATTAACCTCTACCACTTGTACTGGAAGACTATTCCATGCATCCATTACCCTCTCAGTAAAGTAATACTTTCATTAGTCCCTGGCCTTATCTTATATCTAGGATAGCCTTATACCTATCCCATGCATGCTTAAACTCCTTCACTGTATTAACCTCTACCACTTGTACTGGAAGACTATTCCATGCATCCATTACCCTCTCAGTAAAGTAATACTTCCTGATATTACATTTAAATCGTTGCCCCTCTAATTTTAGACTATGCCCTCTAGTTGTGGTAGTTTTTATTCTTTTAAATATACTCTCCTCCTTTACTGTGGAAAAGCTGTCAGAAGTGGGATATCACATATTTGTCATGTATAACACTCGCATTTCATTGATTATAGGGTCAATTTGATAATATATTGTGGCACTGTCTCTGTCATAAAGGATAAATACTCTCTACAGTATAGTATTACCGGCAATACATGTATTTTGCCTGCTGAGTAACAAAAGAATTTAATCACTTTTTATCTTAAAATACTTGAAATAGAGAAGACCGTATTAAATGACACAAGTAGTGTTAAGTAATGTCTCTTTCATGGGAATTATGTAAATATGTCAGGTTCTCTATTATAACAATAAACTAATTATATTCAGTATTTTTCTCCGATCCCAATACCTTAGACATTCCTCTGTTTTTGCACATTATTTAAACATCCATATTACAAAGGGTTTAAATGTCTTTATATATTAGTAATACACTATATGGAGAAAAGTATTGGGACAAATGACCATTAAACCAACCGGGACATTTATGACATTGCGTTCTAAATACTTAAATGTTAATAGGAAGTTGGTCCCCCCTTTCCAGCTATAACAATTTCCTCTTCTGGAAAGGATTTCCACAAAATTTTGGAGAGTTTCTGTGGGAATGTGTGCCCATTCATCCAGTAGATCATTTGTGAGGTCAGGCACTGATGTTGGATGAGATGGCCTGGCTTGCAATCCCCATTCCAGGTTATGCCAAAGGTGTTTGATGGTGATGAGGTCAGGGCTCTGTGCGGCCAGTCAAGTTCTTCCAAACCAAACTCATCCAACCATGTCTTTATGGACCTTGCTTTGTGCACTGGGGCGCAGTCATGCTAGAATAGAAAAGGGCCTTCCCAAACTGCTCCCACATAGCTGGAAGCATTGCATTGTCCACTCGATCCAATGCTTGGCATTGTACTTGGTGATGTGAGGCTTGCATGCAGCTGCTCCAGAGTCCAGTGGCAGTGTGCTTTACACCACTCGATCTGACGCTTGGCATTGTACTTGGTGATGTGAGGTTTGCATGCAGCTGCTCCAGTGGCAGTGTGCCTTACCCCACTGGATCCAACGCTTGGCATTGTACTTGGTGATGTGAGGCTTGCATGCATCTGCTCCAGAGTCCAGTGGCAGTGTGCTTTACACCACTCGATCTGACCCGTGGCATTGTACTTGGTGATGTGAGGTTTGCATTCAGCTGCTCCAGAGTCCAGTGGCAGCATGCTTTACACCACTCAATCCGATGCTTGGCATTGTACTTGGTGATGTGAGACTTGCATGCAGCTGCTCCAGAGTCCAGTGGCAGCATGCTTTACACCACTCGATCCGATGCTTGGCATATGGTGATGTGAGGCTTGCATGCAGTTGCTTGGCCATGGAAGCCCATTCCATGAAGCTCCCGCTGCACAGTTTTTGTGCTGATATTAATGTCAGTGGAAGTTTGGAATCTTCAGCTATGGAATCAGCAGAGCATTGGTGACTTTTACACACCATGCTCGTCAGCACTCGGTGACCCCGCTCTGTGACTTTACGTGGTCTTCCGCTTCGTGGCCGTGGGATGTCTAGCAGGGATGAAACTTCACTAACTGACTTACTGTAAAGGTGGCACCTATCACAGTACCACGCCTGAAATCACTGAGCTCAAACCATTTTATTCCCCAATGTTTATAAACACAGACTGCAGGGCAAGGTGCTTGATTATATACACCTGTGACAACGGGTCTGATTGAAACACCTGAATCCAATCATTAAGTGGTGCGTCCCAATACTTCTGTCCACACAGTGTATGACTCAGTATTTTATTGATATCACACAGTGTATATTAAAAGAGACCCTTCCTTAAGAATTCTTACTCTGGATAAAGAAGATACGCACTTAAATGTGCAACCATACTTTTATGACCACTGTCTCTTTCATTTATTGTATACTATGTCAAACTGCAGATCATCATGTGACTGATTCATTATAAAGCAAAGTGATAAGAAAATAACATTTAGCATCATGAAAATATTGAGATTTCTGATCTTCTCTTACCTTTTGGACCACTTAGCTGACTGTCTGCCAAAAGGTCTTTTCCAAAGTACCCCCTGAAGCTGGACTTTGGTTCTGATGTCCAAATTATCCGTGTCCGTGTGGTCCATAGAGGGTGACGGGGAGACGGAGCTGGATTTTGAATTAAACATAGTGTCCCAGGCGTGGTCCTAGATTGAGGCAGCGAGGAGGAGAGAGTTAGATCTTATGACCAGCCACAAAAGGAGGGAGGGAGAGGACGACAAAGAGGAGGGTCAGGATGATCGGAGAGTGAGGAAAAAGAATAGAAGGAGTAGAGAAAATAAATGAAGGGCTAACGAGTGAAAAAGATAAATAGAAAGTAGGTTTTTCTTTGGTTTAAAGGATGGCAGGGAACACAGACTGGCATAATGGAACAAATCCCCTTTCAATCAATAGCTTCTCTGCTGAGTCAATATCTGCCTCCCTCCCTGCGATCAGTAAATGTGAGTTCATGGTCATCATCTCCGACCATTTGTCTAATGACAATAACGGAGAGTGAAGTCAGAAGCCCCAGCACACAGAGGAGGTGGGATCTCTGTACTGCACATTACACACACTATACGTTCAGCATCGCCGGAGTCTGCTCTGTCTTTATACATTTCTAATGTAGCAGCATGAAACCACCTATCCTGAGACTCTGTGCCATTCCTGGACCTGGGACTCCATACTCTCCATCAGTTAAAGCTCTATTATTGACCCCAAAAAAAGTGATTCATTTAATTGAAAGATTGTACTTTCCACTTCTAAACATGGCATAGTTCTAAACTCAGGACAAAATTTTTGAAAACTATTTGAGATGGGATCTTTTTTTTACCATGTGCAATTGTGTAAAAGGTTTTTCAGGTCAAAGTTAGAAAAAGTGTGCTTCTTCAATTTTTTCATCATATTTTATGATTTGTTGGTTTTATATTCTGTGATATGATGAAAATAATGGTATCGAAAGAAAGCCCTTCCTGTGACGATAAAAACAATATGTAATGTGTCCAGGTGCATTAAATGAGAAAGAAGGAAAATGACAGCTAAACACAAACAGCACAGAAATGTTGAAACAGCCCATGTCACCAAAGGAAAGACACAGCCAACAAGTCATGTCACTAAGGGGTTAAGCCGACATAATGGATTATTGACCCCACAGCCCTCAGTCTTGTCCCGTGCTGCATATGATTTAAGCTGATTAGCTGGTACTGTCGCTGTAAGTCATATGCAGAGTTTGTATCCCGATTCCCAGATCACAACAGAATGAACTGCAAGCTCTGCTGGCACAATATATACATTATTTTTGATTGTGATTTTTATTTAATGTCATGATCATAATTCTTTAAATTTAATCATAATTTACAGTTTAAGTGTTGATTCCTCAACACTTTCTACTTAAAACTGGCAATTGTAACAGATATCACTGCTGCCATCACTGCCCACACAGCTGGCTGAAGCCACGCCCTTCTTGCAACCCGAGGAACTTGAAACAGCTGAGTTCAACAGATAGAGGCTAATTCCACAGTAATGGCCAATGACAACCCTTTCTCAAAGGGGAGCATGAAAACTGCAGCTTGAAGCCTATTTCCTCCCTCTCAATGAATTTAGAAGCCCCAGTGAAATTATTTTCACTCTAAAACTACAGGAGGACAATCATGTGTTTTAATTTAAAAATAATTGCATTTCACAGATATTAAAAGCATGTACAACATCAGAAAATTAGGTGCAACTGCACCTTTAATTACTTTACACAAACTTAATATACAAGACTGAAAGAAGTCCAAACCACAGGGTAGTATCAGTGTACATGAGTTTCTCTAACGGACGGCCCACCAGGCTGACATGAGGTGCCAAACCGTTATCGGCTATCATTTACTGCATTTAAACACCAGTCGCCTGCACCCCAGGGCAGAAATACACGTGATTTAAACCAAAACCTGAGGGCATCATAAATAAGTAATGATATACTATATAAAGTGAATGTAAAGCTAGAGTGCTAGACTAGAGTGATTGTACATATATTTAATACAAGGTTCTCTACCCAGCGGTTATTTCTTGTCCCTTGCTGAGAATATTGTCCATTACTATGAATAATTCAGTTTGCTTTAGCTGGTGCACGGTGTTTTGGTTCTGAGTGCTGGGATCCGTCGAACATATAGATCAGAAAACCATTACAGCGACTCACTTGGTCACTGCTCGTACAATGAATATCACATGATCTATACATTGTGTTTGCAGAATTCCAAGTGAATGCTTAAACCAAGAGAAAAACGGGACTTACGACATCGCCGTGTGGCTTGTTATGCAAATGAACCATTTGTTATTGGGAAATGTGCTATTTGCATAAGAAGCCAAGGGCTGATGTCATAAAATGGAGACAGAAGAGAAAGATTTAAAGGAAAACTGACAGCACAAAAAAAAGTTATGTTTAATTGAAAGATTACATCATACGTAGACATTTTAAATGTTTTATTTAAATAATTCAAATAAAGCACCGAATTGAACCCTCTTTGCTTGTATAGCTCTATCAGGAGGCAGACATGTTGGGTCAGATATTCCTTCATCTGATCCAAGATTCTAAACAACATGTCTGCCCCCTGATAGAGCTATACAGAGCAAAGATTCTAAATAACATGTCCGCCCCCTAATAGAGCTATACAGAGCAAAGATTCTAAACAACATGTCTGCCCCCTGATAGAGCTATACAGAGCAAAGATTCTAAACAACATGTCTGCCCCCTAAAAGAGCTATACAGAGCAAAGATTCTAAACAACATCTCTGCCCCTTGACAGAGCTATACAGAGCAAAGATTCTAAACAACATGAACGCCCCTGATAGAGCTATACAGCGCAAAGATTCTAAACAACATGTCCGCCCTCCTGATAGAGCTATACAGAGCAAAGATTCTAAATAACATGTCCACCCCCTGATAAAGCTAAACAGAGCAAATATTCTAAACAACATGTCCACCCCCTGATAAAGCTAAACAGAGCAAATATTCTAAACAACATGTCTGCTATACAAAGAGGCCTCAGCAAGATGCTTTATTTGCATTAATTAATGAAAACATTTCTATTTACGTCTACATTTGATGTAATCTTTAAGTCAAACAGAACTTAATGTTTTCCAACAAATGCCCTTTAAAACATGTTTGTCTTGTTGGCCCTTCATATTGAGTTTGAAAAATGTAACTCTGCATTATACATGGCCAGCTGAGCTCTTTGTTCAAAATACCCGACATGGGGGACCATTACAGCCCCCGGTCGAGCTCTTCTAGCAGGAGCTACTCGCCCGGTTTGGCCCTGCACAATGTATGGTTTCGTCTCCTTTCAGTGACTAGACCCCACACTGTGATGAATTGCAGGTAATGTGAAGGAGCGCACCCGTGGCACAGTCTTTCCTCTCATTCGAGGCCATTTTTCACTTGTGAAGCACACATCCAGTTACAAATACCGCTGGTTGACATCCATGACAGCAGCACACCAGAGCTCTTGTGTCCAGACCCAGACGCCAGCATGGAAGCTTACAGTCAGTATCAATATATTTTCCATTTTATTTTCCGTTCTATTGACAATGGATCAATGGGAGTATGCAAATAAGAAGGAACCTATAACAATCAGATGGCGTCAGGATGATAAGAGCGTTAAAGGGACTGTCAGCTTAAACATCACTCAAACGCAAGAAAATAAACAAGGAGCAATGACCTATACATTGTGTGAGCTGAATTGCACCAAATGCTTCAAATAAGAGAAAAATGTGTTTGTGGTGTCTCCAGTTTATGACATCACCTGTGGCTTGATATGCAAATTGCACATTTCCCATTAAAAGTAGTAACTCATTAGCATATCAAGCCACAGGCGACGCCACAGACAAGTTTAAAACATGTATCGTATTTGCTCAAAAACGAGGTTTTTTTCAGAGCAAATGGGGGAGGGGAGGGGGAGAGATGCATTTTTTGGATATCATAATTTTTATTAAATATTTAAAAGCAATTTACATGTAAATATATACAAGTTAAACTTTTTTCCTATAGGGTAGTCTTATATTCAGGCTTTTAGTTTTTTTCCTTAAGGAATATCCAAAGTTTGGGGGGTCTTATATTCGAGCAAATACATTATTTCTCTTATTGTATGATTTTGTTGCAATCCATAATGTATAGATCATTTGTCATACCCCCCATGTGTTTTATCTAAACATTGGTTTATACATATCGGTACAAGCCAACATAAATCACCCCACAAAATGTCTATATATAGCTGTAAATACCACCCCTCCCCCCCATTTGTCCAAACAGTATCCCATTGGGTGGACAAGACCATTTCTATTAGAAATATCGGGAGGTCATGTTGTACAATACTACTGATTTAAAAGGTCAACTGTTGGGGGGAAATTTAGTTATTTTTTGTGAAAGATTACATCCAATGTAGGCATTTCAAACAGAAATGCTTTAATGGATAATATCAATAAAATACTTTATTGAGCCCTCCCTGGTCTGTACAGCTCTATCAGGAGGCCGACATTTTGGGTCAGATCTGGCTTATATTTTGCTGACCATTTTCCTTTAAATGGTTGACAAACTGCATTGTGTATATACACTTCGCACTCACACACCCCTTAGTTTGGTCAATACGTTTTCATCCAAACCCAGTTTGTTTTAATAATTTACCCTTTCTACCATAACCTCAGGGTAAAAAAAAAATAAAACAGGAAATGGTTTGCAGCCACAGAAACAATGTTTATTTCAGAGACAAACCTAGATATTTATTTTTTCATTTCACTCTTCACAATTAAGAGATTTTTTTTTTTGATTTCAATAAGGCAGTTTAACATTGGAATGATTTCACACATAGAATCAATCAGACAAATGAAGAGGATGCACTGCTGTCCAGAACCTGCCAGCTGTGACCGCGACCCCCAAGCCCAATGCACAGATCTGAAAGGACAGCGGGGAAGTCTCTTCTTCCGTATCCTTCCACTGGAAAGGAACAAGCATTGCACATCTCCCAACATTAAACAGCAAGAGCTGTGCTACAAAGACAGAACCCATTGTGCATTATTCTATCAGGAGTCTCTTCTGCTCCTCAACACTGCAAAGTCTCTCTAGGTACTGCTTCCATCTTCAGGTTTATCTTACCAGGGGGGAGGGATTCCTTTTAGAACATTGCCCCAGACTTTTATACTTTATTATACTGTTAATGTTACAGAATTAAAAGAACACAATTATCTGTACTTTGGGTGGACAGAACTGAGTACAAATGGATAAAATGCAACAGAAAAACGTGTGATCTGCTGTCTGTGACTTCTTAATGTCTCAATAATTCTAAAGCCATTGACAGAATGAACACGACAGGCTGGGAAATTATAAACGGAATAAAGCAGGGAAGAAAGAATTCACCTTAAAGCCATATTGACAACCTATGAAAGGTGGGTCAAGGCACATGGCTTTAGTCACGAAAGTGACTTCCAGGGAAATGCAAACAGACTTTGAACTAGAGCTGCATCCAACTCCGCTACTTCGGTCTTAAGTTTGAAATTCCCTTCTCAACTCCCTGCAATGCTCTCTTTCATTCATCACTGTGTAATTTAAGTGATGTCACCTCTGCAGACACACGAGACACTTGTAACGCTATGTATAATAAGCATCCATCTATTCAGCTTTTTGCAGAATGAACCTGCAATGTGGGGGGGGGGGGGGGGGGGGGAATGGTGATTGGGTCATTTGAATCTCAACATGCTCATCCATGAAAAAAACCTGCAGTCTTAATGTAACCTGAAATGCGTCGGAACTTCCCAAGGAGCATTGGAGACGTTGAGGCTCTCTTATAAGTGTGCAATACCGTAGAGAAAAGTAGAAAAAAAAAAAAAAAAAAAACAATTAAAATTGTAGCACAAGTGCAATATACAAAACACTAGACAATGGTCACAGACAAGGTCTTATTAAACGTCAGACCTGCTACAAATATCATGTAGCTGTATGAGAAGCAGAAGAAATGAAAAGAAACAAAATAAACCCACCACTAAAAAAAAAAAAAACTGTTTTAACCATCCAGTGAGGAAACACTAGACTCCTTTCGGATAATACATGGCTTCCTATAGTTTTCTAACCAGAGCAGTTTAAACAGTATACCTGCTCTCCACCATACAGCTGCCAAAATGGGCCATGTTTCCAGGGACACGTGGAAACACGCTCTTTCTGCCTGGAAACATGGCTGATGTTGGAAATACATCCATAGTAATCCACTGCAGTGAAGTGCTGAATCAGAACATACACCAAATACCCAATACACGACACTATTCCAAGGCTCTGTCAATTTAAATCAAATTCATATCATACACCCCATCCTTCATGGCGATGTACCGGAGGGCAGACGCTAGTGGCAAGTTTTTGGTCCACAAATAGCTATCACATTAAAGTTTTCCCTTCTATTAATCTAACCACTATTACATGATATCTGCCCTGAAGCGCTAACCAGAAAGTAACTTTTTAACAATTAAACAGTCTTCCCAGACTGACGCGGGAAAGAAATCCTGGTTTATATATTTTAATCTGCCGTTCAAGAACTTAGGGCATTGCAATACAGAGGAGCATTTGTATTGCCCGTCATAGAAATCCATAACATATAAAATAGACCCCCCCCCCCCCCACTAAACAGCTGTAGCCACCAGTTTCAGAATTACTGCCCATCCTATGAAAAGAGAGAGCAGAGGTGTTTATGGCCCACCTGGTTCACCTTCGGAAAAGCCCTGACCATCCCAGGAACAGCTAAAAACAACACACAAACCAATTAAAAAAAAAAAGATGTATAAACAGACAAAGTCTGAATGCAAAGGAATTTAAAAATCAGCCCACCAGGATTCTCCGATTCGGTTTGTCATTTTTGACTACAGAGATAATGCAAATTTAAAGACACATGGGGAATTCCATTAAGAAGTCCACAGACCTGCCCCTGTTTAAAAATCGAGAGTTCCAGAACATATTGGCACTTTGTCCTTGGTTTATTTTGTTTTTTGATTTCTGGAGCGGCTTAGTGCTGATGTCCTATGGATAAGACCAGTGGTAATAGACATCCAAAAACCAGGGCCGCCACCTCCAGACGACTCAGTCCCTTTGCAGCACTCCCGTCAGGTTTGTGGCTGTGTCCCATACCTCCCACCTCGGGGAGAACGTGAACTGTGGCAACGTATAGGAATGTCCCAGCAGAGAAAAGCATCGCCACTCCTGTCGCATTTACTTCGGAGAGAGCCTCCTTGCTGCTCTGTGTAAAGGAAAGTGAGAAGATTTAACAAGTGTCCCTTTGCAGACACATTTAAAGGTACTTTACATTGCCCCAAGCAGAATCTCACGCAAAGGCATACATTAAAAATAAAAATATTGTTAAATGTGTCTACTATACACGACATCATCTAATGGTTTGATACACAAACAACCTACTTTCAATGGGAAATGTATAATTTGCATATCACACAACAGGTGATGTCATCAACAGAAGACACATTTAAAATACATTTTGCACTTAATATATACATTTTATTGCAATTCTGCTAACAGCATGAAAATAAGGAATAGTATATCAGTATTATATACAGAACATTAGGGGCCCAATCAGAGGCTCAGCCCCCTTAAATCCCTAGTGTGTTATACAGAGAAGATTTGCCATCTCACCTTGCTCAGTCCCAGATAAGTCAGCATTGATAAGACAGGAGCTGCCAGAGCAAACACCAGCAAATGCTTCCGGATCCGATTGCGCTCCAAGCCGGCGTGCATGAGGAAAGAGACCAAGCCGAAGGCAGCTGGAGCCTGCAAAGGTTCAGTACAGGAGTTATATTCCACCCACAGATATGATATGATTGAGGCATAGAGCAAGGTTCACCTGATCTGTGTGTGTCAAACGTATTTTGCAAATTAAATGTCGAGTTCACTTTAATATAAGACATAAGTTTCCCTGGTGCCCTAAAGATAGGAATACACAGCGAGATCAGGAATCTGTACCTTGTGTAACATGATGGCTACAAATACAATCAGCTGGACGCTAGTTTGGGAGGTGGAAGCAGCAGCCCCCAAAGCGACACCGTCGGCTACAAAAAAAAAAAAGGAGAGAAGAGCAGAGAATTACAACAGGGCTTTAGAAAACTAATTATAAGCATCGCACAAGTCCAAGACTTACACCTCACAGGCAGGAATCCCACCCAGAGCTAAAGTAATAATAATAATAAACATCTCCAATGCCACTGATTATACTAAAACACAGCTTGGACTGGGAATTACTTTAAAGGACAACAAAAATGGTTGTTTTTTTCACTTATGCTTCTAATCTATGTACTGCTCCTAGTATGATGATAAACTGTCAGGAACGTCTGATAGTACGGGGCAGTTTATCCTGGGATGTAGGCAGCCAGGTCCGGTCGGTGACTGTTTCGCTCTCCTAGGAGAGACCCTGGTTTTCAAAAAGGTAAAAACCACAGAGGGGACGGTAACTAGCGCTGCACTAGCAGAGAGAGAAAGGCGCGATATACAGAGCCCGATCAGATGAGCGCTGCACTAGCAGAGAGAGACAGGCGCTCCATACAGAGCCCGATCAGACGAGCGCTGCACTAGCAGAGAGAGACAGGCGCGATATACAGAGCCCGATCAGATGAGCGCTGCACTAGCAGAGAGAGACAGGCGCTCCACACAGAGCCTGATCAGATGAGCGCTGCACTAGCAGAGAGAGACAGGCGCGATATACAGAGCCCGATCAGACGAGCGCTGCACTAGCAGAGAGAGACAGGCGCGATATACAGAGCCCGATCAGACGAGCGCTGCACTAGCAGAGAGAGACAGGCGCGATATACAGAGCCCGATCAGACGAGCGCTGCACTAGCAGAGAGAGACAGGCGCGATATACAGAGCCCGATCAGACGAGCATGGATCTAGACCAGCTTTGTTTCAGCCGAGAGGAAGAGCTTGACGTAAGCACGGTTGTATCTGGAAATAGTTATGCCTATGTGCAGTCAGGACATCACTACCAGGCGTGTGCAGTAGCACTAACAGTCACTAAGCCATGCCCCTCCAACACTGGCAGGTTTGTACAGAACCATTTAAATGTAGAAAATACTCTATAATCTCCGCAATACTATTCTTCCCTAAAAAGGCCCAAACGGAATAACCCAGAACAGTGACTGTTTTAATGAATAAGCACCAACCTGCCGCGTGGACCACAAGCCCCAGCGTTGTTGTGATCTTCGAGTTAGCGGCTCGTGCTGCCTCTGGGTCTGGGGAAAAACAACAGACGTGAGAGCGATCCAATCAGCTGCCAGGAACCATAAAACGTATAGGAATGTGCCAAGAGCCAAGGGGTAAAGCGCTAAAAATAATATGTAACATCTACACCATAGTGTAACATCTACAGCACATACCAACTCTTGGAACCTGTGCATATTGCACTATTTGTGTGTTCTTTTACACAGTTATACCTTTCAGAGGAGATACCATCCACAGATACATTTTAAAGCTCTATGTTACCCTTTTAAAATTTCCTGTTTGTGCACTTATTGTCACAGTATCCCACATGGTGGACACACCATAACATTTTTATTATTTTTTAGTGCACCTTTACCCCTTTGATGTTTTTCTTTGTGTGATTTAGGGTTGCAGCTTGTATCTCTTTAGCACTGTGGACACACCATATTGATTAGCAATATGCGCAGCTTGTATCATAGAAAATGGAGACATTCAAATCAAGATGACAACGCTCCTCGGGGGAGGGCCCTGTCAGAGGGAAGCATTACAATTGCTGCAGAGAGAGCCAGTCCAGGCTCCTGTGTACTCCCTCTCACTGATGTCAGAGGCCCCAGTGAAATTATTTTGAACCAAAAACTACAGGAGAACGGCAATTTGTTTTAAAGTAAAACTAAGCTCATGTCGCACAGTAAACAGATCTGCAATATACATTGTATGGATACAGAAAGTCGGCTAGGTGGTCTGCATATCTACACTTACCATCTGCAGCGTGCATGTGAGAGCTGCCAATCTGATCAACCAACAGCATGAAAACAAATCCAAGGACCAGCGAGACTCCAATATAAGCATGTAACTGAGAGTGATCGTGCTCGTGTACAAGAGACACCTCTGCCCCAGTCTCTGCATCTTTTGCCTTCTGGAGTTCCCCCACTTCATGGTGTTTTGCTACAAAAATTAAATATGTAAAAAAAAAAAAAAAAATCAATTTTACACTAAAATCCACACACAAAACTTTTTATATATATATATATATATATATATATATAAAAATTACAAGCAGCTTTTAAAATCTTCAAATGGCGATTAATCCCTGGGGAGAGTGTCCGATGACAAATTAGAGCTGTTTATGGCTCCCAATCGCTCTGTGCACAAAATCCCTGTTTAGTACGTTTGGTCTCTGATGACAAAAGCACCAAACAACCTCTGGGTGTTAAGGGGTTAATGTGCAGGGATTTGTATACATAACTCGCTATATGAGCACCTGATTGCTCTGGAGGGAGTAGTGAGAGGTAGACCATTTGTATGTTACTATAATTACATTCAAGACAGACCCGTTTACTTGAACCAACCTTCCAAGATATCTTCGTAGAGAGCATGCACACCCTCTGGCACAATGACGGCCAATGCAGTCCCACAGAGAAGACCAGCACCCAAAACAGTCACCAGTTTTAAACGTTCCTGCATCGATGAGGAGCAAAATAGAGAGTCAATTCCCGCAGCCCCGCTTCAACTGAAATAATCCCTATGATAAAATACACCACGTTTCTTTGACCATAGGTTTGTTATTCCCTTGTCAATTCCCTTTCATGAATATTGAATATGCCGACACAATTTTATATTACAAAAAGTGAGACTGTGATCACTTCTCTTTAACGGATGCATAGTCACTGGCTCCACACTGCGGTATCACAATAAAGGAAAGACCATACTCGATGACCATTTATTCCACTAGCAGCATTTCAAACTAACAGGTATTTCAAGCAAGAAACCAAACCTGTTTGGCTGAAATGCTGCTGGTTGAATAAAGGTCAGAGGGGCGTCGAGTCCTGTTTTTCCTTTGACTATTTTGGATTTGTGACTTGCGTGTAAGCCGTGGCCTCTGGCTACAAACAGAAGTGATTACTTCAGAAACAGCAAATATATTCAACGGTAACATACCGCAATATCCTAAATCAAATCCCCTCTATATTAATGTGGGTAGGAAGGCATTTCTTGTTCCCTAAAACATTGAATTGGTTATTTTGTAATGTCAGCAGGTTCTCTCTGTCCACAGACTGCTGATTCTTCAAAACGAGGGCATGAGTTGTACTTGTTCCTAAAATATCCTGCTAAATAATGGCGTGTGGATTTCTGAAGTCAATTAGATAAGGAGACTGGCTTCACAGAGCACAGTATTTCATGTGTCTGATTAGTACAACGCAGGTACGAGTCCTTGAGAAAGGAAAGGGAGAAGAGACTGCACATGGCTCAATGCCCAGGAGTAACCAGCACGGCACCAAATGCGGCCAAGAAACTAGATTAGTGTCTGTGTCCAGAGCAGTGCAAGAAGCAAAATAAGTCATAGTAACACAGTAATTTAGGTTAAAAAAAATCTTCAGTCCATTAAGTTCAACGCGGCTACCTATCAGTCCTGCTTTTTATCCAAAAAAAACCCCTAAGGAAGCGATTTAGAGTTTCGCCACTTGGGGGGGAAAATTCCTTCTGGAATCCAAAAGGCAATCAGATTTCTCCATGATTCAAGCTGTATTATTAATTCTTATTCTATTATTAATATCCCTGTAGGTTCTGCTTTTCTAAAAAAAAATTTAAAAAAAAGAACACATCATTTGCGCTTCTAAACTTGACGCACAAGTGGGGAAAAAAAGTTTAGTCGTTCTCTAAATAATTTTTGGGGGTATTTATTATGGTTGTTCGCTATACATGCAATCCCCCCCCCCCCCCCCCCCCCCAAAAAAAAAATAATCTTGTTAATATTCTACATAAACTTGCAGGAGTTTTCTTACATCAGTTCCTGTAGCACGTTTCATGTTCCAGTTAAAACCATGGTGCACACAAACAGGCATACCTCTGAAAAATTGACTGCAAGGGGAATGATTCCAGACACGTAGCATCCAACCAGCATGGCCAGGGACAGGAGACTGATAGAGCTGAGGTCATCCATGGCTGTCCTGCTTCCCAAGTCCTGATTTGTAGAGGAAATAAATAGTATCCTGCAGATTAAACACAAATAAAATACAATGTCAGGGGCCAATAATAACCATCTTCTCACACGTTATACAATGCTATCAGGGGATTTCTATGCATTAGGCCAGTCTACATCTTATTTTATGGTTTGGTAGAAAGATTTCTGGGCAGTGAGAGGGGAGAAGTCTGTGAATTAAAGGTCTTTATTATTTCCCCATTGAACTGAATGTGGTATAGATAGGTGAGATTTACCATTAATATGTGCAATTCATTAGACTAAGCAAAATCAGCCCCAGCATATTGCACATTAATTAGACACAAGACCTCGGCCTCGCCACCCTGATCCCAATACAGAAAGGGAAGTCTGGCGTCTGACAGCTCTGCCTGAGAGTGCTGGGAGTGGCTATCCTCAGACACTGTTAGGGTTGAAGCAGTAATCACAGGCCTGCCGCATTACCCGGGGCACAGAGACCGGTCCTCCACTCACAGCTCCCCGCCGTCTCAGAGAATCCCACACATACAGGCGGCCATCTTGCTCTCCCCGGGGCTGACGGTGCCATGGTGTCACTGTGGAGAGCACTTCCGGGGCCGCGCGGCCACTGACGTCACGGCGACTGAGGCATGTGCAGCAGACAAATAGAAGCCGCCGGGAAACAGCGGCCGCTCTCGAGCGTTCCTCCCTCCCCCACGTGACCTTCCTTGTTCTGCACCTAAACACTGCTTATACTGTGACTGTATCCCCTTAACGCTGCATATACTGTGACTGTATCACCTAAACACTGCTTATACTGTGACTGTATCACCTAAACACTTCTTATATGTGACTGTATCACCCAAACACTGCTTATACTATGACTGTATCACCCAAACACTGCTTATACTGTGACTGTATCACCCAAACACTGCTTATACTGTGACTGTATCACCTAAACACTGCTTATACTGTGACTGTATCACCTAAACACAGCTTACACTGTGACTGTATCACTAAACACAGCTTACACTGTGACTATCACCTAAACACTGCTTATACTGTGACTGTATCACCTAAACACTTCTTATATGTGACTGTATCACCCAAACACTGCTTATACTATGACTGTATCACCCAAACACTGCTTATACTGTGACTGTATCACCCAAACACTGCTTATACTGTGACTGTATCACCTAAACACTGCTTATACTGTGACTGTATCACCTAAACACTGCTTATACTATAACTGTATCACCCAAACACTGCTTACACTGTGACTTTCACCTAAACACCGCTTATACTGTGACTGTAGCACCTAAACACCGCTTATACTGTGACTGTAGACCGCTTATACTGTGACTGTAGCACCTAAACACTGCTTATACTGTGACTTTCACCTAAACACCGCTTATACTGTGACTGTAGCACCTAAACACCGCTTATACTGTGACTGTAGACCGCTTATACTGTGACTGTAGCACCTAAACACTGCTTATACTGTGACTGTATCACCCAAACACTGCTTATACTATGACTGTATCACCTAAACACTGCTTATACTGTGACTGTAGCCCCTAAACACTGCTTATACTGTGACTGTATCACCTAAACACCGCTTATACTGTGACTGTATTAAAGGGACTGTATCACCTAAACACTGCTTATACTGTGACTGTATTAAAGGGACTGTGTCACCTAAACACTGCTAATACTGTGACTGTATTAAAGGGACTGTGTCACCTAAACACTGCTTATACTGTGACTGTATCACCCAAACACTGCTTATACTGTGACTGTATCACCCAAACACTGCTTATACTGTGACTGTATCACCTTAACACTGCTTATATTGTGACTAGGGTTGCCACTTTTTGTTCAGAAAAATACCCGCCTTGCTACTGTCTCCATAGACTTAACATTGGACTGATGACATTTTTTTACCGGCCTGCCAAAACACTCCCATGCACATGGTTTGGAGAGGACTAGGGTTGCCACCTGGCCGGTATTTTACCAGCAGACCAGTAAAAAAAATTGGCTTAACCCCAATGTTAAGGCTATGGAGGTAGTAGCATGGCCGGTATTTTTTTGAGGAAAAGATGGCAACCCTAGAGAGGACATGCGTGATGATTAGAGAAGGAGGACATGCAATGCGTGTTGATGCTGACTGTCACCCCTAAACATTGCTTATACTGTGACTGTATCACCTAAACACCGTTTATACTGTGACTGTCACTAAACATGCACATTGATTGAAGAGGACATGCATGCTGATTAGAGAGGAGGACATGCAATGCATGCTGATTAGAGAGGAGGACATGCAATGCATGCTGATTAGAGAGGAGGACATGCATGCTGATTAGAGAGGACATGCATGCTGATTAGAGAGGAGGACATGCATGCTGATTAGAGAGGAGGACATGCATGCTGATTAGAGAGGACATGCATGCTGATTAGAGAGGACATGCATGCTGATTAGAGAGGAGGACATGCATGCTGATTAGAGAGGAGGACATGCATGCTGATTAGAGAGGAGGACATGCATGCTGATTAGAGAGGACATGCATGCTGATTAGAGAGGAGGACATGCATGCTGATTAGAGAGGACATGCATGCTGATTAGAGAGGACATGCATGCTGATTAGAGAGGAGGACATGCATGCTGATTAGAGAGGAGGACATGCATGCTGATTAGAGAGGAGGACATGCATGCTGATTAGAGAGGACATGCATGCTGATTAGAGAGGAGGACATGTATGCTGATTAGAGAGGACATGCATGCTGATTAGAGAGGAGGACATGCATGCTGATTAGAGAGGACATGCATGCTGATTAGAGAGGAGGACATGCATGCTGATTAGAGAGGACATGCATGCTGATTAGAGAGGAGGACATGCATGCTGATTAGAGAGGACATGCATGCTGATTAGAGAGGAGGACATGCATGCTGATTTGCAGTGTCCATGCACATTGATTGTAGAGGACATGCATGCTGATTCTAGAGGAGGACATGCAATGCATGCTGATTAGAGAGGATGACATGCAATGCATGCTGATTAGAGAGGACATGCATACTGATTTGCTGCATCCATGCACATTGATTGGAGAGGACATGTGTGCTGGTTAGAGAAGGACATGCAATGCATGCAGATTAGAGGAGGACATGCAATGCATGCTGATTAGAGGTGGACATGCAATGCATGCTGATTAGAGTAGGACATGCAATGCATGCTGATTAGAGGTGGACATGCAATGCATGCTGATTAGAGGTGGACATGCAATGCATGCTGATTAGAGGTGGACATGCAATGCATGCTGATTAGAGGTGGACATGCAATGCATGCTGATTAGAGGTGGACATGCAATGCATGCTGATTAGAGGACATGCAATGCATGCTGATTAGAGATGAGGACATGTATGCTGATTTGCAGCATCCATACACATTGATGCACATCGGGGTGGAGTCAGGGGAGTGGGGTATCAGTGCTACCGCTCATGTGCGGTAACACTGTCACCCATTTTTAGTCCCGCTGTCCCTCTCAGCTCTACCTCTGTCCCGAAAAGCGTGACAGAGGTAAAGTGCAGCGGGACATACCTCCCAAATCAAGATTGTCCAAGGTATGCATGCTGATTAAAGAGGATGATATGCAATGCATGCTGATTTGAAGAATACATGCAATGCATGCTGCTTTGAGCAGAGGACATGCAGTGAATGCTGATTTGAAGAAGACATGCATGCTGATTATAGAGGAGGCCATGCAATGCATGCTGATTAAAGCAGAGGACATGCAATGCATGCTGATTAAAGCAGGGACATGCAATGCATGCTGATTAGAGAGGAGGACATGCAATGCATGCTGCTTTGAGCAGAGGACATGCAATGCATGCTGATTTGAAGAAGACATGCATGATGATTCGAGAGGAGGACATGTAATGCATGCTGATTGATCCTTTATTCCTGCACTGTATTCAGCAGTGTTGATTGATAAGTTTATTCCACAGCCTGATGCATAAACACATTGCAGTATATGTTATTTGTCTGCAGCTACATCTGGCTGTTCCAAACTACATTTCATCAGCCTAACTTCACAGGTAATCTTGATCGCCCACAGCCAGCCCCTACAACATGATTAGCATTATATTACAGCTGCCAGGCAAATTTCCCGGGCTTGACATGGCCGCTGGGCCACTTCCTGTGCGTCACTGCCTGTGTCTGGCCTTTCTTCCGCCGGAAGTACATTTTGTTTAGTATTTCCGGTTTGGCTTTACGGTTGCTACGCTGAGTTGCGGTTTGGAGAACGTCTAGACATGGTGAGATGTGCGGGGAGACCCGGGTATAATGCGATGTAAATGCGAATATCCGCGCTGCAGCGGGGGATACGGCCATATAAATGCGGATATCTGCGGTCAAATCGTGTATATGGTGCTATACATGCGAATATCCGCGCTGCAGCCGCGTATATGGCGCTATAAATGCGAATGTCCATGATGTAGCCGTGTATATGACGCTACTAATGCGAATATCCGCGATGTAGCTGGGTACATGGTGCTATAAATGCGAATATAGATGATTTAGTCCGGTATACAGCGTTATAAATGCGAATGTCCGCGAAGCAGCTGGGTTTATTGGGCTAATCTATAGCACATACTGTGCTGCTTTACATGTACAGAGAGGGGGGACTTAATGAATCTGCTATAGGAGAAATTAAATGCCTTATTTATCAAGACAAAATTAATGCTATTTCAGGAAAAAAATGCTAAAATAGTGGTAATAACTATGGTAAGCAATGGACAACTGTAGCAAACAAATAACATCTGTTTCATTGAAAGATTGCATCTAGTGTAGGGAGGTTAGACATACTTTAAAGGATTAAAATGCTTTTCTGAGCCCTCTTTGCAAGTAAAGCAGTATTAGGGGTCAGACATTGTTTAGAATCTTGGGTCAGATCTTCCTACCTCTGAACCAAGGTTCTAAACAGTAGGTCCGCTCCCTTATAAAGCATTTCTTTAGAATTAATTTTGTTAGTAAAGAGGGAGTAACCACCCTCTCAACTAAAAGTGTAATTGGAATGGTGCACTAATTGTGTTGTATTGAAACAATATAACCCCTTAGTCTTTGCAAAAGCAAACACAAGGACACTAGTTCCCTCTCAATTAGCATATAGCTTTGCAACGGTCTTTAGAACATTTTAATGTCTGCAGGTGAGAGCCATTCAGACTGGCCAAAAACAAGTTGTCTTATCTAATATCTAAGAGAGGACAATCTCAGGCATGGTTAAATTCCTCCACCTTGGCAGACAGCCAATCAGTGAAGAGGTGAATGAATTGGGTACAGACAAGATGGAGGCTGCCTTACACTCTGAGTTGTGTATTCTGTCTCTGGATTTCTGTATTGCTTTATTTGGGTGCAGATTGATGATGTGATTCAAATGTATCAGTTCAGTCTGTGTGCAATGGACATTTTTGTTTAACATAATTTCTTGATTTTAAAACTTATTTTTTTCTACCTTTTCGTTAGTCACATACAATCTTGCTTGTTCAGCCCACCAAGAGGCCCGAGGGCAGAACATATGCAGACTATGAATCTGTAAATGAATGCATGGAAGGTATGTACTAACACTATATGGACTGTTGCAGAACATACAGATTATATTTGCAATATATTTATGACTGCTTTGCCCATTCTCATAAGTATTTTACATGAATGCAAACAGATATTTAGCGTGCATGTATGCAACACACGTGTCTTGTGTGTGCATGCATGCGTCACATTTTTTTTCAATGCTTTTAACATCATAGTTGTATATGTGCTCTGTGCTTTATCCAGTATTTTCAAATAAACCTCATTTATTTTCTTGCATGGGAAAAGGGAAATACAACTTAACACAATAAAAACGGCCCCATCTTTAGAAGCCCGGCAGATCCAGTACATGAGCCGCTCTGGTTATTTTTAGGGAAATTAACATAATCCATAATATCACTTTTGTTTGATGGCCCTCTTTTTTTTTTTGTGTGCAGGTGTGTGCAAGATGTATGAAGAGCATCTGAAGAGAATGAATCCCAACAGTCCGTCCATCACATATGACATCAGCCAGCTGTTTGACTTCATTGATGACCTGGCAGACCTCAGCTGTTTGGTGTAAGTGTCTCTATGTGGATCTTTCCGCGTTTAGCTCCTTTGCATTAGATCGTATTGGAGAAGAGCTGGACTCCAGGAGTGGATGAAAGCTGTGGGCTTTATTTACAAAGAGGGAATGTAATTCTGAATTCAGCATGTTCAATCTCATGTCTGAAATCTAAACAGTAGTCCATGTGAATGCAGTTAGAATCGTAGGTATTTGTCCGTACCCTGATTCTAATTGAGTGTATCCTTTCCCTCTCCAGATACCGTGCAGACACTCAGACTTACCAGCCATACAATAAAGACTGGATCAAAGAGAAGATTTACGTACTGCTGCGTCGGCAGGCCCAGCAAGCAGGGAAATAATGGGACACGGGGGGGATTCGCGTGTACAGAGGGCAGTAGCAGGAGTTTTGTTTTGTAATATAGTGGATTGTTTTTTTCTGTTTCAGCTGTAGGGGGGACAGAGTGCTTTTAACCTGGTGTTGGGGAAAAAGTTCTGTTAATCAGCCTTTTATTTTATATATTTTTTAAACCTGTGAGAAGGTCTGAGCAAACAGGGGCATTGTTTGCTAAAAATAAAATCAAATTCTATCCACTCATTCCCCTACTGCCTGTCACTTTCCCAGCGTGGGACTAGTAGTCGGTAGAGAACATTTCACAGCCCCGCCGTCCTGGCAAGAAAAACATGCTCCAAGTTCGATATTTTAGTGGAAACAAATAAAAAAAAATCACTTGGTACATAATTTTTGTTTTGATTCTCTTATCCACTCAATCATTTTGTACTTGGAAAGGAAGGTGCTGAAAGACAGGGGTGGGTGTAAATGACACATTTTCCAGTTGCACAAAGGTCTTAAGTGAAGCCTCGGAGCTCTCTTTGACAGATTTCTTTTAATAAAAATGATCTGGAAGAAGGTACTGCGAACAAAGTCTACATTTTTGTAGATGCCACAATTATTTAAGATATCTTATTTGCTCTAATATAAGACAAGGGTTCCCCCCCCCCCCCCCCATGGTCCTTTTTTTATATTTAGACTTTTTTTCCCCCTTGATATCCAAGGTTTGGGGGATTGTCTTATAAACAGATTTTAAATGCCAGCTCAAGCCCTCTATGTATATTGCTGCATAAAATATGTACGGTATATAATGACGGGGGCTGCTATGCTGTAGGACTCCAGCTCCCATCCTCGATTGTAATCAACAGAATACTGCACCAGCTGACGCCGGACAAACAGATGATAAAGATGTATATTCTAAAGTAGAAAAATATGTTGGTAGTCCTTGACGCGTTTCGCATGTGAGGTGCTTTATATTATAATCCTATATTAGAGTAAATACAGTAATAAAGTCAAAGCAGGATGTCCTGTCTCTGCAAAAGGATTTAGACAAAATAGTAGAATATACATAAATGTCAAATTATGCACCACGGTAAGAAATGGTTGTGTGTTGGGTAAGACGTGCTTGGGACAATAGACTGTGCAGCTGTGCACAATCACAGGCAGCTGTTGCTAAAGCAAGCCTTCTGTCGTCATGTACTAAAAAAGGGAATTGTTCTAAATGAAGAGATCAGAATATCATGTTTGCTTCTTTATAACTCATTGGTAAGACCTCATTTAGAATATGCAGTGCAGTTTTGGGCTACAATACAAAAGAAGACATACTGGAAAGTGTTCAGAGAAGAGCTACAACATTATTAATAACATTAAGGAATTAAAAATTTCAGCTACGAAGAAAGGATTATTTTCTCTGATGAATGATTGATCCAGAATGAGTCCAACTCAACAGCCTTGGAGTCTAGAAGGATTTTTTTTCTCCCTTTGAGATAACAGAGTTCAGAGAAGGGCTACTAAACTGGTTCATGGGTTGAAGGATAAAACTTACCAGGAAAGGTTAAAGCATCTTAACATGTATAGCTTGGAGGAAAGACGTAACAGGGGGGATATGATAGAAACATTTATATACATAAAGGGAATCAACACAGTAAAGGAAGAGAGTATATTTAAAAGAAGAAAAACTACCACAATTAGAGGACATAGTCTTAAATTAGAGGGGCAACGATTTAAAAGTAATATCAGGAAGTATTACTTTACTGAGAGGGTAGTGGATGTATGGAATAGCCTGCCAGCAGAAGTGGTAGAGGTAAGCACAGTCAAGGAGTTTAAGCATGCGTGGGATAGACCCAAGGCTATCATAGATATAAGATAAGGCCAGGGACTAATGAAAGTATTACATTACTGAGAGGGTAGTGGATGTATGGAATAGTCTTCCAGTAGAAGTGGTAGAGGTTAATACAGTGAAGGAGTTTAAGCATGCGTGGGATAGGTATAAGGCTATCCTAGATATAAGATAAGGCCAGGGACTAATGAAAGTATTACATTACTGAGAGGGTAGTGGATGTATGGAATAGTCTTCCAGTAGAAGTGGTAGAGGTTAATACAGTGAAGGAGTTTAAGCATGCGTGGGATAGGTATAAGGCTATCCTAGATATAAGATAAGGCCAGGGACTAATGAAAGTATTACTTTACTGAGAGGGTAGTGGATGTATGGAATAGTCTTCCAGTAGAAGTGGTAGAGGTTAATACAGTGAAGGAGTTTAAGCATGCGTGGGATAGGTATAAGGCTATCCTAGATATAAGATAAGGCCAGGGACTAATGAAAGTATTACATTACTGAGAGGGTAGTGGATGTATGAAATAGTCTTGAAGTGGTAGAGGTTAATACAGTGATGGAGTTTAAGCATGCGTGGGATAGGTATAAGGCTATCCTAGATATAAGATAAGGCCAGGGACTAATGAAAGTATTACTTTACTGAGAGGGTAGTGGATGTATGGAATAGTCTTCCAGTAGAAGTGGTAGAGGTTAATACAGTGAAGGAGTTTAAGCATGCGTGGGATAGGTATAAGGCTATCCTAGATATAAGATAAGGCCAGGGACTAATGAAAGTATTACTTTACTGAGAGGGTAGTGGATGTATGGAATAGTCTTCCAGTAGAAGTGGTAGAGGTAAGCACAGTCAAGGATTTTAAGCATGCGTGGGATAGGTATAAGGCTATCCTAGCTATAAGATAAGGCCAGGGACTAATGAAAGTATTACTTTACTGAGAGGGTAGTGGATGTATGGAATAGTCTTCCAGAAGAAGTGGTAGAGGTAAGCACAGTCAAGGATTTTAAGCATGCGTGGGATAGGTATAAGGCTATCCTAGCTATAAGATAAGGCCAGGGACTAATGAAAGTATTACTTTACTGAGAGGGTAGTGGATGTATGGAATAGTCTTCCAGTAGAAGTGGTAGAGGTTAATACAGTGAAGGAGTTTAAGCATGCATGGGATAGGCATAAGGCTATCCCAGATATAAGATAAGGCCAGGGACTAATGAAAGTATTACTTTACTGAGAGGGTAGTGGATGTATGGAATAGTCTTCCAGTAGAAGTGGTAGAGGTAAACACAGTGAAGGATTTTAAGCATGCGTGGGATAGACACAAGGCTATCCTAGCTATAAGACCGGGAACGGGGGACTAATAAAAGTACTCAAAAATAAAATTGGGCAGACTAGATGGACCGAATGGTTCTTATCTGCCGACACATTCTATGTTTCTATCTAATTAAAAGATCAGATGCTAAAAGGTGCCTGATTATGTTGGAGTACCTCCGCCAAAGCGTTACAAATAACAAATTGGCGAATGTGCCCTTTTATAGAACTCCCGACACTTTGCAGTGCGGGAGTTTTATACATAACCCCCCCAATGTGTCAGTGGTGTCTCCTGTTAGTAATATCACCTTGCTCCTTCGTATGCAATTTGCACACCACCCATTAAAAGGTAGTTAATTTGCATATCAAGCCGCAAGTGATGTCATAAACAGGAGACTTGTGTTAAAATAAAAATTATTTTAATCTATGTGTTTGCTTTCTGTTCTGCTAACTCAATTAATCTTTTTTTTTTTTATTTTCTGCTTTCACAATATACATTATTTGAATCACTGATCATTAAATCAAAGTACAGAATCCAGTATATTACCCTAACCCAAACCACATAAGCCTTTCAGGTCAAAAACAGCAAATGTCATTTGATATAAAAGGGATGAAGGGTGTGATGCCTGCTGTGCATGATCAAGGTGTTTTAACTGACTGCGGGGAGTCTGGTATGGGTGTGAAGGCAACACTTACATTAACAAAGAAAATAAAACATATGTTCATTTAAGAACCCTGTGGCCAACACATTTACAAAAGCCAAAAAGATTTAATTACAAAATAACAGCCCAGTACTATAAAACAGGAAAAAAAGAAATAGTACACCTGTTCTCACTTCTTTTATAATGATAAGCTCAGTAGACCTCCTATTGTGGGGATTTGTAGTGTTAGAGACTGATATAGAATTAAGTTTCTAATTTTATTTAAGAAGTTCCTCGTATCCCGCGCACAGTAGATGGCTGCAATTTCTTTAAAAATATAACCAATATATATATACAGGGATTTTAGGCTATCAATCTCTGTACTTTATCTGTCAGTATATATGTCTATCAATCTCTGTCCCGTATCTGTCAGTATATCTGTCTATCAGTCTCTGTATCTTATCTGTCAGTATATCTGTCTATCAGTCTCTGTACCTTATCTGTCAGTATATCTGTCTATCAATCTCTGTACCTTATCTGTCAGTATATATGTCTATCAATCTCTGTACCTTATCTGTCAGTATATCTGTCTATCAATCTCTGTACCTTATCTGTCTATCAATCTCTGCACCTTATCTGTCAGTATATCTGTCTATCAGTCTCTGTACCTTATCTGTCAGTATATCTGTCTATCAATCTCTGTACCTTATCTGTCAGTATATCTGTCTGTCAGTCTCTGTACCTTATCTGTCTATCAATCTCTGTACCTTATCTGTCAGTATATCTGTCTATCAATCTCTGCACCTTATCTGTCAGTATATCTGTCTATCAGTCTCTGTACCTTATCTGTCAGTATATCTGTCTATCAGTCTCTGTACCTTATCTGTCAGTATATCTCTCTATCAATCTCTGTACCTTATCTGTCAGTATATCTGTCTATCAATCTCTGTACCTTATCTGTCAGTATATCTGTCTATCAATCTCTGCACCTTATCTGTCAGTATATCTGTCTATCAGTCTCTGTACCTTATCTGTCAGTATATCTGTCTATCAATCTCTGTACCTTATCTGTCAGTATATCTGTCTATCAATCTCTGCACATTATATGTCAGTATATCTGTCTATCAATCTCTGTACCTTATCTGTCAGTATATCTGTCTATCAGTCTCTGTACCTTATCTGTCAGTATATCTGTCTATCAGTCTCTGTACCTTATCTGTCAGTATATCTGTCTATCAGTCTCTGCACCTTATCTGTCAGTATATCTGTCTATCAATCTCTGTACCTTATCTGTCAGTATATCTGTCTATCAATCTCTGCACCTTATCTGTCAGTATATCTGTCTATCAGTCCCTGTACCTTATCTGTCAGTATATCTGTCTATCAATCTCTGTACCTTATCTGTCAGTATATCTGTCTATCAATCTCTGCACATTATATGTCAGTATATCTGTCTATCAATCTCTGTACCTTATCTGTCAGTATATCTGTCTATCAGTCTCTGTACCTTATCTGTCAGTATATCTGTCTATCAGTCTCTGTACCTTATCTGTCAGTATATCTGTCTATCAGTCTCTGCACCTTATCTGTCAGTATATCTGTCTATCAATCTCTGTACCTTATCTGTCAGTATATCTGTCTATCAAATTCTGCACCTTATATGTCAGTATATCTGTCTATCAATCTCTGTACCTTATCTGTCAGTATATCTGTCTATCAATCTCTGTATCTTATCTGTCAGTATATCTGTCTATCAGTCTCTGTACCTTATCTGTCAGTATATCTGTCTATCAGTCTCTGTACCTTATCTGTCAGTATATCTGTATCAATCTCTGTACCTTATCTGTCAGTATACCTGTCTGTTAATCTCTGTACCTTATCCGTCAGTATATCTGTCTATCAATCTCCAGGGCCGATCCTGGGCGGGTGCACGGGGTGCACCGCGCCCAGGCGCACCGGGAGGAAAGGCGCTCCTATGAGCACCTTTCTCCCTCATTCTGGAGGTGCGGCCCGCAGGTGAGCGCCTGCGGTCACCGCACCTCCTAATCTCAATGAGTACAGCGCGACGGGTGCAAGCTCCGCCCCGTCGCGCTGTCTGATTGCCGGATGAAGAACTGAATGACGGTGTTCTGCCTCTGCAGACACCGTCCGGAAACGTCCTCCTCCCTCCAGGGAGGGGGACCAATAGTAAAACGCGTTTTTTTTTTTGTTTTTTTTAAATGAAAAGAAGTGTGTGTGTTTCAATGTGTATGTCAGGGTGTAAGTGTGTGTTTCAATTTGTGTGTGTGAATGTATGTAAGTGTGTGTGTTTCACTGTGTGTTTCAGTGTGTGTGTGTGTGAATGTGTGTTTCAGTGTGTGTGTAAATGTGTGTTTCAGTGTGTGTGTGAATGTGTGTTTCAGTGTGTGTGTGTGTGAATGTATGTAAGTGTGTGTGTGTGTGAATGTGTGTTTCACTGTGTGTGTAAATGTATGTGTGTGTGTTTCACTGTGTGTTTCACTGTGTGTGTGAATGTATGTAAGTGTGTGTGTGTGTGTGAATGTGTGTTTCACTGTGTGTGTGTGTGAATGTATGTTTCACTGTGTGTGTGTGTGTGTGTGTGTGAATGTGTGTTTCACTGTGTGTGTGTGTGAATGTATGTAAGTGTGTGTGTGTGTGAATGTGTGTTTCACTGTGTGTGTGTGTGTGTGTGTGTGTGAATGTATGTGTGTTTCACTGTGTGTGTGTGTGTGTGTGAATGTATGTGTGTTTCACTGTGTGTGTGTGTGTGTGTGTGTGTGAATGTATGTGTGTTTCACTGTGTGTGTGTGTGTGTGTGTGAATGTATGTGTGTTTCACTGTGTGTGTGTGTGTGTGTGAAGATATGTAAGTGTGTGTGTGTGTGTGTTTCACTGTGTGTGTGAATGTATGTAAGTGTGTGTGTGTGTGTGTGTTTCACTGTGTGTGTGAATGTATGAATGTATGTAAGTGTGTGAATGTGTGTTTCACTGTGTGTGTGTGTGAATGTGTTTTTCTCTGTGTGAGTCAATGTGTGTATTACTGTCTGTGTAAGTGTGTGTACATAAGTGTGACTGTGTGTATTGCTCTGTGTGTGTATAAGGGTGTCTGTGTGTAATGGTGACTAAGTGCAAGCCCACCATCAGGGGTCCAGGTCACAACAGGAAAAAAAAAATCCCCTGTGTTTAGCAGGTCCGCGGCTGTGTGGGAAGCGTTAAGCGCTCCCCTCCAGCCGGGGACCTGCTAAACAGAGCAGAGCACCAGGAGACAGAGCAGCAAGGAGGTAAGTACTGGGGAAGGGTGCAAATAACAAGCAAAACGCTGGCATTTTAAATGGCATATTGAAGGGCAAAATATTGGCATATTAAATTGCAAAATACTGGCCTATTGAGTGGCAAAAGAATGGCATATTAAATGGCAAAAGAATGGCATATTAAATGGCAAAAGAATGGCATATTGTGGGGCAAAATACTGGCACATTAAATGGCAAAAGAATGGCACATTAAGGGGCAAGATATTGGCATAGTAAATTGTAAAATACTGGCATATTGAGGGGCAAAATATTACTGGCATATTGACCAACTGCTCCCAACCACCCTCCATATTACACTAGACTGGGATAACATGCTTTTGAGAGTAGGTGGGGCGAGTGGGAGATATTGTCGGCGGGAGGGGGGGGGGGGCAGAAAATGTGTTCAGTAGGGGGCCTTGAAATTCCTAGTGGCGGCCCTGACTAAGTGTGTCTGTGTAAGTGTGACTGTGTGTATTTATGCATGACCCTGTGCGTAAGTGTGGGTGTGTATGTAGGCAGGGCAACTTTTAACCGGTTAAAGTGGCCACCGCTGCCCACTTGACAGTCCCCATCCAGTCGGCGGCTATTTCCCGTCTCCTGCACTGAGTGTGCATAGAGGGAAGAGGGAAGACTGTGCGGAGGAGACACGAAACAGCAGCAGCAAGGTGAGTACTGGGGAATGGGGGGAGGGGGTAATGCTTTTCTTGGGAAAACTGGTGGTGGCATATTAATGGACAAACTGACACTGGCATATTAGTGGCCAAACTGACACTGGTATATTAATGGGCAAACTAACTGTGCTATATTATTGGATAAACTAACTGTGGTATGTTAATGGGCAAGCTATCTGTGGCATATTAATGGGAAAACTATCTGTGGCATATTAATGGGCAAATTGGCAGTGGCATATAAATGGGCAAACTGGCTGTGGCATATTAATAGGCAAATACACAGGATTATGAGGAGGGAGAGACATACATGTGAGTTATGAAGAGAAAGAGACAGCAGACATGGGTGTATAGAAGGAGAGACAGACATGCAGAAAAAAAGACCACCATGGGGAGCATGAGGAACAGAAAGATAGACATGGAAAAATATATGGGGTATGAAGGGAGAGATATACATGAGGGTATGAGTGGAGAGAGATATACATGAGGGTATGAGTGGAGAGAGAGTTATACATGAGGGTATGAGTTGAGAGAGAGTTATACATGAGGGTATGAGTTGAGAGAGTTATACATGAGGGTATGAGTTGAGAGAGAGAGAGAGAGAGAGTTATATATGAGGGTATGAGTGGAGAGAGAGTTATATATGAGGGTATGAGTGGAGAGAGAGAGATACATGAGGGTATGAGTGGAGAGAGAGAGAGATACATGAGGGTATGAGTGGAGAGAGAGAGAGATACATGAGGGTATGAGTGGAGAGAGAGAGAGAGATACATGAGGGTATGAGTGGAGAGAGAGAGAGAGATACATGAGGGTATGAGTGGAGAGATACATGAGGGTATGAGTGGAGAGAGAGAGAGATACATGAGGGTATGAGTGGAAAGGGAGAAAGAAATGGCGGTATGGGAAGAGAGAGACAAGTGAGTGACTGACTTGGTGGAATATTATTTATTGCTCCTTGTGTACTTCTTTTCCAATGATGCTCAGCCAGACTAGTGGGAGACTTTGGCTGGTTGGACATCATGGGAACTGTAGTTAAAACTGCTAGCCAGCAAAAAGTCTCCCATGTTGCTGGCTGAGCATCATAGACATAAATAAAACCACTACACTGTTTTACTGCCAAATAAATATCTTTATTTAAAATAAAAGCTTGTGTTGGTCCTTCATCTACAAGAATCTCCACAAGAATCTCCCCACCCCAATAATGAAAAATTGGTATGCCTGGAACATACATGTGTAAAGGGGAGGGGTTTATCATATAGCCACACCCACCTGGGGGCGCCAAAAAAATCCTGCACCCAGGCGCCCGTGACCCTAGGATCGGCCCTGTCAATCTCTGCACCTTATCTATCAGTATATCTGTCTATCAATCTCTGTACCTTATCTGTCAGTATATCTGTCTATCAATCTCTGTACCTTATCTGTCAGTATATCTGTCTATCAATCTCTGCACCTTATCTGTCAGTATATCTGTCTATCAATCTCTGCACCTTATCTGTCAGTATATCTGTCTATCAATCTCTGCACCTTATCTGTCAGTATATCTGTCTATCAGTCTCTGTACCTTATCTGTCAGTATATCTGTCTATCAATCTCTGTACCTTATCTATCAGTATATCTGTCTATCAATCTCTGTACATTATCTGTCAGTATATCTGTCTATCAGTCTCTGTACCTTATCTGTCAGTATATCTGTCTATCAGTCTCTGCACCTTATCTGTCAGTATATCTGTCTATCAATCTCTGTACCTTATCTGTCAGTATATCTGTCTATCAGTCTCTACACCTTATCTGTCAGTATATCTGTCTATCAATCTCTGTACCTTATCTGTCAGTATATCTGTCTATCAATCTCTGTACCTTATCTGTCAGTATATCTGTCTATTAATCTCTGTACCTTATCTGTCAGTATATCTGTCTATCAGTCTCTGTATCTTATCTGTCAGTATATCTGTCTATCAGTCTCTGTACCTTACCTGTCAGTATATCTGTCTATCAGTCTCTGTACCTTATCTGTCAGTATATCTGTCTATCAATCTCTGTACCTTATCTGTCAGTATATCTGTCTATCAGTCTCTGTACCTTATCTGTCAGTATATCTGTCTATCAGTCTCTGTACCTTATCTGTCAGTATATCTGTCTATCAATCTCTGTACCTTATCTGTCAGTATATCTGTCTATCAATCTCTGTACCTTATCTGTCAGTATATCTGTCTATCAGTCTCTGTACCTTATCTGTCAGTATATCTGTCTATCAATCTCTGTACCTTATCTGTCAGTATATCTGTCTATCAGTCTCTGTACCTTATCTGTCAGTATATCTGTCTATCAATCTCTGCACCTTATCTGTCAGTATATCTGTCTATCAGTCTCTGTACATTATCTGTCAGTATATCTGTCTATCAATCTCTGTACCTTATCTGTCAGTATATCTGTCTATCAGTCTCTGTACCTTATCTGTCAGTATATCTGTCTATCAATCTCTGTACCTTATCTGTCAGTATATCTGTCTATCAGTCTCTGTACTTTATCTGTCAGTATATCTGTCTATCAATCTCTGTACCTTATCTGTCAGTATATCTGTCTATCAATCTCTGTACCTTATCTGTCAGTATATCTGTCTATCAATCTCTGTACCTTATCTGTCAGTATATATGTCTATCAATCTCTGTACCTTATCTGTCAGTATATCTGTCTATCAATCTCTGTACCTTATCTGTCAGTATATCTGTCTATCAATCTCTGTACCTTATCTGTCAGTATATCTGTCTATCAGTCTCTGTACTTTATCTGTCAGTATATCTGTCTATCAATCTCTGTACATTATCTGTCAGTATATCTGTCTATCAGTCTCTGTACTTTATCTGTCAGTATATCTGTCTATCAATCTCTGTACCTTATCTGTCAGTATATCTGTCTATCAATCTCTGTACCTTATCTGTCAGTATATCTGTCTATCAATCTCTGTACCTTATCTGTCAGTATATATGTCTATCAATCTCTGTACCTTATCTGTCAGTATATCTGTCTATCAATCTCTGTACCTTATCTGTCAGTATATCTGTCTATCAGTCTCTGCACCTTATATGTCAGTATATCTGTCTATCAATCTCTGTACCTTATCTGTCAGTATATCTGTCTATCAGTCTCCGTACCTTATCTGTCAGTATATCTGTCTATCAATCTCTGTACCTTATCTGTCAGTATATCTGTCTATCAATCTCTGTACCTTATCTGTCAGTATATCTGTCAGTATATCTGTCTATCAGTCTCTGCACCTTATCTGTCAGTATATCTGTCTATCAATCTCTGTACCTTATCTGTCAGTATATCTGTCTATCAATCTCTGTACCTTATCTGTCAGTATATCTGTCTATCAATCTCTGTACCTTATCTGTCAGTATATCTGTCTATCAATCTCTGTACCTTATCTGTCAGTATATCTGTCTATCAATCTCTGTACCTTATCTGTCAGTATATCTGTCTATCAGTCTCTGCACCTTATCTGTCAGTATATCTGTCTATCAGTCTCTGTACCTTATCTGTCAGTATATCTGTCTATCAGTCTCTGTACCTTATCTGTCAGTATATCTGTCTATCAATCTCTGTACCTTATCTGTCAGTATATCTGTCTATCAGTCTCTGTATCTTATCTGTCAGTATATCTGTCTATCAATCTCTGTATCTTATCTGTCAGTATATCTGTCTATCAATCTCTGTACCTTATCTGTCAGTATATCTGTCTATCACTCTCTGTACCTTATCTGTCAGTATATCTGTCTATCAGTCTCTGTACCTTATCTGTCAGTATATCTGTCTATCAGTCTCTGTACCTTATCTGTCAGTATATCTGTCTATCAGTCTCTGTACCTTATCTGTCAGTATATCTGTCTATCAGTCTCTGTACCTTATCTGTCAGTATATCTGTCTATCAATCTCTGTATCTTATCTGTCAGTATATCTGTCTATCAATCTCTGTACCTTATCTGTCAGTATATCTGTCTATCACTCTCTGTACCTTATCTGTCAGTATATCTGTCTATCAGTCTCTGTACCTTATCTGTCAGTATATCTGTCTATCACTCTCTGTACCTTATCTGTCAGTATATCTGTCTATCAGTCTCTGTACCTTATCTGTCAGTATATCTGTCTATCAGTCTCTGTCCTTATCTGTCAGTATATCTGTCTATCAATCTCTGTACCTTATCTGTCAGTATATCTGTCTATCAATCTCTGTACCTTATCTGTCAGTATATCTGTCTATCAATCTCTGTACCTTATCTGTCAGTATATATGTCTATCAATCTCTGTACCTTATCTGTCAGTATATCTGTCTATCAATCTCTGTACCTTATCTGTCAGTATATCTGTCTATCAATCTCTGTACCTTATCTGTCAGTATATCTGTCTATCAGTCTCTGTACTTTATCTGTCAGTATATCTGTCTATCAATCTCTGTACATTATCTGTCAGTATATCTGTCTATCAGTCTCTGTACTTTATCTGTCAGTATATCTGTCTATCAATCTCTGTACCTTATCTGTCAGTATATCTGTCTATCAATCTCTGTACCTTATCTGTCAGTATATCTGTCTATCAATCTCTGTACCTTATCTGTCAGTATATATGTCTATCAATCTCTGTACCTTATCTGTCAGTATATCTGTCTATCAATCTCTGTACCTTATCTGTCAGTATATCTGTCTATCAGTCTCTGCACCTTATATGTCAGTATATCTGTCTATCAATCTCTGTACCTTATCTGTCAGTATATCTGTCTATCAGTCTCCGTACCTTATCTGTCAGTATATCTGTCTATCAATCTCTGTACCTTATCTGTCAGTATATCTGTCTATCAATCTCTGTACCTTATCTGTCAGTATATCTGTCAGTATATCTGTCTATCAGTCTCTGCACCTTATCTGTCAGTATATCTGTCTATCAATCTCTGTACCTTATCTGTCAGTATATCTGTCTATCAATCTCTGTACCTTATCTGTCAGTATATCTGTCTATCAATCTCTGTACCTTATCTGTCAGTATATCTGTCTATCAATCTCTGTACCTTATCTGTCAGTATATCTGTCTATCAATCTCTGTACCTTATCTGTCAGTATATCTGTCTATCAGTCTCTGCACCTTATCTGTCAGTATATCTGTCTATCAGTCTCTGTACCTTATCTGTCAGTATATCTGTCTATCAGTCTCTGTACCTTATCTGTCAGTATATCTGTCTATCAATCTCTGTACCTTATCTGTCAGTATATCTGTCTATCAGTCTCTGTATCTTATCTGTCAGTATATCTGTCTATCAATCTCTGTATCTTATCTGTCAGTATATCTGTCTATCAATCTCTGTACCTTATCTGTCAGTATATCTGTCTATCACTCTCTGTACCTTATCTGTCAGTATATCTGTCTATCAGTCTCTGTACCTTATCTGTCAGTATATCTGTCTATCAGTCTCTGTACCTTATCTGTCAGTATATCTGTCTATCAGTCTCTGTACCTTATCTGTCAGTATATCTGTCTATCAGTCTCTGTACCTTATCTGTCAGTATATCTGTCTATCAATCTCTGTATCTTATCTGTCAGTATATCTGTCTATCAATCTCTGTACCTTATCTGTCAGTATATCTGTCTATCACTCTCTGTACCTTATCTGTCAGTATATCTGTCTATCAGTCTCTGTACCTTATCTGTCAGTATATCTGTCTATCAGTCTCTGTACCTTATCTGTCAGTATATCTGTCTATCAGTCTCTATACCTTATCTGTCAGTATATCTGTCTATCAATCTCTGTACCTTATCTGTCAGTATATCTGTCTATCACTCTCTGTACCTTATCTGTCAGTATATCTGTCTATCAGTCTCTGTACCTTATCTGTCAGTATATCTGTCTATCACTCTCTGTACCTTATCTGTCAGTATATCTGTCTATCAGTCTCTGTACCTTATCTGTCAGTATATCTGTCTATCAGTCTCTGTACCTTATCTGTCAGTATATCTGTCTATCAATCTCTGTACCTTATCTGTCAGTATATCTGTCTATCAGTCTCTGTACCTTATCTGTCAGTATATCTGTCTATCAGTCTCTGTACCTTATCTGTCAGTATATCTGTCTATCAGTCTCTGTACCTTATCTGTCAGTATATCTGTCTATCAATCTCTGTACCTTATCTGTCAGTATATCTGTCTATCAGTCTCTGTACCTTATCTGTCAGTATATCTGTCTATCAATCTCTGTACCTTATCTGTCAGTATATCTGTCTATCAATCTCTGTACCGTATCAGTCAGTATATCTGTCTATCAATCTTTGTACCTTATCTGTCAGTATATCTGTCTATCAATCTCTGTACCTTATCTGTCAGTATATCTGTCTATCAGTCTCTGTACCTTATCTGTCAGTATATCTGTCTTGCCTATCTGTTTGTGTCTCTTTCTAACATATAGGCTTGTCACAATGCCCTCTCCCCCAGCCCTTCCCCTGGAAACTCCCTTGCTTTTTATTTTGTATGACTAGCCTGTTAATCATCCCCAGTAAACTCCTTGCCGGGTCCAATCCATAAACTGCCTCATCATCTCCTTATTGTACTGGATACGGTCCAGGGCTGTATAGTCAAATCAATTAGCATCATGGATCGCTGATGTGTGCTAAATGCTATTCTGAAACCCAGGCCCCAATGCAGTCTGTGGAGAGTGACACCCCCTACAATACGCCAAAGACTTTCATGTTCCATCCCAGCCATGCTATCTATATGTCTCCACGCCAGCTGCATTATATGCCTTTCATTGCTCTCCAGAACCAGATAGGATATCTGTAGGCCGGTGCGCCTGAGAAATGGTCAGCGAGGAGTTAACAGGAGCGGGCGAGGCGATGGCAGGCTCTCTCACTGTACCTTCAGACAATTTTCCATTAGTTTCCATGGAAGAGTTGCCCAAAGCAACTGTCAAGAGCAGAAGTGATGCAAATGTGTCCAGTGCGACAGCTGCGGCTATTCAGAGCGGCCTTGTGGAATCAGCCTCCCACGTTTGAGCAGAGAATCCAAACTCTGATGTTGCAGGGGACAAGGAAAGAGTCAGGGTAATATACTAAAATATCTATACAAACTGCCCCTCTTTCCACAACGCCCTGACTTTACTTAACATTTGTATAGCATGCACCCCAGACATGGTGCTGTGTATTTGTTTGTGTTAATTGTACTTTTATTAACCATGTGATGTGATTTCTGAACCAACTAGACTGTTAAAGGGTCAGTAAGGCAGTGACAGATGTTGCAGTTCTCTTCTGTTTATTTTCTGATTTAAAACGGACTCCGCACACCTCCCAAATACCCCTATTCAAGATGATCAGTCCTTATTTTGCATCAAATCCCCCCGCCCCTCTTTCCTCCTCTATTGTCTCTCTTTCCTGGGAGCTCAGAATGTTTGGTTTGTATAACTTGTCTCACAGACTCCACAGCAATAAAGTGAGTTTAATCGGCAGTGAATGTGATTTTAGATTAATTTAGGTATAGAAAATACTTAATTCTTCACCTACACATCTTATCATGTTACAGAAATAGTTAACAATGTGCCCCAAAGGATGTGAAAATGTTCTGATAAAGCCCCACCCACAGCCACACAAATAAAAGTGTCCCTCTTTGGACATTTCAAATATTGGGAAGGTTATTCCATACATTCGCTTTACTGAGAGGGTAGTGGATGCATGGAATGGCCTTCCAGCGGAAGTGGTAGAGGTTAATACAGTGAAGGAGTTTAAGCATGCGTGGGATAGGCACAAGGCTATCCTAGATATAAGATAAGGCCAGGGACTAATGGAAGTAATACATTACTGAAAGGGTAGTGGATGTATGGAATAGTCTTCCAGTAGAAGTGGTAGTGGTTAATACAGTGAAGGAGTTTAAGCATGCGTGGGATAGGTATAAGGCTATCCTAGATATAAGGCCAGGGACTAATGAAAGTATTACTTTACTGAGAGGGTAGTGGATGCATGGAATAGCCTTCCAGCGGAAGCGGTAGAGGTAAACACAGTGATGGAGTTTAAGCATGCGTGGGATAGGCACAAGGCTATCCTAGATATAAGATAGGGAGCTGGGGACTAATAAAAGTATTTAGAAAATTGGACAGACCAGATGGAGCGAATGGTTCTTATCTGCCGGTGACACATTCTATGTTTCTATGTATGGACACAAACAGATGTTTACATTAAGTTACGTACAGGTACAGAAAGGTGCTGCCTCCCGTGTATGACATCACTGGCTGATTATGCTAAATATATATTTTCCATTGACAGCAGTTAATTTGCATATCAAGCCCCAGGTGATGTCATAACCAGGAGACTCCACAGACCCATTTATATTTCTATACACACAAGGAGTAGATTTTTGAACATTTTCTACACTTACAGACAATGTTGAGGTGACAGAGTTTCTTTTTTTTCTGGGGAGGCTGGAATTCAATCTCATGAGGTCGCAAGGTGTCATGTAACCCCAGCCCCCCTTATGGCTCAGACCCTCCCCCAGCCCGGAGACTCAGAGATCCCTGGTTATTGTGTATCATGTAAAGTGTCCTGTGGCAGTGATGTGAATGCAGACAGCGTGGAATTTGTGCCTAGGCCTACAGACCGAAGGGGGCGACAGCAGAGGCAGAATTACCAATGTTGGTAGTACATAGTTGCCAACATTGTTATTTGTTCCACATGCTGCAGAAGGAGCATGCAAAGTGCAGCCCGGCAGTATGGAGAATGGATATACACACAGACACAATCCAATTAATTAATCAGGGTGGAGATCTCATAGGACCTACCATGATTAATTAATTTGATTCTGTGTGTGTGTATATCCCTCCTACATACTGCCGGGCTGCACTTTGCATGCTCTTTCTGCAGCATGTGGGACACCTATGTGTCCCTGGAAACATGGCCGATGTTGGCAACTATGGTAGTACAGCTTCCCTCACTGCCTTGCACAGACACCTGGGCTGCCCCCACTAGGTTGCCACCTATTTCTCAAAAAACTATCAGCCATATTATGGCCAAATTGATACCGGCCTGCCAGTAAAAGACAGCCTACCAGGGGGCAACCTGGCACTGTGAACAGGGATGTGGGGGACAACCAGGCACTGTAGACAGGGATGTGGGGGCAATCTGGCACCGTGGACAGGGATGTGGGGGCAATCTGGCACAGTGGACAGGGATGTGGGGGGACTCTGGCACAGTGGACAGGGATGTGGGGGTAACCTGACACAGTGGACAGGGATGTGGGGACAACCTGACACCGTGGACAGGGATGTGGAAACAATCTGGCACTGTGGACAGGGATGTGGGGGGACTCTGGTGTAGTGGACAGGGATGTGGGGGTAACCTGACACAGTGGACAGGGATGTGGGGGCAACCTGACACAGTGGACAGGGATGTGGGGAAAATCTGGCACTGTGGACAGGGATGTGGGGGCAATCTGGCTCTGTGGACAGGGATGTGGGGGCAATCTGGCACTGTGGACAGGGATGTGGGGGCAATCTGGCTCTGTGGACAGGGATGTGGGGGCAATCTGGCACTGTGGACAGGGATGTGGGGGCAATCTGGCACCGTGGACAGGGATGTGGGGGCAATCTGGCACTGTGGACAGGGATGTGGGGGCAATCTGGCACTGTGGACAGGGATGTGGGGGCAATCTGGCACTGTGGACAGGGATGTGGGGGACAACCTGACACAGTGGACAGGGATGTGGGGAAAATCTGGCACTGTGGACAGGGATGTGGGGAAAATCTGGCACTGTGGACAGGGATGTGGAAACAATCTGGCTCTGTGGACAGGGATGTGGGGGCAATCTGGCACTGTGGACAGGGATGTGGGGGCAATCTGGCACTGTGGACAGGGATGTGGGGGCAATCTGGCACTGTGGACAGGGATGTGGGGGTAATCTGGCACTGTGGACAGGGATGTGGGGGTAATCTGGCACTGTGGACAGGGATGTGGGGGGACTCTGGTGTAGTGGAATGGTTAAGTGAGGAAGGGGTGCATGCTATATAGGAACGGATGTAACAAATGAGGTTGGAGAGAGCATGAGTTTAGTCAGTTCTAGAGCATAATCCACTGGATGCAGAGCAAGGTAGTAGGAAGTCCCTTAACCTCATTTTGCCTAGTACCTTTGCTCCTGTGCTTAGCTAGTCTGTCTAACCAACTAATTTTCCTCCATATCCCTGGCTTGATTGACTGCTTGATTCCTGTGTATTACCCAGTTTTGGCTGACTGTTTAGCCTTGCTTGGCAGGCTCCCAGCGTTCCTGTATTGCACCTGGGCCATCTCATCTCCACTTCTTCTGCCCTAGTCCGAATCTAGCTTCTGATATAGAATTCAGTCTACCTCCCCCCCCCCCCCCCCTAAGGATAACCTTCCCTGTGCGGATCCTCGTGGTCACCTTGTTCTCTGGTATTTGTGGCAATAAGACTCACTGGTCATTTCCGTGTCTCAGGTTCAGTCAGTGAGCCCAGCCAGTTACATAACGTATGCACCCCCCCCCCCCACGCATTTTGCATACCATCCTGCAGCATCATGAAAAGAGCTTGACGATTGACTGCACAAGCAGTTTATAAAATCTGAATAAATTAATACACATGGTTTCCAAGAAAAGTGCATTTTGCAATTAAAAGAGAAAAAATAAAAAGGACAGGCCATCTTCTTTGTCCGACAGAGGCGCTTGTAGCATTAATAAGTTAGGAAACAAATCAAAACAACAGGTGATCGCTGACTGTCAATGTAAACATGTGAAAGAAACCTATAAAAACAAAGGAAATTGCGTGAGTTGCACACCCGAACACGCGGAAATAAACTAGCATGAGCAAAACAACATTGGAATTACGTGTGCCTGAAAACACACATGATCTGTAAAATTCACAGATATACATCTTGGGGGGTGGAGTATTCCTATGACTTGTAGTATGTACAGGGGCTGATAACACACATTGCACCACGAGCAGTACCAAAATAAAAAAGGTTACATGTCAAATAGTCTACAGCCGTGTGTCATGAGATCTGCAACATCCAGCATTATACACCAGCAAATTAAGGATGGAGAATTAGCGATAAAGAATTGCGATGATCAGATTGCAACGCTGACTCTCTGATCCAATGTCTTCAAAAATGTACAGCTTAAAAAAAAAAAAAAAATAAAGATAATCTCCAGGCTTTCATCTGGGATGGAAAAGACTTTGGGTGACAAGTTCCTATTTTGTCTTAAAGGAGTCAGTGGATCAAATCCCCAACACGGGCTAGCCATAGGATAATCTGTTATATGAACAAGACTGGCAGTGCAGTCTTGGGAGAATGGGACATGTTGAAGGCCAAGTGCCCGCAGTGTAGAATGTTCTAAACTCCTGGCTTAATGAATTGTCCCCAGATCTCCGCTCCATCAAATCGAGTCCATGCAGAAAGCAGAGTCGCACTAGATCTTCATGTCACTTGAAGCAGCTCCCACCGCTGGCTGAACAAATCGGGCTGGCAGGGGTTAATAATAACTCTCAGGGAATTGGTGTCCAAGCAGAGCCCGCTGCTCAAGTGCTGGAGAAAGTGTCCCTTTAACTTCCATTTCTGGAGAGGAGAGAAGAAGGTACCGTTAGCTTCCATACTAGAGAAGAACGTGCCATCAACTTCCATACTAGAGAACAACGTGCCATCAACTTCCATACTAGAGAACAACGTGCCATCAACTTCCATACTAGAGAACAACGTGCCATCAACTTCCATACTAGAGAAGAACGTGCCATCAACTTCCATACTAGAGAAGAACGTGCCATCAACTTCCATACTAGAGAAGAACGTGCCATCAGCTTCCATACTAGAGAACGTGCCATCAACTTCCATACTAGAGAACGTGCTATCAACTTCCATACTAGAGAACGTGCTATCAACTTCCATACTAGAGAAGAACGTGCTATCAACTTCCATACTAGAGAACGTGCTATCAACTTCCATACTAGAGAAGAACGTGCCATCAACTTCCATACTAGAGAAGAACGTGCCATCAACTTCCATACTAGAGAACGTGCCATCAGCTTCCATACTAGAGAACGTGCTATCAACTTCCATACTAGAGAACGTGCTATCAGCTTCCATACTAGAGAAGAACGTGCTATCAACTTCCATACTAGAGAACGTGCTATCAACTTCCATACTAGAGAACGTGCTATCAACTTCCATACTAGAGAACGTGCTATCAGCTTCCATACTAGAGAACGTGCTATCAACTTCCATACTAGAGAACGTGCCATCAACTTCCATACTAGAGAACGTGCTATCAGCTTCCATACTAGAGAACGTGCTATCAGCTTCCATACTAGAGAACGTGCTATCAACTTCCATACTAGAGAACGTGCTATCAACTTCCATACTAGAGAACGTGCTATCAGCTTCCATACTAGAGAACGTGCTATCAACTTCCATACTAGAGAAGAACGTGCCATCAACTTCCATACTAGAGAACGTGCTATCAGCTTCCATACTAGAGAACGTGCTATCAACTTCCATACTAGAGAAGAACGTGCCATCAACTTCCATACTAGAGAACGTGCTATCAGCTTCCATACTAGAGAACGTGCTATCAGCTTCCATACTAGAGAACGTGCTATCAACTTCCATACTAGAGAACGTGCTATCAGCTTCCATACTAGAGAACGTGCTATCAACTTCCATACTAGAGAACGTGCTATCAGCTTCCATACTAGAGAACGTGCTATCAGCTTCCATACTAGAGAACGTGCTATCAACTTCCATACTAGAGAATATGCCACTAGAGAAGAACGTGCCATCAACTTCCATACTAGAGAACGTGCCATCAACTTCCATACTAGAGAACGTGCCATCAACTTCCATACTAGAGAACGTGCCATCAACTTCCATACTAGAGAACGTGCCATCAACTTCTATACTAGAGAAGAACGTGCCATCAACTTCTATACTAGAGAAGAACGTGCCATCAACTTCCATCCTAGAGAAGAACGTGCTATCAACTTCCATACTAGAGAATATGCCACTAGAGAAGAACGTGCAATCAACTTCCATACTAGAGAAGAACGTGCTATCAACTTCCATCCTAGAGAAGAACGTGCTATCAACTTCCATACTAGAGAATATGCCACTAGAGAAGAACGTGCAATCAACTTCCATACTAGAGAAGAACGTGCTATCAACTTCCATACTAGAGAAGAACGTGCTATCAACTTCCATACTAGAGAAGAACGTGCCATCAACTTCCATACTAGAAAAGAACGTGCTATCAACTTCCATACTAGAGAAGAACGTGCAATCAACTTCCATACTAGAGAAGAACGTGCTATCAACTTCCATACTAGAGAAGAACGTGCTATCAACTTCCATCCTAGAGAAGAACGTGCAATCAACTTCCATCCTAGAGAAGAACGTGCTATCAACTTCCATACTAGAGAATATGCCACTAGAGAAGAACGTGCAATCAACTTCCATACTAGAGAAGAACGTGCTATCAACTTCCATACTAGAGAAGAACGTGCTATCAACTTCCATACTAGAGAAGAACGTGCCATCAACTTCCATACTAGAAAAGAACGTGCTATCAACTTCCATACTAGAGAAGAACGTGCAATCAACTTCCATACTAGAGAAGAACGTGCTATCAACTTCCATACTAGAGAAGAACGTGCTATCAACTTCCATCCTAGAGAAGAACGTGCAATCAACTTCCATCCTAGAGAAGAACGTGCTATCAACTTCCATCCTAGAGAACGTGCTATCAACTTCCAACAGCTTTTTAAAATTGCCGTTCTCCCCGCAGTGTCCGATTTAATATTTTATATTAAGTGTCACATCATGTAAAGAAAGGAACAAAGGGGACAGTTTTTACCTCAACTCTTTCAATAACCTAAAAACTGCAAACAATGTGTAGTAGAATTACTGCCACCGTCCTGCCCATCACCCCAGGCCACAGGGCTGACTAAAGCCAAGCCCCTTGCATTACCCAGCATTTGAAACAGTAGTCTCTGACGACATCACTTTCACAGAGGGGAGCATGAAAACTGCTGCCGAGGACTGTACTGCCTCCCACTAATGTCACGGAATTTAGGGGCCCCCGCTAAAATTATTTTCAATGTACAACTAAAAGGTTTCAAAAGAAACAAATAATAATAAAATTTAAAAAAAAAACATAGTATAAGTGGTGCCAGGCAGGTTAGCATTGTGGTGTATTCAGGTCAGATTAGCCAGTGTTAAATGTTGAGAACCTACCTGTCTACTATCTTTCTGATTGCAGGATTCCAGCATTACAATGGCTCCCGTGGAGAACGAGGTGATTGACAGACACTTGTCCTGCTGACGGATTAAGGTTTCACTGAAAACCCATTCCTAAGGGGGCATAAATCAAATTATATATATATATATATATATATAATCACACAAATTAATTTCTACTTAATTAACAATTAAGTAGAAAGACTGTCACGCAGGATCCCCAAATCCCCAGCCTAAAGAAGCATATGGGGGGGCCGGTAACGGGCACATGGGACCTAAACAATTCTGGGCCGTTATGTTAAATATGGAGCAATCACCATGGAAACCAATGGAATGTTCCTGGCGACGGCTCCATTTCTAGAAGCCTTACATATGGAGCAATCACCATGGAAACCAATGGAATGTTCCTGCGGCTCCATTTCTAGAAGCCTTACATATGGAGCAATCACCATGGAAACCAATGGAATGTTCCTGCGGACGGCTCCATTTCTAGAAGCCTTACATATGGAGCAATCACCATGGAAACCAATGGAATGTTCCTGCGGACGGCTCCATTTCTAGAAGACTTACATATGGAGCAATCACCATGGAAACCAATGGAATGTTCCTGCGGACTGCTCCATTTTTAGAATCCTTACTCCATTGTTTCCCATTACTGTTTTGACCAACCAGCAGAGGTCTAGAAATCCCGTACCAACTCGGTTCTAGATTTTTGGGCCAGCCCCACCAATACGTCTGTGGTATGTTTGTCACCTAGTGGCTGGATATGGCAATTACTCCTTCCCAATTGAAAATGAGTTAATTTGCATACCAAGCCACAGGTGATGTCATAAGCAGAGGACACAGCAGACCCATTCACTATGCCTCCCCAAATTCTAGTATCGGCCCTACAGTCACTCAGATGGTCTGTGCATGCGTGAATCACAGGATTGCTGTCCCACATCCTGCTGCTATCTCACTGAGCTCTCTCTCTGTCCCGAAAAAAAACAGGACAGGGTCCTAAAACCAGGACCATCCAGCACAAAGTGAAAAACATTACCAGACATTTATTTAAAACATACATTTCTTTTTCTTTACTGCAATTCTGTTAAACACAAAGTATTTAATTTTTTATTCTCTACTGTCACAGTATAAGCCATGTTTAGGTGACAGAGTCCCATTGATATCGGTTGTTGTTATACTGTCTGATGTAAGATCTCCGTACTTTGTGCAGTGGAGGCTGCAGGATGACTTCTCTGGTCCGAGGAGTTGGCTGTTAGATGTGTTTTTCTGAATATTCCCCTCTGGCAGGATGTCAGCCAGACATTTCATCATGTACATTTAAATGATGCAATATTCTGGCAAGACTCCCAACTCTACCCAACAAGTACCAGAGAAGAGCATGGCAGTGATTATATATTATCGCTCAACATAAGCTCGTGACTAGGCACCTACACACCAATAAAGTACCTTATTGAGTCCTCTTTGCTCTGTGTAGCTCTATCAGGGGGCAGACATGTTGTTTAGAATCTTTGCTCTGTATAGCTCTATCAGGGGGCGGACATGTTGTTTAGAATCTTTGCTCTGTATAGCTCTATCAGGGGCGGACATGTCATTTAGAATCTTTGCTCTGTATAGTTCTATCAGGTGTGGACATGTTGCTTAGAATCTTTGCTCTGTATAGCTCTATAAAGGGGCAGACATGTTATTTAGAATCTTTGCTCTGTATAGCTCTATAGCGGACATATTGTTCAGAATATTGCGTCAGATCTTCCTTCATCCAACCCAAGATTCTAAACAACATGTCTGCCTCTGATAGAGCTATGCAGAACAAAGATTCTAAACATGACTGCCCCCTGCTAGAGCTATACAGAGCAAAGATTCTAAACAACATTTCCGCCCCCTGATAGAGCTATACAGAGCAAAGATTCTAAACAACATTTCCGCCCCCTGCTAGAGCTATACAGAGCAAAGATTCTAAACAACATGTCTGCCCCCTGCTAGAGCTATACAGAGCAAAGATTCTAAACAACATTTCCGCCCCCTGATAGAGCTATACAGAGCAAAGATTCTAAACACATCCGCCCCCTGATAGAGCTATACAGAGCAAAGATTCTAAACACATCCGCCCCCTGATAGAGCTATACAGAGCAAAGATTCTAAACAACATGTCCGCCCCCTGATAGAGCTATACAGAGCAAAGATTCTAAACAACATGTCCGCCCCCTGATAGAGCTATACAGAGCAAAGATTCTAAACACATCCGCCCCCTGATAGAGCTATACAGAGCAAAGATTCTAAACACATCCGCCCCCTGATAGAGTTATACAGAGCAATAAGGTACTTTATTTGTATTTTTTCATTAGGTATTTTCCAGAATCATGTTTTGGGAAACCAGACAGGGTTGACTGGGTCACAAAACTGACTTAGTCTCAGTAGAGACCAAGTCAAAAATAAAGTTTAGTTGTCCTTTGCAATAAATGAAGTTCTGTTTAGACAGTTGTCTTTCAATTGCATAGAAACGTTTGCTAAGTTACTATTATTGTATTCCTTGCTCCCCCCCCCCCCCCCCCTCCCCCAGGATGGATACGCAGCATCACACTGAATGTTTAGTAAAAGTACCTGTATATTTTTCTCTGTCGCCTTGCAGACTCCCACACCAGCCAGTACATTGCCAGCAGTGTCCTCTCCCCGAGACTCCAGACAGTGGTCTCCCTGTTTTATGGTCCGAGTGATCACCTCCTTCTCTGGGACTCTGACAAATGAGACTGCGTCAGACTAGATCCAAATGATCGATAAATACAATATCAACATCTGCCCTATCAAGTGCATGGTACAAAATAATAATAATAATAATACACAAATAAAACACACACAAATAACTAAAACAACACTAAACAGAGAGAAATAATTATGCATAGATGAGATTATTAAATATTAGCTTTCTCAATATGAGGATGACTCACAGAATCTATAATAAAAAATAAAAAAAAAAGAATCCTTTTGTCGGAAACCCATTTATTTATCATTTTTTGCTGAGAACGTACTTTAGCTCGGGATAGACATTCTCCAGATACCACTGGAAAGATCTGCAGTTCATTTTCTGGCGTAATTCCACTCTCTCAGACACACTGTGTACACAACAGAGTATATGAGTTTTAGCAAATACAAGGGAAAAAATTATTTTACTGAAAGATTGCATCAAGTGTAGAGAAAAAAAAAAAAGTAATTTAATGATGAGATTTAGTGAGAGACTACAAATAAAGCACTTTATGGAGCCCTCTTTGTTCTGTATAGCTATAACGGGCCAGACATGTTTAGAATGTCGGGTTGGATAAAGCGAGATCTGATCCAATATGCCAAACAACATGTCTGCCCCCTGATAGCGCAGTACGGAGCAACATGTCCGCCTCCTATAGAGCTATACAGAGCAAAGATTCTAAACAACATGTCTGCCCCTGATAGAGCTATACAGAGCAAAGAGTCTAAACAACATGTCCGCCTCCTGATAGAGCTATACAGAGCAAAATATTCTAAAAATCCTGTCCGTCCCCTGATAGAGCTATACAGAGCAAAGATTCTAAACAACATGTCTGCCCCCTGATAGCGCTATACAGAGCAAAAATTCTAAACAACATGTCCGCCCCCTGATAGAGCTATACAGAGCAAAGATTCTAAAAATCATGTCCGTCCCCTGATAGAGCTATACAGAGCAAAGATTCTAAAAAACATGTCTGCCCCTGATAGAGCTATACAGAGCAAAGATTTTAAACAACATGTCCGACCCCTGATAAAAGCCCTTTTTAAATATGCAAACTCCATTTTGTTTTACCCCCAGTTTCCCTTTAAATTACATGAGACATTTTTGAAAAAGTTTATTCAATGACACAAAAACCTTTCCAAAAGTGTAATAATGTAATCAAAGTACCCATATATAGGTGCAATTTATCCATTTATTGCCATGCATGTTACTTCCCATTGGTGTTGTATATCCTTGATAACGGCGAAATAATACAAATGTTTTAAGCAAAAAGATAAAAACTAGAAAAAAAACACAGAAAAACAAAGCAAAATATTGCCTCGTTCAGTGTGTGGTTCTCTATTCTGGAAATAAATGCTTAGTAGTTCAGTCCCTTGTCCTGGGTTTACATCTCCCTCTGAGGCTTCTGGGATAAATAAGCTTCCACCCAGAGGGTAGTAATGAATTGAAGTAATATTCATGCAAATTTAACCTGAGCACAGACATTGTACATCAGTGAGATAGGGCTGCCGATTTGCACTACAAAAGAGAAGACATGTGGCCAAAAATCCCAGCCTGTGCTCACTCACCTCCCGAAGGATTTTCCAATGGCAGATGGCCTGGCCTGGTAATAGTACTGTTTATACTTGTCCATCCACACTTCTGCTGTGCGCTTGGTATTCCTGGAGGGGGTACAAAGTCTCTGGTTACACAGACCTGCTGATCCCCATTTACTGCAATGACCACCGCTTCCACTGAAATCTGAGTGTTATCCACTGTACAGGGTCTAGATCCACAGGGAACCCCATTGGGCTCTACACAGAAATTGAGAAGGGAATTTCTAGTTCAAGGCCAAAGTAGCCGAGTTGGAAAAAAAATTCTAAAAATTACAACCAAATGTGAGGGTGAAGTTCCCGTCTCAGTTTCCCTTTTTCAGGAATAAAGTCTCATGTTTACTGACCCCCATGGGAGCACAAGGCTGTGCATTATGTCCAGAACGGACGGGGTTAAGCCCTAGAGGGGTATAATAATGCCACAATATGGGACGGCATGTGCTGTCCGACCCCATGACAAGAGTAAATTAAATAATAATAATCCGCAGGCAGTCAGGTCACACAATCCATAAGGAAAATCTATAAGGTCAATGGGTCGATCACATTGGTACAAAAGAAGCACATTTTATTTTATGGTCCAGTTATATATTGTTATATATAAGTCCAGCACAGATAGAGTGCCTCACAGAGCTTTGCAAATTCAAGCTAAAAGACTTGCTTTTCCTACCACCGCTGCAAGGGATTCTGGGTAGGCATAGGCCAACAACAATGATCACCTTTGTACCTCATATCCACTTTGTACATGGACCCCTAGGAGCAAATTATGCTCTACCTGGGGACAGAGGGGCCGAGCCAGATAACCTGTTCTATGGAAATGGTCTTTAGTGGTTTCTGTGTGGCACGGCTCCCACTGTAGCCCCTGAAAATGGGACGAGAGCCCACCTAAGATATTATTATGCGAATATAAAGCATTAGCTTGGGATTTAAATGAGGGGTGTCTGGAGCCTTGGGGGGGGGGGGGGGGGGAGAAGATGCTCGAGGGGAGCAGACATTGCTGGTTAGAGTTCATGTCTATGGGTCATCGGACACGAAACGCGTAAGGATGTCAGTCTTACCACTTGCTCACGTGTCTGATGTTTTGCTACGATGCCATCTGTGGTTCCTGCATTTCGTAATTTAGTTTTTTGCTACTTTGAAATTAAAATTGTTTTTTTGGTTTTATTAATAACTATGTTCAATAAAAGTCATTAATTGATTTTATTTGAGTGAGATTGCCCTTTTGTGATCATAGTTCAGGTTTAAGGCATGTATGAGGGTAATTAGCTGCTAAGCATTGAGTCTGCACCACCTGCTCCTTCCTCCAGCAGAGAAAGGCCACAATCCCCTGCCAGAGTCTGTCAGCTGGGCCGTGTCTGCCTCTCACTCTATGGCCCCTTGTGTATTCCTCTTTGTTTTCAATGCAAGTTCCAAAAATCACAGCATATATGGTTACCCAGGGCTGCTCTCTGACCTCATGGCTGGTATTTCAGGCTGAGCATCATGGAAGTTGTTTTGCACAGCTGTTGAATAGCCGGTGGCCATTTATACCAGTCACTACCAGACGGCTAAGGGAATTAACCAAAGAAAATCCCTGAATCATCTTTCTCAAGGGAAAGGTAAGTAGTGCGAGTTAAAACGGACAATTCATATAAGGAGAAACAAGAGAGAGGAGAGAAGAGAGAGAGGAAGGGGAGAAAGGAGAGAGGAAGGGGAGAAAGGAGAGAGGAAGGGGAGAAGAGAGAGAGGAAGGGGAGAAAGGAGAGAGGAAGGGGAGAAGAGAGAGAGGAAGGGGAGAAAGGAGAGAGGAAGGGGAGAAGAGAGAGAGGAAGGGGAGAAGAGAGAGAGGAAGGGGAGAAGAGAGAGAGGAAGGGGAGAAGAGAGAAAGGAGAGGAAGGGGAGAAGAGAGAAAGGAGAGGAAGGAGAGAGAAAGGAGAGAGGAAGGGGAGAAAGGAGAGAGGAAGGGGAGAAAGGAGAGAGGAAGGAGAGGAAGGAGAGAGAAAGGAGAGAGGAAGGGGAGAAAGGAGAGAGGAAGGGGAGAAAGGAGAGAGGAAGGGGAGAAGAGAGAGAGGAAGGGGAGAAGAGAGAGAGGAAGGGGAGAAGAGGCAGAAGATGGAGAAGAGAGAGGAAGGAGAGACGAGAGAGAAAGGAGAGACGAGATTGAAAGGAGAGACGAGATTGAAAGGAGAGAAGAGAGATAAGAGGCAGAAGAGGCAGAAGAGGGAGAAGAGAGAGACGAGAGAGAAAGGAGAGACGAGAGAGAAAGGAGAGAAGAGAGAAAGGAGAGAAGAGCGAGGAAGGGGAGAAGAGGGAGAGAAAAGAGACAGAGAAGGATAGACATGAAAAGACATGGGGTGGAATGAGGGAGGGCAGAGTGGAAGATGCATAGACACACACACACACACACACACACACACACACACACACACACACGAAAAAATCTAAATTGTACAGCCTCGTCTGAAAACATTGAACCTATTAATTTACCCACAAGGCACCGGACTTTACGTACTTGATGTAGGTCAACGCATTTCCATCAGGGAATTCATATGGGTGACGCTTTCTGAACACATGACCGACGCGGCTGCAGGGTACGATCTCCAGGCTGCCAGAGCACATCCAGACACGGAAGGATAGCTCTGTAACACAACGAGGCAGTCTGGTTAATGACAAAGACCTGCAGCTCCATTACATCCTACTACTGAGGGGCCACGCGATCCGAAATGAGGCATTGGAAATCGGACTGCGCAAAGGTCACATGACGCACATAATCCATCAATATATACGCTTTCTATGGATCCATTGGAAAACTCCCAGCAAAGCCGTTTACTAGTCTGCCTTAAAACTCCTGAAGGACAATCACACTGCCTTGTGCACAAACATGTCTTTTATTATTACCCTCTAAGGAGCAATGAAGGTCGACATCATCGAATCACTCAGTTTCTTAAAGCCTCATTTCTGACATGTAATTTCCTGCTCGTTTAGCATTAGCCAGGCTCTATAGAACCGAACGATGCTAAATGTGCTGGACGGTCCAGGCACACTGTGATAATGCCATGTACCGTGTCCTTATTGGGCCCTCTTCATATAGCTCTATCAGGGGTGGACAAGTGGTGTACAATCTTTGCTCTGTATAGCTCTATCAGGAGTGGACATTTTGTTTCGAATCTTTGCTCTGTATAGCACTATCAGGGGCGGACATGTTGTTTAGAATCTTTGCTCTGTATAGCTCTATCACAGGGCAGACATGTTGTTTGGAATCTTCGCTCTGTATAGCCCTTTCATTGGGACGGACATGTTGTTTAGAATCTTTGCTCTGTATAGCTATATCACGGGGCAGACATGTTGTTTAGAATCTTTGCTCTGTATAGCCTTTTCATTGGGCAGACATGTTGTTTAGAATCTTTGCTCTGTATAGCTCTATCAGGGGGCAGACATGTTGTTTAGAATCTTTGCTCTGTATAGCCCTTTCATTGGGCAGACATGTTTAGAATCTTTGCTCTGTATAGCTCTATCAGGGGGCAGACATGTTGTTTAAAATCTTTGCTCCGTATAGCTCTATCAGGGGATGGACATGTTTAGAATCTTTGCTCTGTATAGCCCTTTCATTGGGCGGACATGTTTAGAATCTTTGCTCTGTATAGCTCCATCAGGGGGCAGACATGTTGTTTAGAATCTTTGCTCTGTATAGCTCTATCAGGGGGCGGACATGTTGTTTAGAATCTTGGGTTGGATGAATCCAAAATTCAGAAAGTTTAGACAACACTGCTGCTCCTCTATGTTGTGCTAAATAAGTTTGACTGAGTGCCTATATTGTAAAGAACAGTTTCCTAGAAATCACAATTCCCATAATGGATCATCTTGAAATCAGTCGCCTTAATGATGTTAATATAAAATAATGTAATGTAATCTATGTAATGATGGAGGAGGCCTACAGAGAGTTAATATCCACATAGTTGTAGATTTCCAAATGTATGCAACGTCTTGGCCTGGAGCACAAATTAATATTCTGCCCTGAAAAGGCCTGATTTCTCAAAAGCTTCATAAACCACATACACAGGAGACCCCCGATCATTACCCAATGGCTGTAAACCAATCTCCTGATTCCCGGAGCATTGGAGGCAGATAAATAGTTTAAACAGTGAGTCATCTCAGTTTAATGGGCTGGCACATTTCTCAGATATCTTTTTGTATTACCTATAGAGCAGGGGTGTCAAACGGTGACCCTGTTGCAGGGTATTATGGGAAATTTCGACGTTCGACACGCCAGTGTATCCTCTGACCGACAGCCTCCATGTTGTGTGGGAAGCAGGAAGCCATGTCAGGTCAACGACTGTCTCTCTCTGCTAGTGCAGTGAAAGGCGATCAGCATTTCGGGATTACTTGGGGTTGAGAGGACTATTTTTAAAAAAAATCCTTTTTGTCCTTTAAATTACTTATGTGGGTAGTCTGAGCGAAATAATGCTGCATGCACGGCGTTGTAATTTGGGGAAATTACCGAAGGAATAAAAACACACACATATTTTTGTTAATAATTGGATGCTGGTGCATTCCCCACCCAGACTTAGCCATTACCTCATCACAAGATGTTGGCTGTACTAGCTTATAACTAGTTGTGAGTCAGCAGTATCAAACAGACGGTGCGTAGAAGTCCAAACACAGATACTGAATGGAATCATTCAACAAAGTTCTTAAAGGTCAATGCTAATAAAAATTAACTTCAGTCTAATTTAAAAGGTGCATTAAGTTTAAATGGTTTCTAGAAAAATTCTCTAATGAAAGTATACAAATAAAGTAGATTATTGAGCCCTTGTTGCTCTGTATAGCTATATCAGGGAGCGGACATGTTGTTTAGAAACATTGCTCTATATAGCAATATCAGGGGGCGGACATGTTGTTTAGAATCTTTGCTCTGTATAGCTCTATCAGGGGGCGGACATGTTGTTACGATCTTTGCTCTGTATAGCTCTATCAGGGGGCAGACATGTTATTTACAATCTTGGGTCAGATGGATCAGGTCTTCCTTCATCTGATCCAAGGTAACGGAAGATCTGACCCAAGTTTCTAAACAACATGTCCGCCCCCTAATAGAGCTATACAGAGCAAAGATTCTAAACAACATGTCTGACCCCTGATAGAGCTATATGGAGCAAAGATGACTCAATAAGATAGAGGGGGCCTGCTCCGCCCTTAAAAAAATAAATAAAAAAAAAGTGTGGGCAAACGGGGCAGCTGCCCAGGGCCCATTCATTGCCACGATCAATCAGCAGCTGGCAGTAAGTTATATCCAGTGGCTGTACTTCCTGCATGCAGCATGCATGCAGGAAGAAACGCATCGGAGGAGACGGCCGGGGACAAGCAGCATCCAGGTAAGTACTGGGGAAGAGGGGGGGGATTTTTTAATATTAATGCTATTAATGAGCAAATTATCAGTGGCTATTAATGAGCAAATTACCATTGGCATATTAATGAGCAAATAATCAGTGGCTATTAATGAGTAAATTATCAGTGGCATATTAATGGATAAACTATCCAGAGGGGGGAGGGGGGGGGCAGAATTTGTTTCAGTAAGGGGCCCTGAAATTTCTGATGGCGGCCCTGCCTGGGTGATTGATCACACGGATACTGCAAGACATACTTTGCTTATTTTCTTCTTTAAATCTGCTGTGAAGAAAGAACGACTATTCCCTCGATAAAAATAATCAGTTATGTCATCTTATTACCCAGCAAAGCAGAGATAATATCATGCCGCCTACACTGCTCCATCGCTCGCCAAAGGCAGCGCTCAGACAGATTGTGTTGATCATCACGTCTCTGTTATTGTGATCAACGGAAGAGCAGAAAAGGTGAGCGATTGTCTGTATCAGGTGTAATGACTATAATCTCTTTCCTACACCATCCTGACACGGCACATGAGGAAAGGTGGCCATAGCTCCAGTCTGAAAATAAGTAAATATTAAAGAGTTTTCTCAAAAAATGCATTTATTTTCCATTTTTGTTGTTGTTGCTGCAACACTTAATTTGAATGATATCTGCATACTAGCAGGTTTTCTCCAGCAGATTGATCCAGCTCCCCATGACATCAGTAGCTCAAGCAATAAATGAAAGCCCTGACATCTCCTGGGAACTGATCAGTGGTTCTCCCGTCGAGATCCAAGGTAATGCTCACAGCACATGCGCGGTGACATCAGACCCTCCAATCACTGCTGTGATTAATAGGAAGCTACCAGCTTCTGAATAAAAAGCTTGTGCTGCTCATGAACTAACTCCTCAGTGGACCTGCACTGATGCTCTTGCAAGTAAGCAAAAGCAGAGGAAGTAAACTAGAGCAAAGAAGTCTGCAAGATATTTCTATAGAATGCCTTCATTTGCATGTAAAAAAAAAAACAAAAAAAACTAAAAAACGTGTACAATGTACAGGTTAAACACTAGCAGATGAACCAATATTAGTTTACTGCTTGGAGTTTCACTTTTTATACATTGCCTATTGAGTTCTGTAAGAGGCTCTTCAGTAATCTCTGTTGAGAGAGTGAAAACCCCAAAATATCAAAAGATGGTTCACGGACTCACCGAAATTCTCTCCTCCCCAGATGTCCATCTGTGTGTCATATTTCCCCAGCTGGTTGAACCAAGACTTGTCGATGACGAAAATACCCCCCGCTATGACAGGAGTCCTAAATTACAGCAAGAGGTCATTAAACATCTACCAAAAAAAAAAAAAACACAACGAGATAAAAAAGGTACAGAAAGATCCAGGTCCTTCCCGATAAGCATCATTAACGCAATGGTCCAGGAAGCGTACGGCGTACTGAGCATCATGGGAAATTCAGGCCCCAAACATCTGGAGCACCATCACTGTGCTCAAGTATATAATAAGTGTTTTAGAGCCAAGATAATATTACCCAGTTGCAAGTGCTGGTAATCTAAAACACAAACAAATACTAGTGGATGGGTCTATTATAAATTAGCAAATTTAAATGAAGAAAAAAAAAAAAAAACCACAGGCCAGATAATTTAACATACTCAGGATTTTGCAAGTTAAAATGACAATTAATTCCTTTAACCCCTTAGCTGACTGGACATCTAGAAAAATTTGGGTAATTCTGGACAACTTCTGAGGTGTTTTTATTTAGCTGTAATTTTCCTCACTGATCACTTCCTATGCTCGTGTGAATGCATGTGAGCCAAGACCAGTACCTTATAGAGGAGGTTGGATCTGTGCGCGACATCTTCTGTTCAATTGGAATTTGCTCCCACTTAAAATGGAGGCTCCAGTCGAAGCCTAAGCGAAAGGGCACAAGTCATTCGGAGATGGGAGATATTATTTACTGTAGCGTAAATAAAATACATAGAACATCCTACAGGGAGGGAATATAAAAGATGCTAGGTAACCAGAAAATTTCTCCACGACTTACCGCCTCGGAGATCTGCCGACGCAGCCAGGTAAGCAAAGTTGTCTAGGCTGATAACATCGATAATTGGACTCACAACCCTAGTGTGATCCTAAAAATAGTAAAAGGACAAGGCTGACCCACTGGAATCCCTCCCCACCAGACGGGCACAGGTTACGTCAAGCACATGCCGCCTGGTAGAGCATGACACACAGACCCGCCATATAACACCCCGCTCACCTCCTTGACTCTCTGAAGCATAGGTTGTAGCCATTCATTGTTGACTTCACAGTGACTGTCTAGGAAGGTGAGGATAGGAGCAGTGGCTACATCTGCCCCCCGCACCCTGGACCGGATGAGTCCTAAAGGAGAGAGAGCAAGGTGAGTGACCACAGAAAGGTAACAGCAAGCACAGTACAATGCACACCTAGCACTTGACATACGATGCATGGTGGTTGTAAAATGCGCAGGGGTCTATGGGAATCCTGAAATCTCTCCGCAGGCAGCATAACAAATGGGGAGATTTTTAATCTAAGTTATCATTGAGGAATATAAAGTGATACGCGTTGGGTGAGCAGGGAAGGGGGAAGCGTGTTGGGTGAGCAGGGAAGGGGAAGCACGTTGGGTGAGGAGGGAATGGGAAGCACGTTGGGTGAGCGGGGAAAGGGGAAGCGCGCTGGGTGAGCGGGGAAGCGCGCTGGGGAAGCGCGCTGGGTGAGCGGGGAAGCGCGCTGGGTGAGCGGGGAAGCGCGCTGGGGGAAGCGCGCTGGGGGAGCGGGGAAGCGCGCTGGGTGAGCGGGGAAGCGCGCTGGGTGAGCGGGGAAGCGCGCTGGGTGAGCGGGGAAGCGCGCTGGGTGAGCGGGGAAGCGCGCTGGGTGGGCGGGGAAGCGCATTGGGCGAGCAGGGAAGGCAGAAGACAGTTGGGTGACCTAATACACTGCACGACCACATACACTGGACAGCCGGATACACTGCACTACACTGTACACTGCTGGAGCAAATTATGCAGCATTTTATCACGTCACTGGTAGAATGACTTGCCCCCATGCACTACACATACTACATACAAGGCGGTGAAAATTTGCCAGATAGCTTGTATTCCCAAACTTACTCTGGGATTTTACGAATGCAAATATCCAGCTGTCCTGGCATTTGTCCCAAATTCTGAAACTGGATTTTAACCCCATAACCTGCATGCACAGCTCTCCACCAAACCCTCCAACCTGTGTGCACAGCTCTCCACCAAACCCCAAAACCTGCATGCACAGCTCTCAACTAAACCCCATAACCTGCATGCACAGCTCTCCACCAAACCCTCCAACCTGTGTGCACAGCTCTCCACCAAACCCCAAAACCTGCATGCACAGCTCTCAACTAAACCCCATAACCTGCATGCACAGCTCTCCACCAAACCCTCTAACCTGTGTGCACAGCTCTCCACCATACCCTCCAACCTGTGTGCACAGCTCTCCACCAAACCCCAAAACCTGCATGCACAGCTCTCCACCAAACCCTCTAACCTGTGTGCACAGCTCTCCACCATACCCTCCAACCTGTGTGCACAGCTCTCCACCAAACCCCAAAACCTGCATGCACAGCTCTCCACCAAACCTCATAACCTGCATGCACAGCTCTCCACCAAACCCCATAACCTGCATGCACAGCTCTCCACCAAACCCCATAACCTGTGTGCACAGCTATCCAGCAAACCATCCAAGCCTGTGTGCACAGCTCTCCACCAAACTCCCCAACCTGTGTGCACAGCTCTCCACCAAACTCCCCAACCTGTGTGCACAGCTCTCCACCAAACCCCCCAACCTGCATGCACAGCTTTCCACCAAACCCCCAACCTGTGTGCACAGCTTTCCAGCAAACCCCATAACCTGCGTGCACAGATCTCCACCAAACCTCATAACCTGCATGCACAGCTCTCCACCAAACCCCATAACCTGCATGCACAGCTCTCCACCAAACCCTCCAACCTGTGTGCACAGCTCTCCACCAAACCCCAAAACCTGCATGCACAGCTCTCAACTAAACCCCATAACCTGCATGCACAGCTCTCCACCAAACCCTCTAACCTGTGTGCACAGCTCTCCACCATACCCTCCAACCTGTGTGCACAGCTCTCCACCAAACCCCAAAACCTGCATGCACAGCTCTCCACCAAACCTCATAACCTGCATGCACAGCTCTCCACCAAACCCCATAACCTGCATGCACAGCTCTCCACCAAACCCCATAACCTGTGTGCACAGCTATCCAGCAAACCATCCAAGCCTGTGTGCACAGCTCTCCACCAAACTCCCCAACCTGTGTGCACAGCTCTCCACCAAACTCCCCAACCTGTGTGCACAGCTCTCCACCAAACCCCCCAACCTGCATGCACAGCTTTCCACCAAACCCCCAACCTGTGTGCACAGCTTTCCAGCAAACCCCATAACCTGCGTGCACAGATCTCCACCAAACCTCATAACCTGCATGCACAGCTCTCCACCAAACCCCATAACCTGTGTGCACAGCTCTCCACCAAACTCCATAACCTGTGTGCATAGCTATCCAGCAAACCCTCCAAGCCTGTGTGCACAGCTCTCCACCAAACTCCCCAATCTGTGTGCACAGCTCTCCACCAAACCCCATAACCTGTGTGCACAGCTATCCAGCAAACCCTCCAAGCCTGTGTGCACAGCTCTCCACCAAACTCCCCAATCTGTGTGCACAGCTCTCCACCAAACTCCCCAACCTGTGTGCACAGCTCTCCACCAAACTCCGCAAACTGTGTGCACAGCTCTCCACCAAACCCCCCAACCTGTGTGCACAAGCTCTCCACCAAACATGTGTGCACAGCTCTCCACCATACCCCCCAACCTGTGTGCACAGCTCTTCACCATACCTCCCAACCTGTGTGCACAGCTCTCCACTGAACCCCAACGCAGTGATCTTCCCTACATTCTTTGTCTGTGTAGCAGGCCAGGTAGAAGGAGAAGATAGGTCTCCCTTGTCCTATCACTGAACCCGCAGGGAAATGCAGAGCTACTGAGACCCTAGGGATTGAGGGGCACAAGTCTCAGCTTCCCCTCTTACAGTCACTGACCACATACAGAACAAGCACCCACCTTCTCTGCGGCCGTTCCTCAGGCATTTCACCTTCGGGATTTTAGTAAGGAGCTGGCAGTCATCAGCTATGGAAAGAGAGACCACAAACATTATCACTGGCACGTTGCAGGTATCATCTAGCTTAGAAATGATAGCCGAGCTCCCAAGTGACTTTCCACCGGTAGACTCAGCATTCACATATCATGTTAATCAGACTGACAGCAGTAATCCACTCAGCTGAACTGCATCCAGGCTGATCTGATCAAAGTGAATGCTCCGTGTGAGCATCAGTACCCCATGCCCAATTACCCTTACCTAGATCAAAGATGGTATGTACTAAAGGTCTACCGAGATACAACCAGCATCTAAGCCCTAGGCGTCCAAAAGCAGGCCCCCAGCTGCTGAGAACTACAAATCCCATAAAGTCCCACTGGACTTTAAGGTAGAGAATTATGGTAGTTGTAGTCCAGTAACAGCTGGAAGGCAAACACGGGATCCACGGAATCTAAGCCAATGGAATACATTCATACACAAGCTCTTAGTAAATCTCTAATAACATGGCAGGGACATCTCCAGACGCAGGTGATACATTTGAAAAGAAGCTATCAAGCTTTGAACCTTCTTGCTTGCATATCTTTATCTCTATCAGGGGGCGGACATGCTGTTTAGAATGTTGGGTTGGATGGAGGAAGATCAGGCCCAACATTCTAAGTCCGCCCCTGTGATAGAGCTATACAGAGCAAAGAAGGCTCAATAAGATCATTTATTTCTATTCTTTCATTAAAGAATTTTTGCTAAAAAAGTTTTTTAAATTAGATAGAAATTATTTAATATTTAATATGTAAGCTCTTGCAAAGTATTTAGAAAATTGGGCAGACTAGATGGACTGAATGGTTCTTATCTGCCGACACATTCTGTGTTTTGTGCATTAATATCAGATGCTCCAACACAGACGCCATCTGTCGTGCAATGTAACATAACTCTTGCGTAGTCACATTGTGGGTCTTCTCACACATCCCCACACACACCTTGCTCATCGCGCGTGATTAAATCTAGAACAAGGAGGGGTTGTGAAAATGAATATACTCACGATCCGAGCTGAAGTCATCCACCAAAATAATCTCCTGAATTAGATGGGGTGGGCTTCGGTTGAAAACGCTGGAAGAGAAATGGGAGAGAGGAAAGTCCCTGGTCACCAACATGTTGCACTGCACAATGAAAACAACTCTAACACAAGCCATGTACCTCCACGCACAACTACGAAGGAATATGCTGCATGTTTAATACACACTTGGTTTTTTTACGTTTTAATGAACAATAGTGATGTGACTTCACATGACCCAAATCCCTCATTCCTCATTCCTCGCCTCTCCCAGGAGCAGATCAGAGAGCCCCAGAGCAATAAAATGTCATCCACTAACTATACATTATGCAGGGCAAAACCTGGGGAGTTTCTAATGCTAGAAGAGCTCAGCTGGCCATGGATAATGCAGAGTTACATCTTTACACACTGTCACTATGTAACAATGCATTCATTATACAGGGCTAACTCTGTTCTTCTAGCAGGAGAAACTCACCAGGCCCTGCACAATGTATAGAAGAATATATAGAAGAGATCAGCTGGCCATGGATAATGCAGAGTTACATCTTTACATACTGTCACTTTATAACAATGCATTATACAGGACCAACTCTGTTCCTCTAGCAGGAGAAACTCACCAGACCCTGCACAATGTATAGAAGAATATATAGAAGAGCTCAGCTGGCCATGGATAATGCAGAGTTACATCTTTACACACTGTCTCTTTATAACAATGCATTATACAGGGCCAACTCTGTTCTTCTAGCAGTGGAAACTCACCAGACCCTGCACAATCTATAGAAGAATATATAGAAGAGCTCAGCTGGCCATGGATAATGCAGAGTTACATCTTTACACACTGTCACTTTATAACAATGCATTATACAGGACCAACTCTGTTCTTCTAGCAGGAGAAACTCACCAGACCCTGCACAATGTATAGAAGAATATATAGAAGAGCTCAGCTGGCCATGGATAATGCAGAGTTACATCTTTACACACTGTCTCTTTATAACAATGCATTATACAGGGCCAACTCTGTCTCTTTTGCACCGTCCCATATCAATAACCATCAATATTCAATTTATTTGGTAAATTCCTGTTGCCTGAAGCAGCAGCTCTGCCCTCCTCTTTCTAGAGGGGCATCTGGGTTACTCAGTGTATACCTCTATAAAGCAGAATTATCCTACTGAACCCTTTGGTGATATCTGCCTCACATCCACCAGGATAATACAGGTTCTCACGTCCATCACTATATACTCAGTTATCACTTTGTAAAGCAGTACCTGATGCGGTACTCACCTCTTTATGGTCCGTAGCAGGGTAGATCGAGCCTCGTTGTGAAAGGTGATGATGACGCTGGTGGAAGGTAAGTCCGTGTCGTAATGTACAGAGGTACACCTGAACCAAAAGTCACAGCAAGAAAGTACATGCTTTTAGTACTAGCAGATTACTGTCAGATGACAGAAGATCTGACCCAAGATTCTAAACAACATGTCTGCTCCCTGATAGAGCTATACAGAGCAAAGATTCTAAACATGTCCGCCCCCTGACAGAGCTATAGAGAGCATTCTAAACACCATGCCCGTCCCCTGATAGAGCTATACAGAGCAAAGATTCTAAACATGTCCGCCCCCTGACAGAGCTATAGAGAGCATTCTAAACAACCTGACCACCTCCTAATGTAGCTATATACAGAGCAAAGATTCTAAAACAACATGTCCGCCCCCTGATATAGCGATACAGAGCAAAGATTCTAAACACCATGTCCGCCCCCTGATAGAGCTATACAGAGCAAAGATTCTTAACAACATGTCTGCCCTGATAGAGCTATAAAGAGCAAAGATTCTAAACACCATGTCCGCCCCTGATAGAGCTATACAGAGCAAAGATTATAAACACCATGCCCGTCCCCTGATAGAGCTATACAGAGCAAAGATTCTAAACACCATGCCTGTCCCCTGATAGAGCTATACAGAGCAAAGATTCTAAACAACATGTCTGCCCCCTGATAGAGCTATACAGAGCAAAGATTCTAAACACCATGTCCGCCCCCTGAAAGAGCTATACAGAGCAAAGATTCTAAACAACATGTCTGCCCCCTGAAAGAGCTATACAGAGCAAAGATTCTAAACACCATGTCTGCCCCCTGATAGAGCTATACAGAGCAAAGATTCTAAAACAACATGTCTGCCCCCTGATAGAGCTATACAGAGCAACAAGGGCTCAATATTTTATTTATATTCCTTCATTAAAAGCATTTCTATTTTAAAATCCTACATTTAATGCAATCTTTCAATTAAACACAGAGTAATGGTTTTGTCCTTTAAATAAAGTCTTTCCCCATGTACCGGTAATGTCTTGTGTCCCGAATGGGCCGGTCGCTGCTCAGCTTGTCACTTTCCAGCTGATTGAAAGCATGCTGGCGGTAGGGATCCTCTCCAGGCTTAATAAGCTTTGAGGACAGATAGGCCTTCTCATCAAACCCACTTAGCTTCCCTTTCTCCGTTTGGAAAGTCGACATGACCTGGATAATAGGAAAAGTCACATGACTGGTGCTCAGTCCGCAGATCCAAAACACAATTCAATCAAGAGCTTGGCAGCTAATCTCCGTGGCAGGTACACAAAGCACAATGCTCTCGTGGTTCATACCTTGAGACACCTTGTTCTCAGCCTTGGGTTTGATTTATTGCAGCTTTGACTAATGTTATAAGTACAGCTTATTTTCTAAATGTTGTACATATTCCTCTAGTTTTAGATTGAAAATAATTTTACCAATAGTGACACCAGTGAGAGTGGATTACACGGGAAGCATAACGGTTCCCTGTAAGACCGTTAAGAAACAGTACATGCTCTAGAAACCTGGTAGGTGTCACCAGAGCCTAACACAAGAGTGATAGAGACATTGAGGGGCATGTACTAAAAAAAAAAAAATTGCGAATAAAAATGGCCATAATTGCGCCTAAAAACAGGCAAATTTGAGAATATTTTTTCTACCTCTTTTGATAGCACTCGCTAAAAGCTGGGGTCATTTTGCACACGCAAATAAGAATTATTTTTCCACCAAATATTTGCAAAAAACTCTTTAGCGTGCGCAAATCTAACCGCAATTTATTAGCGCAACCTTAAAAATGCATTCTAAATAAAATTAAATGGAAGAGGGATAAATCGGGGGGCGGGGGGGGGGGGGGGGGATTGGGGGAGCGCAAAATAAATACAAATAATCGCAAATTGCTCCTTACTCATGTTTTACCTACTTTTTCTTTTCCCCCACTGCACTTGTTTAGTACATGACCCCCATTATGTTTAATCTATCAAATACAATATTTGTATGCATCAGATAGAAATAGGTCACAGGTGAGGTGTATTTCCATTCAGTGCACACTGCGTTACATTTAATATATTACGGTGTATTCATTTTTCCTATGTTTGCCAAAGAATGAATGCTAAAAGAATCTTGTCACAAAAGGGGTCATTTATCAAACTCATTTCTGGGACAAAGGTGTAAATATAGAGCAGTCACCATGGTAACCAGTGCATTGTTTCTGCTGTTTTACATAATTTGTATGGACTCATAATTAAGCCCCCCGCCCTCCCCTCCTAAAGGGTTTTGTATAAAAGGTCACTTCTGGGGCTAAATTTTAAAAGTGATGTCATCAGCAGGGACATTCCATTGGTTTCTATGGTAACTGCTTGTGCTTATATATAAAACAGAATCCTGAGACAAAGCTGTAAAAGTGATGTAACATTTGATTGGTTTCCATGGTGACTGGATCGCTTTTAGAACTTTGTCACAAAATGTCACACTTACACATAACCAACCCCCCCCCCCCCCCCCCCCCCATGACAGTGCTTTTAAGTGTTGTGTGTGTTTACAATTATGCAGCAAATAAATGTATTTATTACTTTTTAATGTATGCATTGATCATTTATTTATTATACCATTAGAGATAAAATGTATAGAGAGAAAGCTTGCTAATGAAGCATCTGTACATTATGACTTCAGTGGGAGAACATGCCCAAAATAAGTCCCAGTCTAGGGACCCAGGGAAACTTGTACACAGCTTGATATAATGTACAATGCTGCTGCTTGAGGCTATCATTTTAAACCAACCCATTCCTCATATCCCTTGTCAATTGTAATCTGCACAGTACAATGTGAGACACGGCTTCACAACAGTATCACAGATACTGCATCATAGCCCTGCAACGAACATTGAAACCATCAACAAGTTAAAAGGTCTTAAATGAAGATTTCTTATGGGGGAGAAAGACTGAAGGGTCTTCTCCGGGTAAGAAACCCAAAGTAGACACAAGGTAAGAAGTAGGATGGATGCCGGAGATTTACCAGCAACACTGTGGTGTCGACTCCGGTACTTGGCCGCAGGTAAGTATGAGGAAACGGAAGAGACGGATGTGATCTTGAAGTCAGGATGAAAACAAACCCTCGGACAACGACTTGTCCCAGCAAACATCATGTGGGGATGGCCATACACACAGGTGGAAGAGGATCCCCAAGAAGACCCTTAGGAATTCTACACAACTGTACACATTTCATCAACACAAATAATATTTTTATTATATTTTAAATCAAAGAATACATTAATTTTTTTTTCTACCACTTTATCATAATTCTTAATTATTGTGCCTAATCTGACCCACAAAAAAAATGTAATTATTATTTGTTATTAGAAATAAATTTAAAAAAAACAAAAAACTTTCCTCTAAGATGTTATACATTTAAATATAAAAATATTATAGTCTATTGGTTCCTGGCTGTGCACCAGGTGTGTAGCCAAATCTGCCTTGGCTTTTGTGTTGTGTTTTATCCTGCATTAATTCAATTTTATTAATCTAGATACATTTTACAAACTATACCTTTGCTTCTGTCCCTACTTAGCACATGTTAATCAAACTGTTTTGATTAAAAGGGCTAGAATGATGCTCCAAGAGAAAGCAATTCTAGTTTCAACATTGACATGTTGTTCGGAATCTAGCGTTTTTCAAGAAACAATGAGGGGTCTGTACTAAAAAAAAACGCACATATATTTTATGTGCAAAACTATTTTTGTGTTTTGCTCCTACCGCAATGTACTAAACATTTAACACTCAAATAGTACATACGAGCAAATTGCGAATAAAAACAGGCAATTTTGCAAATACTTTTGATTGCACTTTGCTAACAGCTGGTGTAATTTTCACACGCAAATAAGAATTCTTTTTCACAAAATATTCTCAAAGCTCTTTAGCGTGCGCAAATATAATCGCAATTTATTAGCGCAACCGGAAAAATGCACGCTAAATAAAAAATAAACGCAAGGGGTGCAAATCAGGAAAAAAAAGGGCAGAATAAAAAAAAAATAGTTGCAAATTCCTCCTTACTCATGTTTTACCTACTTTTTTCCCCACTGCCCTTGTATAGTACATGACCCCCAATATGCCTGCCCCCTGATACAGCAAAAGGACTCAATAAGACTTTTTTTTTTATTCTTTCATTACAGCATTTCTATTTAAAATGTCTACACCTGATACAATCTTTCAATTAAACAGAACTTTTATATATCATTTGGCATCCAGTTGTCTTTTAAACCACAACCAAAAACATTTAAAAAAAAGACAATTAAACATTAAACCACAAACCAGAACTAGTCCTAAACATCTCCAAGACCTGACCCAAAGACGGAGAGGTGGTAAATTAGAGGAAAACTTCATCTGAAAGCAAGTTCAATAAAACTCACAAAAAAAATCCACCACATTTAAATGTTTTTGGTGAAATGTCACAAAACTGCATAATTAAAACAAATCTTTCATTTCTTTTCTGGCCAAAATACTTTCTTGCTTAAATCATTTTGGGTTGAGCTCCCCTCTCTGTGAAGCACAGATGTTGCAGAGTGTAAAACAGTCACACACATTTAACTGTGCTATGTCCGGATCGATATCAGAACACAAACAAAGATTCCTTCAATGCTGAATCTTTATCACTGTGCGAGACCCCAATGTTTATTGGGGTCTCTCTCTTCCAGGGGCTATTTTATAAGTTGAGCATACAACCTTCCTGCCAGGGAGCATGAGAGAAAGGCAATAATACCAGTCATCAAATGGGTTAAATGTCTATCAACACTAAATTCTTGTGTGTCCTGATGAAGGCCTCACCCTGGAGACCGAAATGTTGACACTGTCTACATTTAAGTAATTTTTTGCATTTTCAAGATAACATTTTCCATCTTTTTTTAATCTGTTTATTTGGTTGTGGCTGAACCCGGGTGTTTGAATCTGGATTAAGTGTGTAGTTCATTCTACGATGCTGCACATCTTTAATATATGTATATCTACTATATATAATATATAGTACTGTTGCTTCAAAGTTACTAAATCAGAATTACAAAGACAGCTGCTAGCAAGCCATATGAGGTTGGTTGCCAGCTAGCTGTAGTATGTGTGTCGGCTGTTAGAGCTCTGCAAATTGAGATGTGAGTTTTCACAGCAACATGAAGCAACTAACGAAATTCCAGAAAGACTAAATAAATAGTCAATGCTCGAAAATGGCAGGTGCTTTGGTTCAAACACTGTAAAATGATTTAGGGCTTTTCTCAAGAGGGAATTGAGAAAGAAATGTCAAAGTGAAGGCCAAAGCAGCCAAGTTGGAAAAAAAAATCCCATTCAGCCGATTTCAAAACCTTTTTTTTCTTAAGTTTGAAATTCCTTTATGTGTCAAGTGAGAGAGTCGCGAAGCCGAGCATGTTGGTGCTGACCCTGCTCTTGTGCCATACGAAGAATTTTTTAATTTTTTTCCCTCTACATCTATATTTTTTTTAAATATCAAATTTCAGAGGTATAATCATTTCAGCCCCTGCTCCTGGCAGTGGGCTGCTTCTGCAACGGCTCAGGATGGTACGACTGTACGGACTTGTCAGTCTCATGAAGGGAGGATCATGGTGCTCAGGAGAGACTGGCTCACGTGGTAATGAGTAAGGACTCACACCCTTGTGTGATAAAACACATGCATGATAGGAAGACCTCTCATTAAGAGATAATTCCTTCCAAGCCTAGACTGGGCGATCCAGCATCTCAATCAAAGCCCTATTGATCTTCAGGAGTCATAAAAGGTCTCGAATTCACCTAAGCCCCTGAGTGTGCGGCTCACACAAGAGAGTCCAGATCAATAACCTTCTAAGCAGAATCAACCAAACTCTCTACTTTACCATCACCAGATCTTCCTTTTAAAGGGACACAGTCATTATTTCAAACATAAAATGTGCAGATAAGAACCATTCTGCCCATATAATTAGACCAATATAATCTGAATACCTTATATTATATTCAAGATAACTTTATGTCTATCCAATGCATGCTTAAACTTACTTCCACCAGTTGAGAAACACTGCACAGTCAGGTCAGAAGAAGGATCTGCCTTCTCTACCAGAATGCTCTGGGACACTGCACAGTCAGGTCAGAAGAAGGAGCTGCCTCCTCTACCAGCATCCTCTGACATGACTGTGCAGTGTCCTATAAGAAGGAGCTGCCTCCTCTACCAGCATGCTCTGGGACACTGCACAGTCAGGTCAGAAGAAGGAGCTGCCTCCTCTACCAGCATCCTCTAGGACACTGCACAGTCATGTCAGAAGAAGGAGCTGCCTCCTCTACCAGCATCCTCTAGGACACTGCACAGTCATGTCAGAAGAAGGAGCTGCCTTCTCTACCAGCATCCTCTAGGACACTGCACAGTCAGGTCAGAAGAAGGAGCTGCCTTCTCTACCAGCATCCTCTAGGACACTGCACAGTCAGGTCAGAAGAAGGAGCTGCTCCTCTAGCAAGAAGAGGTCATAATCCCACAATATCACATATTTGCTAGAAATGTATAATCTTATTTAAACTCTGTGTTTGGATTCTGGGAGGAAGGCATTGGTTATATGATATCCTTAGGAAATGAGTGGGTAAAAACAGAATGGTCCTCACACACAGGGACACAGAGAAGCACGCACACAGAGACGCACGCAGAGAGACAGATACACAGAGACGCACACAAACGCACGCAGAGACACACACAGACGCACGCATAGACACACACAGAGACACATACAGACGCACGCAGAGACACAGACGCACGCAGAGACACAGACACAGATGCACACATGCAGTGACACACAGACGCACACATGTAGTGAGACACCCAAAGACATACGAACACACTCAGAGACACACAGACATACGGACACACGCAGAGACACACAGACACACGCAGAGACACACACAGAAGTTGAAAATGATAGACACACAGAGAGAGAACAGAGCTCTTGTAAACCAACCATTGATTGTTGTGTGATGAATATAATTGGTTAAACGAATCCAGATCACCGTCTGGCAGTCCCACAGCTCTATAAAACTCCAGGACATTTACTACAAATTAATTGCATCAGATGCTCTGGAAAAGCCACATGTCTAAAAACAAGTCTAAAAACACGGCAGGATGAATTCCACAATCTGAACTTTCCTTATAATGTGAGCAGAGCAGCCAACATGGAGCAACGGGCGAGAAAGATGAGCCTGGCTAGAAAAAGAGAGACAATGGTGTGCATTCAATAACCAGTGAACTGTGGGGAACCGACAAGTGAATTGCAAACATTAGGCATTAGTAGCAGAATTGGAAAGATGAAGTCCAATTTACTACTGATGCCTGTTTTTCCCAATTCACTTGTCAGTTCCCCACAGTTCACTGGTTAATGAATAGATGCCCCCCAGGTTATGAAGGGATATATACTATGATAATAAAGTTCTGAGATCTTAGAAAGATAAAAATAAGAAATTTAGAAAAATGCTAGCAATACTAGTACCCTAGGTAAGTGCTGGCTAACCTTGGCACTGCAGATGGCTTGAGAACTACACGTCCCGTGATGCTCACTTGCTCGTCTTGACCCTTAGGTGATGGCTAACCTTAGCACTGCAATTGTTTGGGAACTACATGACTGAGCATCAAGGAACATGCAGTTTCCAAACATCTGCAGTGCCAAGGTTAGCCATCGCTGTGCCATAGGAATAATAAGCTGTGACAGAAATAGAGAGTTAGTGTGCAGAGGGTCAGGCAAGGAGATCCATGGAAACAAGAATTGGGAAGAGAAACCCATCTACCACGAGACTGTAAAAAGGCACATGTGATGTAAAAACACAGCCAAGGTGATCTGGATCCGCACAGCAAATAAAGGGGTGCAAGGGGCTAGTGATAGAGGAAGGGTGACCAGGACGTCCAGCAGAAGTCAGGTCTGGAGGCAGGGATTTGGGATTGGAATTGGGATCCAGTGATTCGATATAATCACTGTCAGGGCCGAGAAGCTCTAGGATAAAACCCAAGAACTGTGCAAAAATCAGGACTTTTCAACTCACAGAAACTGAACAGCAAACGCAGCATCCCCACATGCTTTGGGGTCTATTCATATATTATAACGGGGTCTCTTTATTCATAAAAGAGGGAGCTACAGGGAATTGAGAAGCGAATTGCAAACTTAAGCCTGGCTGGAGTTTCATTGTTACGGGGGGCTACGTTCTTATAACGTGACTGGTGGGCTCAAATGGTTGTCAAAGCATATTGGTGGGAGGAATGGCAACTTCCATCACCCTCTGCCAGCCAAAAACCTGTGGGTACCTACATGTTAATATGATTATGTCACCTAAAACACTGCTTATACTGTGAGAATGAAATCTATACATTGTATCTATACATTGTGTTAGCAGAACTGCAGCAAATGCATAAAATAAGAGAATTTTTTTGTGGTGTCTTTCAACAGTAAATGTGTAACTTGTATATCAAGGTGATGTGATAGACAGGAGACACCACAGAAATGTCTATACAGGCTTGTCCTCTAGATTATTGTAAGCTGTGTGAGCAAGGCTCTCTATCTCATGTATCAGTCTGTCTCTGTTCATATAACACAGTCTGTAATTCTCTTTTATCTAGATTGTAAGCTCTGTGAGCAGGGCTCTCTACCTCATGTATCAGTCTGTCTCTGTTCATATAACGCAGTCTGTAATTCTCTTTTATCTAGATTGTAAGCTCTGTGAGCAGGGCTCTCTACCTCATGTATCAGTCTGTCTCTGTTCATATAACACAGTCTGTAATTCCCTTTTATCTAGATTGTAAGCTCTGTGAGCAAGGCTCTCTACCTCATGTATCAGTCTGTCTCTGTTCATATAACACAGTCTGTAATTCCCTTTTATCTAGATTGTAAGCTCTGTGAGCAGGGCTCTCTACCTCATGTATCAGTCTGTCTCTGTTCATATAACGCAGTCTGTAATTCCCTTTTATCTAGATTGTAAGCTCTGTGAGCAAGGCTCTCTACCTCATGTATCAGTCTGTCTCTGTTCATATAACACAGTCTGTAATTCCCTTTTATCTAGATTGTAAGCTCTGTGAGCAGGGCTCTCTACCTCATGTATCAGTCTGTCTCTGTTCATATAACACAGTCTGTAATTCCCTTTTATCTAGATTGTAAGCTCTGTGAGCAGGGCTCTCTACCTCATGTATCAGTCTGTCTGTGTTCATATAACACAGTCTGTAATTCCCTTTTATCTAGATTGTAAGCTCTGTGAGCAAGGCTCTCTACCTCATATATCAGTCTGTCTCTGTTCATATAACACAGTCTGTAATTCCCTTTTATCTAGATTGTAAGCTCTGTGAGCAAGGCTCTCTACCTCATGTATCAGTCTGTTTCTGTTCATCTAACGTAGTCTGTAATTCCGTTTTATCTAGATTGTAAGCTCAGTGAACAGGGCTCTCTACCTCATGTATCAGTCTGTCTCTGTTCATATAACACAGTCTGTAATTCTCTTTTATCTAGATTGTAAGCTCTGTGAGCAGGGCTCTCTACCTCATGTATCAGTCTGTCTCTGTTCATATAACGCAGTCTGTAATTCCCTTTTATCTAGATTGTAAGCTCTGTGAGCAGGGCTCTCTACCTCATGTATCAGTCTGTCTCTGTTCATATAACGCAGTCTGTAATTCCCTTTTATCTAGATTGTAAGCTCTGTGAGCAAGGCTCTCTATTTCATGTATCAGTCTGTCTCTGTTCATATAACGCAGTCTGTAATTCCCTTTTATCTAGATTGTAAGCTCTGTGAGCAAGGCTCTCTATTTCATGTATCAGTCTGTCTCTGTTCATATAACGCAGTCTGTAATTCCCTTTTATCTAGATTGTAAGCTCTGTGAGCAGGGCTCTCTACCTCATGTATCAGTCTGTCTCTGTTCATATAACTCAGTCTGTAATTCCCTTTTATCTAGATTGTAAGCTCTGTGAGCAAGGCTCTCTACCTCATGTATCAGTCTGTCTCTGTTCATATAACGCAGTCTGTAATTCCCTTTTATCTAGATTGTAAGCTCTGTGAGCAGGGCTCTCTACCTCATGTATCAGTCTGTCTCTGTTCATATAACTCAGTCTGTAATTCCCTTTTATCTAGATTGTAAGCTCTGTGAGCAAGGCTCTCTACCTCATGTATCAGTCTGTCTCTGTTCATATAACGCAGTCTGTAATTCCCTTTTATCTAGATTGTAAGCTCTGTGAGCAAGGCTCTCTACCTCATGTATCAGTCTGTCTCTGTTCATATAACGCAGTCTGTAATTCCCTTTTATCTAGATTGTAAGCTCTGTGAGCAGGGCTCTACCTCATGTATCAGTCTGTCTCTGTTCATATAACACAGTCTGTAATTCCCTTTTATCTAGATTGTAAGCTCTGTGAGCAAGGCTCTCTACCTCATGTATCAGTCTGTCTCTGTTCATATAACGCAGTCTGTAATTCCCTTATATCTAGATTGTAAGCTCTGTGAGCAGGGCTCTCTACCTCATGTATCAGTCTGTCTCTGTTCATATAACGCAGTCTGTAATTCCCTTTTATCTAGATTGTAAGCTCTGTGAGCAAGGCTCTCTACCTCATGTATCAGTTGGTCTCTGTTCATATAACGCAGTCTGTAATCCCCTTTTATCTAGATTGTAAGCTCTGTGAGCAGGGCTCTCTACCTCATGTATCAGTCTGTCTGTTCATATAACAGTGTGTAATTCCCCTCTATGCTCTGCACCACGCTCTGTGTATATTGTTGGTGATATATAAATACGTGTTAATTTAATGTCTCTTTTTAAGGTCATTTGCAGAGTCCAGAGCAGATTTAGCCCCACATCACAGAAGTACATTTAGCTCACAGCCATGAACATTTCTCCAAGACTGGCTGCCATGGATACAAGGAGATAAAATACACACATAGATTAACATGTCCGCCCCCACCCTCCACAAACAAGCCCCCACCAGCCTAAGCAACAAGCAGTTACCACCGTGTGCTGCGAAGGAGGGGGGGGGGGCTCCCCACCCACTAATTAAAGGGACACTGTCACCTAAACATGGCTTACACTGCAAATGTAGGAAATAAATAAAAAAATCCTTCAAGAATGGTTTATACTGTGATGGCAGAATTACAAAAAACATAAAACCTTTAAACATTAAATGGGAAAGCAGGGCTCCAGGTAAGCTCCAACCCAGAAAATTGGATAGAAAGATTGAAAAAGTGTAACAGACTGGGGCATTTAAAAGTAAGAGAGAAGCTCCGGGGGCAATTCCTATCCCCACAAGAGCGTGGAAACAAATACAAGTAATAAAGATATCCTTTAAATGGGAGTTGGAGACAAGAGATTCTTCATTTTTGGTAAAGCACATATATAATGTATACATTGTGCTCAGCTAATTAGCATTTCATTTGCATACTGGGGCACAATGTAAGGTCATCATCAGAAGCCTGCACCCGCAGATAAGGCAGATGAATAAATGACTTTTTTATGTTCAAACTCAGACGGCAGAGACCACTTCATGTGACCCCTTTAAAGACATGGTAAGTGGAATGGGGGGAAAACAGTAAAGGGGACGCCTCCTAAACATGGCTTATTTAACACACATTAAAAAATGATATAGGCCCTATTATCACAAATCCATGCAAAATGCATTAATTAATAACTACAATGTGTTTCACATGTCACAAAGCTCATAATAGTATGTAAATGACACATTGCTCATTGGAAGTTGCTCATTGGCCTATCAAGCCACAAGGTGAAGTTTTCTTATTTTATGCATTGAGGCTATTTTACATGTAAAACACATGTAAATAGCCTCCAAACTTTCCTGCTTTGCACGGGACGGTCCCGAATTTGTAAGACAGCCCCAGTGAACTCTACCTCTGTTCCACTTTTTGGGACAAAGGTAGAGCTTATCAGGGAAAAAATAAAGTTCTGTGTTTTTTTTTTTTTTTTCTTCAAACGAAATGCTTTAATGAAAGAATATAAATAAAGTGCCCTTTTGAACCCTCTTTGCTGATATGGCTCCAACCAGGGGGCAGTCATCTTGGGTCAGATCTTCCTGCTTATGACCCATCTGATTCAAAATTCTAAACAACATGTCCTCCCCCTGATAGAGCTACACAGAGCAGAGATTATAAACATGTCCCTCCCTGAAAGAGCTATACAGAGCAGAGATTCTAAACAACATGTCCCTCCCTGATAGAGCTATACAGAGCAGAGATTCTAAACAACATGTCCCTCCCTGATAGAGCTATACAGAGCAGACATTCTAAATAACATGTCCGCCCCCTGATAGAGCTACACAGAGCAGAGATTCTAAATAACATGTCCGCCCCCTGATAGAGCTATACAGAGCAGAGATTCTAAATAACATGTCCGCCCCCTGATAGAGCTATACAGAGCAGAGATTCTAAATAACATGTCCGCCCCCTGATAGAGCTATACAGAGCAGAGATTCTAAATAACATGTCCGCCCCCTGATAGAGCTATACAGAGCAAAGATTCTAAATAACATGTCCGCCCCCTGATAGAGCTATACAGAGCAAAGATTCTAAATAACATGTCCGCCCCCTGATAGAGCTATACAGAGCAAAGATTCTAAACAACATGTCCACCCCCTGATAGAGCTATACAGAGCAAATATTCTATACATCACGTCCGCCCCAAGATAGAGCTATACAGAGCAAAAGATTCTAAACAACATGTCTGCCCCTTGATATAACACAGAGCAAAGATTCTAAACAACCTGTCCGCCCCGATAGAGATATACAGAGCTAAAAGTCTAAAAACCTGTCCGCTCCCTGATAGAGCTATATGGAGTAAAGATGGCTCAGTAAGGTACTTTATTTGTATTCTTTCATTAAGGTATTTCTGTTTAAAACGTCTGCACTTGTTGCAATCTTTCAATTAAACAGAACTTAATTGTTTGCAGACAGCTGACAATAGCATGGCTCGTATAATACGGAAGAAATGATGGCAATCTCTACGTAAGGAGAGAGCCCTGACAGCAAGCATACAATCTAGAAAATCTTCATCTTAGCCATGCATTTACTTGCAATAATGCTAACACAATGTATAGATGATTATTTTATGGTTAGGCGAGTCTCTATAGACGGTGAGGTCCATTTAGTTGTGTGACCCTCTGGTAAAAGCTAGTATTTCTAGGTGGAATGGGAAACATTCTCAGATATGTTTAGAATAAAAAGATTCCTGACAGTCAGCAATTAAGGCAGTGGCTGGAAAACTACAAAATTGCTTGTAATGGACTACAATTCCCAACAGTCTGTGCAACAACAGAAACACGAATATCCATGAAGCTTGTCCTGTAAGTAACTCAGGTAGGTGTAAGAAGAGGCTTATTCCATAGGGTATTTCTCAACATTTTCCCAACCAAGTGATTTTTCCAAATGACTATCTAATTTTCCCAGTAAGCACCTTGCAACCAAATACCATTAACAGGAGGTGTTGATGTTCCCCTATGGGATTCATACATCACAAGCTAATAAACCTGCTCCTAGATTGTAAGCTCTTGGTACAAGAACATTATCGCAACTAAATCGTAAACTTAATAATAAAATCTACCAAACTCCCCATCTGATCAGTACAACAGACTCATTAAAATTACGAGCGCATATATATATATATATATATATATATATATATATATATATATATATATATATACACACGTGTACATTATTAGAAGGTATTGTAATATTGTATAAGAGCTAAATTGTGGCATAGATTGATAATACTCCTACAAAACATCATTAAGTGTTTGTATCACGTGTCCTATATAAATATGTTTATAGCAAAAAGTCATTTTATTTTATAGGATATTTGCACATACATTGTAATGATGTCACAGGTTGGTTATAATAAGGCAAAAATGTTGGAATAGAAAATATACCATTTGCTGCTAAATGAATCACATTATATGTCCCTCTTTCTAGGGTCCACTGGTCACAGCATAATACAGTATGTGCACTCTCTGCTCCAGAGAACTAGGCTTGGGAGGGGGGGGGGGGGGGGGGTGATTATTATTATAAATGGGGGAGGGAGGTATGGGAGAGACCTTGATGGACCATTATGGAGAGATGGATGTGAGTATGGATATTATATCCATGTTTGCACCCCTTAGGTGCCTGAAAGAATTGAGATCAGTGATGATAAGCACTTCAGGTGCTGTGGACTTCATTGCCCATGATGCCTGGCCAGCCATTCCAGCTGTCTGACATCATGGGAATGAGCATGATGGGGGATGTAGTCCACATCAGATGGCTGGAATGATGGGGTGATTGTGAATGTTACTGAGAGGTTATCATGCTCAGTATAACTGGATAAGATGATTTTACTCACAGCCTCTGGGCTGGTCCTGTCCTGTCTGTGCACATCCTGCCTCCCTGGTGCATGGCTCCTGGCAGGGAATCTGCTGGCTGCTGCTGGCCTTGGCTTGCTGTCCTGCCATAGGTAATAGAAGGTGCCCAGGATCCAGGCTACTGTCAGGATGGCTATGGCATTAGCCCTGATCCGCCTCATGCTGCCTGCAGGATGGAAGGGATTAGAATGAATGGGGGAGGTGAGAGGCTTGCAGTCTCCTTCACATTCTCTGACTCCCCTCTCACTCAGCTGTTTGTTTTAAATGAGTCCTGCACAGAGAGAGAGAGAGAGACTTGATCCACCACAGGGTCCTAATGTCCACCCAGAGCAGGCCTGTCAGATGCAGATTACAGAGTGGAATCAATCAGTTGCATTTCTCTCCAGGGGACCAGTGAGTGGTCAGGATGGCTATACTGCCCCTTTAATTAGCAAAGATGCATTCTGGGAAGATGCACTCATTTAAATACCCCCCCCCCCCCCATATATACATTATATAGAAATAGGGGACATATGGATGCTATAATTAGTGGTAGCATAACTGAAGTCACATGTTTGTAGCATGAGCAATATCATCAGGTGTGATCTGGTGTCATGGCTGTGATCTCATTTGGCCCTCCCTGGAGATGGTGAGGTCTAGAGAGGGAGTAGATGGTCCAACTTTAGTAAAAGGGATCCAATCTAAATATTACTGAAAACAATTATGATGGAAAATGATCTGTACATTGTGGTTAGCAATGCATGAAAATAAAAGAAAAATAGGATTTAAATGTGTCTGTTTATTAAATCACCTTGTACCTTGATATGCAAATTTGCAAAGGTAAATGTGTATTTGCATACCAAGGCACAGGGTGATGTCATAAACAGGAGACCCCACAGACACACGTTTTCTTATTTTATGCATTTGCTGCTATTCTGACATAATGTATAGATCATTGTCATCATGTTGTATTCTCTACAATCACAGTATAAGCCATGTTTAGGTAACAGAGTCCCTTTTAAAGGTGGACTAAAAACTTGTCAACAACTTTTTATGTGACAGATTTCCAGCATTTACCTACCACACCTGGCAGTACCATGGACAGCTCCATTAATGCAAGGTATTCCAGTATTTACTATTTACGTGTTGCCAGCAACAAGTGGGCTTGTGTTTAATTGAAAGATTGATCAAGTGTAGACATTTTAAATAGGAATGCTTTAATGAAAGAATACAATCAAAATTATAACATAAATTAAATTAATTATTAATTGGGCGGGGGGGGGGGGGGATTAGCCCCCTTTACTCTGTATAGCTGTATATCAGGGGGCAGACATGTTTAGAATTTTGTGTTGGATGAAGGAAAATCTGACCCAACATTCTAAACATGTCCGCCCCCTGATAGAGCTATACAGAGCAAAGATTCTAAACAACATGTCCGCCCCTGATAGAGCTATACAGAGCAAAGATTCTAAACAACATGTCCGCCCCTGATAGCGCTATACAGAGCAAAGATTCTAAACAACATGTCCACCCCTGATAGCGCTATACAGAGCAAAGATTCTAAAAAATGTCCGCCCCCTGATAGAGCTATACAGAGCAAAGATTCTAAACAACATGTCCACCCCTGATAGAGCTATACAGAGCAAAGATTCTAAACAGCATGTCCAACCCTGATAGAACTAAACAGAGCAAAGATTCTAAACAACAAGTCCACCCCTGATAGAGCTATACAGAGCAAAGATTCTAAACAACATGTCCATCCCTGATAGAGCTATACAGAGCAAAGATTCTAAACAACATGTCTGCCCCCTGATAGAGCTATACAGAGCAAAGATTCTAAACAACATGTCCACCCCTGATAGAGCTATACAGAGCAAAGATTCTAAACAACATGTCCGCCCCCTGATAGAGCTATACAAAGGAAAGAGGGTACTTTATTTGATTAAAGTTTCAGAACTTCAAATCAGACCAGCAGCACTGGAAAAATTGTTCAACTAAAACTTCTCTGCTATTCTGATGTCCATTTTTGGATCCTCCGATCTAATGAATGAGGTCAGACTTGCTATGGTTTTCATTGTGAGAATTTTGAAATTCCTGAAGAATGCTTGAGATTTTTTTTGCAGGTCGTTTTTTTTTTTATGCCATAGACGATAACATTCCCAAATTTCTCCCTGGAGACCCGAGTACAATCCAAACAGCGCAGAAAAAAACCTCACCTTACTTCCACACAAAGTTTATTGTGAAAAGTATTTTAGTGGTCACACAGAGTTAATAGCATTAAGCAATATTTATTTAGCCAATTCCTTATTTTAATTACAGAGAAGAATGAGTCATAGGCGCACACATGGCCTGTACAGGACAAGAACATGAGAAATAGTACTAAAAATATAAAAATACTCCCTAATATCATTGGCTTAGAACTCCAGGGTATTTACATAGATCTCAGCTTGTCTGATTTTAAATGATTAGCTTACCTGTGTCTGCTACCAAGACTGAGCTGCTTAAATGGACTAGGCCAGTTAAGAATTGCTTAGACTAAATGTAAAGATTAAAAAATAATCATAAATGATGTATATATTGTGTTAGCAGAATTGCATGTAAATGCATCCATTAAGAGGAAAAATCCCAGGGTCTAAATCTGTCTGTAGTCTAGCATGACCTCACTTGCAAGCTGCTCCCTCTCATGGGCCACTCAAGACTTTAACCCAAATTTAAAGAACCCAAACTTTCACTCTGTATTTTAAATGCATAAATCCATACACAGTAAAGCAGTCTTTTTATCATTGCTTACTGCCAGGGCTGCTACTTAATATACAGCTTCAACCCACCCATGATAACAAGGATCCATAACTAGACTTAAATAAGCAAAAACCCTGTGCTCTGTATATGTCATTACTATTTCATAAAGAAGCCATTTTATCAATGCTTACTACCAGGGCTTTTCTAGAAAGTGCCATATGTAACTACCACTCTTAAACATATAATACAATGTAGAGACAGGGGTGTTGGAAATGTGGTTTATTACTTACAGGGGCAGAACTTCATCCCTTGGGCTCAGTCATGTAGCCCTTCATTCCAGGGATCTTCTTAGCATGTGTCAAAGCATGATATAATGACATGTGGGGCTCTTGCAGGCTTACCCTGGACGTGAGAGGGTTAAGACCCCCACGCTTTATTCGTTCTGCTCGATTCCCAGCGGATACAATGGCCCCATTCATGTCAGCGCCAAAACCCCCCCATCTTATTCTTTACTACTGGTCGAGTGCAGCTCATACTGACTGAAGTGCATACATCAGGTCACAGAGAGCTACTTCTCAGAGCAGCACTGACCTGCTCTCTAATGGGAGCCAGACAGAGTTTGATTCATGCAAGAGGGGATTGACAAGGGAGCTGCAAGCATAAGGCCAAAGTAGCCGAGCTGGAAAAAAATCCACATCCCTGCATGCACCAGTCTGTAACAAAAGGCAGCGGTTTGTGCAATGTGCACCAAAACAGTTCCTGTGTATTTAAAAAAAAAATATATTGGGATGGGTGTGATGAGATTTACAATCCTAAAGCTGCAAAGACAGGACTGTGAAAGTAAAAAGTATTAAATCTTTTTTTTTTTTTTTTTAAGTTGTAAAATCCTGTCCTTTCTTTTTTTCCTTCTGTCCAGAAGTGTTACCAGTTTGCATGAGCATTATATTACAGAAGCACAATTAAAACGTCCAGTAGCCATATTATGTGATTTGTACTTCATAGGGTACCATCGCTGAAGCAGAGTGAGGAGAAATGCGTCAGAGCTATCGGTGCATTGGGGCAGACGTCCATACCGTTTAGCGCTATTCACAGTTTTGGTGCAAATACAAACCCTTTATCTGAACCCTTATCAGACATTTTCAAGACAATCTTTTATAAAGTACAGGTGTTAGAAATTTCCTTTGAGAATATACAGAGCAGAACTAATTCATTAAAGTGAAACTAAAACTTTCTTTTAACTTTCGCCTCAAGCGAGCCAATCAGAGCAGAAGCTTGCCCTCCATGTCATATCAGGGTCTGACAGTCTCACTGCTAGTGCGAAGAGAGCTGTTTATCTTTTTTTGCCTTCTTTTTGGATCAAAAGCTGGAATGATAGGTAGAAGGGCTGAACTTGATGGATTTGTGTCTTTCTTTCAACTTAAATTACTATATTACTAAGTATCACTCTTCCATTTTAATAGATTGTAATTTGTACAATTTTGTTTTAGGCATTTTGTAATTTATGCTTGCTTTTGTGTATGTTTATAATATTTCTATATCTTTAGGAGTATGTTTTTTTTTCTTTTATAGATATTTTTTTTTATTACAACAATGGATATCTAATTTTAAATATTCTATGAGGACAGTATAAGTGTCATTCCCAGTCTTTTCACTGGACATTCCCTGATTTGGGAAACACGAGGATGGTTTTTTTTTTAGCCGCATATCTCTTTCCTAGCGTTCTAAGAGCAGGGATGACCTTTTTTTCAACAATAAGCCTTAAAAAGTACCTGCCAGTTTATCCTAATACTTAGTCCACTCATGTTTCCCCTGGTGATTCTATATTAGAAGCAGAAGTGGGGGGGGGGGGGGGGGGGGGAAAGGTTAGTGGCTCTTTAATTCAAGGGCAGGAAGGTCAGTGCTGGATCATCCTGCCCGGCTAGTGGCTAATTAAAACAGATTTAAGGATATTCCCCCAAACAGCTGGGAAGGCAATATGGTTGCAATTACCAAGTGCCCACACCTACATGCAAACTAAGATACCTGCACGCACTTTAATCTCCCCTTGGGGTAATTGTGTGTTCAGGGGTAGGGGGTAAATCATTTTGAATGTGTAAAATGCTCCGAATAGAAACCAAATGGCGAATCTAGCTTGTTTGTCCGTCCGTTCGTTCGTCCGTCCGATTAAGCTCAGACTTAATTCTTCATTTCCTCCTCATATTATCTAAGCCTTGTGCTTCAGGAGGCTTAATTCATGTTACTATTACCAGGGGTTGAAGCAAACTCTGAAGACCGAGGCATCCTAGGTGACATGCTGGAATATTTAATACCTTGGGTACAACTTGTTCATTATTATGGAGATTCCCTTCTGGAACATGGACAATAAGATCTCGGGGTCAGGTGTAGACACCAGGATTATCCATGGCAGATGTTCACATGATGAAAAATTATATATATATATTTTAGCAGAATTAGCACAAAATGGATAAAATGAACTATATGAGATGCTATACATTGTGTTACAATGCAGGCAGAGGCCTGTATTACGAGAAAGCCTTGTTTTAAAGGTGTCTGTGGGTAACGTGTAATTTGCATGTCAGGGCCACAGGTGATGTAGGAGACTCCACAGACATTTAAAAGACATTTTTCTCCTAATTTATGTATTTGCTGTCATTTTGCCAACACAATGTATAGATCATTTCAGTGATTTATTATTCACTTCATTCACAGTAAAAACAATGAAAAAATTTCCAGAGATCCTATAATTTGATACAAAACCATGTTTAGGCGACAGGGGCCTCTTTATAAAGGGGAAAGGAAGATGACAGTTGTATGTATCTGTGGTGCTGGATGTCAGGCTGGGTTATAAAATGATGTCTGTGTGTAAATCTCTGCCTTTTATTTTCATAATAAAGTATTGCTATGTTTTGTTTATCTTCTGTTTTTTGTTACATTGTGTCTTGCAAGGTGTGCTCCTTACAGTTGGACTAAGAGCGCCATCTGCTGGCAAAATATCACTTCTTCAGGCGAAAGTATTTGGGATAAGGTACTTAATCCACGACGGGGGAGAGGGCATTGGGACATGGTGGAAATTCCTGCACCTAGGACACCAAGCCCAGGATCACAGGAACTGAATTTTAGGATAAAGATTGGGGGCTGAACATCAATCTTGTACATAGCAACCAAAAACATAAGGGTTTGCTCCTTGAAAGAGGGAATGGTGACGGGAATTACAAAATGAAGGCTAAACTAGCAGAGAACGGGAGAATTTACCAACTCTGCTACTTTGGCCTTGAGTTTGACATTCCCTCGTCAATTACCTGCAATTCCCTCATGAATAAAGGCCAAAGCAAATTTGATTGGCTCAATAGACTTCACAACAGTGTGCAATGTCAGTCAGCAGCTGCAAAGGCCAATAAGATAGCGTCACGGTATTGATTCACAGGAGGAGGATATCATCTTGCCCCAAATTGGCAGAGAAATTATAGGCAAAAGCACATTATGGGACTAGAAAAAGTGCAAAGGAGGGCTGCAATATTAACAAGGGGACTGGAAGATCTTAGTTATAAGGAGAGAATTGTATTCATATCCTCTAGAAAACCCTGTCTCAGAGGGAATATAAACAACATTATATAAATATGTGCAGGGCCAATATAAAGAGCTCTCCAGTGACCTGTTCATTAACAGAAATGTACAAAGACCAAGAGGTCACCCCCTGAGACTGGAAGAGCAAAGATTTCATAGACAGCAAAGGAAGGGATTCTTTACGGTAAGGACAATAAAGTTATGGAACTCACTGCCAAGAGAGGTAGTGCTATCAACCACAATAGATGCCTTCAAAAAGGGTCTGGATATTTTTTTTTTTTTTTTACTAAAGACAAATATACAGGGATAAAAGTGATGGAATAAACATTAATAAATATTTAGAGTTTGTTGATCCAAGGAGAAAATCATACTGCCTTTTGGAGACGAGATGGAATGTCCCCCCTATATGGAAAAATAAAAAAAAAATCTCTTAATTAGGGGTTTTTCCTTTCTTTTTGATCAAGAGCAGGAATAATAGGTAGAAGGGTTGAAATTGTTTTTTTTTTTCAACCCAAATTCCTAGGTTACTTTAAATATTTATATATATAGTGAAACTTAAGGCATCTTCCAAAGAACTACGACCTGTTAGGACACTGTCAGGTGAAATGGTAACGCAGACGAGTTGGTCAGTCAGTGACCAGGGTAAAAAGAGCTGCTCAATACAAAAAATTCGACAGGATCGAAATCTAGATATGGTTAAAGTTCATAATCCAGAGATACAAGGGTGTATTTGTTGATTATTTTTAATGCATTATTGGTTAAGGATTAGAGACAGAGCTCTTCGTCAAAACAATCAGAGATTTCTCCACACAAACATTATAAATATAAGTTAAGTCACATGGGAGAACAGGAAAATTCATCAGAAAAAACAAGAAAATATCAAAACTATACAGAGAGGGCAGGTTTATCCTCATGCGCCGGCCATGCCCCATATTCACAATGGGAGAACCAGCTTCACAAAGGCCTTGCAGAGATATCCCACTGTCAGGGACAGAATAGTCCGCTAGGCATCACATGGGCATCCACCCCACCCCCCTCCAGAGCTCCCAATCTAGTCTTGAAGGACACAGCCCAACTAGTGTCCTGGTAATCAAGGATATACATATAAGTTAAAACAAACGTGGCTTCAGTCCACGGTTAGCCAACAAAAAAATATACACATATTAGCAAAAGAAATGCACGTCTTGGATTACATCACATTCATTTATAGCGATCTTTAATCCCGCAAAACTGGGATAAGAGTCTAAACTGTCCTGGTAAAATTCACTCGGAAGGTCGGAACCTAAAGGGTTGACCTTGACGATTAAACCTGCTTGAGCACAGGTGGTGCAGCAGTTTCTACTGAGAAACACTTGTTTAACAATGATGAGTGGGGTGCCCTCTACCCCCGCCCCCTCCCCACATTGTACATTGAAGGATGAAGTCTTCCGTGGCTCTCCTAGCTCAGTGGGATGACCAGATTTTCCCCGTATTTGCGGAGAAGCTTGCTGTGGTTGTGGTCAACGGACCACTGTGGCGGCAAGTGCTTGGGCTGCATGGTGTCCAGGAAGTGCTGCCGCCAGCGCCTTTCGAGCTGCATTAGAGACTGGAGTCCACCCTTCGCGTAGCTCTGCACCACTTTTAACCCGTGAGGCACGTACGCGTCATTGAAGATCCTGCAGGGATGAGAACATGAGTAAGAAAGCGTTCACTCCGATTTAGAAGACTTTCCACGTCTCCCGCTGTGGATCGTGTACACGTTGGGGGAGGGGGGGGGGGGTTTATATATAAAAAGAGGGGCTGCCATAATAATAGGGGTGAGGCTAGAACGTGTCCAGTGCCTCCCCTCCAGTCCATAGATGTAGGACTTTAGGAGAAAGAATTGAAGGGAATTTCAAACTTAAAAAAGGGATCAGTCAACCTAAACATCGCTCATATTGTGAAGATAGAGAATTAAAAAAAAAAAAATGATCTATACATTGTGCTGGCAAAATTGCAAGCAAATGTATAAAGCAAGAGAAGTATAAGTTTTAAATGGGTCTGCGGTGTCTGCATCACCTGTGGCCTGATTTGATAATGACACTTTTTCCTTTAAAAAAGTAGTCTATTTGCACATCAAGCCACAAGGTGATGTCATAAGCAGAAGACTACACAGACCCATTTAAAACCTATTTTTACTTATTGTATGCCTTTGTAATCCCACTATCACAATGTATAGATGATGTTTCCTATTTTAGTCAGTCACAGGATAAGCAATGTTTAGGGGGCAGAAACCCTTTTAAGGTCAAAGTAGAAAAAATGCTCCACTTTGAGTTGAATGGGAGACTGGTGCTTTAACCTGGTATCCCCCCCCCCCCCAGAAGGAAGACATTCTCAAACGCATCCTCCAAACAAACCCTCAGGGCGACCTGCACAGGAAACCGTAGCAGGATCCATCGTCAGATGTGCTCACTTTCATTGGCCTCACTATTGAAACTTAAACAGTAGTCAACAAATGATATTTAATTGAAAGTCTAGGCTTTTGCTTTTTTTTTTTTTTTTTTTTTTTAGATAGAAATGCTTCTAAGTATACAAATAACGTACCTTATTGAGCCCTCTGTACAGCTCTATCAGGGAGCAGACATTTTGTTTCAGATGGAGAAAGATCTGCCCCAAGATAAACAGCTATAGGGCTATGTGGAGCAAACAGGGCTCAATAAGGTGCTGTATTTGTATTGTTTCATTAAATATGTATATTTAAAATGCCTGCACTTGATGTCATCTTTCAATTAAACAATAATTTTTTGATGACAAATGATTGACATTTAAATTGTGAGGCAGAGCCCCCGTCTCTGCGATCTGTTATTTTATTTTTTTCCCTTTATTTACGAAAATACCAAAAGTTACACATTTATAATAAATGCGATACAAAACCAATATTTTTAGATTCCCACCCACCTATCTCCCATCTTTTCATACAAACTTTCGCACTTCACATTCATATCCCCTCCATATTTAGATTATTGGGCCTGATTTTTTTCCCCCCTTTTTCTTTTCTTCCCCCTTTTTTTCCCCCCTCTAAATTTTTTTCCCTTTCCATTTCCCCCTCCCCACCATATATTTTTCCCCTCTACATTTTGTTTCCCCTTTCCAGCCATGGGTACCACATTTATTCATATCCTTTCTTATTTTCCCTATTATTCATACAATGGCCTTTCTCCATAGCTGCCTGAAAGTCTAATTGTGAAGTCAAGTCGCCAAGGTTGGGGGCTTCAGGGGGCTTCTATTTCCTGGATATCAGTAATTTACCTGCTACACAGATATGAATTAATAGGCATCTATGTTCTAGTTTTAAACCGACAGTCCTGCATCAAATAACCAATACAATCTTCCTTCCTATCAGAGATTCCATCTATTGGGATATACTAAGCCAGTATTCTTTAATTACTTCACAATCCCACATACATGCGCCTATATTTTTCTTGCATCTCCAACACACTGGGTCAGAGTTGGGATATATTCTTTTTATTCTAGATGGAGTCAGATACCATCTATATAATAATTTTAAAAAGACCTCTAATAATCCCAGGCAGTGTATTGTTATTTTTTTTTTGTATGTTTTATTGCCAGGAGCCATTCTGATTCTTCTATATCAATTTGGAGTTCCTTTCCCCACTTTATAACACATGACTGTGATTTTAATTTCACATGAGAAGGGAAGCGGGAAAATAAAACAGGGAATAAGGCTTTTGAAGCGATTAGTACAATTATCTATATGTTTTTTTAAAAGGAATTCTTTTTTCAATAAAATGTTTTAACCTTAAACAATGAAAATAGCTGAGCAGCGTTATTTTAGTCTAATGGGACAAAATCTCCCCTTGTGACTAAGGGTCTGGTTCCTGTATTTAGAAGGCCTTTTTGCCCTCACCTGGTCTCCAGGTTGGCTGCTTCCTGCAGTTTCTCCTTGGTGATCTGCTCCGTCCCGTAGAAGGTTTTTAACTCTGCCAGGAGGTCACCTTTCCGATGGTCGGGTAGTTTGGAAACGTTTAGGAGGGCCCTTGCGGCAGACCGCACCTGCCGGCGTGCCGGGTCTTCCAGCATACGCACTCCTTCCTCGCAGCCGATGGGGGCGCTGAACTCGTCGGACAGGCGCTGCTTCAAGCTGGTGTCGTGGTAGTTGGACACGGCGTGGCAGGACGTGCAGAGCAGCAGCACATCGTGGGAGTTGTGATCCTTCATCTGGATAGGGAAGTGCCGCCGGTATTCGTGGGGCACCACGTTCTTCCTAAAGACGGCACATGTTAGTGTTGCACAGACGCAGCCCCTGTGACATCACACCGGCCCGCCGGGGCTGCGCACTCACCGGATATAAGACTCTCGTTTGCCACACACCACACACAGGTTCTCTTTCACAGTCAGGTAATAATCCACACTGGATTCAGGCCTCCCCGATGGTTCAAATCGAAGCTTCACAATGAAGGGATCGCTGCTAATCAGGTCTGAGGGAAGAGGCAGAGCTTAGAGGCAGCAAGTGCACCAATAGCAGGGAACTACATATACCATGATGTACAGTGAGCCTTATGACCAAAGTAGCCCAGTTGGAAGCACTCGCACTCACCTACTTTGGTCTAAAGTTTGCAGTTGCCTTTTCAACACCCTGCAATTCTAACTTTTGTGAATAAAGCCCCAACAAGTGGAAAAGCATTTAACGTGTGGGTTAAATAAGATTATCGAGCCTATTAGTCCTGCTTGCTGCTGCTGTGGATGATTACGGGGACCTGGACATGGTTTTTACTGTGAATGTAAATGTACTTTGTGTCGGCAGAATTGCAGCAAATGCCTTGATTAGGAGAAAAATGTGTTTTGAATGTGTCTGTGGCGTCGCCTGATTATGACATCACCAGAGGTAGGTTTGCAAATGAACTTTTTTTCAATGGAAAATGTGTAATTTGCATATCAAGCCACAGGTGATTTTCAATCATTTTTTATTCTCTACATTCACAGTAAAAACAATGATTTGGTGATCCAGTCTTTTAATCTGTCTGATTAACCACTTTGTGACAAGTGGTGCTGCCCCTTAAAGAACAGCGGTCGGCAAAAGTAAGTTCTGTTTAATTGAAAGATTACAAGTGTAGACATAATAAATAGATATTCTGTAATGACAAAATACAAATAAATTACCTCATTGAGCCCTCTTCTCTCTGTATAGCTCTATCAGGGGCGGACATGTTTAGAATCTTTGATCTGTATAGCTCTATCATGAGGTGGACACGTAAGTTTAGAATCTTTGCTCTGTATAGCTCTATCAGGGGGAGGACATGTTTAGAATCTGCTCTGTATAGCTCTATTGGGGGTGGACATGCTGTTTAGAATCTTTGCTCTGTATAGCTCTATCAGGAGCGGACATGTTGATTAAAATCTATGCTCTGTATAACTATCAGGAGGTGGACATGTTTAGAATCTGCTCTGAATAGCTCTGTCAAGGGGCGGACATGTTGTTTAGAATCTTTGCTCTGTATAGCTCTATCAGGGGGCGGACATGTTGTTTAGAATCTTTGCTCTTTATAGCTCTATCAGAGGGCAGACACGTTGATTAGAATATATGCTCTGTATAGCTCCATCAGGGGGCGAACATTTTGTTTAGAATCTCTGCTCTGTATAGCTCTATCAGGGGCGGACATGTTGTTTAGAATCTCTGCTCTGTATAGCTCTATCAGGGGCGGACATGTTTAGAATCTCTGCTCTGTATAGCTCTATCAGGGGGCGGACATGTTGTTTAGAATCTCTGCTCTGTATAGCTCTATCAGGGGGCGGACATGTTGTTTAGAATCTCTGCTCTGTATAGCTCTATCAGGGGGAGGACATGTTATTTAGAATCTTTGCTCTGTATAGCTCTATCAGGGGGAGGACATGTTATTTAGAATCTCTGCTCTGTATAGCTCTATCAGGGGGAGGACATGTTATTTAGAATCTTTGCTCTGTATAGCTCTATCAGGGGGAGGACATGTTGTTTAGAATCTTTGCTCTGTATAGCTCTATCAGGGGCGGACATGTTGTTTAGAATCTCTGCTCTGTATAGCTCTATCAGGGGTCAGACATGTTGTTTAGAATCTCTGCTCTGTATTGCTCTATCAGGGGGCGGACATGTTGTTTAGAATCTCTGCTCTGTATAGCTCTATCAGGGGCAGACATGTTGTTTAGAATCTCTGCTCTGTATAGCTCTATCAGGGGCGGACATGTTGTTTAGAATCTCTGCTCTGTATAGCTCTATCAGGGGCGGACATGTTGTTTAGAATCTTTACTCTGTATAGTTCTATCAGGGGGCGGACATGTTGTTTAGAATCTCTGCTCTGTATAGCTCCATCAGGGGGCGGACATGTTTAGAATCTCTGCTCTGTATAGCTCTATCAGGGGCGGACATGTTTAGAATCTCTGCTCTGTATAGCTCTATCAGGGGCGGACATGTTTAGAATCTCTGCTCTGTATAGCTCTATCAGGAGGGGGACATGTTGTTTAGAATCTTTGCTCTGTATAGCTCTATCAGGAGGGGGACATGTTGTTTAGAATCTTTGCTCTGTATAGCTCTATCGGGATGGACATGTTGTTTAGAATCTCTGCTCTGTATAGCTCTATCAGGGGGCAGACATGTTGTTTAGAATCTCTGCTCTGTATAGCTCTATCAGGGGCGGACATGTTTAGAGTCTGGTTAGAATTTTGGTCATGCAGAAGATTTCCTGGTGCCCAGTCTGGGGGGCAGATAGAGCAGTCCTCACCTCCAATGCCTTTATCCAGGTACCACTGAGCTTTCTTCCGATCACATGTGCAGAGGGGCTGTCCATCAGGGGCATGCAGGAAGCAGTTATCATACAATGGAGACTTCCTAAAAATGACAAAACCCAGCGTTAGCCACCAAGATTCCACTACAAGAGCTGAATGAGTCTTCAAGATCCTGGCGGCCGCCGCTCTGAGTACGGTATGGGTCTGTACCAACAAAGAAAGAAAGCCAGGAAAAGGGATGACAGTAAAAATGGAGGAGAGAGAGTGTTTTCCCAGACACTCATTAGGGAAATGGAAAAACTGGTGCTGGTGCTTTAAATCATGGCGCTATATAGGCCCTATGCTGCAGATTTTGATACAGCACAAATACACAAGAGTATTGTACGCAGTACTGGAGACCGTATCTCCAGAAGGATATTGATACTTTGGAGAGAGTTCAGAGAAGGGCTACTAAACTGGTTCATGGGTTGAAGGATAAAACTTACCAGGAAAGGTTAAAGCATCTTAACATGTATAGCTTGGAGGAAAGACGTGACAGGGGGGATATGATAGAAACATTTAAATACATAAAGGGAATCAACACAGTAAAGGAAGAGAGTATATTTAAAGGAAGGAAAACTAACACAACTAGAGGACATAGTCTTAAATTAGAGGGGCAACGATTTAAAGGTAATATCAGGAAGTATAACTTTACTGAGAGGGTAGTGGATGTATGGAATAGTCTTCCAGTAGAAGTGGTAGAGGTTAATACAGTGAAGGAGTTTAAGAATGCGTGGGATAGGTATAAGGCTATCCTAGATATAAGATAAGGCCAGGGACTAATGAAAGTATTACATTACTGAGAGGGTGGTGGATGCATGGAATAGTCTTCCAGTAGAAGTGGTAGAGGTTAATACAGTGAAGGAGTTTACGCATGCGTGGGATAGGTATAATGCTATCCTTGATATAAGATAAGGCCAGGGACTAATGAAAGTATTACATTACTGAGAGGGTGGTGGATGCATGGAATAGTCTTCCAGTAGAAGTGGTAGAGGTTAATACAGTGAAGGAGTTTACGCATGCGTGGGATAGGTATAATGCTATCCTTGATATAAGATAAGGCCAGGGACTAATGAAAGTATTACATTACTGAGAGGGTAGTGGATGCATGGAATAGTCTTCCAGTAGAAGTGGTAGAGATTAATACAGTGAAGGAGTTTAAGCATGCGTGGGATAGGTATAAGGCTATCCTAGATATAAGATAAGGCCAGGGACTAATGAAAGTATTACTTTAGTGAGAGGGTAGTGGATGCATGGGATAGCCTTCCAGTAGAAGTGGTAGAGGTTAATACAGTGAAGGAGTTTAAGCATGCGTGGGATAGGTATAAGGCTATCCTTGATATAAGATAAGGCCAGGGACTAATGAAAGTATTACTTTACTGAGAGGGTAGTGGATGCATGGGATAGCCTTCCAGTAGAAGTGGTAGAGGTTAATACAGTGAAGGAGTTTAAGCATGCGTGGGATAGGTATAAGGCTATCCTTGATATAAGATAAGGCCAGGGACTAATGAAAGTATTACTTTACTGAGAGGGTAGTGGATGCATGGGATAGCCTTCCAGTAGAAGTGGTAGAGGTTAATACAGTGAAGGAGTTTAAGCATGCGTGGGATAGGTACAAGGCTATCCTAGATATAAGATAAGGTCAGGGACTAATAAAAGTATTTAGAAAATTGGGCAGACTAGATGGACTGAATGGTTCTTATCTGCCGACACATTCTATGTTTCTATAGTAGGGAGGAGGCAGGCACCTATATATCCAGTGCTGCTGGATATACAGATCTTGGCTCCCAATCACAGACTCATCTGCTTCTCTGGTCTGGTACATTTTCTACTACACATTCTTATGCTGGAAAATGTGTTTCTCTTCATTCCACATAAATCCAGGATCCGTCACCTAACTCGCTACAAGTGATTCATATCCACACAGGACATTAACAGATTACACTAGTCCAGAAACTTCTCCAGTCATAGCCAGAAACCAGAAAACAACTGCATCTGGGCCGAGCCGTTACAAACACCAGTACATTATCAACATCCTCTATTGACTGTACTTCTGAAGCAGTCCTGGGAGGCAAAACGCGTCAGGTTTATCGGTAACTTGGCAAATATTAGTCTTTTAAATTCTCTTGTAATAAAATGATCATTTGTACATTTTTATCATGTCTGTATTTTAAAAGTTTTTTTCATTAATTTTGAATAGCGTATTAAAACTACTAAATCCCTTCTAAACCATAAACATCTCTACCATTTAAAGCACTAGTAGCAGTTTAGAATTTTCCATTTAGAATTGGAATGCTCTTGCTCCAAGGGGGCGGACATGTTTAGAATCTGGAGTCAGATCTTCCTTTATTGGAAGGATAGAGCTGTACGGAGCAGAGAGTGCCCAATAGGGTATTTTATTTGTATTTCTTTTGCCAACCGTTAAAACGTACAGGCCAGTTTATCCTCACACTTGGATCGTTATACTTTTCTCTATTTATTGGTCCTTTAAGGGGGTTTAGGCATAGCTGCTGACAGTTACGCACCCCCGCTTCCTTGCACCAGTTACCTTGCAGAGTAGCCGACACCAAGCTGCTTCCTCTTGTTCTTGCGAGGGTCTCTGCCTTGTGAATTCTGGACCGAATGCTCATCTGAAGCCTCTTTCCTGGTCCTTGATCCTCCACTTACATTACCGTTCACAAAGCCCACAGATTTCCCTTTAAATGGAGTATCGATCAGACCCTGGCACTGCCCCAGCAAGGATTCCCAAGAGCAGGGTGAATCCAGGGAGAAGAAGCCCAGCAGCTGGAGAAAGAGGGCCATGGAGACTTGGGCATCCCGTGCAGCATACAAAACCTGCAACACAGAGCAGTGTTAATCCACAACTAGAGAGAGTACCGAACAGCTCCAGCAAGACATGAAGTAACAGAGCCGGGCCTTTTAAAAGAGACCGGCATACGGTGTAACTAATGTGAGCCCTGGAGAAGAGGGACTAATGATACAGGAGTGTTACAACAGCAGCTCCATTGATCACTGCCAGATATGGCGCCGCGGAGTGGGGAAGCCGCGGGCCACGCCGCAGGGGAAGCCGCGGGCCACGCCGCAGGAGAAGCCGCGGGCCACGCCGCAGGAGAAGCCGCGGGCCACGCCGCAGGAGAAGCCGCGGGCCACGCCGCAGGAGAAGCCGCGGGCCACACTATGAAGTGGAAGGTGAGGAATATAAACCACTGTGAAAAGGAAAATGGGGGGGGGTATACATGGCATTGGTGAAAAATATGATGGTGTGAAAATTGGGATCATGCATGGCACTGAAATGGAAAGTGGGGGACATATGGTATGAAATACATTGTGGTCTCCCTTGTGCATCCAGTAGCCTCTTAGTTCCACCCTTGGAGGGGAATAAACACAGGAATCCTCCGTTTCCCACCTGATCCTGACTAAACTCCTTTGCATCCCAATTGCTGCAGCGCAGCTGAAAGGATTTGTCCAGTGGGAAGCATAAAATAGTCTCCGAGAGAGATTTTAGGCTCAGACCGTTCTGAAAGACGTCCCTCCTGTAAACGATAAAAGAACGAGAAGCTGCTTATTGTGTAACTGAACATAAAGCTGAATTACAGGGCAAACTTCCAGGAGTGGTCCAATCACCATGGAAACCAATGACATGACCCTGCTGATAACTTCACTTTTGGAATCTTGACCCAGAAAAGGATTTTATACATAACTCCCATTGGCTCCTGACATAAAAACTATTTCACATACATTAATCACGTGTACAACATCCAGGACAGAAACCTGAACTGCCCCTTTATATTTGGGTGAACAGGAAAGAGCCGACTTCATTGCGATGTTTGGAGAAACAAGACCCTATATAAAAGCAGCCGACATACAGACCTGTGTCTCGCTGCCAGATTTCGGATATCCACAATGCCTTTCATGGAAAGACCATAATCGCACAGTAATTTGTTGGAGTCGTCACAGCACCCGACTCCGACCTTCAAAATACTGCCGTCCGCTAGAAGACGGAGGAGGGTGTCGGGGAGGGCGTTACCGGCTCTGGTCAACTGGGGCAGACGAACAAGAACACAAAACCCACTGTGGGAAGCCATCTGTAGGAGCGACACCGGGTTCGTTCTCCCTCCTACAGACACCTGGAAAGAGAGAGAGCAAGAGAAAAAAAAAAGTTATAGTGAGGAAACCCGCTGCAGAAATCACATAGAACAGGGGTCTCAAAAACCTTTCAGTACGAGGGCCGCATTGTACATTTTACATATTTTCACGGGTCAAAGGAAATAATATATTATAATTCAACTTTTTACATATGTGATAAGGTTATTGGGGGAAAAAAAAAATCTTGTTTTTATTTCCTTCATTTGCACTCAGGCATGCCCTTGCGGCACCTTGCCCCAGCACCCGGGCACGCCCTTGCGGCACCTTGCCCCAGCACCTGGGCACGCCCTTGCGGCACCTTGCCCCAGCACCCGGGCACGCCCTTGCGGCACCTTGCCCCAGCACCCGGGCACACCCTTGCGGCACCTTGCCCCACCACCCGGGCATGCTTGTGTCTTGTGACACCCGGCACCCAGATCATTCAGTGCAGCGCGAGGGGATGGAGCAAGCAGTCTGTGCCGATGTCGCTGGCACAGACTTCTTCCCTCTTCTGCCATGCGGCTCCACTACACACACTATCCTGCTTTGCGTGGTAAAGGTGGGTGGTGTAGTTACGGGTCGGAAAAAAAAAACTGCCCATACCAAGTACTACAGAGAGAAGCAGCGGAGCACACACACCCCTCACAGTCCATACCAAGTACTACAGAGAGATGCAGCGGAGCACACACCCCCCTCACAGTCCATACCAAGTACTACAGAGAGAAGCAGCGGAACACACCCCCCGCTCACAGACCATACCAAGTACTACAGACAGAAGCAGCAGAGCACACACCCCCCTCACAGTCCATACCAAGTACTACAGGGAGGAGCAGCGGAACACATACCCACTCACAGTCCATACCAAGTACTACAGGGAGGAGCAGCGGAGCACACACCCCCCTCACAGTCCATACCAAGTACTACAGACAAGCAGAGGAACACATACCCCCTCACAGTCCATACCAAGTACTACAGACAGAAGCAGCGGAACACATACCCACTCACAGTCCATACCAAGTACAGGGTATTTGGCAAGGTCCTTCTGCAACAGTGGCCAGAACTTCGCCCAATCCTCGGGGTCTGAGATAACCTTTATGTCAGCTTCCAGGATCTTATCTAGTGCCGACACAACTCTATGTTCCACCTCGGAGGTGTCAGTGTTTTGGCGTGTACAGTCTCGGCAGCTGTCATCTCCAGCACTTCTCTGGTCCCCTGCAGCAAAGAGCTTCCTCCTCCGTCCGATCAGCTTCCACAGAACTAGACATCCTACTGTTGTGCCCACCAGAGACGCAACGCCGAGTGTTAAGCCTGGATGTCTGGGCATTTTGCTGAAATACCTAGAGAGTAAAGAAATGAAACGTTAGAGGCAGTGATGCAATGTAGGTTTTGTGTCGTCCTAGGCCTGACTTCATTCATGCACCCCAAGCCTCATTTGTCACACCTCTTCCTCTCCAGGTGGCACCCTTCCTTGCTTAACCTTTGCACAGAGACAGCTTGACCTAAACGCATGTCAGTGTAGCCATAAGAGGTGTGGCAACGTAGCCATGAGTGTCCATCTACTCTGTTGGTTTCTGAGTTTCACCTTGGCATAAACAAGGGGACCTCTGCACCAGCTGTGCATGACTGTCGGAGACCTGCTTTACAGGGAAGCATGGTGGCAGCTGGTCTAAAGTCGAAGGTGTCTTATGTCAGAGATATTGAACAGTAATCTTGAGACTGGTACATATGAATAAAGCAGAAGCCAAGGACAACAAGATGGAAGCCAGAAACCGCCATTTTGTGTCCGTTTTTGGACATTCTGTTGTGTTCAAATCTTATTCTGTGTCTCGGAGGATAAAAGAAAGTCTTCCACATTTTCAGGAACAGATAAGGTGGCCATTGTAACGGAAGGTTTATGACTCTAGCCACATTTCATTGTATGTATGCAGACACAGCTGTGTCTAAATACAAACAAGAGGAGAAAGGGGGGCTGAAGACACAGACAGATTATTTGGATCTTAGATTTGAAGAATCTAATAAGGGTTATTATAAACACAACTATTTGATTCAAACAGCTCATTAAAATATATCATATCACACCTTCACTCATAAATATGTATCGTATTATTAACCCAACATGTTAAATAGAATATTGTTTTTGTTGTTTTATTAGTGTGGTATAAATGTTATTATGAGTTTTAATCTAATGTGGAATGATAAGAATAAGAATACTCTAATTTGAAATTGTATTTACACTTCTATACATAATACTCACAATCCGGGTATAGCTATAAATCATGACATCAACCCATTTAAATTAAACACACCCATCACTTTTAATTGGCTAAAATTTACAGAGAACAGGGTGCGGATCTGAGATAAGGTTTGGTTGATAAATTGATACTGGAAGGTGTAGAAGGGAGACCAGAGGAGATACTGATTTTGGAAGAGGGGGAGAGCTGAATCTCTCTCCTTCTGGGGAGAACTCAGGAATATAAGGCTTTTAATAGCACATGTTCACTATAACAATAGACATCTCCATACACATAGTATTGAGCTTAGTCTCATGGGTAACTCCCATCACACAATTCTTCAATGGAAGGAGTCTCAAAGTTATATATAGAAAGATTATATAAGATTCTTATTCTTAAATTAGAAATCATACATTGTCATTTACTGGGCAGATTAAGAAATAGCCATCTTGAGTTATTTGAATTAGTAATATTACCTTACCTACGCAGAGTATATGCTGGTAATTTGTATGCAATTATGGTGTACTATCATTAACCTTGTTAACTACTAATCATTATCAATGTAAGTTGTATCTAAATAAAATGCATGGCCATCTTGTGGTCAGAAATGTAACTGCATAGTAAATTATACTACATGCATGTTGATACAGATACAGAGCTGCGTAATTCAGGTTTTATTTTATTCACATCTGTTATAAGTCGAGCATGTGAATTTATATTAACATCTATGGTATTGTATTTTGTTACGCTATTTTGCTTATTGTTTGATCTTTATTTTATATTCACTTCATTATTATTTTATTAATAACTGCTGCATTGTATTTACTTTTGTAAAAACGTCATCCAAACTTTCTATATACATAAATTCTTTATATGGGTATATTTGGTCGGACCCATATATATGAATCACCAATTTTTCATGATTCATAATTAATAATCCATATTTTTATGGTTATTAATATCTGACACTTAACAAGTACATGCCAATCCGTCATACTAAGGCTTCAGGATGTTTCATGCAGGATTCTATATTGTAAGCGCAAATAATAAAATAAAAACTGTTTAGATGCTCTGTAAGAAGCAAGTTAAAGAAGCAGTATGCTCACAATAGCATGCATGTATCTTAACCAAACACCTCTAGCATACTTACTGGGCTAACAAAACAAAATATAAAAAAAAACTTAATAACTGTGTACATCAGCCTGGTAAGCCACTAGGGAAAGAGGTAACCACTAAGAGGGTGCTGGGTGGGGAGAAGAGGTAACCACTAAGAGGGTGCTGGGGGGGGGGGGGGGGGAGAGAAGAGGTAACCACTAAGAGGGTGCTGGGGGGGGGGGGGAGAAGAGGTAACCACTAAGAGGGTACTGGGGGGGGGGGGGGGGAGAAGAGGTAACCACTAAGAGGGTACTGGGGGGGGGGGAGGGAGAAGAGGTAACCACTAAGAGGGTGCTGGGGGGGGGGGGGGAGAGGTAACCACTAAGAGGGTGCTGGGGGTGAGAAGAGGTAACCACTAAGAGGGTGCTGGGGGGGGGGGGAAAGAAGAGGTAACCACTAAGAGGGTACTGGGGGGGGGAGGGAAGAAGAGGTAACCACTAAGAGGGTACTGGGGGGGGGGGAGAAGAGGTAACCACTAAGAGGGTGCTGGGGGGGGGGAGGGAAGAAGAGGTAACCACTAAGAGGGTACTGGGGGGGGGGAGAAGAGGTAACCACTAAGAGGGTGCTGGGGGGGGGGGGAAGAAGAGGTAACCACTAAGAGGGTACTGGGGGGGGGGGGAGAAGAGGTAACCACTAAGAGGGTGCTGGGGGGGGGGGAGAAGAGGTAACCACTAAGAGGGTGCTGGGGGGGGGAGGGAAGAAGAGGTAACCACTAAGAGGGTACTGGGGGGGGGGGGAGAAGAGGTAACCACTAAGAGGGTGCTGGGGGGGGGGGAGAAGAGGTAACCACTAAGAGGGTGCTGGGGGGGGGGGAAGAAGAGGTAACCACTAAGAGGGTACTGGGGGGGGGGGAGAAGAGGTAACCACTAAGAGGGTACTGGGGGGGGGGAGAAGAGGTAACCACTAAGAGGGTGCTGGGGGGGGGGGAGAAGAGGTAACCACTAAGAGGGTACTGGGGGGGGGGGGGAGAAGAGGTAACCACTAAGAGGGTGCTGGGGGGGGGGGGGGAGAAGAGGTAACCACTAAGAGGGTGCTGGGGGGGGGGGGAGAAGAGGTAACCACTAAGAGGGTACTGGGGGGGGGGGGAGAAGAGGTAACCACTAAGAGGGTACTGGGGGGGGGGGGGAGAAGAGGTAACCACTAAGAGGGTGCTGGGGGGGGGGGGGGGGAAGAGAAGAGGTAACCACTAAGAGGGTGCTGGGGGGGGGGGAATAAGAGGTAACCACTAAGAGGGTGCTGGGGGGGTAACCACTAAGAGGGTGCTGGGGGTGAGAAGAGGTAACCACTAAGAGGGTGCTGGGGGGGGGGGGGGGGGGAGAAGAGGTAACCACTAAGAGGGTACTGGGGGGGGGGAGGAGAGGTAACCACTAAGAGGGTACTGGGGGGGGGGGGAGAAGAGGTAACCACTAAGAGGGTACTGGGGGGGGGGAGAAGAGGTAACCACTAAGAGGATGCTGGGGGGGGGGGGGGAAGAGAAGAGGTAACCACTAAGAGGGTGCTGGGGGGGGGGGGGGAATAAGAGGTAACCACTAAGAGGGTACTGGGGGGGGGGGGAGAAGAGGTAACCACTAAGAGGGTGCTGGGGGGGGGGGGAGAAGAAGTAACCACTAAGAGGGTGCTGGGGGGGGGGGGGAGGGAGGAGAGGTAACCACTAAGAGGGTGCTGGGGGGGGAGGGAGGAGAGGTAACCACTAAGAGGGTGCTGGGGGGGGGGGGAGAAGAGGTAACCACTAAGAGGGTGCTGGGGGGGGGGGGGAGGGAGGAGAGGTAACCACTAAGAGGGTGCTGGGGGGGGGGGGGGAGGTAACCACTAAGAGGGTGCTGGGGGTGAGAAGAGGTAACCACTAAGAGGGTGCTGGGGGGGAGAAGAGGTAACCACTAAGAAGGTGGTAGGGGATTGGGGGGAGTTGAATAGGTTCATTATAAGAAAAGAAACTGAAATGAAAAAATGCGCAGCCAGCAATTAAATCAGATCAATAAATATTCCACACACTCCCCTTCCCCGGCTGCACATTGTCAGGAATAAAACCCAGCAAAGTACCTACATTTACAACACCACGGGCAGCAACAGAGCATGCAGGAGCAGCAACTACCTGGACTCACTCTCAGCTGGAACGCACGCTAGCGTTCCACAGCTTGCTGCTTTCAGACTTCCGCTTCCTGGAGTGATGTCAGCGCGGCCTCACGCTCCCTCTCTTTGGTACGTGCGGAGGCGAGCGCTGTTTAACCCTTGACGTTACGCAGTCTGTGTTAGTGTCAGGCTCCTTGAGGGCTGTGTTGCACTGGTGGCACTGCTATGATGCTCAGCCAGCCAGAGATGACCCTTTTGGCCAGTAACAAGCACTGTGCACATGGGATCATGTATTTAATGGGTATCTATGAGTTGGGTGGGTCTCTGGCAGGAGGGGAGGGGGGCAGGAGAGATCTGATCATTAAAACTCAATTTGAGACTTTGTGCATTAAATGTATCAACAGTACTGCAAGCGCATGCGCAGCGTGCTAGGGAAATGGGGGGATTTATACCGCTGGCGCAGTGTGAGCGCATGCACAGCGTGCTAGGGAAATGGGGGGATTTATAACGGTGGCGCAGTGTGAGCGCATGCACAGCGTGCTAGGGAAATGGGGGGATTTATAACGGTGGCGCAGTGTGAGCGCATGCACAGCGTGCTAGGGAAATGGGGGGATTTATACCGCTGGCGCAGTGTGAGCGCATGCACAGCGTGCTAGGGAAATGGGGGGATTTATACCGCTGGCGCAGTGTGAGCGCATGCACAGCGTGCTAGGGAAATGGGATTTATAACGGTGGCGCAGTGTGAGCGCATGCGCAGCGTGCTAGAGAAATGGGATTTATAACGGTGGCGCAGTGTGAGCGCATGCACAACGTGCTAGGGAAATGGGGGGATTTATAACGGTGGCGCAGTGTGAGCGCATGCACAGCGTGCTAGGGAAATGGAGGGATTTATAACGGTGGCGCAGTGTGAGCGCATGCACAGCGTGCTAGGGAAATGGGGGGATTTATAACGGTGGCGCAGTGTGAGCGCATGCACAGCGTGCTAGGGAAATGGGGGGATTTATAACGGTGGCGCAGTGTGAGCGCATGCACAGCGTGCTAGGGAAATGGGGGGATTTATAACGGTGGCGCAGTGTGAGCGCATGCACAGCGTGCTAGGGAAATGGGGATTTATAACGGTGGCGCAGTGTGAGCGCATGCACAGCGTGCTAGGGAAATGGGATATATATAACGGTCGCGCAGTGTGAGCGCATGCACAGCGTGCTAGGGCAATGGGGGGATTTATAACGGTGACGCAGTGTGAGCGCATGCGCAGCGTGCTAGGGAAATGGGGGGATTTATAACGGCGGCGCAGTGTGAGCGCATGTGCAGCGTGCTAGGGAAATGGGGGGATTTATAACGGTGGCGCAGTGTGAGCGCATGCACAGCGTGCTAGGGAAATGGGGGGATTTATAACGGTGGCGCAGTGTGAGCGCATGCACAGCGTGCTAGGGAAATGGGGGGATTTATAACGGTGGCGCAGTGTGAGCGCATGCACAGCGTGCTAGGGAAATGGGGGGATTTATAACGGTGGCGCAGTGTGAGCGCATGCACAGCGTGCTAGGGAAATGGGGGGATTTATAACGGTGGCGCAGTGTGAGCGCATGCGCAGCGTGCTAGGGAAATGGGGGGATTTATAACGGTGGCGCAGTGTGAGCGCATGCACAGCGTGCTAGGGAAATGGGGGGATTTATACCGCTGGCGCAGTGTGAGCGCATGCACAGCGTGCTAGGGAAATGGGGGGATTTATACCGCTGGCGCAGTGTGAGCGCATGCACAGCGTGCTAGGGAAATGGGATTTATAACGGTGGCGCAGTGTGAGCGCATGCGCAGCGTGCTAGAGAAATGGGATTTATAACGGTGGCGCAGTGTGAGCGCATGCACAACGTGCTAGGGAAATGGGGGGATTTATAACGGTGGCGCAGTGTGAGCGCATGCACAGCGTGCTAGGGAAATGGAGGGATTTATAACGGTGGCGCAGTGTGAGCGCATGCACAGCGTGCTAGGGAAATGGGGGGATTTATAACGGTGGCGCAGTGTGAGCGCATGCACAGCGTGCTAGGGAAATGGGGGGATTTATAACGGTGGCGCAGTGTGAGCGCATGCACAGCGTGCTAGGGAAATGGGGATTTATAACGGTGGCGCAGTGTGAGCGCATGCACAGCGTGCTAGGGAAATGGGATATATATAACGGTGGCGCAGTGTGAGCGCATGCACAGCGTGCTAGGGCAATGGGGGGATTTATAACGGTGACGCAGTGTGAGCGCATGCACAGCGTGCTAGGGAAATGGGGGGATTTATAACGGCGGCGCAGTGTGAGCGCATGTGCAGCGTGCTAGGGAAATGGGGGGATTTATAACGGTGGCGCAGTGTGAGCGCATGCACAGCGTGCTAGGGAAATGGGGGGATTTATAACGGTGGCGCAGTGTGAGCGCATGCACAGCGTGCTAGGGAAATGGGGATTTATAACGGTGGCGCAGTGTGAGCGCATGCACAGCGTGCTAGGGAAATGGGATATATATAACGGTGGCGCAGTGTGAGCGCATGCACAGCGTGCTAGGGCAATGGGGGGATTTATAACGGTGACGCAGTGTGAGCGCATGCACAGCGTGCTAGGGAAATGGGGGGATTTATAACGGTGGCGCAGTGTGAGCGCATGCGCAGCGTGCTAGGGAAATGGGGGGATTTATAACAGTGACGCAGTGTGAGCGCATGCACAGCGTGCTAGGGAAATGGGGGGATTTATAACGGTGGCGCAGTGTGAGCGCATGCACAGCATGCTAGGGAAATGGGGATTTTTAACGGTGACGCAGTGTGAGCGCATGCACAGCGTGCTAGGGAAATGGGGGGATTTATAACAGTGGCGCAGTGTGAGCGCATGCACAGCGTGCTAGGGAAATGGGGGGATTTATAACGGCGCAGTGTGAGCGCATGCACAGCGTGCTAGGGCAATGGGGGGATTTATAACGGTGGCGCAGTGTGAGCGCATGCACAGCGTGCTAGGGAAATGGGGGGATTTATAACGGCGCAGTGTAAGCGCATGCACAGCGTGCTAGGGAAATGGGGATTTATAACGGTGGCGCAGTGTGAGCGCATGCACAGCGTGCTAGGGAAATGGGGGGATTTATAACGTTGGCGCAGTGTGAGCGCATGCACAGCGTGCTAGGGAAATGGGGATTTATAACGGTGGCGCAGTGTGAGCGCATGCGCAGCGTGCTAGGGAAATGGGGGATTTATAACGGTGGCGCAGTGTGAGCGCATGCACAGCGTGCTAGGGAAATGGGGGGATTTATACCGCTGGCGCAGTGCGAAGGCATGTCAATGCGTAACACTAACTGCCCGGGCCAGTTCCCAACTTCAGGGCTGCTGCGGCACTCTGCACCAGTGCAACCTGCTGAGAAAAGAAAAAGGTGCAGAAATGCGCCTAATATTGCGCGGAAAATCTCTGCCACCTCGTGGATGATGGAGCCACATTTCCAGGTGCAGTAATTGGGGTGGGCAGTGGCAGAAAGGACACTAGTATCAGTAAGGACAGTATCAGACAGGGAGGGGGTAGTATCGGAATGGGGCAATATCAAAGGGGGACGATGGTGTGGAGGGGGGCAGTATCAAGGAGAGGGATAGTATCAGGGCAGTGGGATAGTATCAGAGTGGGGTGGGTAGTGTCAGAGAGGGAGTGATAGTGTTAGGGAGGGGTGGGATAATGTCAAGGAGGGGGGTTAGTATGAGGGAGGGGGATTAGTGTCAGGGAGGGGGCATAGTGTCCGGTTGCAGTGGGATAGTATCAGGGAGAGGGTTAGTGTCAGGGAGGGCGTTAGTGTCAGGTAGGGGTGGGATAGTGTCAGGGAGGGAGTTAGTGTCAGGTAGGTGTGAGATAGTATGAGGGAGGGGAAATTAGTGTCAGGTAGGGGTGGTATAGTGTCAGGGAGGGGAAATTAGTGTCAGGTAGGGGTGGGATAGTGTCAGGGAGGGGGTTAGTGTCAGGTAGGGGTGGGATAGTGTCAGGGAGGGGAAATTAGTGTCAGGTAGGGGTGGTATAGTGTCAGGGAGGGGAAATTAGTGTCAGGTAGGGGTGGGATAGTGTCAGGGAGGGGGTTAGTGTCAGGGAGGGCGTTAGTGTCAGGTAGGGGTGGGATAGTGTCAGGGAGGGAGTTAGTGTCAGGTAGGTGTGAGATAGTATGAGGGAGGGGAAATTAGTGTCAGGTAGGGGTGGGATAGTGTCAGGGAGGGGGTTAGTGTCAGGTAGGGGTGGGATAGTGTCAGGGAGGGGGTTAGTGTCAGGTAGGGGTGGGATAGTATGAGGGAAGGGAAATTAGTGTCAGGTAGGGGTGGGATAGTGTCAGTGGGCGATAGTATAAGGGAGGGGGATTAGTGTCAGGTGGGGTAAGATAGTATGAGGGAGGAAAAATTAGTGTCAGGGAGGGGGGATTTGTGTCAGTGGGGGATAGCATGAGGGAGGGGGGATTGTTGTCAGGTAGGGGTGGGATAGTATGAGGAAGGGGGGATTAGTGTCATGGAGGGGGGATAGTATGAGGGAGGGGGGATTGTTGTCAGGTAGGGGTGGGATAGTATGAGGAAGGGGGGATTAGTGTCATGGAGGGGGGATAGTATGAGGGAGGGGGGATTTGTGTCAGTGGGGGATAGTATGAGGGAGGGGGGATTGTTGTCAGGTAGGGGTGGGATAGTATGAAGAAGGGGGTATTAGTGTCATGGAGGGGGGATAGTATGAGGGAGGGGGGATTAGTGTCAGGGAGGGGGGATAGTATGAGGGAGGGGGGATTAGTGTCATGGAGGGGGGGATAGTATGAGGGAGGGGGGGTTAGTGTCATGGAGGGGGGGTTAGTGTCAGGGAGGGGGGATAGTAGGGAGGGGAGGAAGCAGTAGCAGATCAGCTGAGGGAAGAGGAGGAGAGGGAGAGAGAGGGGCGGAGCTGGAGCAGTTGGAGGCGGAGCTCGACCCGTCAGTCAGCCCGTGTCGCACCCACACACCCAGCTCGGGTCACCATGGTTGGCGGCGGGCGGAGGGGCTGCGGCATGCGCTCGGTGGTGGGGGGCTTCCTGGTGCGGCGGGGGCTCCGCGGAGACCCCCTGCTGAGGGCGGACTTCCAGCGGCGGCGGCTGCAGGCCTGCACCAACCTGTACCGGAAGGACCTGCTCGGCCACTTCGGCTGTGTCAACGCCATCGAGTTCTCCAACCACGGCGGCGGCATGCTGGTGTCAGGCAAGTCACAGCACCTTCAGCCAGCCAGAACGGCTCTAGGGCATTGGCTGAGCATTGTGGGAAATGCAGTGCAAAGTATTAGCCATTACTATAGAGCTGGCTGAGCATTGTGGGAAACGTAGTCCATGACAACTAGTGTGCTACATGGAAGCCATTACTATAGAGCTGGCTGAGCATTGTGGGAAACGTAGTCCATGACAACTAGTGTGCTAAATGGAAGCCATTACTATAGAGCTGGCTGAGCATTGTGGGAAACGTAGTCCATGACAACTAGTGTGCTAAATGGAAGCCATTACTATAGAGCTGGCTGAGCATTGTGGGAAACGTAGTCCATGACAACTAGTGTGCTAAATGGAAGCCATTACTATAGAGCTGGCTGAGCATTGTGGGAAACGTAGTCCATGACAACTAGTGTGCTACATGGAAGCCATTACTATAGAGCTGGCTGAGCATTGTGGGAAACGTAGTCCATGACAACTAGTGTGCTAAATGGAAGCCATTACTATAGAGCTGGCTGAGCATTGTGGGAAACGTAGTCCATGACAACTAGTGTGCTAAATGGAAGCCATTACTATAGAGCTGGCTGAGCATTGTGGGAAACGTAGTCCATGACAACTAGTGTGCTAAATGGAAGCCATTACTATAGAGCTGGCTGAGCATTGTGGGAAACGTAGTCCATGACAACTAGTGTGCTACATGGAAGCCATTACTATAGAGCTGGCTGAGCATTGTGGGAAACGTAGTCCATGACAACTAGTGTGCTAAATGGAAGCCATTACTATAGAGCTGGCTGAGCATTGTGGGAAACGTAGTCCATGACAACTAGTGTGCTAAATGGAAGCCATTACTATAGAGCTGGCTGAGCATTGTGGGAAACGTAGTCCATGACAACTAGTGTGCTAAATGGAAGCCATTACTATAGAGCTGGCTGAGCATTGTGGGAAACGTAGTCCATGACAACTAGTGTGCTACATGGAAGCCATTACTATAGAGCTGGCTGAGCATTGTGGGAAACGTAGTCCATGACAACTAGTGTGCTAAATGGAAGCCATTACTATAGAGCTGGCTGAGCATTGTGGGAAACGTAGTCCATGACAACTAGTGTGCTAAATGGAAGCCATTACTATAGAGCTGGCTGAGCATTGTGGGAAACGTAGTCCATGACAACTAGTGTGCTAAATGGAAGCCATTACTATAGAGCTGGCTGAGCATTGTGGGAAACGTAGTCCATGACAACTAGTGTGCTACATGGAAGCCATTACTATAGAGCTGGCTGAGCATTGTGGGAAACGTAGTCCATGACAACTAGTGTGCTAAATGGAAGCCATTACTATAGAGCTGGCTGAGCATTGTGGGAAACGTAGTCCATGACAACTAGTGTGCTAAATGGAAGCCATTACTATAGAGCTGGCTGAGCATTGTGGGAAACGTAGTCCATGACAACTAGTGTGCTAAATGGAAGCCATTACTATAGAGCTGGCTGAGCATTGGGCGAAACGTAGTCCATGACAACTAGTGTGCTAAATGGAAGCCATTACTATAGAGCTGGCTGAGCATTGTTGGAAACGTAGTCCATGACAACTAGTGTGCTAAATGGAAGCCATTACTATAGAGCTGGCTGAGCATTGTGGGAAACGTAGTCCATGACAACTAGTGTGCTACATGGAAGCCATTACTATAGAGCTGGCTGAGCATTGTGGGAAACGTAGTCCATGACTACTAGTGTGCTAAATGGAAGCCATTACTATAGAGCTGGCTGAGCATTGTGGGAAACGTAGTCCATGACAACTAGTGTGCTAAATGGAAGCCATTACTATAGAGCTGGCTGAGCATTGTGGGAAACGTAGTCCATGACAACTAGTGTGCTACATGGAAGCCATTACTATAGAGCTGGCTGAGCATTGTGGGAAACGTAGTCCATGACAACTAGTGTGCTAAATGGAAGCCATTACTATAGAGCTGGCTGAGGATTGTGGGAAACGTAGTCCATGACAACTAGTGTGCTAAATGGAAGCCATTACTATAGAGCTGGCTGAGGATTGTGGGAAACGTAGTCCATGACAACTAGTGTGCTAAATGGAAGCCATTACTATAGAGCTGGCTGAGCATTGTGGGAAACGTAGTCCATGACAACTAGTGTGCTAAATGGAAGCCATTACTATAGAGCTGGCTGAGGATTGTGGGAAACGTAGTCCATGACAACTAGTGTGCTAAATGGAAGCCATTACTATAGAGCTGGCTGAGCATTGTGGGAAACGTAGTCCATGACAACTAGTGTGCTAAATGGAAGCCATTACTATAGAGCTGGCTGAGGATTGTGGGAAACGTAGTCCATGACAACTAGTGTGCTAAATGGAAGCCATTACTATAGAGCTGGCTGAGCATTGTGGGAAACGTAGTCCATGACAACTAGTGTGCTAAATGGAAGCCATTACTATAGAGCTGGCTGAGCATTGTGGGAAACGTAGTCCATGACAACTAGTGTGCTAAATGGAAGCCATTACTATAGAGCTGGCTGAGCATTGTGGGAAACGTAGTCCATGACAACTAGTGTGCTAAATGGAAGCCATTACTATAGAGCTGGCTGAGCATTGTGGGAAACGTAGTCCATGACAACTAGTGTGCTAAATGGAAGCCATTACTATAGAGCTGGCTGAGCATTGTGGGAAACGTAGTCCATGACAACTAGTGTGCTAAATGGAAGCCATTACTATAGAGCTGGCTGAGCATTGTGGGAAACGTAGTCCATGACAACTAGTGTGCTAAATGGAAGCCATTACTATAGAGCTGGCTGAGCATTGTGGGAAACGTAGTCCATGACAACTAGTGTGCTAAATGGAAGCCATTACTATAGAGCTGGCTGAAGATTGTGGGAAACGTAGTCCATGACAACTAGTGTGCTAAATGGAAGCCATTACTATAGAGCTGGCTGAGCATTGTGGGAAACGTAGTCCATGACAACTAGTGTGCTAAATGGAAGCCATTACTATAGAGCTGGCTGAGCATTGTGGGAAACGTAGTCCATGACAACTAGTGTGCTAAATGGAAGCCAATACTCTAGAGCTGGCTGAGCATTGTGGGAAATGTAGTCCATGACAACTAGTGTGCTACATGGTAGCTATTACTGTAGAGCTGGCTGAGCATTGTTCGAAATGTAGTCCTTGACAACTAGTGTGCTAAATGGAAGCCATTACTATAGAGCTGGCTGAGCATTGTGGGAAACGTAGTCCATGACAACTAGTGTGCTAAATGGAAGCCAATACTCTAGAGCTGGCTGAGCATTGTGGGAAATGTAGTCCATGACAACTAGTGTGCTAAATGGTAGCCATTACTGTAGAGCTGGCTGAGCATTGTTCGAAATGTAGTCCTTGACAGCCGGAGTACTAAATAGTACTAAATATTAGCCATTACTATGAGAAAGCTGGCTGAGCATTGTGGGAAATGTTGTCCATGACAACTAGTGTGCTAAATGGTATCTATTACTGTAGAGCTTGCTGAGCATAGTTCGAAGTGTAGTCCTTGACAGCTGGAGTACTAAATGTTATCCATTACTACGAGAAGGCTGGCTGAGCATTGTGGGAAATGTAGTCCATGACAGTCGGAGTGCTAAATGGTAGCAATTACTACTTTAGAGCTGGCTGAGAATTGTGGGTAATGTAGTCCATGACAACAGGCGTGCTAAATGTTGGCCATTACTATGGAACTAACAACGTAATAGATTCATATCCGCACCAAGGGAAGGAATAGGTGCCGAGGTACCGAGATGTCACCCAAGATCCATAAAGAAAATGCGAGACGAAGCACTCAATACAAAGTGGAGGTTTATTCAAACACAGGCGACGTTTCAACCCTCGCAGGGTTTTTTCAAGCCTCTATTACTATGGAACTGGCTAAACATTGTGGGAAATGTAGTCCATGATAGCGGGACTGCTAAATGACAGCCATTACTTTAGAGCTGGCTGAGCATTGTGGGATATGCAGTCCATGACCGCATGAGTGGTAAATGGCAGCAATTACTATACAGTTGGCTGAGCATTGTGGGAAATGTAGTCCATGACCGTGCTGATATGCCAAATGGTAGCTATTACTGTAGAGCTGGCTGAGCATTGTGGGAAGTGTAGTCCATGACAGTGGGAGTGCCAAATGTTGTCATTACTATAGAGCTGGCTTGGCGTCATGGTACATTCACACCTTCAGCAACTGAATTGCCAGGGGTCACTGTATTGACCCCTTAATGTCCCATGTTTTGTAACTGCCTGTGCTATATATATATATATGTACGTATGTATGTATGTATGTATGTATATATATATGTATATATATATAAATGTGACATAGCCTGTAAACACAATGTAAAAAGTTAGGAGCCAGCAGTAGGGATTTTAGGAGCCATGTTTCCTGGGATTTGTTAGGCCCTGAGCATAGAGGGCTATGCATGTTAGTATAGGCAGTAATATTTATTTAGTGCTTGTTGATCCAAGGAGGAATCTGATGGCCATTGGAAGTCAAGAAGGATTTTTTTTTTTTCGCGCAATTCGAAATTGCTGGAGGGGTTTTTATTTGCCTTCTTTTGGATCAACAGCGAAAAACATGGGATGGTAAAAGGGTTGCACTTGATGGACTCAAGTCTTTTTTCAACCTAAACTACTATGTAACTACCTGCTCTGTAACTAGACTTCCCTCTGCGATCCATTCACCCAGGCCATTCCAGCTAGTGATACGTTGATGTCATTCACAGAGCTGCCCCTCGACTTCCGTTGGGTTAAATGTTTTAGCTCTCCGGCCTCTGACTTCGTATTTCTGAAGTGGTGTCTGTGTTGCAGGAGGAGATGACCGACGCGTTTTACTGTGGCACATGGAAGAGGCCATTCACTCCAGTGCCAAACCCATTCAGCTGAAAGGCGAGCATCATTCCAACATCTTCTGCCTGGCTTTTAACAGCGGCAACACCAAGGTGTTCTCTGGAGGTAAGTACTCGCTCCGTGTGATCGGTAGGTATAGGGTAGAGGGATTATTTAATGGCACGACTTGTAGGATGTTGGAACACATTATACCATATGATTCCTTTATATGCTATATCAAGACAGGGCTTAACAAACACCAGGAGCCCAGGGAGCACTGGCTACTAAAATTGTTTTATCTACAACTCTCTGGAAGAACTATTTCTTTAGCTCCTAAAACTAACCAGACTGGCTCCTGGATTGGTCCGGTTGATTCCTGAAGTCTGTAAACATTTGCCAACCCCTGCCATAAGCCCATTTTAAAGTACAGCTGGCGGCAAAGATAAAGATCTGTGCCATTGGAACAAGTGTAGGCATTGAAAATAGAAATGCTTTAATAAAAGAATACGTATGAAGTACCTTATTGAGCCCTATGTGCCTGTATTGCTCTATCTGACATGACACCCAGCATGCATCTGCAGCATCACTGTTGGTTACTGAGAAGCCAGTCAATTTTACTATGTAACACTGACATATGTGAAAACTGGTTGGTGCAAGGGAAATTATAGAGAGGGAAGGAGAGCAGGAATGAGCAGGGTGGGTGATATTATAGGAAGGGAAGGAGATCAGGAATGAGCAGGGTGGGTGATATTATAGGAAGGGAAGGAGATCAGGAATGAGCAGGGTGGGTGATATTATAGGAAGGGAAGGAGAACAGGAATGAGCAGGGTGATGATATAGGAAGGGAAGGAGAGAAGGAATGAGCAGGGTGATGATATTATAGGAAGGGAAGGAGAGCAGGAATGAGCAGGGTGGGTGATATTATAGGAAGGGAAGGAGAGCAGGGATGAGCAGGGAGGGTGATATTATAGGAAGGGAAGGAGAGCAGGAATGAGCAGGATGATATTATAGGAAGGGAAGGAGAGCAGGAATGAGCAGGGTGATGATATTATAGGAAGGGAAGGAGAGCAGGAATGAGCAGGGTGATGATATAGGAAGGGAAGGAGAGCAGGAATGAGCAGGGTGATGATATTATAGGAAGGGAAGGAGAGCAGGGATGAGCAGGGTGATGATATAGGAAGGGAAGGAGAGAAGGAATGAGCAGGGTGATGATATTATAGGAAGGGAAGGAGAGCAGGAATGAGCAGGGTGATGATATTATAGGAAGGGAAGGAGAGAAGGAATGAGCAGGGTGATGATATTATAGGAAGGGAAGGAGAGCAGGAATGAGCAGGGTGATGATATTATAGGAAGGGAAGGAGAGCAGGAATGAGCAGGGCGATGATATTATAGTAAGGGAAGGAGAGCAGGAATGAGCAGGGTGATATTATAGGAAGGGAAGGAGAGCAGGAATGAGCAGGGTGATGATATTATAGGAAGGGAAGGAGAGCAGGAATGAGCACGGTGATGATATTATAGGAAGTGAAGGAGAGCAGGAATGAGCAGGGCGATGATATAGGAAGGGAAGGAGAGCAGGAATGAGCAGGGTGAGGATATTATACGAAGGGAAGGAGAGCAGGAATGAGCAGGTGATTATATTATTGAAAGGGAAGGAGAGCAGGAATGAGCAGGTGATTATAGTATTGAAAGGGAAGGAGAGCAGGAATGAGCAGGGTGGATGATATTATAGGAAGGGAAGGAGAGCAGGAATGAGCAGGGTGATGATATTATAGGAAGGGAAGGAGAACAGGAATGAGCAGGGAGGGTGATATTATAGGAAGGGAAGGAGAGCAGGAATGAGAAGGGTGATGATATTATAGGAAGGGAAGGAGAGCGGGAATGAGCAGGGTGGGTGATATAGGAAGGGAAGGAGAGCAGGAAAGAGCAGGGTGATATAGGAAGGGAAGGAGAGCAGGAAAGAGCAGGGTGATGAAATTATAGGAAGGGAAGGAGATCAGGAATGAGCAGGGTGATGATATTATAGGAAGGGAAGGAGATCAGGAATGAGCAGGGTGATGATATTATAGAGAGGGAAGGAGAGAAGGAATGAGCAGGGTGGGTGATATTATAGGAAGGGAAGGAGAGCAGGAATAAACAGGGTGATATTATAGGAAGGGAAGGAGAGCAGGGATGAGCAGGGTGATATTGTAGGAAGGGAAGGAGAGCAGAAATGAGCAGGGTGATGATATTATAGGAAGGGAAGGAGAGAAGGAATGAGCAGGGTGATGATATTATAGGAAGGGAAGGAGAGCAGGAATAAGCAGGGTGATGATATAGGAAGGGAAGGAGAGAAGGAATGAGCAGGGCGATGATATTATAGTAAGGGAAGGAGAGCAGGAATGAGCAGGGTGATGATATTATAGGAAGGGAAGGAGAGCAGGAATGAGCAGGGTGATGATATTATAGGAAGGGAAGGAGAGCAGGAATGAGCACGGTGATGATATTATAGGAAGTGAAGGAGAGCAGGGCGATGATATAGGAAGGGAAGGAGAGCAGGAATGAGCAGGGTGAGGATATTATACGAAGGGAAGGAGAGCAGGAATGAGCAGGTGATTATATTATTGAAAGGGAAGGAGAGCAGGAATGAGCAGGTGATTATAGTATTGAAAGGGAAGGAGAGCAGGAATGAGCAGGGTGGATGATATTATAGGAAGGGAAGGAGAGCAGGAATGAGCAGGGTGATGATATTATAGGAAGGGAAGGAGAACAGGAATGAGCAGGGAGGGTGATATTATAGGAAGGGAAGGAGAGCAGGAATGAGAAGGGTGATGATATTATAGGAAGGGAAGGAGAGCGGGAATGAGCAGGGTGGGTGATATAGGAAGGGAAGGAGAGCAGGAAAGAGCAGGGTGATATAGGAAGGGAAGGAGAGCAGGAAAGAGCAGGGTGATGAAATTATAGGAAGGGAAGGAGATCAGGAATGAGCAGGGTGATGATATTATAGGAAGGGAAGGAGATCAGGAATGAGCAGGGTGATGATATTATAGAGAGGGAAGGAGAGAAGGAATGAGCAGGGTGGGTGATATTATAGGAAGGGAAGGAGAGCAGGAATAAACAGGGTGATGATATTATAGGAAGGGAAGGAGAGCAGGGATGAGCAGGGTGATATTGTAGGAAGGGAAGGAGAGCAGAAATGAGCAGGGTGATGATATTATAGGAAGGGAAGGAGAGAAGGAATGAGCAGGGTGATGATATTATAGGAAGGGAAGGAGAGCAGGAATAAGCAGGGTGATGATATAGGAAGGGAAGGAGAGAAGGAATGAGCAGGGTGATGATATAGGTAAGGGAAGGAGAGCAGGAAAGAGCAGGGTGATGATATTATAGGAAGGGAAGGAGAGCAGGAATAAGCAGGGTGATGATATTATAGGAAGGGAAGGAGATCAGGAATGAGCAGGGTGATGATATTATAGGAAGGGAAGGAGATCAGGAATGAGCAGGGTGATGATATTATAGGAAGGGAAGGAGATCAGGAATGAGCAGGGTGATGATATTATAGGAAGGGAAGGAGATCAGGAATGAGCAGGGTGATGATATTATAGGAAGGGAAGGAGATCAGGAATGAGCAGGGTGATGATATTATAGAGAGGGAAGGAGAGAAGGAATGAGCAGGGTGAGTGATATTATAGGAAGGGAAGGAGAACAGGAATAAGCAGGGTGATGATATTATAGGAAGGGAAGGAGAGCAGGAATGAGCAGGGTGATGATATTATAGGAAGGGAAGGAGAGCAGGAATGAGCAGGGTGATATAGTAAGGGAAGGAGAGCAGAAATGAGCAGGGTGATGATATTATAGGAAGGGAAGGAGAGAAGGAATGAGCAGGGTGATATTATAGGAAGGGAAGGAGAGCAGGAATGAGCAGGGAGGCTGATATTATACGAAGGGAAGGAGAACAGGAATGTGCAGGGTGAGGGTATTATAGGAAGGGAAGGAGAGCAGGAATGAGTAGGGTGATGATATTATAGGAAGGGAAGGAGAGCAGGAATGAGCATTGAGGGTGATATTGCCGAGCAGACAAATGCCTGAAATGAGCAGGGACACTTTGAGATCTTAGTCTTGCATTTTTGAGTATCCCCTTTTAATGTATCACAGTACCATTAGGTGCAGTAAATACTTGTTTTCTAAAACACCTTTCATTTGCTTTACAGGAAATGACGAACAAGTAATCCTTCACGATGTAGAAAGGTAGGTAGTACTTGTGTTGCCCGGATCCGCACGGCATGTAAGTCAGGATGTTTCAATACGTTGCTAACCCTGTCATTCTGCCCAGCGGTGAGACGTTGGATGTGTTCGCTCATGAAGAGGCAGTGTACGGCTTGTCTGTCAGTCCGGTGAATGATAACGTGTTTGCTAGTTCATCGGATGATGGACGGGTTCTCATATGGGACATCCGAGAGTCTCAACAAGGGGGTGAGTAGAAAACATGACCTGGGTACTTTAGAGGAGCCTTTACAGTCTTTTACAAAGGATTTAATGGACGCCTGTTTAAGTGAGAGATTGCGTCAAGTGTAGGCATTTAAAGCAGAAATACTTTAACCTGTTTGGCCCCACGCATGTTTTCAAAAAAATTACCTTACTGTGTTGTCTATTCTTGTATTTGCTCTGTCAGGGGGGCGGAAACACCTTGGGTCAGAACTTCATTCCACTGACTCAAGATTCTAAACAACATGTCCGCCCCCTGATAGAACTACACAGAGCAAAGATTCTAAACAACATGTCCACCCCCTGATAGAACTACACAGAGCAAAGATTCTAAACAACATGTCCGCCCCCTGATAGAACTACACAGAGCAAAGATTCTAAACAACATGTCCGCCCCCTGATGGAGCTATACAGAGGAAAGATTCAAAATGACACGTTTGCCCCCTGATAGAGCAATAAAGAGCAAAGATTCTAAACGACATGTCTGCCCCCTGATAGAGCTATACAGAGCAAAGATTCTAAACAACATGTCCGCCCCCGATAGAGCTTTACAGAGCAAAGATTCTAAACAACATGTCCGCCCCTGATAGAGCTATACAGAGCAAAGATTCTAAACAACATGTCCGCCCCCTGATAGAAAAGAGGGCTCAGTAAGGAAATTTATTTGTGTTCTTTCATGAAATCATTTCTGTTTAAAATGTCTACACAGGATAAAATCTTTCAATTAAACAGAACATTTTTTTTTTTTTTGCTGGCAGTTTTAGGATTTTAAGGACTTGTACCTTTTGCCATGAATTTTAATTCAAGAGCAATAACCATTAATAAACTACCCATTAACTGACTTGTTTGCTTTTTACACAATCTCTTTATATTTTTTTGCACTGGTTTAATGTCACCAAATTATTATTTTTATTACAACATTTGCTTCTTTAAACATTGTTCATACTGTGAATGTAGAATAAAGAAAGACTAAGAAGATAGGATCTAGGGGGCAAAGCCAGTGGAGCACATGAATGTTTTCCAGGTGCTCCCAGTTTATCACAAATAAAACAAATACTTTTGCTGAGACACCATCCAAATTAGGACGCCTCACAGCTGAAACCTTATCAGAGACAGTAAGTCACCCAGAAAAAACAAACAAAATACACCCAGTATCACCACTTTACTGGTACAGGGGTCTATACCGACCGGCTGCTCCCGCTAGAAACTCAAGTGATGACCCTAAGAATGAGCAGCCGGACTCCCAGTCAAAACAACCTCAATAGTTGAAGCACACCTGAACTAAAGGGGACATTGACACTCTGGCGATGAGCTGGCAGTCACATCTCAGTACGGAGCTCAGCGGAGTAAGAGATAACATACTCACACTTGCAAAATAAAGTACCTGTGCTGAAGACTTCTTCTTTTTTTTTTTTTTTTTCTTCTTTCTTTTTTATTTCATATAAACATAAATAATCAGGGGTGAGTCAGAACCTATAGTATTTTACATACGGAGACTTCTAATAATGAGGTGCAGGCTACCACATGGAATTTATTGACTCCTAAACCTACAGATGGCCATCATGGACTCTCATCATGTTGAACCCTATGGCATGTCAGAGGGAGTCTGGCCCTCTGCCCCTACTCGGCCAGGCTGTTCGCCACAAGTCAAGAGGCCAACACTTTTTTGACAGCCCATTAGCCCCCTTGTGCATTTCGACATTGGCTCTGCCAGTACGCCTTCCCTTAGGATACTACCTCTTTTCTCTTTTTTTTTTTTTTTTTTTAAATCCCTTCCCTAATTTTGGTCCCTTTCCCTTCTTTCTTCCCCTGTTCTCCACCTCCTTTAATTTCCTCTGAAATTACAATTTAATATTATCCCTATTCTGTTCAAGTACGGTCATCCTAGTTTATTTATATCACACTTGTACACCCACATACTGATGGGTTTTTGAATATTTTCACCCTGCAGTCATTGACACATTGTTTGTTTATCTTTGGTTTATTAATATCATACCGTGGTGACTTATGACTTCACCTGTGGTTTGATATGCAAATTAACTAGTTTCCAATGGGAAATGTGTCATTTGTATATCAAGCAGTAAGTACAGATTATTTTTTATTCTCTATACTCACCCTACATGCAATGTTTCGCTGACAGAGTAAGTCGGGTAACATTCGGAGACTGGTTCTGCCTGTCCCTGCTTGTGGGCGTGGTCTGTTTAAAGTCCTCTCTTATTGGTCTGAGAGTCTGGCACACAAGTACTCATGCCTGCACCTCATTGGCTACATCACATGGGCTTGGGAAAAGATTCAGTAAATAGCGCGCAGGGGTTACCGAGAATACCGAGCATGACTGGCAGCATAGACAGCGCTCTGTAATTAAGTGCTTCTCTGTCATGCCAACACCCTCAGAGATCCGGGGGACAAATCATTTTTACTTGCTTTCTCTCATTTTCTATGATTTAAACCAAGAAATGATTTGCGTTTAACCATAGCAATTGCTTTAATAATAATTTTAACATTGAGGTTATATATAAAGGTCAGGAGTGGGACAAAGCTCTACGTGTTCCAGTTTCCATGGAAACCAGTGGAATGTTCCACTTTTAAATATTTGCCCCAGAATATACCATTATACTTCTCCCCCCCCCCCCCCCCCCCCCCCCCCCCGCCCCCAAATCTGGTTTTACAGACAGTTGGCAGTAACACCACAAATACTGGCTAAATCACTGTATCGTGTTCATATTTCTTCTGTTATTCTTTTTTTTTTTTTTTTAAATTTGGCACACCAGACGAGGGTGGGCAGATCTTTCCCTGCGGTGTCAGTACTGCTGGCTGCGTTCTTGTTTTGTGATACCCAGCTCTACAAGTCAAGGCTGCTCCCTCACCCCAACCCGTGTGATGTCCCCAAGCTCTCACTATGTAAATCTCTCATACACGTTCAGCGGTTTCTGGGATGCCCTGAAATCATTGCATTGTTCCATATGCTGTGAGCATTCTGCTGCATAGACGTTGAAGGGAGGTTCCTGGGGTAGAATTCTAAAAGTGATGTCATCAGCAGGAACATTCCATTGGTTTCCATGGTGATTCTGGGGCAAAGTTCTAAAAGTGATGTCATCAGCAGGAACATTCCATTGGTTTCCATGGTGATTGCACCAAATGTACCCTCATACAGAACCCCCGTACTGCAGCTTGTGAATGCAGAGCAGGCTAATCCTCGATGTCTGTCTTGTTTGCGCCCTCAGATCCATTTTGTTTGGCTCATTACCCATCCGCCTTTCACAGTGTCATGTTTAATCCAGTGGAACCGCGACTGTTGGCGACCGCCAATTCCAAGGAGGGAGTCGGACTTTGGGATATCAGGAAGCCTCACAGGTGAGTGAATCACGCAATGTGACGGTGGATTTAGAAGGGTTCCCCTCAAAAGACAACTGTAGCAAAAAGTTCTGTTTAATTGAAAGATTTGATCAAGTGTAGATGATTTAGGAAGAAATAATTTGATGAAAGGATACAAATACTTGAGCCTACTTTACTCCATAGGTGGACATTTTATTTTGAATCTTGAGTCAGATGAAGAAAGATGATTATAAGTTATACAGAGTAAAGATTAAAAACAACATGTCTGCCCTGTGATACAACTATGCAGAGCAAAGATTCTAAACATGTCTTCCCCGTGATAGCTATGCAGAGCAAAGATTCTAAACAACATGTCTGCCCCGATAGAGCTATACAGAGCAAAAATTCCAAACATGTCCGCCCATGATAGAGCTATGCAGAGGAAAGATTCGAAACAGCATTTCCGCCCCTGATAGAGCTATACAGAGCAAAGATTCTAAACAACATGTCTGACCCCTGATAGAGCTATACAGAGCAAAGATTCTAAACATGTCTTCCCCGTGATAGCTATGCAGAGCAAAGATTCTAAACAACATGCCTGCCCCCTGATAGAGCTATACAGAGCAAAGATTCTAAACAACATGTCTGCCCCTTTATAGAGCTATACAGAGCAAAGATTCTAAACAACATGTCCGCCCCTGATAGAGCTATACAGAGCAAAGATTCTAAACAACATGTCCGCTCCTGATAGAGCTATACAGAGCAAAGATTCTAAACAACATGTCCGCCCCTGATAGAGCTATACAGAGCAAAGATTCTAAGCAACATGTCCGCTCCTGATAGAGCTATACAGAGCAAATATTTTAAACAACATGTCCGCCCACTGATAAAGCTATACAGAGCAAAGATTCTAAACAACATGTCCACACCCTGATAGAGCTATACAGAGCAAAGATTCTAAACAACATGTCTGCCCCTTTATAGAGCTATACAGAGCAAAGATTCTAAACATGTCTGCCCTGTGATAGAGCTATACAGAGTAAAGATGACTATATATAAAGCGTTATATAAAATATCTACACTTGATGCAATCTTTCAGTTAAACAGAACTTAGTTTTTTGCTAAAGTTGTACTATAGAGCTCTGCCCCCTACAATGACACAATTTGCTGCACCCCAAAATATTACCAAATCACTGCCAGTCCGGAGCACACCAGTCACTCAGAGGCACGATGTATCTCGTGTACTTCCGGGGGGTTTATGTGCTTTGAACTACTCGAGTTACATCCTACGGCCGCTAGGTGGCGTTTCATGCTTGCTCCATGAATAGGAAGTGTTTTCTATCTTGCACTTGTTTCTCTTGTAATCTTGGATCCGGTGCTGTCAGTGGCAGGTCCGGACACGAGAGAGTGCCGTTCCAGACTTTGCAGGGTGCACATTCTTCAGATTGCTGGCTTTCATGGGAAATCTTGTCTTTTCTGTTGAGACAGAGACACTCTAGGGATCACTGAGCCTCAGGGGTAATAGAAGTTTTGCGCTGACATCTAGTTCTGCTTTCATTTGTTTATTTAGAAAGGTGTTCAATGTCCTATTGTCGGGGGGGGGGGCGGTCTGACTGCAAGATTAAGGCCCCGTAATCAATGTGATTTATCTAAAAGCTAAATACTATTTAACCATTACATACCCTTAGTAATGAAAGAAAATTACTTTTTTTTTTTACATTCAACGTAACAGGAAAAATAAGGTATATTTAAAGCCCGACGCAAAGAATTATTCCCATTGTTTAGATACTTGCCCCCTCTTAACCACGCTTTCAATTCCATTATCGGAGTAGGATAAGAACTACTGACCATGTAAAATATCAATCTGTGTCATCCCTGTAATAAATGTATTGGAAAATGAAATAAACTTTATTAAACTATAGCATGTAGTATAGTTTGACAGCGACTCTCTGGCCAGTATTGGTTGGGGACAAATGAAACGTTCTCCATGCAATACTTAGCTTTTTGCCCCTAAGGTCATACAAGGCATGTGAATGTCAGAAGTAGGGGGCGGTTTGACAGAGCATGTTCGTGCATTCCAGAGATGAGGGGGGAGCAGGGGGGGGGGGGGGTGAGATTGTTGAGGGAAGGACTGAAAAAGAGGTGATGAGACAAGAGTTACAGGTAAAGACCAAGGTTGGGAGGGAGTAAATAAGAGCTTAGAGTATGAGATATAAGACCGTATTGGACGGACCAGTATGTGAAAGAAAGTGGTTCTTTCTCAGAAAAAAAAACTACAAAAAAAAAGTGCCTTTCACATTTATTAAAGACATGCACTGCATACAGAACATATGCTAGGTGGTTCTACTTCTTTAATAATCACCGTGAGACCAATACCAGCCTCGTCTTGGACCCGAGAGTGGAAGCTTCATCCATAAAGGTTTATTGCAGGGACTATGTGAAGACAGGCTTGCTTCTCGTGTGATCTGACCTCGCTTCTCTTTCCACAGCTCCTTGTTACGCTACGGTGGAAACCTCTCTCTGCAGAGCGCCATGAGTGTGCGCTTTAACAGCAACGGGACGCAGCTCCTAGCGCTGCGCAGACGCCTGCCTCCCGTCCTGTACGACATCCACTCGCGGCTGCCCATCTTCCAGTTCGATAACCAGGGTTATTTCAACTCCTGCACCATGAAGAGCTGTTGCTTCGCGGGGGACAAAGACCAGGTGAGTGAGGAGGAAGAATAAAAAATAGTAGTAAACCATTGCACAGTTGGCCAAGACTGATGGATGGCTAAACCGCTGGTATTCAGACGAGTGTCGCTGAATAGTCAAACCCATCGATTGAAGATGTCTGTGCTTGACTTTCAGTTAAGTTGCTTTTTAGGGGACTGCGTCCATTTACATATAGTTGGCTGAAATTATATCTTAAAGAGGGACATTTGTCATCAGAAGTGCAGGTTGAGTCCTCGCTCTGATTGGCTGAGCGCATTCTGGCATTGTCACTGTGTGCCTCAGCTGAGAGGCAGCCCTTGGCGGAATCCCACTTCTCTCTGTAAACATACGTCAGGTCTTTAACTTTTGCATATATTACTGAAGTAAACGTTAAACCAAGGTTTAGGGTCACTAGGAAGGGACTGCAGAATGCACCTTAATCCTCTAGTGCGTAACTGTGCCAAACATTTCGGAAACCGAGCCGCTTGTCTGTGAACTGCAACACCAGACAAACACTCTGACACGGTCAGTGGTTTAAAATCCAGTAACATCTGTGCACCTCTCCCATGACGGGAATTCCCAACACCCAGAGCTCGCGTCTTACAGGCCTCAATCCCGACTTAGCCTGCTTGTGGATTACACCGCTCAGAACTCTGGCCTAGATATCCGGGAAGGCCGGCATTATCTGTGCAATGTGTTCTGCCCTGCAAGCTGGTTTGTGAGCGCTTCATGTACTTTGCAACCCCCTCCGGCAGTCGGGGGGGGGGGGGGGGTCCCTTTAAAATGAAAGCCCTGAAGTTATTGAATTTTACGTGTGGATAGAGAGGTGGAGCAGATCTTCACAGGGTGAACTGCCATTCTCTCTTTGACATAAACCTGGTGTGTTTTTGATCTGCTTCCATGTAAGGGAGCTTTCTGCAAAGTCCTGTTGCCAGACCTCTTCCCCCACCCCTTTTAAATGTTTTCAGCTAAGAAATGTAGCCCCGTGCGATGGAAGTCTTAATCCCTCTTGACATAGAAGGACGAGTTTCAAAGCTACTGTGCACATTCCTTCCAGGCATCTCCCCCTGTGTATGCGCATGCACAGATCTCCATCTGATAGACTGTCTGCCCTGCTTGTGATGTGCAGTTAAAGAGGCGGTAGGTCCCCCCCCCCGTGGAATGTGTGCGCCACATGTGGGAGCCGTGTGTTAAACAGCTGTGCGTTTAGTAAAACGGGCTAACATTTCAGGAAACGGCACCAGCTGTTTCTTGCACTGCAGTTCCCATGATTCACAGATCGTGTTTTGCTCACTAGGAGGTCTGCAGGAATTATGGGAATTGTAGTTTTTAAATTTGCTGTGGAGGTTACGGAGAGAGAGCCGAGCAGAGGTAAACCTAGGGACCTTTAATAAACCTCCTTGCATTGTTAAAGCCTTGTGTGCCTCTGTTTATTACAAATATAAAATATGTATGTGTATCTTGAGGCCATCAAGTTAAGATGTATTAATTAATCTCCAAGCTTTGCTTGTTATGTCTCGTGTGGGATTTGAAAAGTAATTCTCACATAGACATTCTATTTTTTTACACTGAATTCCAGTACCCATGTGAGTGTATTTATACCCCATGTGATGTGATCTGTACACAGATAGACACATTTGCAGTTTTTCCCTCTCCAGATTTATACAATGACTCCTCAGTCTCCCAATCTGTGTCGTCCCCCCTCCAGAGAGAATCTTCACCCCCTCCAGATTCACTGTATTTATGTTATATCCATGTTTGTCTTCAGTTCCCTTGTTTGTGGGATTTTGATTTTTGCTTTGGTGCATCTGGGGTCCTGAAGGAAGTGTCCAAAGAGGCACAAAATTTAAGGAATGTATTGAATGTCGTCCGGTTCCAATCAGTCAGTAATTTCTGGGGCAGATGCTTATGTGTTACTGGATTTTAAACCACTGACCGGATCATAGTATTAAATGTGTGCAGTACTCATGTGCCAATTGTCACGTGCGAGCCATCCAGTCCTGTTACAAGACGTTGCTTTCTTCCTTCGGTTATTGTAACGGATAACTGTGATTAATAGTGTGTGCGGGTGTGTAACACATGGAGAGGGGGGCCTAGTCTACTAGTGCAGGAAGATTATAAGACTAGAGAGGTCCGGTCCTAGGTCATATGGAGAGCAGGGAGAGGTACAGTAGTCAGATGAGTTATATGTTGAAGCTCCATCCTTACAAGTCACTCTGAATGGAAAGTGATCTGTTATATGTCTGCTTTATGTAAAACAGACGCATACTTGTAATTCTTCCAAAAATATTCTCTAGCTATATCCCATTACATGCAGTGGAGGAATCTGACCCATGTCTCCTCTATGTAAGCGGGGTGGGCACCTGCGGCTGTACAGCTGCTGATGAACTACTATGTAAGGCTGAAAAACACTGCCTGTTGCTTTACTGCACTGATGTAATACTGGGGTAAGGTTCTAAAGGCGGACCCATGACCAGGAACATTCTATTTGTTTCCATGGTGACTGTCTTGTGTTTAGAACCTTCCTCCGGATTAGATCTTTAAGCCAACCCGCAATTATTATGTTTTTAATGCTGTGAAATGTATGGACTTATGCAATGTCACCTATTTCTTTTTGTATTTTGCATCTTTTTTTTTTTTTTTTTTTTTTATACTTTTTAAACTGTTTTTGTTTCTTTCAGTATATCCTCTCTGGTTCTGATGATTTCAACCTATACATGTGGAAAATCCCATCCAGCCCTGAGCCAGGTGTGTGATTGTAAAATGTCTATTGCTCCGTTTTGCCTGTGTATATCACCTGCAGGGGAGACCAGTGAAGAACAAATCTGCTGTACCACAGGATGAGGACCTGGCATATTACTGCCGGACTTGGCAAATATTTGTACACTTTAGTAGCCACACGGACCAATTTGGGAGCCGGACCTGGAATTTAAAGAAAAACTGTCGCTAAAACATTTAATTTGTGTTAATTTAGAAGAGCGATGATGGTTTATACAGAAATTCTTTATGAAAAAATACGAATTTATCAGGAGGCAGACATGTTGTTTGGAATCTTGGGTCGGATGAAGGAAGATCTAGCACGAGATTCTAAACACTGCTGCTCCCTGATAGAGCTGCATGGAACAAAGAAGGCTTAATAAATATATTCCTTTTATTAATGTATTCCTACCCTTGAGTTTTCAATGAAACGGTTTTGATTTACTGCATTATAATCCATTACAATGTCAACTGTGTATTTTTAGGCCAGAGCTTAGATCCCTTTAACATCATTATCTATAAACACACCAGGCATAATGGAAGCACACGTGCGCTAATATGACACGAAAGGAAGATATTTTTAGATCACGGTTTGGTTTTAACCCCTTAGTGACTGTTACAAGTCTGCATATTTTTTTTTGTCCTTTTCATCTTTCTTGTTTTGATGTACCCACAAATATTATACACTGTTTTTATTGCCATAAGAAGGGCTTTCATATCATTATTTCCATCATATCTTATAATTAAGTATAAAAATATAATATAATTAAATCAATTTTTTTTAAACACTTTTTTTAAACTTTTACGTGAAAAATCTTTTACACAATTACAAACTGTAAAAAAAGACCAACTAAATAGTTTCTAATAGTTGTCCTAAGTTTCGAAACAACCAATGTTTACACATTATGTTTTATGCAAGTTATAGGGCAATAACCGAATGTAGTTTTTTTTATTTTTCACTAACAAGTTTCCCCTACAGTAATACTTTTAACCCCCAACCCTGATGATCAACTTAAACCTAAATCTAGCCCTAGATGTTTACTCTAAGTATTGTTTTTTTTTTTTTTTTTGTAGTAATATTGCTGCCTGTGGCTACAGACCGTTTGGCAACTACAACAGAGTGATGGAAGTGGTGATTCACCACTTCCGAAGCTCTTGCCCACGACAGGGCAGCGCCATATTGGAGAGACAGCTGCCTTTCCGGTATGGCGCAAATGATCGCTCTTAGTAGCAATCAACGCCAGGGGTGTTGCCTCATAGAGAACCGTACGTCATGTGCTGCAAAGGGGGAAAATGCCTACAACAAATCTAATGGGACAGACCTTCCATACCTTATCAGCCGAATACGTGTTTAACCCCTTCATGACGCTAGGTGCTTGAGTCCGAAATGTCACAAATTGTTCCTGGCCACCGATCACAACGTGATTGGTAGCCAGGAACACTCTGGCAGAGACCCGATCAGGGTCTTAATAGACCCTGTGGGTCCCTGCCAAAATATCGCAAGACCTCCGGGCACGGCGCATTTTAGAGAAATGTAGCCGGTGCTCGCTTTGAGCACCGGCTTACATTTTCCCTGTCGGACTGAGGCCACTCAAAGTGGCCTCAGATGACAAGTGCGATCCCGCTGTAAGTGCCTGCAGCGGGATCCGAAAACAGCTCATCGCGGGGAGCCGCGATGAGCTGTTTAACAAAGGACGTTCTATGCCGTCCTAACGACTTTAAGGCACTTAAAGTCAGGACGGCATAGAACGTCCCAACGTCACGAAGGGGTTAAAGGGACTCAGTCCCCTAAACATTGTTTGTTTATACTGTGAATGTAGAGAATTGAGAAAATTATATAAACATTGTGTTGGCAGAATTGCACGTAAATGCAAAGGAAAAAATGTGTTTTAAAGGGACAGTATCACCTGAACATTGTTTTACTGTGAATGTAGAGAATAAAAAAAATGATTGAAAATGATCTATACATTGTGTTAGAAAAACTGCAAGCAAAGGACTAAATTAGGAGAAAAATGTCCTTTACAGGAGTCTCAAGTCTCCTTCTTATGACATCACATGTGGCTTAAAATGCAAATTACACACTTCCCATGGAAAAGCAGTTTATTTGCATATCAAGCCACAGGAGATGTCGTAAGCAGGAGTCACACAGATGCATTTAAAACCCTTTTTTTCCTCCTAAATCAGGCGTTTGCTTGCAAGTTTGCAAACACAATGTATAGATCAAGTTCAGTATTAATTTTATTTGCTCTTCATTCACAGTAAAAGCAATGTTTAGGTGATACAGTCCCTTTAACGTGTGTGGTGTCACCTTGTTGCTTGATATGCAAACAGACTATTTATAACGGGAAATGTCTCATTTGCATATCAAGTCACAGAGTGATGTCATAAACAAGAGACGCCAAAGAATTGCTTTTACTCATTAATGTCCTGACCGGTTGGGGGAGTGCATGTTCTATATTTTTACCTGGTTGTTTCTCTTCTTAATACAGATTATGGTTTGTCCTGGATAGATATATGTATAACTGTGATCATTCTCTGTGTTCAGGCGCGGCCGGGAGAGTAGTGAATGGAGCTTTCATGATTCTCAAGGGCCATCGCTCAATTGTAAACCAAGTGCGTTTCAATCCTGATACCTACATGATCTGCTCCTCGGGCGTGGAAAAGATCATAAAGGTGAGTAAAGATTTCATCCCCCCCCCGCTTGACGTGAGTTTGGGTGCAGTCTGGAAGCACATGTGAAAAGTTTGGTGCCCCTAGTATGAAAAAAAAAAAACTGCATGGCAATTAATCCTCTGCCCGGCAGCCGCCATGTTCCTCTGGGAAGAAAGGCAGCCCGGTCTGGTCAGCGACTGTCTCTCTCCGCTAGGGGAGAGAGACCCTCGTTTTAACATGGGATCAGCAGAAGGGACTTTAACTAGCAGATAGAGACCCCCAAACCCAACAGACATCGATTTGACCAGTGGCTCCAGCCCCAGCATTAATTGCCATTTGCACATGCCAGACGCATGCACCAGCCTCCCTATCAACTCTGCCTCCGCAAAGAGAAGCGACATTCTGATTTTAACCCTTTCTTATTCTTACAAAAAAATTAAAGGGAATTTTATTTTTAAAACAACTCTGTGTATACTGTAGTACAGTAGGTTTTGTGATCTGAGCTCTGTTTTTTGTTTTTTTTTTGGTGTGGGTTTTCTTTATGAATATGAATTACTTTCTGTACATACATCTGGTGTGTTTATTTAATATGTAGATCTGGAGCCCTTATAAACAACCCAACTGCTCCGGGGACCTGGATGGGCAGATTGAAGACGACTCCCGCTCCCTGTATACTCATGAAGAGTACATTGGTCTGGTGCTCAACAGCGGAAGTGGCTTGTCTCATGATTACGCCAACCAATCGGTGCAGGAAGACCCCCGCATGATGGCTTTCTTCGATTCACTCGTACGACGGGAGATTGAGGGCTGGAGCTCAGATTCTGACAGTGACAGCACAATCCTGCAGCTGCACCCCGGAGTTAGTGAACGTTCAGCTTTCAGCGATTCCGAATCTTCCACGTCCTTACCGCCCTCGCCAGTGCAGACCCCGGGAGTGTCTGACGACGCTCTAACTAATGAAGATTCACAAAGATCTGCAGATTTTCCTTCTGCCAGGACGGAGATGTCTGCCCACCAGCTGCGCCTGTTGGCATTAAGGCGGTACCAAGATAAGCGGCTTTCTGCCTTATCCAACAACTCCGACTCTGAAGAGAACGCCTGTGAGACGGAGATAGAGAATGAGCCTTTTCCTCGCCCGCGGTCTCCGAGTCCGGAGGAAGAGCGTTCCAGCAGCAGCAACAGTGACGAAGAAGACAACTTGAACGATCGCCGCGCCACTATGCGGCAACGTAACGCTCTCCGCCTTCATCAGAAAGCGCAAAGGGAAGAGAAGGCTAAAATGAACACCGAAAGCGCGACCACAGCCGTTGTGGGCGAGGACGTGTACGATTACCCACAAATCACGGTGGATGAACTTTCAACGTCTGCGGAATCTTCTCCGGAGAGGAGGAGCCCGTCTTCTTCGCTGTGTTCAAACATAGACTCGGTGGAGAGAAAAATATACAAAGCCTACAAGTGGCTGCAGTATTCCTATATACCCTATTCTAAAGACAAAGATGGGGAGCAACACGGTGCCGAGCGGGAAAGTGAAGACGGCAGACCAGGAACCAGTGGAAGGAGCAGTGGATTGTCGCCTGTGAACGGTAACGACATCTCGAGTCCTTCAAACCCACCAGACAACAGCGATGCTTCTTCTGAAGCTAAGCATTCAGCACAGAGAGACTCCACGGCAGAAAGCCTTAAAGCACAACCGAACTATACAAAGGAAAAACCACCTTGGTTTGAGGACCTTAGCAGCTCTCCCCAGGACTCTGGGTCCTTAGAAGGTCCAGGGGACACTAAGAAACTGAATGGAACTTCTGTCCATACGGAGGTTCCACCGTGTTCTGAAGACTCTTGTTTGAGTGAATTGGTACAATGCAATGAAAGCCATCAACAGACATTAAGCCCGCAATCGTCCTCCCAAACCAGGGCAACTTCCCCTTCTGTGACTCTCCGCTTTGATCACTGCATTAGAAACCAGGGGGGCGAGGTGGAAGGCAGACAAACCTGCACACATCAGAGCAATGGACACTTACATCCTCACTCGCCAGTCTCTAGAGAGGGTGGCCAGAGTTTTGGAGAACATGGTGGCACAGGGGCATGCTCTTGCACGCACTCTAACCCAGACGGTGCTAGCCAGCCGCACAAGGACACGCGTGTCACGTCAGCAGGCCCTGACACGTGTACCAAAGATGGCTTAACTGATCACACGGGTGGAATAAAAAGGCACCGACCAAACGAAGAGTTAGAGAGTCCTCCTTCAGAGAAAAAAATGAAAACTTAAAAAAAAAAATCAAAATCATAATTTTCCTTAACGTGAACTTTAAAAAGTTTAGTAAAAAGGTATACAGTCTGGGTGAGACGTACGGCTATGTGTAACCAATTGTTCAGTCGAATATTGACTTGGCGTTTGTTGGTGTTCGATATGCAACAGAGCCAAGGTTTCGTTTGCACTAATAAAAACTGTCTTCTTTAAACTATTTTTACAATTTCTTCCTACTGTGATATTAATGTTGGTGACCGGTATCTGGCTCTTTTTATTTTTATTTGTTTGCCTCTCCTACCTTTTCCATCCCCTTCTTACCCTGTCCTGGGGCAACTTTATTTCAAAAGGTAAAAATGTGTGGCAGATTTTACATTGTCACTCCCTTTTTTTTTTTTAAGAGCAAACTGTGGTTATCAGTAAGGATTCATCTTGAATTAATCATCTTACTTAAAAATAACTTTTTTTTTTTTTTTTCCCCTGTATGTTTCCAAAGCAAAACAAATACATTCTGGGTATAGATTGTTTTGTGACAAGAAAACATTAGAAAATATGGATTAAAAAAATGTTCTCTCCACTTGTGTTTTCTTTGGGAGCTTTTCTGTGATGCTTTGTGGCTAATATACACCGATCAGACATAACATTATGACCCCCTGCCTAATATTGTGTAGCTCCCCTTTTGCTGCCAAAACAGCCCTGAAGGTGTGCTGGGGTAACTGGCACCGAGACGTTGGCAGCAGATCCTTTAAGTCCTGTAAGTTGTGAGGTGAGGCCTCCATGGATAGGACTTGTTTGTCCAGCACATCCCACAGATGCTCGATTGGATTGAGATCTGGGGAATTTGGAGGCCAAATCAACACCTTGAACTCGTCGTTGTGTTCCTCAAACCATTCCTGAACCATTTTTCCTTTTGTGGCAGGGAGCATTATCCTGCTGAAAGAGGCCAATGCCATCAGGGAATACCGTGTCCATGAAAGGGTGTACATGGTCTGTAACAATGCTTAGGTAGGTGGTACATGTCACAGTAACATCCACATGAATGGCAAGACCCAAGGTTTTCCAGCAGAACATTACCCAAAGCATCACACTGCCTCCGCCAGCTTGCCACCTGCCAGTGCTCATACTGTTATGGCTGATCAGTGTGTGTATATATAATAATGTTTTATGGCTGATCAGTGTGTATATACATATATAATATAATGGTTATGAGTGATCGGTGTCTAGCTATAGCCATTCCTGACTTCATTCACATGTATAGAACTGGGTATTGACAGGAAACGCTTGATTGGAGTGTAGGGTTGAAAGAGAAAACATCCCTTAAGGCTTATTTGTTCACGAAGGGTAAAACAAATGAATAATACATGTGACGATTTAAAGATACAGTTCCACATTCCGAATCTGGAAAAATATTTTTATGCAAGTGCAGTATGATGTAAATTAACGATCCGTTTTTGCCCAACTCTTCCTGTCTCTCTAAAGTGTAATAGTGTTATTGGTGTTGCTATAGCAACAGTCCTGCCTCTGTCTCCAAGCCCCGCCTTATTGGAATGTCACCAAATTTAGAAGCCCCGCTGATATTAGTTTCAATGTAAAACTACTGGAGAACTTTGTTTTAAAGTTAAAAAAAAAAAAAAAAAAGTGCAGTTCACATCTATTAAACACATGTACAACATACAGAAAACCATTTTGTAGCTTTTTATTTAACAATATTTTACGCCAACTGCCTTAGAGCTCACTATACAGAAGGCACAGAAAGGCTGTGTTCTAACCCCCATTACTGGGAATTGAGAAGGCAATTTCAAACTTAAGGCCAGTAAAGCAGAACTTTTGAGAGTGGAAGGGTCATAGAAACATAGTCATACCTAATCCCACTTAATATTCCGGTACAGTGCTGTCTGTTGAAGAATTTAGGGTAGCTGGACTAGGCACTATCATAGGGGAAAGTTCCTGTGTTCCGTGAGGGGCTATTTAATGATGTTCTATGGAAGCCCCGGCTGTCCGTGTTCACCACCCCTAAACATTGCTGTTGTTGAATGCATGGGCGGCTGGCGCTGTCTGTGAATTAAATGGCCGTGCATGCGTTCCAGGCTCCCTTTCTTCCCCTCTCGGTTTTTATTTGCGCTGCTGTAAAACAGCTGTGAGTAATTTCTTCCTGAAACGAGAATCTTCTCCAGATGGTTATATCAAGGCCGTAACATGTTTCAGCTTCTCTTCACATCTGTAAACCTGATGTTTCCCTTGGGCCCCTAGGGGATAGGCCTCATGGCGTCTCAGGAGAGCAGGGCTCCCCGTACATTATGTTCAGGTGATGAGTCTCTCCCCCTCCGCACACACACACACACACACCTCTCACTATGTGTCATGTGTCGGGTTGGTGATTGACATTACACCAGTCACTGAGCAGTCAGTATTATACTGCTAAATATTGGCATCTAGAGGTTTCCTAGGAAATCCTTAGCATACGCTACAGGAACTCAGCTTCACATGGTGCGTAATCTTTATTCCATATTGCTGTACAACAAACAGAACTGACAACATAAAGGTTACTTGAGATGCTAAAGAATTTACCATATATTCTCACCCCCCACCCTTATTCAATATCCTCACACAGCACCTCCATCCACATGATCCATTCCTTCCATACCCTGTTATCTCTTTATCCTCACACAGCACCTCCATCCCCATGATCCATTCCTTCCATATCCTGTTATCATCTCTTCATCCTCAAACAGCACCTCCATCCCCGTGATCCATTCCTTCCATACTGTTATCATCTCTTTATCCTCACACAGCACCTCCATCCCCATGATCCATTCCTTCCATACCCTGTTATCATCTCTTTATCCTCACACAGCACCTCCATCCCCATGATCCATTCCTTCCATACCCTGTTATCATCTCTTTATCCTCACACAGCACCTCCATCCCCATTATCCATTCCTTCCATACCCTGTTATCATCTCTTCATCCTCACACAGCACCTCCATCCCCATGATCCATTCCTTCCATACCCTGTTACCATCTCTTTATCCTCACACAGCACCTCCATCCCCATGATCCATTCCTTCCATACCCTGTTATCATCTCTTCATCCTCACACAGCACCTCCATCCCCATGATCCATTCCTTCCATACTCTGTTACCATCTCTTTATCCTCACACAGCACCTCCATCCCCATGATCCATTCCTTCCATACCCTGTTATCATCTCTTCATCCTCACACAGCACCTCCATCCCCATGATCCATTCCTTCCATACTGTTATCATCTCTTTATCCTCACACAGCACCTCCATCCCCATGATCCATTCCTTCCATACTGTTATCATCTCTTTATCCTTACACAGCACCTCCATCCCCATGATCCATTCCTTCCATACTCTGTTATCATCTCTTTATCCTCACACAGCACCTCCATCCCCATGATCCATTCCTTCCATACTGTTATCTCTTTATCCTCACACAGCACCTCCATCCCCATGATCCATTCCTTCCATACTCTGTTACCATCTCTTTATCCTCACACAGCACCTCCATCCCCATGATCCATTCCTTCCATACTCTGTTACCATCTCTTTATCCTCACACAGCACCTCCATCCCCATGATCCATTCCTTCCATACCCTGTTACCATCTCTTTATCCTCACACAGCACCTCCATCCCCATGATCCATTCTTTCCATACCCTGTTATCATCTCTTTATCCTCATACAGCACCTCCATCCCCATGATCCATTCCTTCCATACTGTTATCATCTCTTTATCCTCACACAGCACCTCCATCCCCATGATCCATTCCTTCCATACCCTGTTACCATCTCTTTATCCTCACACAGCACCTCCATCCCCATGATCCATTCCTTCCATACCCTGTTATCATCTCTTTATCCTCACACAGCACCTCCATCCCCATGATCCATTCCTTTCATACTCTGTTATCTCTTTATCCTCATACAGCACCTCCATCCCCATGATCCATTAATTCCATACTGTTATCATCTCTTTATCCTCACACAGCACCTCCATCCCCATGATCCATTCCTTCCATACCCTGTTATCATCTCTTTATCCTCACACAGCACCTCCATCCCCATGATCCATTCCTTCCATACCCTGTTATCATCTCTTTATCCTCACACAGCACCTCCATCCCCATGATCCATTCCTTCCATACCCTGTTATCATCTCTTTATCCTCACACAGCACCTCCATCCCCATGATCCATTCCTTCCATACCCTGTTATCATCTCTTTATCCTCACACAGCACCTCCATCCCCATGATCCATTCCTTCCGTACCCTGTTATCATCTCTTTATCCTCACACAGCACCTCCATCCCCATGATCCATTCCTTCCGTACCCTGTTACCATCTCTTTATCCTCACACAGCACCTCCATCCCCATGATCCATTCCTTCCATACTGTTATCATCTCTTTATCCTCACACAGCACCTCCATCCCCATGATCCATTCCTTCCATACCCTGTTATCATCTCTTTATCCTCACACAGCACCTCCATCCCCATGATCCATTCCTTCCATATCCTGTTATCATCTCTTTATCCTCACACAGCACCTCCATCCCCATGATCCATTCCTTCCATACTCTGTTACCATCTCTTTATCCTCACACAGCACCTCCATCCCCATGATCCATTCCTTCCATACCCTGTTACCATCTCTTTATCCTCACACAGCACCTCCATCCCCATGATCCATTCCTTCCATACTCTGTTACCATCTCTTTATCCTTACACAGCACCTCCATCCCCATGATCCATTCCTTCCATACTCTGTTATCATCTCTTTATCCTCACACAGCACCTCCATCCCCATGATCCATTCCTTCCATACCCTGTTACCATCTCTTTATCCTCACACAGCACCTCCATCCCCATGATCCATTCCTTCCATACTCTGTTACCATCTCTTTATCCTCACACAGCACCTCCATCCCCATGATCCATTCCTTCCATATCCTGTTATCATCTCTTTATCCTCACACAGCACCTCCATCCCCATGATCCATTCCTTCCATACTGTTATCATCTCTTTATCCTCACACAGCACCTCCATCCCCATGATCCATTCCTTCCATACTGTTATCTCTTTATCCTCACACAGCACCTCCATCCCCATGATCCATTCCTTCCATACTCTGTTACCATCTCTTTATCCTCACACAGCACCTCCATCCCCATGATCCATTCCTTCCATACTGTTATCATCTCTTTATCCTCACACGGCACCTCCATCCCCATGATCCATTCCTTCCATACTGTTATCTCTTTATCCTCACACAGCACCTCCATCCCCATGATCCATTCCTTCCATACCCTGTTATCATCTCTTTATCCTCACACAGCACCTCCATCCCCATGATCCATTCCTTCCATACCCTGTTACCATCTCTTTATCCTCACACAGCACCTCCTTCCCCATGATCCATTCCTTCCATACCCTGTTATCATCTCTTTATCCTCACACAGCACCTCCATCCCCATGATCCATTCCTTCCATACTGTTATCATCTCTTTATCCTCACACAGCACCTCCATCCCCATGATCCATTCCTTCCATACTCTGTTACCATCTCTTTATCCTCACACAGCACCTCCATCCCCATGATCCATTCCTTCCATACTGTTATCATCTCTTTATCCTCACACAGCACCTCCATCCCCATGATCCATTCCTTCCATACTCTGTTACCATCTCTTTATCCTCACACAGCACCTCCATCCCCATGATCCATTCCTTCCATACTGTTATCATCTCTTTATCCTCACACGGCACCTCCATCCCCATGATCCATTCCTTCCATACTGTTATCTCTTTATCCTCACACAGCACCTCCATCCCCATGATCCATTCCTTCCATACTCTGTTACCATCTCTTTATCCTCACACAGCACCTCCATCCCCATGATCCATTCCTTCCATACTCTGTTACCATCTCTTTATCCTCACACAGCACCTCCATCCCCATGATCCATTCCTTCCACATTCTTTTATCATCTCATTTCCACAAATCCCAGCCCCCTTTATTATATGAGATAAAAAAAAAACAATTGCCTGTGCTTCTCACCCTAATAAAGTTGGCAAAATTGTGTAAAATGAATATAAATGAGAGGTTTGGCTTATATGAATTGGCCAAAGCATAATTAAACACCCTCGCCTGTCACTTCTGCTGGAAGGCTATTCCATGCATCCACAACCATACATCCTAAAGGCAATGTATCACCTAAATATTGTTCATACCGTGAATGTAGAGAATAAAAAAAATATCTATACATAGTGTGCGTAAATTAGGAGAAAAAAGTGTTTTAAATGTGTCTGTGGAGTCGTCTCCTTCTTATGACATCACCTGGGGATTGACCTGCAAATGAGCTGTTTTTTTATAGGAAATATGTCATTTGCAAATGAACCCATAGGTGATGTCATAAACAGGAGACAACACAGATTTAAAACATTTGTCTCTTAATTTAGGTATTTGCTTGCAGTTTGCTTAACATAATGTATAGATCATTTTATTTATGTTCTACATTCAAAATAATTAAAAAAAAATTTTTTTAGGTGATACAGAGTCTTTAAACCTTTACCGCCCTAATTTCAGACTATGTCCTCTAGTTGTGGTAGTTTTTCTTCTTTTAAATATACTCTTCTCCGTTACTGTGTTGATTCCCTTTATGTATGGAATGTGATTAATCTGTGCTCTGTATACAGTCATTTCAGCAGTGTGCTTCTTATAACAGATCTTGTTCAGGTGAGTGCGTCCGTCTCTGTATTATACATTACATATAATGTGTGTGACTATTTTCTCTTTGCCATATGTGCACTGTGGTTTCCTTTCACAAAGGGAATGTTCTGTGAATGATTCACAGTCTAGACTCTGGAGAAAGCATCTCTATCATCCCATTGAGCGAGTATTTCAATTTGTATGTTTGGCACAGTACAAAGTTTCATATGACTTGATAAGTGAATGACCCACCCACTGGGCTATTTCTTTCCCCTCCATTCTAAAAAAAAAATACACTTTTGTATCATTTACTCCTAGTGTTTATTGGGGGGGTTTCGATTATGTTTAAAGGATATCTCTTAACAAAAAATGCATAGTAAAGCAGAAAAAATTAGAGGGGTAAAAGTTTAAACATAATATCAGGAAGTATTACTTTACTGAGAGGGTAGTGGATGCATGGAATAGTCTTCCAGTAGAAGTGGTAGAGGCTAATACAGTGAAGGAGTTTAAGCATGCATGGGATAGGTATAAGGCTATCCTAGATATAAGTTAAGGCCAGGGACTAATGAAAGTATTACTTTACTGAGAGGGTGGTGGATGCATGGAATAGTCTTCCAGTAGAAGTGGTAGAGGTTAATAAAGTGAAGGAGTTTAAGCATGCGTGGGATAGGTATAAGGCTATCCTAGATATAAGATAAGGCCAGGGACTAATGAAAGTATTACATTACTGAGAGGGTAGTGGATGCATGGAATAGTCTTCCAGTAGAAGTGGTAGAGGTTAATACAGTGAAGGAGTTTAAGCATGCATGGGATAGGTATAACGCTATCCTAGATATAAGATAAGGTCAGAGACTAATGAAAGTATTACATTACTGAGAGGGTAGTGGATGCATGGAATAGTCTTCCAGTAGAAGTGGTAGAGGTTAATACAGTGAAGGAGTGTAAGCATGCATGGGATAGGTATAAGGCTATCCTTGATATAAGATAAGGCCAGGGACTAATGAAAGTATTACTTTACTGAGAGGGTAGTGGATGTATGGAATAGCCTTCCAGTAGAAGTGGTAGAGGTTAATACAGTGAAGGAGTTTAAGCATGCATGAGATAGGTATAAGGCTATCCTAGATATAAGATAAGGCCAGGGACTGATGAAAGTATTACTTTACTGAGAGGGTAGTGGATGTATGGAATAGCCTTCCAGTAGAAGTGGTAGAGGTTAATACAGTGAAGCAGTTTAAGCTTGCATGAGATAGGTATAAGGCTATCCTATATATATATATATGCCTTGGGTTTCATGCCTAAGCTGTAACATTGTAATGATGGAGAGGTCACTGCTGATAGAATGTTACCCCAGTATACAGACTCCATTACAAACAAGGTTACACACCAGTTGGGGATATTAGCTCGCTGATCCGAGCCCTATCATTAAAACATCTATTAATCTATCATTTAGCTGCAGCCTCTGGCATTCCAATAGTTTGTTAAATGCCGTCCATGGCCAGGAAAATAGTAATGAATAAAATAATGTATTTATAAAGTGTTGAACCAGGAGAAATGCCATTAGATTCCTCTCATCTTGGGGTGAGGAGAGGGGGATTGACTGTGTTTTAATCCTCTGCTACTTGCATCTGGATACACAGTAACACTTATTCCCTCTATTTTAAAAAAAAAAAGGCTACTTTCTTGTGATGACTCTGTGTGCACTATGTATTTTGCTTTCCCTGGGTGGCTGGCCAATGCTTCCTATGCTGTGTGTAAGAATGCAGCAGGATTAGCCTGATCACCGCAGACCGCTCACTCCAAGCCTGCTGGTATCATGACGTCACCCCAACTCCCAGCCAATGGGAATCCTCCGCCAGTCTATGTCCTTATTAGGAGAAGCTATGCTTGGTTTATCTTACCTTACATGGATGAGAGGCTCAGCGCCTCCTCCTCCTCCTCCTCCTGCAGCATAGTTTGTAGTATGAACCAGGAAAGCTCCTGCAGGCCTGTAATGCATTGCTTCATAGCTGTGTCACCCTTTTCCTCCTTTCACCTAATAACTGAGAGGGGTATCTGAAAGCACAGATATAGGCAAGGGGGGTACTGCACACTTATCTAATGCTACCCTCCCTGCAAATGGAACTAGCACAGAGGAGGGGAGGGGGGCAGTGTACAGTTATTATATTTGTAAGGACATTACTATTATTAAACACAAATCTACACACACACCAGAAAAGCCAGAACACTCGCTTTCTCCACTGCAGGGAATTCTGGGTAGGCATATACAAATAAGCATTAATATAGCTAAAAGACAGCTAAAAAATATATATATAAATCGGGGTTAAAAAAATAAATAATGTCCACTTCTCCGTAGTAAACCCGACATTTTATAGATGCACACAACATTATTCTCGGCTCTGCCTCAAAGCAGAGTCAGAGCTGGTCTGAAAGGTGTGTCCGCACAGATCATGAGACATAGTTAAGGTCTGCACCAGCAGAGAGAAACAGTAGCTGACCTTATACTAGAGACACCAAAAGAGAGTTTTGTTAATTAGATGCATAGTCCACAATGATCACCTCTTCAGGAAGGTTACTCTCTCAGTGTTAGTATTGAGGACTGCACATCCAAAGATGCTCAGGGGCATGATACGCCCCTCGTGTAAAGGTGTGTAAAGCCCATTCTGTCCCTCACTAGCAGGTTATGTCTCACAGATTTCTTATCAGATTGTGTTTTATCATCCTACACAATGGCATGTGGTTTTTTTTCTGGACAAAAATGCATATTTTGAAAAACAAACACAAGGAAAGGAAATGCTAAACATTTTTTATTTAACCGAATATCTGAGTCAAAATAAACAAACATGTCAAATACAACTTAAACCAGAATTAAAGAGGCCTGTAAAAGACCAGCTCTTAAAACATTAACACTTATTTCTATAGCACCAAAAATTTATATTTAATTAATTAATGGGTGTTCTAGTAGGATGAATAGTAAGCTTCCTTATTCCTAACAGTATTTGGGGACAGTGAGAGCTGGGTGGGTTTGGCCAGAGGTTAATTAATGGGTGTTGTAGCGGGATGAATAGTAAGCTTCCTTATTTCTAACAGTATTTGGGGACAGTGGGAGCTGGGTGGGTTTGGTCAGAGGTTAATTAATGGGTGTTCTAGTGGGATGAATAGTAAGCTTCCTTATTCCTAACAGTATTTGGGGACAGTGAGAGCTGGGTGGGTTTGGTCAGAGGTTAATTAATGGGTGTTGTAGCGGGATGAATAGTAAGCTTCCTTATTACTAACAGTATTTGGGGACAGTGAAAGCTGGGTGGGTTTGGTCAGAGGTTAATTAATGGGTGTTGTAGCGGGATGAATAGTAAGCTTCCTTATTCCTAACAGTATTTGGGGACAGTCAGAGCTGGTTGGGTTTGGTCAGAGGTTAATTAATGGGTGTTATAGTGGGATGAATAGTAAGCTTCCTTATTCCTAACAGTGTTTGGGGACAGTGGGAGCTGGGTGTATTGGACAGAGGTTAATTAGTGGGTGTTATAGTGGGATGAATAGTAAGCTTCCTTATTCCTAACAGTATTTGGGGACAGTGGGAGCTGGGTGTATTGGCCAGAGGTTAATTAATGGGTGTTCTAGAGGGATGAATAGTAAGCTTCCTGATTCCTAACAGTATTTGAGGGCAGTGAGAGCTGGGTGGGTTTGGTCAGAGGTTAATTAATGGGTGTTCTAGTATGATGAATAGTAAGCTTCCTTATTCCTAACAGTATTTGGGGACAGTGGGAGCTGGGTGGGTTTGTCCAGAGGTTAATTAATGGGTGTTCTAGTGGGATGAATAGTAAGCTTCCTTATTCCTAACAGTATTTGGGGACAGTGGGAGCTGGGTGTATTGGCCAGAGGTTAATTAATGTCTAAGCTTCCTTAAGGAGGTGAGGTTTGAGGAATTTTTAATTACTGAGAATGAGGAAGAGAGCTGGTAGCTGTGTTGACGTGAGATCCATAGAAAGGGGGCAGCTCGGGTACACGCTGGAATGGGAGGAGGTGAAGAGGTTGGAGAGCAGTATGCCACTTGAGGAATGTAGCGGGCATGCAGTGTAGTATCTGTTAATGTAGGGAGGGGCCACAGAGTGGAGGGATTTTTAGGCACTCAGTAGCTTTAGAGAATCCAAGGTGATGCATATTTATCAAGGTGTGAAACATTTGGGAGTGACACAATGTCTATATTATTGTTGTCCGCTCTATAGTTGGTAAAGGGCAATTGGCCCATTTGCTCGTTTGGTCACTTTGTGCTTATGTCTCAGTGCTGCTCCAGGTGGTGGAATATGGCACTGCAACAAGGAAACAGTAAAAACATATTGTGTTAGGTGCTTCCTTTTTCTGTCCACCAACATCTTAGCCCAAGTGCTGTCAGCAGCACAGGATCTCCTTTCTTGACAATACCAGAAGGTCTCATTAAAGTAACACTCCGTCTTGAAACCAGACCCTTTTTTCATGCATATCAACGTTAAGTAGGTCTAAAAATGTATGTATTAAAGGACCACTCAGCTGTCAGTGTCAGCATGCACAGAGCCAGACAATGCAGGGGCTCGGCCCCCCCGCTATCTGAGCTGCAGAGAGTCTCTGTATGTGCTAGCATTAAGCAGCTCTGATGCTTCCTGTTGCTTCCAGGATCAAACAGTCACCATACTAGGGCCACGCAGAAGGGTCCCTCTATATTAGGAGCACAAGTGATACAAGTTTAGTGGCTCTTTAAACTCTGTCACCCTAATCATTGCTAATACTGTGAACGAAGATAAGAAAAATGATGTATACGTCACGTTATCAAAATTGCATGTACACGTGTACAAAAGGAATACAATATGTGGAGTCTCCTGCATATGACATCACCATGTGGATTGCAGATTACACATCCCCCACTGTAAATTAATTTATTTGCTAATCAAGAATTTATTTTCAGTAAACGGGCCTGAAATTTCTGATGGTGGCCCTGGAGAGGCATAAAGTAAAAAAAAGTATTTTTTTTTTTTTAAAGTGACACTGTGATTGTGTGACACTGTTGTATTCTGTGTGCATGTGTGATATTGATGTGTCTATCCGAAACTGTGTGATTGTGTGGGTGTGGGTGGATCTGACACTGTGTGATTGTGTGTATGTTTGACTGTGATTGTGTGAGTGTGTATGTGACATTGTGTGATTCTGTGTGTGTATGTGACACTGTGTGTGTATGTTTGACTGTGGTAGTGTGTGTAAGTGTGTGTATTTGAAACTGTGTGACTGTGTGTGTATGGGACACTGATTGTGTGACTGTGTGTGTATGGGACACTGATTGTGTGACTGTGTGTGTATGGGACACTGATTGTGTGACTGTGTGTGTGTGGGACACTGATTGTGTGACTGTGTGTTTTCACCTCTTGTACAGCTACATTTGCTGGACACATTTAGCTTTTGCCTGCTCCCCTGCAGAATGCAAGTGTGTCCTTGTGAACCAGATAATTAAGCAAGGAAAGAATCCCATAATTAATTACCTGATTTCACTCTGAGTATATATAAATTATACATTCTGCAGAGCAGAATGTAAAAGTTATAGAAGCCCCTCCAAAAAAATGGCTGAGCATACAGCTGTATGCATGGAATCATAAGTAGGAGGAGTTAAGGTGTTATCTACTCAAGTTAATAGCAATAAACAATATCAACTCAGAAGGGGTGATTGTAATAATCCTTTATTTATAGAGAATCAACTTACCCTACACAGATCACAAAGAGCTGCAGACATTGCAATATAGAACTACTTATAATACATGGGGAAAAAACGCAACTACGAAAAAGAGGTTTCTAAAAGTGGAGCAATCAGCAGGAAAATACCATTGGTTTCCATGGTGACTGGACCACTTACACAATTTTGCACCATCATTGTTTTAAGAATAATCCTCAAATTTCTAGAAAGTGTTGATTGTTCCCCTGCAAGATTGCAAGAGAGAGAGCCGTAGTGTAAAAAGTTGCTTTGCTGTAGTATGTTTAGATGTTTTGTTCCTGCTGATTGCATCACTTTTAGAACTTTACCCCAGATTCACCATGGATACCAATGGAATGTTCCTGTTGATTACATCACTTTTAGAACTTTACTGCAGATTCACCATGGAAACCAATGGAATGTTCCTGCTGATTACATGACTTTTAGAACTTTACTGCAGATTCACCATGGAAACCAATGGAATGTTCCTGCTGAATACATCACTTTTAGAACTTTACCCCAGAATCACCATGGAAACCAGTGGAATATTCCTGCTGAATACATCACTTTTAGATCTTTACCCCTGAATCACCATGGAAACCAGTGGAATATTCCTCCTGATTACATCACTTTTAGATCTTTACCCCTGAATCACCATGGAAACCAATGGCATATTCCTGCTGATTACATCACTTTCAGAAATTAAGTTTATACAGAAAGCCCATTGTGCGCCTGTTGTGCCAAAAGAAAAACGAACTAAATATCGTTTAAAAATTTCGTAGCATAAAAAAACTGCCCCAATTTTAGATCTCTTTATCGAACTATAGTTCTAACATTTTCTACACTGAAAAAAAAATCACATATTGATTAAAAAGACGTGTTTTTTTTTTTTTCTTTCTAAAGTATAAACCCCCTTCTGACGGGTTTATACAGACCATCCAGGCGCTAGAGCAAAAACCTGACAGAATGAATCAGGATTAGACAGAAACCAGCAACATTATTTATCCATCACTCCCACTACAAAATGCACTCGTTTTGGATGAACCACAAAAGTCATCGTCTCTCCAGGTATTTTAATAATCCCTTCTATTTTTAGGGATGCAAGCTGAAACTAGAAATGTCATTCTGGCTCCTTATTGACTATAAATTTAAAAAAAAAAAAAAATCAATCTGTGATTTGAATTATTTGAATAAAAACACACATGCTTTTTGGGTTTTTATTTTTTTTGCTAGTGCACAAACTTTCCTTTTTAAAATTCTCTAATATTAAAGGCCAGTCGTATTCCTCACTTCCCCTCCTGGGAGGCTGGTTCCCGAAGACTTGACTTTGCAAAGTTTTATTTATGTGTGAGCTCAGGCTTCTTCCTTCCTGTTCACTCAGATTCCCTATAACTCAGCACTAATACTGTACAAACCCTATATCCCCAAAGCAGTGAGATGTAGGCTTAACAAAGGAGGTGTGCTTTAATGGTCTACTCAAACCTTAGGCTAATGTAGCCGAGTTGGAAAAATTTTGCAGTGCAGCTGAATGGGGAGAATTTTCGAACTGGCCTTAAGATTTAAATTCCTTTCTCATTTCCCTGCAATTCTCTCGTAATTGAGTAGAACCTTTAAACTCACAAAATGTCTAGTTTAAAATATATTTTTAAGTAATTACAGCGCTGGCACCTTAATCTGCACAGCCCTGTTCTGATGGATGATGGAGGGCTGGTAAAGAGTTCCAGGGGCAAATTATATCACTCCCAACTTCTTGCACCACTGACCTGGGGTGGATACCTCCCAAGTGTCCCGATTTAGGAGGGACAGTGCCTATTTTGCACCCACATCCTCCTGTCCCTCTTTCCTCCTCTACTGTCCCTCTTTTCTGGGAGCTCATCATGTTTAACTTGTATAACTGTATCCCAAAAAAGTGAGTTTGAACTGTAGTAATTGTGTTTCTATATTCATTTGTGTAAATAAAATACTTTATTCTTGTTCTAAATGATTTATCAAAGTACATAAATAGGTACCAACTGGCCATAAAGTTTCTTAAAAAAGATCCGGTACAGCCCCGCCCACAGATGCACCTTCAGCCACTCCCACAAAATAAAAGTGTCCCACGTTGGACATTTGAAATGTTGGGAGGTCTTAGCCTGGGAGGTGGAGTATCGTTGCTACCACGCATGTTTTCTGTCACTCAAACGGACACTGCTACAGCAAAATGCGTATGCACAGACGTCTGTCAAATCAGGACTGTCCCGTGTAATGGGACATGGCTTGTCTCTTGCGCTGCTCTCTAATCGGACCCAATGGGCTGGGAATGGAGCGCTTTACACTTTTTAAATATCCCAGTGCGTAGGACAGGCGGCCATCTTCCTCAGCTGAGGCTCTGGTTGGGATGGAAAGTTGTGAGGTCAGGGATGCTCAGTATTTTGTCCTTCCACGCACACCCAAGATTTCTGAAGTTGTGTGGCGTGGGGGCCACGTCCGCTCACATGTGGTAACCGCTCCTCTTCCCATAAAACCATCATAGCCAATCTTGGAATAATCCACTCATCCGTGGCCACTAGAAATTGCTCCAGCCACAAGAGGAATCTAGAAATCACGGGTGTCACTAGCTACGACTATAAATCCAGTCTACCAGCATTGTTACACGAGTGTGAATTGTGGAAAATCCTTTTACTGCTCTTCTTCCAGGAGATGGTCTGTTTCTCCTCTCGTGCATTATACTTATTTACACATCTGTACGGTGTCTTAGTAACACAATGTTCATTCGTTTTGAGAATAACCAGAGAGGATGTTACACTCCTCACCTTTTTCAACCATGCTCTCTTAGGGAACTGGACTGCGCTGTGAAAAAGGAAGCCACGAATTAATCAACTTACCGAAGAGCAAGACAAGAGGCCTGTGAAACTAATCTTATTTAAAGTGACACTTTAAACTAAAACGATTAAATGTGTAAAAGTAGGACAGAAGTGTTTGTTTGTTTTTTCTGCTACCTTTACTCCTCCCCTTAGAATGTTCTATGCAAGTCTTGGTGTACAGCTGTACACTCCATTTATGGAAAATAACATGGGACGGACTGTGGAAGTGACCAAGGGACAGCACGGGCAAGGTCAGGGAGAAGGGATGCATTCGAAAGAAGTTGGATGACTTGAGACAGGTGCATCAGGGGCCGTGCACCCAGGCTCATCTCTTTAATTGGATGACTGACAGATACTGCGTCCAGGGTCAGAGTCACATGACCGAGTCATCAGAATATGTTTCTGCACCAGCAAATTTAACAGTCTTGTTCTGCCGCTGATTGAGCACACTTGTACCATGCATGGTGCTTTGCTCAGTAACTGTGGCCAATGGCTTTTGTACCTAAGCTATGACTTCTTAACACAGGTCACCGGCACCTGCAGTGTTTCCTGGGCCTACTCGAACTGTAATCTGCCATCGTCCCGATTCCATATTGGTAAAACTGGCTTTGAAGATATCCCAGCATTCACCTGCTCAGTTTTTGCTCTTCCCGGCCTACATCAAATACCTGAAGAGGAATCGACTGCCTTGTGCCACATTCAAGGTGCATTCTGATCTGTGTCCGATATGCAGTCACATCGCCCTCCAAATCCAGGTCTTAGTTATGAAGCGACACTAGAAAAGTTGATCAGCCATAACATTACGACGACCTGTCTAATATTGTGTAGGTGCCCGTTTTTCACAAAAACAGCCCTGGCCCTTCGAGGCATGGACTCCACTAGACCTCTGAAGGTGTGCTGGGGTAACTGGCACCAAGACATTAGCAGCAGATCCTTTAAGTCCTGTAAGTTGTGAGGTGGGGCCTCCATGGATCGGACCTGTTTGTCCACCACATCCCACAGATGCACAATTGGATTGAGATCTGGGGAATTTGGAGGCCAAGTCAACACCTTGAACTCGTTGTTGTGTTCCTCAAACCATTCCTGAACCATTTTTGCTTTGTGTCAGGGGAGCATTATCCTGCTGAAAGAGGCCAAGGCCATCAAGGAATACCATTTCCATGAAAGGGTGTACATGGTCTGTAACAATGCTTAGGTAGCTGGTACGTGTCAAAGTAACATCCACATGAATGTCAGGACCCAAGGTTTCCCAGCAGAACATTACCCAAAGCATCACACTACCTCCGCCGGCTTGCCACCTGTCAGTCCAAAGCATCATACAGTCAGTGCTCATAGTGTTATGGCTGATCAGTGTAAATATAGACTAATGTTATGGCTGATCGGTGTATATATAGACTAATGTTATGGCTGATCGGTGTATACACTGGAAAAACGGCTTCGTAGAGTGGATATTATAACATTTTATAAATATATACAGGTCCACTATAAAGAGCTCTCCAGTGGATTGTTCATTAACAGAGATGTACAAAGAATAAGAGGTCTGAGACTGGAAGAGCAAAGATTTCATAGGCAACAAAGGAAGGGATTCTTTACGGTAAGGACAATAAAGATATGGAACTCACTGCCAAGAGAGGCAGTGCTATCAAATACAAAAGATGCCTTCAAAAAAAGGATATATTTTTCAGAAAAGCAGAACTTACATAGCTAAAAATAATAGAATCAATATTATTAGAGTTTGTTGATCCAAGAAGAAATCAGATTGCCTTTTGAATTTGAAGTCATAAGGGAATTTTCTACCTGAGTGGGGAATATTTTAAATTGCTTAAAGGGACGGTATCACCTACACATTTTTTTTACAGTGCACAATTAAAAGCAAATGCCTGAATTAGGAGAAAAATGTGTTGTAAATAGGTCTGTGGAGTCTCCTAATTATGACATCACTTGTGGTTCGATATGCAAACTAAACATTTCTCACTGAATACTAGTATATTTGCATATCAAGCCACCGGTGATGTCATAAGAAGGAGACTTCGCAGACAAATTTAAAACATCCTTTCCTGCTAATTTAGGCATTTTCTTGCAATTCTGCTAACACAACGTATACATAATTTTCAATTTTATTCTTTCATTCACCGTATAAGCAATGTTTAGGTGATACAGTCCCTTTAATACAGTCACAGTATAAGCAGTGTTTAGGTGATACAGTCCCTTTAATACAGTCACAGTATATTCAGTGCTTAGGTGATACAGTCCCTTTAATACAGTCACAGTATAATCAGTGTTTAGGTGATACAGTCCCTTTAATACAGTCACAGTATAAGCAGTGTTTAGGTGATACAGTCCCTTTAATACAGTCACAGTATAAGCAGTGTTTAGCTGATACAGTCCCTTTAATACAGTCACAGTATAAGCAGTGTTTAGGTGATACAGTCCCTTTAATACAGTCACAGTATAATCAGTGTTTAGGTGATACAGTCCCTTTAATACAGTCACAGTATAAGCAGTGTTTAGGTGATACAGTCCCTTTAATACAGTCACAGTATAAGCAATGTTTAGGTGATACAGTCCCTTTAATACAGTCACAGTATAAGCAGTGTTTAGGTGATACAGTCCCTTTAATACAGTCACAGTATAAGCAGTGTTTAGGTGATACAGTCCCTTTAATACAGTCACAGTATATTCAGTGCTTAGGTGATACAGTCCCTTTAATACAGTCACAGTATAATCAGTGTTTAGGTGATACAGTCCCTTTAATACAGTCACAGTATAAGCAGTGTTTAGGTGATACAGCCCCTTTAATACAGTCACAGTATAAGCAATGTTTAGGTGATACAGTCCCTTTAATACAGTCACAGTATAAGCAGTGTTTAGGTGATACAGTCCCTTTAATACAGTCACAGTATAAGCAGTGTTTAGGTGATACAGTCCCTTTAATACAGTCACAGTATATTCAGTGCTTAGGTGATACAGTCCCTTTAATACAGTCACAGTATAATCAGTGTTTAGGTGATACAGTCCCTTTAATACAGTCACAGTATAAGCAGTGTTTAGGTGATACAGTCCCTTTAATACAGTCACAGTATAAGCAATGTTTAGGTGATACAGTCCCTTTAATACAGTCACAGTATAAGCAGTGTTTAGGTGATACAGTCCCTTTAATACAGTCACAGTATAAGCAATGTTTAGGTGATACAGTCCCTTTAATACAGTCACAGTATAAGCAGTGTTTAGGTGATACAGTCCCTTTAATACAGTCACAGTATAAGCAGTGTTTAGGTGATACAGTCCCTTTAATACAGTCACAGTATATTCAGTGCTTAGGTGATACAGTCCCTTTAATACAGTCACAGTATAATCAGTGTTTAGGTGATACAGTCCCTTTAATACAGTCACAGTATAAGCAGTGTTTAGGTGATACAGTCCCTTTAATACAGTCACAGTATAAGCAATGTTTAGGTGATACAGTCCCTTTAATACAGTCACAGTATAAGCAGTGTTTAGGTGATACAGTCCCTTTAATACAGTCACAATATAAGCAGTATTTAGGTGATACAGTCCCTTTAATACAGTCACAATATAAGCAGTGTTTAGGCGATACAGTCCCTTTAATACAGTCACAGTATAAGAAGTGTTTAGGTGATACTGTCCCTTTAATACAGTCACAGTATAAGCAATTTTTAGGGAATACAGTCCCTTTAATACAGTCACAGTATAAGTAATGTATAGGTGATACAGTCCCTTTAATACAGTCACAGTATAAGCAATGTTTTGGTTGATACAGTCCCTTTAATACAGTCACAGTATAAGCAATGTTTAGGTGATACAGTCACCGTATAAGCAATGTTTAGGTAATACAGCCCCTTTAATACCGTCACCGTATAAGCAATATTTAGGTGATACAGTCCCTTTAATACAGTCACAGTATAAGCAATGTTTAGGTGATACAGTCCCTTTAATACAGTCACAGTATAAGCAGTGTTCAGGTGATACAGTCCCTTTAATACAGTCACAGTATAAGCAATGTTTAGGTGATACAGTCCCTTTAATACAGTCACAGTATAAGCAGTGTTCAGGTGATACAGTCCCTTTAATACAGTCACAGTATAAGTAATGTTTAGGTGATACAGTCCCTTTAATACAGTCACAGTATAAGCCATGTTTAGGTGATACAGCCCCTTTAATACAGTCACAGTATAAGCCATGTTTAGGTGATACAGACCCTTTAATACAGTCACAGTATAAGCAGTGTTTAGGTGATACAGTCCCTTTAATACAGTCACAGTATAATCAGTGTTTAGGTGATACAGTCCCTTTAATACAGTCACAGTATAAGCAGTGTTTAGGTGATACAGTCCCTTTAATACAGTCACAATATAAGCAATTTTTAGGTGATACAGTCCCTTTAATACAGTCACAGTATAAGCAATGTTTAGGTGATACAGTCCCTTTAATACAGTCACAGTATAATCAGTGTTTAGGTGATACAGTCCCTTTAATACAGTCACAGTATAAGCAATGTTTAGGTGACACAGTACCTTTAATACAGTCACAGTATAAGCAGTGTTTAGGTGATAAAGTCACAGTATAAGTAATGTTTAGGTGATACAGTCCCTTTAATACAGTCACAGTATAAGCAATGTTTAAGTGATACAGTCCCTTTAATACAGTCACAGTATAATTAGTGTTTAGGTGATACAGTCCCTTTAATACAGTCACAGTATAAGCAGTGTTTAGGTGATGCTGTCCCTTTAATACAGTCACAGTATAAGCAGTGTTTAGGTGATACAGTACCTTTAATACAGTCACAGTATAAGCAGTGTTTAGGTGATGCTGTCCCTTTAATACAGTCACAGTATAAGCAGTGTTTAGGTGATACAGTACCTTTAATATAGTCACAGTATAAGCAGTGTTTAGGTGATACAGTCCCTTTAATATAGTCACAGTATAAGCAGTGATCAGACGATAATGCTGGCTAATGCCCACTAGCACCTGCGTGGCATCTGCTTTAGATATAACATTAGGTTGTTCATGTGACTGGTCATGCCAGGTCTCTGATGAGTTCCCTTACAAGGATGCAATCTGTTGACGTGTGATTGGAGGCCCAGGAAATCTGTATGATGTCACTGACATCGAGCACATGCTCAGTAGACATCCCGATGCATTTCCAAGGAAGTCCTCTAACTAGACTCCCATGTAAGATTTCATGATGGAAATTCCAGTAGACTATGAGTAGATATCACGAGAAATTTTGCAAAAACAATATTTAAAAAACAAAAAACCTCAAGAAGAAAATGTGTATTTATATTGAAGCTTTAATATGCATTTATTTCTTAATTTATTTTTTAAAGTGTTAACTTTAATATTATTTTATTCTGTATTCATTTATTAAAGTGTCAGCTGTAATATGCATTTATTTTTGTTTGTTTTTTTGTTCAGATTGGAATGAAGAGTCCCTTTCGATTTGAGTCTCGAAAACCTCCTTAGCACATGGGAGCAGCATTTACGTAAAGGATAGTAATTAATAAGCTAAAGGTCATACTTATATTTGATCTAATTAAGCACAATCGTTCTCTGGTCTATTTCACGCAGGATTCTGCTGATCTGTCAAAGCAGATTACTTGGAGATCTAGGACTCTGGTAATCTGACAGAGTGGACCTGCAAATAAAGCCAATTTTAAAACCATGTTACAGGATTTGTTCCTCTTTATTGTTTGTGGCTTTTTTAATTGCAATATTATGAATTTGCATTTGTTATTTTTGGTTTCTTTATATACTTGTTTTGCTTATTTTAGCAGTACTTAAAGGGACAGTCTTGTTCCTCAACTCACTTTGGTGCAAGATGAAGATCACTGCTTGTATAGTGCACAGGCTTTTATCACTGTGTGATTTGATGCAGTCATTCTGTATAAATCACATTTTTTTTATATTTGACTCAAGCCCTCCCCCAGTGATTACTCTGCATGTTTACTGCAGGTGCAGCAGCACTGATTATATAGACACTGAGCATATAAAGTTTTGTTTCATATAGTCACTTCCTGTCCTCCTCAAATTGAGTCTGTTGAGTGGCCTATGATTGACCTTGATCTTGTACACAGTAGGATCTTTTAATAGTTCAACAAATTGTCTGATGACATCACTAGAGAGACAGGATATTCTATTCATTTGAATGGCATTATTCTCATTGGTTCCTGCAGCAAAAAAAAAAAATAAAGGAAATGACTTTTACTCATTTAGTCTGGGCAGTCCTTGTTTCTTGCAAACTGTTGTAATTTCACAATTTCTTTTAACTGTAAGTATTTTATATTTTAAGCAATGCAAAATGTAAGACATGCATTTTAAAGTACTTTGAAAGCACATTGATATGCATTCAGATTTGGAAGATGCATTTTGGTCACTAGACAGTCCCTTTAATGTGTATATTTTGGGTATTAATTGCACTGTCTGGAAAAATTATTTGACATAAATAAGTTCATAGAGGTTCTGTATAAAGGTCATTCCTGGGGTGATGTCATCACCAGGAGCTCTCCATTTATTTAGAACTTGGCCCTTGAATTGACCTTTACACATAACCACCAAAGAGGAGCCAAATCCCAATATTTAACCCTACTCGATACATCTTTTGGTTTTATCTAACCCCTGAAAAATATAGCGTTATCAGAAGGCACCAAGATTTTAGATCTTCACCCTAGAGGCGGCTAAGAGTCGCTTACAATCTAGATAAAAGGGGAATTACAGACTGCGTTATATGGACAGAGACAGACTGATACATGAGGTAGAGAGCCCTGTTCACAGAGCTTACAATCTAGATAAAAGTGAATTACAGACTGCGTTATATGAACAGAGACAGACTGATACACGAGGGAGAGAGCCTTGCTCACAGAGTTTACAGTCTATTTAAAAGGGATTACAGACTGTGTTATATGAACAGAGACAGACTGATACATGAGATAGAGAGCCTTGCTCACAGAGCTTACAATCTAGATAAAAGGGAATTACAGACTGTGTTATATGAACAGATACAGACTGATACATGAGGTAGAGAGCCCTGCTCACAGAGCTTACAATCTAGATAAAAGGGAATTACAGACTGTGTTATATGACCAGAGACAGACTGATACATGAGGTAGAGAGCCCTGCTTACAATCTAGATAAAAGGGAATTACAGACTGTGTTATATAGACAGAGACAGACTGATACATGAGGTAGAGAGCCCTGCTCACAGAGCTTACAATTTGGTATTGTGTGTCAGTTGTGCCAAAATAAAAAAAAAATGATATATTTATTAAAAATTTCACAAAAAGGCACCTATTTTAGATCACTTTATTGGACTACAATTTGCCATACACGGCCAAGAGCAAAAACCTGACTGATGGTATCAGGATTATACCTAAAATAGAGCCATTATTTATAATCCCCAACACATTCTAAACTGCAACAAAAACCCATTGCATTATTTATATTATAACAGAGCTAATTAAGCTTCTTTCCAACGGTTTTTTTTATGTCTCAATATTTATTTATTCACCACATGTCTGCCACAGGCTGCAGTATCTCTAGATTTTAAGTTGTATAACGAGAAAGAGAGTTGCAGGAAGTTGAGAAGGGATTTTAGTAGAGGAGGAATAATGCTCCCATTCCGGTGAGTTTCAGGAATACAGCCCTTAGCATTGGGTGCAAGGCTTGCTACAATATCCATATCTGTTTCACAATCTAAATTGTGTATAATCTGGGCGTGGAAGGGCTACTGATGGCTTAAAGGCTGGCCCATATATAAACATTTGCCTCCAAGACTTTAAGAAAAATCTGCTAGCCTGACCTCGTTACAACATTCCTTTCACGGGAGGGCTGGCAACTTTTGGTGGGGTGGGAGGGGTAAAAAACCAGTGTAGTGGCCCATTTTGCATTTTCCTCAGCCCACCCGTTATCATCAGAGACAGACACAAATAGACAGGCGGGACAGATAAGGTTGACAGTGATTGAAACACAGAGACAGACAGCAACCTCCCCCCCAACTATCCACTTGGGCATATAGAAGTGAAAATTGGTGTAGACCAACCCCATTAAAATACGGGAGATGGGGCAGCCCAGGGGTCAGTTGCTCTTCTGCCTTCCTTGCTAGCCCTCTCCTGATTCCTGTATAGTTATTGTGTAATTACATTTTTTTTTAGACTGAGAATGACTGATGTGATAATTGTATAAGTTACAAGACAATGAAATCTCATACAAAAACCTTAATGACACAAATTCTGTGTATCAGATAATGATACCTTATAAACAATAGTGATTGCACTTTTTTTAATTTTTTTTTTTTAGAAATTCTGCCACTTTTTGCGTTTGTTGTGCGGAGATTTGCTGCGCATGTTTATATGCATCATTACTTTTCTGCTGTCGCTAAGAGGCACAATCAGGCGGTATTACACTGCACCTCACGGATATAAATCAACCGCAAAATTTTTTTCATTGAATTCACGTTATTTTTTTATGAATAAGTGTACAATCGATTTTACAACAATCATGTTGAACTTTTTCAATTCATTTGAATGTGCCTGTCTGCGCTTTCTGTATTTCTCACCACCACAGCCTTATAGACAGATATTTGTTTACACATTTATATAGTTACATGCTATAGAAATAGCCATAATTCTGGAGCAAAATTCCAATACTGGAACAATCAGCAGCCACATTCCAGGCTGATTAATCCACTTTTAGATCTCTGCCCCACAACTGAGCTTTAGAAATAACCCCAATATGTTTTACATAGAATGTGTCGGCAGATAAGAACCATTTGGTCCATCTAGTCTGCCCAATTTTCTAAATACTTTTATTCGTCCCCAGTTCCCTATCTTATATATATCTAGGATAGCCTTGTGTCTATCCCACGCATGCTTAAACTCCTTCACTGTATTAACCTCTACCACTTCTACTGGAAGACTATTCCATACATTCACTACCCTCTCAGTAAAGTAATTCTTTCATCAGTCCCTGGCCTTATCTTATATCTAGGATAGCCTTGTGTCTATCCCACGCATGCTTAAACTCCTTCAATGTATTAACCTCTACCACTTCTACTGGAAGACTATTCCATACATCCACTACCCTCTCAGTAATGTAATACTTTCATTAGTCCCTGGCCTTATCTTATATCTAGGATAGCCTTATACCTATCCCACGCATGCTTAAACTCCTTCACTGTATTAACCTCTACCACTTCTACTGGAAGACTATTCCATACATTCACTACCCTCTCAGTAAAGTAATACTTTCATTAGTCCCTGGCCTTATCTTATATCTAGGATAGCCTTATACCTATCCCATGCATGATTAAACTCCTTCACTGTGCTTACCTCTACCACTTCTACTGGAAGGCTATTCCATGCATCCACTACCCTCTCAGTAAAGTAATACTTTCATTAGTCCCTGGCCTTATCTGATATCTAGGATAGCCTTATACCTATCCCACGCATGCTTAAACTCCTTCACTGTATTAACCTCTACCACTTCTACTGGAAGACTATTCCATACATCCACTACCCTCTCAGTAAAGTAATACTTCCTGATTACTTTTAAATCGTTGCCCCTCTAATTTTAGAGTGTTAATTTTAGAGAGTCTAATTTTAACAATGTAAATAATTGTTGTGCTCTAGATTCCTCCAGTAAACACTGTTTAGGTGATTGTCCCTTTTCCATATATGGAATATTTCTCTCTCCTATGTATATGTCATTATGTATAGAATTAATGGGTCTATAATATAAGAAGTGCTGATTGATGGACTGACTCACCAGTAGCAAGCCTCCTAGCTATGAAAAGAGCTCAGCCAATCAGATTGCAGGAAGAGGTGGGTTGGGCCGAGCTCGCCCCTCCCAGTCGTTCCAGATCTCTCACTTGGTTACATTGTAGCGCTGGCTGCACGTTCTGATCCTACAAAGAGGATTTTCCAGAACCAGCACCAGATCCGCGAATCCCCCCCGAATAAAGCGAGCTGCAGACAGTAATGGATCATCATTATGATGGAACCAATGACTACATGCATCCAGAGGATGACTGGGACAGGGATCTCCTGCTGGATCCAGCCTGGGAGAAGCAGCAGAGAAAGGTGAGTGAAAGAGGGAGTGGAGGTTTGCAGTCATCTCTGCAAGACAAGGGGGGGCTAAACGTTTCCAGCCCCCCTCCCAGCTACACGATCATGCTCTTCCAGCAAGCCTTGCTAACCTTTGGCACTCCTTCGGACTGTAAATACCATGATCCTCAGCCAGCCCTCTGGGAATGGCAGTCCACAAAAGTGCCAAAGGTTGGTCATCTTTGCAGTAGACCAACAGTTACAGTGACCCCCCCCCCCTTCCCCCCTGTTTTGTTTACAATCAAATGGCTGTGTTTATTTAACCTCTGGTATATATCCAGAGATATTCTAGAGAATATCTAGCTACTTCTAGTTCTGTTGAATAGATCCAGGTAAAAAAGCTTTGTTCCAGCCTGCAGAGTTGGCTTGTGCAGGGAATGGATCAGATTGCTGCCTTCTATCTAGAAAAATAATAATGAAAAGCAAAGTCCAGAGATTGTTAAAAGAGTTGCACTTTATCTGGATTTCTTCTAGACAGCAGGATTACATGCTTTGCAAAAGCCATACAGAATGTTCAGTCTAGAGAGACAGAGAACAGGAAGGGCTGACTGAATCTAGAGCACAGGTAAAAGATTGCAGCTGCTCTAGATTGCAATTATCCTGGATGATTGAAGAAAGCCTGTTAGGTGAATCCAGATTCAGAGGTGATGTGGGGGTTTGTGGAAGAATTGCAGACATATAGCAGAGTCCATGCAAGCAGCCTTTCCTCACCCTGGCTCGGGACAATAGGAGTTGGAGTCCAACAACAGTTGCCCACCCCCCTTCACTGTTGACTGTAGTGTTAGTTCAATGATTAGCCAGCCTTCAGGCCCTGAGAGCCAGCTCTACTCCAGGGCAGTTAGACAGGCCTGTGGTGAGAGTGACATCTGTGTGTTTATTAATAAATAGTTGTGTGTGTTGGATTATTTATTTGGGATCTGGTATGTTGAGATGTCTTTGCCAATTGCATGGGTATCCTCGTTAAAAGAGGTGGATTTGATTGCATACAATGCACACACATACTTGGTTAAGTATGATTTTAGTAGAATTATGGGCTATAGACCCCCTGTTGTTGCTGAGCTGTAACTATACAGCATGTAGAACAAATATCATCATAAAATATATATATATATATATATATATATATATATATATATATATATATATATATTTAAATTGCCTAGCATTACCTTCTCTCATTACTCAAGTTGGGGCTGTGGCTAGAGTCTTACTCAAAATTTCGACATGTTATCATGCAAGATATCACATTTTGTTTGGTGAAATTTTTATTTCTGTGGCTTTGTGGGCTGATGCCACAAATGGGGAGAATCTGGATTCTCAGGGTGGCACGTTTTTGATTCTTGATGGGTCAAACTCAGCTCTTCGTTCTTCTGAGATGGTTATAACGCGGACCATTACATTTGTTAATAATATAGTAGAATCCCCAGGATTTACTGACAAATGAGTAGGGGATTATCTGTGTCACATTTGGGTAGGTAAAAAGTTCATGTTTAATTGAAAGATTTGTATGAATTGTAGATGTTTAAAATACAAATAAATGATCTCATTGGGCCCTCTTTGCTCTGTATAGGAGGCTGACATGTTGTTTTAGAATCTTGGGTTAGATCTTCCTTCATTGACCCAAGATTCTAAACAATGTCCGCCCCCTGATACAGAGCATTTATATGCTTTCATTAAAGTATTTCTATTTAAAACCCCTAAACGTGATGGAATCTTTCAATGAAATGTACATTTTTCGCCCACATTTGGCCTTTAAGAACATTGTAAACATGGATGGATGGATGAATATATTTTTTTGGCTTCTGGAGTGGCGTGTGCGATGAAAGGATGGTAACAGTACAGAGCTGAGGTGTGTCCCTAGCTACCGGCTACATATCTTGCTGGGATGGTGCTGAATTTAAGTGACCTGGAGTAGGCGTATAGTGCTACACGTGGGAGGAGAAATGGAGAGATTTATAGTTTATTATATAGTTTATTATATGTGATTTGGAGTTGTAGGGCTAAAGGTTTAGAGTTGAGTTGTTGCCTCTCCTTCCTGAGCGGTAATAGTAGGTGGAAGAAGGCTATATACTGGTTATTGTCCTTTTATTACTGAATGGATGACGTACCATTTCATTTTTTTTTTTTTTTTGCAGGGCTGGTTTATTATAATTAATTACTCACTTCCTTCAGCAGTTTCATTGTAATACAGTAAAGCATTTTTATTGCTGGGCATATCTCTTTTATATATATATATATATATATATATATATATATATATATATATATATATATATATATATATATAAAAAATTATTTTTTTTGTTTGGGGAAAAAACAGTCTTTTCACAGACGGCCAATATGGCAGAAATAAAACCTGAAAATAATCTGTATTGTTCCTCTTGTAACTTAATACTGCATGTATTCGCACCAATTCACTTTATAAACACAGTTGGTAACCCATGAAATGTTGTATAGACACTGGGGGTTATTCACAAAACTGTGAACTGACAAGGGAATTGCTAATGTCAGGTGTTGATGTTTGGGGAACAATTCCCCTGACTGCTGTATCTTACGTTATAAATCAAGTTGGAAACACAGAAGACAGGGAAGAACTCAACTTTTTTTTTTTTTTTTTAATGCTTTTTCATTATTTATTTATTTTTTATGCCGAAGAAAGGCCAGGAGAAATGCAGAATATAATTTAAACTGCTTATCCTGACCACCCAGAAACTCCCAAGTTATAAAGTGTTCCTGTGAAAAAGAGAAGCAGCCATGTTAATTGGTCTCCTCTTCACTTTCCACTTGTTTGCTAATTACTAATAAAACATATAAAATGTCCTGGATGTTTGACTCTGCCGATCATCCTTCTGAGATCGGTAAAATGAGTACCATTACATTGGTAGATGGTTTAATCCGCAGGATGTACTTGAAAAGGAGATATTCTCTCCTTTCTTGGTTAAATATTATTATTATTAATAATAATAAACGTAATATTATTGTAACCCAGGCATTTGTGACTGTGGCCTGCTTAATTGGGCTGAATTGGGTTTTATCTCTCAACCTATTTTATGTTTCTACGTTTGAAATGGGTAGTATTTGGCATCATAGTCCAGAAAATGAAGATTGTCGAATATCAGGGCTTTATTCACCCAAGTGGGGACTGCAGGGAAACTGAGAAGATAATTACAAACTTAAGGCCAAGGTAGCAGAGTTGGAACATTTCTCCCGTTCAGCAATACTATACCTGATTTTTTGCAAATTCCTGCAACTCCCTTTTTCATTAATAAACCCTGTAATCCTTATTGTAGTGGAAGGTTATTCTTAGGATAAAGTAGGGGAGAGGTCAAAGGTCTGCATGGGCCAAAGGAACAAGGCGTGTACAAGGTTGGCCCAGACAGGGTTTAGAGATCTAGAGATACTTGTTACTCTGAGGCCATCCAGGTGTTTAAAAAGCTAGCAGCCTGTGACTAGTGGGGGGGGGGGGGGGGTTGGGTTTTTGAATCTGGTGGCTACTTTTAGACATCTTCAGTGATCCATACATTGTGCTAGGTGCAAATATTTTTATTTTCTGTGGTGTCTGCTGCTTATGACATCTTGTGGCTGGATATGCAGTTGAACTACTTTTTCGGTGGGATTTGCATGGCAAACACCAGAGAAGCATTTAAAGGGACACTACCACTTACATACGATGTAACAATAACCTTGTCATTTAAAACAAACACATATATAAATTGTATACCACTGTTTTTTTTTTTTTTTATGATTGAATTAATACGATATAAAAGGAAAAATACAATTTAGGTGTTTATCTCCAGCATCCATTTTGAGAATATTTCCCATCCTGCAACATCATCCACAATCTTCCAGCCAGTTTCACTTTACAACTGTTGCTAAAGCCTGCATGCTGATGTCAGAAGATACTACCCTGCTCCTGTGTATCATAGTGGCACTAGGTGGCTATGTACAACCTTTTTTTACCTGCCTTCTAAAACAGAGAGTAGATTAACCTGATCAAACAGGATCATCACTCTGCCCCCTTGTGATGTAATAGTTACATTACCCTCCCATTCACTGCAAGTCTATGATCAGAATTTAGACTTATAGACTGCATGCTGTGTCTCCAGCCCCAAAGTGAGATACTAGTGCTGTAAAGTCACTAGGGGGGCACCCAAAAACAAAATGGCGGCACCCAGTCACACTTGTTTAGTTACATATTTTATTAAATACAATCACATAAGAAAAACAAGACATCTGAAATCAACAATACAAAATAAAAAAAGTAAAACCTTTTTTTCTTTTTTTTGGTGGGAGTGCCCCTTTAATCCACATTTTTCTTATTTTATGCATATGCTTGCAATTTTGCTAAAACAAAAATAAAAAATGTGTACGTCATTCTTCCAGATTTTAAACTTAAAAGGTACTCGGTCATGAAAAAACAGTGAATATCAGCGCTTAAGTCACAACCTAAGCGGCACTTAGAATAGTGTGTCCCTAAATAACTCACAAGGAAAACCTATCAAAGTGAAATAGTACAATAAGTGCGCTGTAAGGTATACTGAAGTGAAAAATTTAAGATTCTTCAGGTATAGGTAGGCTTATCCACAAAGAAAGCTGGGTACAATCGAAGATGGCTTAGGCTCTGCTCTGCAGTCCTCTTCTCATGTAGCTCAGATATGGAAGGAGAGATGCCCGCAAATAAGATTTAAAATGAGAAAGGCACAATTTTAATAAACAATAATATCTGCTTACATTGGGGTTCTCACAAAACGGTGGGCGCCACACTCTACCTTCAGTTGTTCACTCCAGTTCGTCACTACATCACATTCACCTTACAGGCTTCATGTGCAAATAGTCTACTTTAATGAAGAATGTATCATTTCAGTATTGTGCTAGAAGGTGATGTCATATTTGTAAATACCTACCCAGAATCCCTTGCAGCGGCGGTAGCACTGTTTGTTTAGGAAAATGTCTTCTGGCTGGTCTGGTGTGTTAATAATAATGCCTCTGTTACCCACTTAATAATAGACTGCTCTCTACCAAAAAAAAAACCACATAATGCAGCTTATTTATTATATGCTTATACGATTTCAGTAACTTTATCATAACAGTTTTATTTACACAGGTGCCGTTATAGGTTCTATTCTTCAGAATAAGTAGTCTTTTAATAGGTCTTTGTTATGGTAGGACAGAAAGCAACGTATATATCATTTCTAATGTACATTTTCAGTGCAACCAATGTTTAGATGTCCCACTAAAGTGCTCCTGTGGGAAAAAAATAAATACATTTAAAGAGAATAACTGTTCATCTAATCATTGTGTTGACGGCCTGCATTTGTTAGGGAAAGCAAAGTTTATTTGCAAACCACATTGTAGCCTCTGTGACTGGCATTTGCAGATTTACATTATGGTTTGCTATGCAATTGTACATTGCCCTTTTGAAGTAGTTAGTTTGCCAATCAAGTCACAAGGTGATGTCATAATAAGGAGACATGACAGATACATTTTTTTTTTTTCTTTCAATCTATGCATTTTGCTAGCAGTTCTGCTAGCACTGTGGGTTTTTTTTTTTAAAATCTCTACATACACAATATAGCAATGTATAGGTCTCTTTTAATCTGAGTACTTGCTGCCAATTGTGCCAACAAATTAGTAAATTCACTTGTATTTCCCACCTGAAGACCTAGTCAGCCACATTTCTGGCTCACTTTTAAATATAGTAACGGTCACTGTATCCAAATACACCTTTATACTGGGCTGAGCACCTGCATTGCTTATCTACTGCACTTTGTGACCGATAATGTAAAGGAAAACTGCAGTTAAAAATTAGTTTTTGTTTAATTGGAAGATTGCATCAAGTATAAATGCTTTAAATAGAAATGCTTTAATAAAACAATGCAAAAAAGTACTGTATTCAACCATCTCTGCTTCTTTAGCACTATCGAGGGGCAGACATGTTTAGAATCTTGGGTCAGATCTTCCGTCATCCGAACCAAGATTCTAAACAACATGGCCGCCTTTCTGATAGAACTATATGGAGCAAAGATTCTAAACAACATGGCCGCCTTTCTGATAGAACTATATGGAGCAAAGATTCTAAACAACATGGCCGCCTTCTGATAGAGCTATATGGAGCAAAGATTCTAAACAACATGGCCGCCTTCTGATAGAACTATATGGAGCAAAGATTCTAAACAACATGGCCGCCTTCTGATAGAGCTATATGGAGCGTTTTTTGACTGATGTTGGAAGTCCCAGGTTTATACACTTTGGTGCAGTAGAAGATCAGGGCCCTGCTCCGGCAGTCACTCTGACACATAGTGGCCCTACCTAGTGGTAGGTATGTGTGCTTCCCAGATATGTGACCCGGTATGTGAATGCTGGTTTAAAGGGACTGCATCACGTAAAAATGATTACTGTAAATGGTAAAAAAAAAAAAAGATTGAAAATGGTCTATACATTGTGTTGGCAAAACTGCAAAGTGTTTGTGGTGTCTCCTGTGTATGACATCACCTTTGGCTTCATATGCAAATTCCACATTTCCCATTTAAAAAGCAGTCCATATGTAGCCACAGGGGACTCCACAGATACACTTAAAACACGTTTCTCCTAATTAAGACATTTGCATCCAATTCTGCCATCACAATATATAGATAACTTTTAATCATTTTTTTATGATACAGTCACGGTATAAGCAGTGTTTAGGTGGTACAGTCACGGTATAAGCAGTGTTTAGGTGGTACAGTCACGGTATAAGCAGTGTTTAGGTGGTACAGTCACGGTATAAGCAGTGTTTAGGTGGTACAGTCACGGTATAAGCAGTGTTTAGGTGGTACAGTCACGGTATAAGCAGTGTTTAGGTGGTACAGTCACGGTATAAGCAGTGTTTAGGTGGTACAGTCACGGTATAAGCAGTGTTTAGGTGGTACAGTCACGGTGTAAGCAGTGTTTGGGTGATACAGTCACAGTGTAAGCAGTGTTTGGGTGATACAGTCACAGTGTAAGCAGTGTTTGGGTGATACAGTCACAGTGTAAGCAGTGTTTGGGTGATACAGTCACAGTGTAAGCAGTGTTTGGGTGATACAGTCACAGTGTAAGCAGTGTTTGGGTGATACAGTCACAGGATAAGCGGTGTTTGGGTGATACTATATCTTTAATGGTGGAGAATTTTCTTTCCTACCCTTGCACCATGCAAACATACCCGTTTCTAGGATGACTGAAATCCCGTGGCTGCTTAAGAGCTAGGTGTGTGTAAATATTTACACTGGGGGAAGGGTTCATTAGCTGTGATTAGCAGTTACATAAGGTGAGCTATTACTTTTTTTCCAAAATTTCACTAAAAAAGCCATCATTTTAAAATGCACATAAATAGCTAGTTCTCTGGGAAAAAGGAATATTTACCTAACCAGCAAATTAGTGATATCACAGCAGCCTACTTGTGTAGAATGACATTAATATATATTATTGATGAAGTGCTGCTGATTCCACAGTAATACCTAAGGACAGCGCTAGTTTGGGAGAGGGGAGAATGGAAACTGCTGCAGAGGGAGCCAGTCCCGCCTCCTCAGTGAGGTCATGTGATTTAGAGGCTCTGCTGAAATTCATTTGAATCTAAACCTACCGGAGTAAATTGTTTTTAAAGTAAAAATAATTGGATTTCACATATGTTAAACACATGTACAACACGCACAAGGTGGAACTAGCCCTTTAATTGAACACTGCCGTACTGCAAACAAATTTCCTCTTATCACTTGTTTTATTACGGTATATACATACATACATATACTGTGTAACTAAAGCAAATAATGATTCCTTGTGTGCCAAAGTCTCTTCCACTCTCTGTAGCTCACTTTGATTTCAATAGTTTTCGGGGTCCTGATGGATGCCGATAAATCCAAATACTGGAATGATCTGAAATGGGGTTGTTTTTTTTTTTTACCCATCAAATGTTGATCAAATTACAGACTCCATTATACGGTGTGTTTGCAACTGTGTTATTAAGCATTAGGCATGTATAGTAATCAAAGTATGAAAAGCCAGAAAAGGTCATATAGAACTACAATAGGGGGAGAAAATGTCCACTTAAAAAAAAAAGGTAGCGAGTAACTATTATTTTAGGAGGAGGGGGGTAGAAATAAGAGTCCACAACCTTCTTTCGGATTTATATAAAGTGCAAACAGGAGGTGGGAGAGAGGTGACTCTTGTCAAGTTCCATTACCGTGTTACCATAGCAGATCCAAATGTATACCTTCAACACTAGCCATTCTGTTATTTTGTGACTGTTGCTTCAGTTATAGATGTTGAACCATAGGACATGTGATCACTAACCATGGCCGGATACTTCCTTTGTACCTGTGTGGGGAAATCTCTGAGCCGAGTAATGTCAGTTCAGTCTGCCGTAACCGTCCAGTAAGTCTCTGCATTTATAATTCACAGTGCAGAGTTTCTATGTGGTATAGCAGCCTGCAAATTAAAATATCTAATTGGTCTTTACTGCCCTTTTGACCACTATGAGTCCATCAGGGACACGCTTCATCTTTTAAAGAGACAATCTGATTTATTGCGGTCACTAATACAGAGACTTCCTACTCTCGATGGGTCTCCCAGGACATGGCGTAACCATGTATTCTTCTGCTCTCCTGGGATAAATCAAGGCCAGTGCAGCATGATCCCTGCTCCTTATTTAATACTCCTTATAGAGAGAGAGGACATCGTTGGAAGGGGGAGCGTCTGGTTTCAAATGCAGCCCCCCTGCTCCTTGCATTTGTCTAGGATCTGCTGCAGGGAAGGGCTCGCAAAATTTGGCCTGGGGAAGGGGGGGGGGGGCTGTTTAGTGACTGGTGTAACTTCATCAGCCCACCCATTATCAATGACACTGAAAGACGAATATACTGACAGATAAGGTACAGAGAGTGATAGACAGATATACTGACAGGTAAGGTACAGAGAGTGATAGACGGATATACTGACAGATAAGGTACAGAGACTGATAGACAGATATACTGACAGATAAGGTACAGAGACTGATAGACAGATATACTGACAGATAAGGTACAGAGACTGATAGACAGATATACTGACAGATAAGGTACAGAGACTGATAGACAGATATACTGACAGATAAGGTACAGAGACTGATAGACAGATATACTGACAGATAAGGTACAGAGACTGATACACAGATATACTGACAAAAAAGGTACAGAGATTGATAGACAGATATACTGACAGATAAGGTACAGAGACTGATACACAGATATACTGACAAAAAAGGTACAGAGATTGATAGACAGATATACTGACAGATAAGGTACAGAGATTGATACACAGATATACTGACAAAAAAGGTACAGAGATTGATAGACAGATATACTGACAGATAAGGTACAGAGATTGATAGACAGAGATACTGACAGATAAGGTGCAGAGATTGATAGACAGATATACTGACTGATAAGGTACAGAGATTGATACACAGATATACTGACAGATAAGGTACAGAGATTGATAGACAGATATACTGACAGATAAGATACAGAGATTGATAGACAGATATACTGACAGATAAGGTACAGAGATTGATAGACAGAGATACTGACAGATAAGGTACAGAGATTGATAGACAGATATACTGACAGATAAGGTGCAGAGATTGATAGACAGATATACTGACAGATAAGGTGCAGAGACTGATAGACAGATATACTGACAGATAAGGTACAGAGATTGATAGACAGATATACTGACAGATAAGGTACAGAGATTGATAGACAGATATACTGACGGATACGGTACACAGACTGATGGACCGATATACTGACGGATAAGGTACAGAGACTGATAGACAGATATACTGACGGATAAGGTACAGAGATTGATAGACAGATATACTGACTGATACGGTACACAGACTGATGGACCGATATACTGACGGATACGGTGCACAGACTGAATTACAGACGGGTATACCGACGGATTAGGCCATTGGATAGTAATATATAAAGGGAGTGCTAAACACTTAGGCATTTATAACTTAAAAGTGGTTCAGCCTTCGCCCATGGAATCAGATTAGACAGTAGGCCAGGGGGTGTAGTTTGCCCCTCTGTCCCCTTGTTAGCCGTCCCTTGATCTGCTGCATGTGGTGCATGGAAAGGGGTTTTATTAATTGTGCACAGAGATGGACCCTGGAGGCAGCCGTGTACCTGTCTGCAATGGGACAGATCTATTGTGGCTGTTTGTTGACACTCCTTGCTGTAGACGCACTGCTTTTGTGTAACTGCATGAGTGAGCTTTAGATCCCTTAATCCGTGTCGCACTCACGTCTGTGTCTGCTTTGTATGCCAAGTGACAAGTGGAAGTGCACTTTATATCAACTCGTGCTGGACGAACCTGGTGCTTCTTGGCAGTCCCACCTAGACTATTTTCTGTATGTTGTACATGGGTTTAATATATGTACACAGAAAATAACTTTTCTAAATTCAGTGACACCAGTGGAAGTACCAGAGGATACTGGTATTGACCATTACTGTGGAATAAACCTCTGTCTGTTGAACTCTGCTGTTTCAAGAGCTTGGAAGGCAGGGGGGGGGGGGGGGGGGTATACACTAGCTGTGTGTGTTGTAATGTAATGCAAATGTTTAAAAAAAAAAAAAATTAAATTGATCAAAGTTTAAAAGCTTGGGAAAAAAAAAATCACAAATCAATTGAATTTATTTGAACCATTTCCACTACATTTTAAGCTTTGCTTTAAGCTAAATCCTAGTACATTCCTCTGGAGCGTGTCGTGGGACTGCCCAATGGGTGAAGCTGCTGTAGAGCAGTTTTGAGGCTGTTTTGCTGCGCTGTTGGTTGCATCGGATGGTGGCTACCTTATTGATGTCTCGTGGAATAATTTCTCTCACGTTGCGAGGAGAGCTGGGTATTCATCGCCTTGTTATGTTATGTTGAGTGTACAGCGGTTTGCTCTGAATTCTCCATGTGGTTCTTTAATTGGTTGTTTTAAAGGACATGTGGAGGCAAAATAATGAACATTTGAACTATACATTCTTTAATGAAAGCATATATATTACCTTTATTGAGCCCTCTTTGCTCTATCAGGGGCGGCCATGTTGTTTAGAATGTTGGGTCGGATGTAGAAAGATCCTACCCAAGATTCTAAACAAGAAAGCAATAGGTAAACTTGTAAACATTTTTGTTGCTGGAACTCAAGAGTAAAAAGGGCGGAGTCGCATGGCGCCACAGGATGTCCCCCAACACTCCATGACCACGAGCGATTGAGTTCCAGCTTTCCTGGTACAGATACCAGGTGTCTGGAGCTAAATACCCCTCATTTGGACTGTGCATGTCTGCTAGACAAACACAATTTAAAGACAATGCTGTGCGCGTAGGGTTGTCACCTGGCCGGTATTTTTACCGGCAGGCTGGTAAAAAAAAATTGGCATCAGACCAATGTTAAGTCTATGGAGACAGTAGCAAGGCCGGTATTTTTTTGAAGAAAAGGTGGCAAGCCTATGTGCGCGCACAGTGCCAACATAAGCAGTATTCATGCCGGGGCAGAACCCAAAAACAGGTCTTCTACTATTTCCAACTACAAATGTGCATAATGGAGAATGTACAGCATTAAATAACCGTATATTATATTATCCAATTTGCTGGCAAATCCACCAATTCAGAGAGGGCTTTTAATTTAATTTTGCCCCTGTGGTTTCCTGTTTTGTGATCTTCGTTACAGACTCATTGGCAAATGTGCTTCCGTTGTGTATGTTCAAGTTTCGGACCACAGCGTGATGATGTCATGAACAGGAAACATCACAGACACTTGAAACATTTTTGTTCATTTTCTCTGTAAGTGAAGTTGCTTGTATATTGACTGCAATGTGCCTAGAAACATGATTAGATGTTGTATGCACAGGGAATCCTGGGAAATGTCCAAGTATTCACAGATTTCCGCTGAATAGGTTTTTTTTTGCCAATGTATAGTTAATACGAATTATGTTTTTATTTGACTTAAGGTTTTTTTTTTAAATTTCGGGGTGGCCCAAGTCAAAAGGTGTTTCTATTATTTCCCAGCTGCGTTTCCCCCAACTTCTGCTCTGAATGATGGGGGGGGGGGGGGGGACACTAGGAAAGTGGAGCTTGGGAGGTCAAGCCTCTGCGCAGATCTCTACGGAAAATGAGAATCAGGGCCGGAAGATTGAGGTCCAGGATTGGGGGAGGGCATGCAACTTGGAGCTGCAGCTCCATGAAGATACCGAGCTATCCTCCCCGGCTATTGGTTGTGTGAGGTGCACACAGGTCAATGAGGGAGAGAGCTGACTAGACTGAAGAAGGTGCATTATTGCTCTACACACAAGAAGGATTGAAGCTCTTTTTGAAGGTGAAGGATGGTCCCCTTATTAGATTCTTGATATTAATTGTTAGGTGTTTCTATTATTTTGTCTCTTTCAAGTTGTGTACAAGTCAGGCAACATCATCAGAATATACCACACTATTTGCTGGTTTGATTTTTTTTCCCTGTTGGAATGCTACAGTATTGATTATGTTACAGTTAGAGACAAGCGATGAAGATAAATTAATCTATTTTGAACTGACCTTTTCTAAATGACCAGTGTATGGTTCCTTGCAAGTAATATGCCTATCAGGCAGTTAGTTAGAGTTTTTTATGTTAGGTTTTTATTTAAATACCTCGACCCATCGCAATATATAAAATAAAATTGTTTATTTTTTTAAGCACACTTTGCTTTGTTGATTTTTCTCTGTTCTGGTTACAATGGGATAGATCCAGATTAGGCACAGAAGCCAAAGTACTAAAACAAGATGGCTGCTTGACCGGGGATCGTTACCTTTTCATAAAATAAATTCTACTCGCAGTTTTATCTCTAAATTTGTAATCGGCAAATTAATGTAATGTTCAGGTGCAAGCCTTGGAAAGTCTGCTTTGGACGGCACAAAGTAGTTTAGATTTTTTATTTTGTCCGTTGTATTCGCGGTTGGTAGTCTGGCTAGGAAACCATTTATTGTTTTGTTTGTTTTTTTTTTCCTTCTGTTTAGGGGTCTGGTTTTTTTTTTGCACGGGAGAGAACATAAGCTTTTGCTAATAGAATGGATAAATCAGTCCCTTGCAAATACCAAAGCCCCTATATCTAAATCTGGAACTCGCACACTAGTGAAGGAGCGTCCATGTTTTTTTTCTGGAATGGGTTACATGATCAAAAATGAAGGGGCAACTTGATAAAAAAATAAAAATGCATTTGTGTACTGCGCCACATTAATCCTTTTATTTATTATTTTATTTAAAGTAACAATAAGGAGTAACTTGGTAGCCATAGAGAAATGTCTCATTATTTAAGATTAATATTACTTTATTTAAGGAAAAATCTCTTTCTTTCATAAATTTAACATAATTATGTGTAGAACCCTTGCACATTTGAAGGTCAGGTTTGTCAAGCATACCAAGTTTTTGCTTCTTATATAGATCCAGAGTCTCCTGTTTCTTTAAATCTCCCAGCACAGAGCTGGATTGTATACATCTTTCTTTTCTCCCACAAGTTCCTCTCAGCTGATCGAGGCAGGCTTCAGTTTATGCGGTTTAGGGGAAGGACTTCTAGCAGATCCCTCATGTCCTAAAATGGAAATGTTTTTTTTTTTTTAAATTTTTTTCTTCTATTCCTGTTTAAACTTTTATGGGTGGTAGCTAAGGAGGAGCGGTCTTTAAATTTCAAAGCCAAAGGAATCTTGTATTAGATCACCCTCTGGAATTCAAACCTCTGAAATACTCCACTATATAAAACAATTCATCCTTACATCGCCAGTGGGGGAAAAAAAAAATCCATATGTGGCAGTCGGAGATGGATGCAGCCAAAAGCTTGAATTATTATTTTGTTTCGTTTGTTATTGTTTGAGCAGAGTTGGCTCTTTTATAAAAAAAAATGTATATTTATTGCTCATTTATCTGTTTCCTAAATATAACGGTGATATCATAAGGAAAGGTTTATTAACGTTATTCCTTTGGGTAAAACTGCCAAGTCGCTGGTTTATTTATCAGCCCCGCATTCATTATAATTACGGATCTTAATGTTAAAGAAACCGGAACCATAATAAACACTTTGCTAGTGAGCGAATGCACAACATTTAACCTTGAGGGTAGGCTCACTTTTTTTACTTTTTATTTTAAATTCTTTATTCATTTGTCACAAAAATATCATTACACGGGTGACAGTACCCACAAAAATATAAAAGACACACACCATCGCTTAAGGCGGAATTACTGTTCGAATAGATCAGCAAGCCGGTGCTTAGACAATATACAAAGCTCTCTCTCGGAGTCTCTCTTTGTAACACATTTTTTTGCATAATCTATACATTTCCTTGCAATTCTGCACAACGTATAGACCATTTATTCAAATTTTCTTATTCTCTACATTCACAGTAAAAAAAATGTTTAGGTGACAGAGCCCTTTTGGCCTCAAACCAGTGTTTGTCATCTGAGGCAAGCATTTGTCTTTTTTTTTTTTTGCATCATGTGTGCAAGCAGACATTGAAGGGGGCTATATCCAGATACGGTGTGCCGCATATATAAAAATGGTTTTAGAGCATAAGAAGTGTGTGTGTGAGACCACTGACAGGTGGCAAGCCGGCACTGAGCAATTCACTGGAGTGCACTTTATAATGGACCTGTATATATTTATAAAATGCTATAATATCCACTCTAAGCCGTTTTTCTATCAGCCATAACATTATTCTTTGTATGCACCGATCAGACATAACACTATGAGCACTGACTGTATGATGCTTTGGACTGACAGGTGGCAAGCCGGCGGAGGCAGTGTGATGCTTTGGGCTGACAGGTGACAAGCCGGCGGAGGCAGTGTGATGCTTTGGGTAATGTTCTGCTGGGAAACCTTGGGTCCTGCCATTCATGTGGATGTTACTGTGACACGTACCACCTACCTAAGCATTGTTACTGACCATGTACACCCTTTCATGGACACGGTATTCCCTGATGGCCTTGGCCTCTTTCAGCAGGATAATGCTCCCCTGACACAAAGCAAAAATGGTTCAGGAATGGTTTGAGGAACACAACAACGAGTTCAAGGTGTTGACTTGGCCTCCAAATTCATGTATGCGTGTGTGTATGCGTGTGTGTGTGCGTGTGTGTGTGTGTGTGTGTGTGTATGTATATATAATATATTATAAATAAATTTGCTTTTAAGGGTGGGCTGCTCAGATTAGCATGGAAAACTCTTTTATACAGCGAGGGGCATACCAAGAAAGAAAGTAAAGATTGTTTGGCAGTTTAAACAATTGAAACCAAAAGTATCTAATCTGAGGTGGAGTTTGAACCAAACTGATTTGCAGTGAGACTTGGCAGTTTCTGGTACTATTTATTTATTTATTTTTAAGTAAAATCCTTCAACAAAAGTTAATTTGTTTATTTCTGTACTTGTAACTATTATTTATTTATTTTAAACCTAAAAGCAAGCTTGCAGAGTCTTACCTTTCAGCAGTTTACTGGTGTCGGCTCTGCTCCCCTGTAAAACTGTTTATTAGCGCGGGTATGATCAGGGTGTAATATAAGCAGGGATTTGTAGTTTGATGTTATCCACTGAGATGTCCTGGTGTAGACAAGTCTCACGTGTGCTTCTTTCTATCCTTCCCAATTCACATCTATTAGTCTCATTTTAAACAAAGTGAAGCCATTCAAACCTTCTCTACACAAACCCCGTTTAGTTCTGCAAACCTTTCTTACTGGTTGCGGTTGTACCTTCCTGACCTTTGATATGGTGTCAGTCCATCATGTGTAGTGCTGCCCCAGCCGGTATGTGACAGATAGGCCTACACTATAAAATACTGGCTTCCAGGTAATGGAAGTTTGTAGTCTGGCAGCTTTTCTTGGAGAGGGAAGGTGTTGGAATAAAAGGTAACAAACCTTCATACCGTGCAGCAATCGGTGTTGTGTCGAATTTCAGACTAGGCCTAGTTGGCCAAGTAGAGTGAAGGCGGCAGCAGACTGCAGGGGGCAACAACAGAGCCAGGAGTACCATTTGTTGGTGGATCCAAGGATGTGGGGTCAAATGATACAGGAGAAAGGGACGGGGTGTCAATCTGGGGAAGTAGAAAGGATTTATTATAAAGGGGTGCAAAATGGAGAGGAAGGGTTGGGTGGTGCATGAGTTTTGACAGATCTAACACCGCACAAAACCTGTAATAGACAGCATAGCACAGTGTCTGGTTCATTTAGGTAGGGCAAGGTGAGGGGAAACCAGTAATCCCTACTTGGATCAGAGGAAAAACTTACACTGGTCTTGTCAAATACTCCCAGACTCGCTCAAAAAGGGGGCCTCAGAAAGTGCATGAGAACATCCTTATCCTACTGGAGCCATGTGGTGACCACTTGTGACCTTTTTGGTCTGGGATTTTTATTGTCCAACATAAAGCAGGACTCCCCTCTGAGATGAATTGCAGCATCACAGGGTGGGCTTGATTGACTTGACCAGAGATGGCTAAGCTTTAGCTGTAAAACTACAATTCCTTTAATGCCCAGCCAGACAGGAGCTTCAGTGCTAACATCTTAACTACAGATGTCAAGTACATCTTCCCATGATGCCCCTCCAGTCAACGCTGAGCATCATAGGAAATGTGGTCTACAGCAGTTGTTTAGAGACTAATGCGTAGTGGTGGTAATGTGGACTGCTGCTTCCTCGCACTGCTGCGCAGGGATGTAGCTCTGCATGCAGCAACGTCGGGGAGCAGTGACCGAAGCAGGCCAGTGCAGGTAAATACACTGGCCATGTTAGAGATCCCAACTTGAAATTCTCTGGTCTTTGCATCGTGTAATCTCCTCCCACAATATATGGGATGTTTTATTAAGGCATAATGTCATTTGAATGGTATTTAATATGATTGTTTGTCTTATCGTCGTCCCCACTTTCATTGCTCCATTGTAGCGTGTGTTAATGTAAGTTTACACGGCTAGAAGATAAGATAAACAATTTAGGTTAGGCAGGCCTGCTCAATTCATCCAGTGTTTGCACTGAAACCTAAACAACTCAAGTAAACCAAACGTCCAACTTACTGCTGTGGATGAATGACATGGAGTATGTGTAGCACGAACCCCAGAGCAGGTATTTTATTTTGAATTGTTGATTTCAGATATGTCTTTTGTTTGGTTCAGTGACTGTATTTAATAAAATATGTAAACAGGTGTGACTGGGTGCTGCCATTTTGTGAAATATAGTGTTTTTGGTGCCACCCCACCATTGACTTTACAGCACTAGTATCTCACTTTGGGGCTGGCTTTGGCAACAGTTATAATTTGAGACTGGCTGGAAGATTTTGAATGTTGTTGCATCATGGGAAATATTCACAAAATGGAGCCAGGAGATAAACACCTAATTTTATTGTTCGTTTTATATGAAATATAAGTGTCCCTTTAATATAGCTGTTACATGCTACGCTAGTAAGTAGAAGACACACATGGGGGGGCTGGCTCTTCTTGATGGGAGTTGTGATCGGCACCTTAGGCTCCCGTGTGTCCCCCTCTGTCCCCCGAAGGGGGCGTGAGGGTTGGGTGTCCCTCGCACAGGCACACTTCTGCCAAATTTACGGCTGATTGACAGCCATAACTGTGTGCGCATGCGCTGTAGTGCGCAATGAGCAAATTCTACTGCGCCTGTGCAGTAGAATTTGCTCGAGTTTTTTGTCTGAACATGGGCAGTCCTGGTTTCTTGCAAACTGCTGTAATTTCACAGTTTCATTTGGCTGTAATTGTTTCATATTTTATGCAATGCACAATGTAAGACATGCATTTTAAAGTGCCTTGAAAGCATATTAATATTCATTAATATTTGGAAAATGCATTTTGGGCACTAGACAGTTCATTTAAGGCTACAACTAGAGGGGGCTGTCTGGGGCCTAAAAAGTTAAATCACACTTGTCACTAACTTGAATGGACTAGTATTATAAATGGTCAGTATCTGCAATTCTGCATATTTATTATTTATGACTTCTCCACGTAATATCACCAACTTAAAGGCACTATATCAACCTAAGTATTACACACACACACACATATATATATATATATATATATATATATATATATATATATATATATATATATATATATATATATATATATATATAATATGCATTTGCATATCAAGCCACAGGAGACCCATTTAAAACCTATATTTCTCTTATTTTATGCATTTGCTTGCAATGCTGCGAATACAATTTTATAGATAATTTTATCATGATTTCATATTCTCTACATTCGTGGCTTAGGCAGCGTTTAGGTTGAGTCCCTTTTTAAACCTGCAAATGCAATTTCCTATATTATAACAAGAACATTTCTCTGGGATTCACAGTCTAACAAAGTGCCTAAAAAAGGTAAATGTTGATACATTGAGACAAATTTAGAAACCTGCCTCTGGGAAAGCGGAATAATTGCTGGGTCTGATGTGTGCGTGAATATTTCAGCAGTCTGCAAGAGGATGTGATGGCAATAGAAAGATGGCATAGGGCAGGGGCATCCAAAAAAAATCTTAATTCATATACTAACATGCATAGCCCTCGATGTTCTGCTTCATTAAAACATTATCCAGGGTGCTTTTAAAGGCATCTATTGTGTTTTGCTTGCACCTCCTCTTCAGGCAGTGAATTCCACACCTCTGTCGTAGACTTAATCTCCTTTCTTCAAGTCTTAGCAGGTGACCTCTTGTCCTTTGAACTATTCTGTTAATGAACAGGTCTTTAGAATGGCCCTGTACATATTTTGATAGCCATTATCATATTTCATCTAACACGCCGTTTCTCTGGTGTGTACAAATATAACTTTTCCAACCTTTCTTCATAACTAAAGCTTCTTCATTTTGTAGCCCTCCACTGCACCTTTTCCAGTTCCATAATGTCTCAGGGATTGATTGCCCAGTAGGTCTGACTGATATACCCTCCATGCAATTTTATCCATAGGATTAATTCCCTTAGTGACTCATTTTGTTTTTTTTTTGTTTTTTTAGCAGACCACTTTTTACATTTCTGGTTAGGAGCGTCGATTACCCAGATGTAGGGAAATCTCCCATAATCTGGCATTCACCTCGTTTTAAAGCTCTGTACAAGTATTACATTCATCGGAACAGTGGGTTGCACTGAACGTTGGCATGGCTACGGTAATTCCCAGTGCGACTTGTTTCTATGGTAACCCGATATGATCATCAAGATGCTTACTTAAAGAGACTGTTACTTAAACACTGTTTATCATGTGTACGGTATAATAAAGTGTTAGCAGAATTGCAAGTAATAAGTATAAAAGAATAGAAAGTGCACTTAAATGTCTCTTGTTTTGTGATATCATCTTGTGGCTTGATATGCAAATACATTACTTGTGTAATTTGCATATCAAACCACATGGTGATGTCATAAGCTAGAGACGCCCCAGACGCACATAAAACATTTTTCCTTCAAATCATGCTTTTGCTTGCAAGTCTGTTGAAACTCTGCGTATATATCATTTTTTTATTTATTCTGTACATTCATAGTGTAAACCGTGACCCTGGCGATGGTGTGCCATTAAATCAATTTATTAGCCAGAAAAATGCTTTTTTTTTTGTAAATCCTAAAAGAATTCAGTTTTGTTTTTCAGTTGAGGGATAAATAATTTTAAATGAACATGATGATTCTTTTATTTGGCTTATGTAACGTCTGACTGGCTTATGTAACGTTTCTTCAGAAAAATACCGGCCTTGCTATTTTCTCCATAGACTTATCATTGGCCTGAAGCCAATTTTTTTACCGGCCTGCCGGTAAAATACCGGCCAGGTGGCCACCCTAGGAGACACTGAGCCTGGGGTTATATTAAACAGCCGCTGGTCACATGACCCACTAGTAAACAAATAAAAACGAACTGAAAACGGAATCCGCCGAACAAATTTATTTAAATATTGTCTGTACTTGTTTTGTAGCTCTATCCCTCTCTGCAATCCTAAAAGCCCCACACTTGATTCACTCTTAGACCCTAAATTTGAATGTGAACCATTATTTTAATCTTTTTGATGGTCCATCATGTGAAAAGTAGCCTATGGCACGAGCATTGCCAAAAGTGTACCAGTTGGTTTGTGTCTCATCATGCTCAGCTAGTCACTTGGCAGAGCATCATGTGAAGGATATGCTTCTGCAAGTACGAGCAGTCAGCTGCAGTGTAACGTATCCCACTGTAATCGACCAGCCTTTTGTCAACAGGCTGGCTCGGCATCATGGGATATGCAGTCCATTGATTTGAAGAAGAACGAAAACCAATCTCTGATTTTGCATGGTTGGCTGGGGGTGGAGATCTCCTACCAGAACTCTCACTACCTATTTGACAAAACACAAAGGTGTTTGCATAGAACAAAATAATCCAGTATAATTTGGAGCAGGGAACCTATCCATTTTTTTTTTTTAAAACATTTTTTTAAGATGCCGTTTCCTTAGTGTGTACAAATTTTAACCTTTCCAGCCTTTCTTCATAACAAACTTTTTTCATTCTCCTTGTTTTGTAGCCCTCCTCTGCACCTTCTCCAGTTCCATAATGTCTCAGGGATTGATTTCCTAGTAGGTCTGACTGATAAACCCTCCATGCAATTTTATCCATAGGATTATGTCCCTTAGTGAATCATTTAAAAAAAAAAAAAAAAAGATTTTTTATCAGACCCCTTTTACATTTCTGGGTGTAAACCTAGGGAACTTATCCATAAAAACACAAAAAAAACATTTTTTTTAAAGCTCCGTTTCTTTAGTGTGTACAAATGTAACCTTTCCACCTTTCTTCATATCTAAAACTTTCCATTGATTTTATTGTCTTTCTCTCTCTCTAAACATTATGACCATTCAAGAGTTCTAAATATCTTTTATAATCTATTGGGAATGTTTGTACTTCAGTTAGCGCCGGTTCCTGCCATCGGTTATATTTATGCATCATATACCATTTGTAATATAGTTTTTATTTTTTTGCGCCGCCTACAATTCCACCATTACATTATAACTCGCTGGATTCCCACAATCCCCTGCATCCTTGTAAATTGTGACCTTTTTGTCTTTGTGTGTCACTAGTCACAGTTGTGAAATCACTGCAGGAATGTGAGAAATGAGACCCAGGTGCTGGGTTTGGTATGTGCCTAGCCCCACTCGCAAGGTTACCTTCAATACAAAGATCCTGTACTCTGGAAGCTGCTTTATTGACAAAGTGATAAGACTCTGGCAGGATGCCTGCTCACTTGTGCGTTTTGTTGACTCTCAAATAGTTTTTTTCCCCCTAATCAATCTGGGGGGAGAAGAATTAAAAGAGGAGGTGCAGGGGTCTAGTATCGGATCCTGTGTCCCGCTAATCCTAATTACACCCCATTCCTCCTTCTCCTCCATTTTTAGTTTACTGTACTGAGCCTCTTAAGTGATAAAGATGCCTTGGCTGACCATCTCATCTGTATCCAGTGGTGTATCTTGATTTTGTGCTGCCCTAGGCAGACAAAATCCGGGCACCCCCCTACCCAAGCTGCACACCCCATCACACTCCCATACTCCCATCACACTCAGTCACACACTCCTACTCCCATCACACACACTCCTACTCCCATCACACACACTCCTACTCCCATCACCCACACCATCAGCACTTACCTTTCCCTGGCTGGCAGGCAGCATGGTCGGCTTCCCGGCGATTGTGCCGACAGGTCACGTGACCGGGCGCGCGTATGACGTCAGAGGTTTCTCTGTGCTGCCTGTTCGGCTCCCCGTGCAGCCTGGCAGGCAGAGCGATGGTGAGGGGGGATCTTCCGATCCCCTCTCACCTCTGTCTCTGCCTGCCAGCGCGGTCTTTTTTTTTTTTTTTAAAGGGCCGCCGTTTTTTTTTTTTTATTATTATTATTTTATTTTATTTTTTCTTCAGTGCTGGGGGGCGCTGCCGCCCCCCAAAATTTGCCGCCCTAGGCATCCGCCTAGGATCCCTCGCGGTAAATACAGCACTGCCTGTATCCTTAGACTGCATGGACAGACGCCTCTTTGGCGCAAGAGTGTTTTTATTTCTTTCATGGCTTGAGTATCTGGCCTGCCTGATGATCACACCCTTTGGTAGTTCAGCTAACCCAGATATGGCCTGCACTGTTTGACATCTGCAGAATGGTCCATTTGGTTTGTGACCGCTCCACTACACTCCCAAGGTAGAATATTATGACCCTGAATCTGTTGCGGCACAGACTGGGGACAGGTATGGTAATCTTTTGTCCGTTCTGCCAAGAAACAAAACCATTGTGTTTCAAAAGGTTCTTTGTGTTTCACAAGCTCAGGAAATGTGGTGAGAAGTGACTGTTGGTCGTTGCTGACATCGTGAGCTTAGGGATGAGTGGCTCTGACAGCAAAGATGTTTTTTTGTTTGTTTTTTTTTGTCTTTGTTGTTTTTTTTGTTAAGAGCTGGACTTGTTCGCTCCAGGGATGGCTCAGTGGATGGTGCATCACACCATGGCCTACCTCTTTTTTAAGTAGGCTGGGAGACAAATATTGGCCCCAGCTAGGGGCCCCACAAATACTTCCCATTCCAGGGCCCTTAACGGGCAAAGAATGCGCTAGGCGCATGCAGAATCCTTACATTGCAGTTATCACACGTCCAGTGAACCACTGATTATGTAAAACTGGTTTAGTTTTTTAAATGCTTTCTGCAGTAACTCCGAAGACAGAGGGGGAATTCGTCTAACCGCTATGCACCAAACTCTACACATTGGGGGTTATTTAAGTAAATTGTGGGGCAAAGGTCTGAAAGTGGAGCAGTCTCCATAGAAACCAATGGAATTTTTCCTGTTCCAGCTTTTAGAACGTTGACCCAGATTTGAGTATTTTTTTTTTTTAATTTTTTTTATTAAATAACCCAAATAGCTGCACAATGGAAAAAGTCTAATCTCACCTTTTTGTGTATTTCTGTGGTACACTGGTTATGTTAAATGGGTTAATAGTATACAGGATCTCTTGTACCGCCGCGTTTCACAAGAAGGGTCCTTTTCGAAGTGCTCATTGAAGTCTCTTTATGTTAACTGACTTGGGGAGAGCAAAGTCCTGGTATTAATAGCTGAGTTGCAAAATCTCTCCACCTTGTCTGTCTTTCAGTTCACGGTTTGGTGAATAGACCTCATTGACTGAATACAATGAGATCACGTGTCCAGAATCTGAAACTAGCTAGATTTTGGCACCGGGTGATCCATGACGTTTCAGATTATTCCTGTTTTGAGTTACACCTCCCCTCATAGTTGAATGATTCAGTTGTAAATTACTTGTACCTGAAATCCAATCAAGGTGGGAAGGCAGCCAAAATGCGAGAGAGAGCAAGAGCTAGCCATGTTTGTGTCAGAAGAATGTTTTGTACTTTCGTCGGCACCAGGGAACGTGATACTGGAGAGAAAATAACCCAAGTTAAATGTCCATGGGAAAGGGGTTTTGAGCTGCAAAGACTTCAACAGATACTGGGATGAGAGGTGATTGCATTGGAAGGTCAGGAGTAGCAAAATAAATATTGAGATCTCCACTGCTGCATAGATTAATGATTTGAGGGTGTACCCCAATCTGTGCAAATCCAAAATCAACTAGGTATGGACGGGCACTGTCTATTAAAATATGTTCTGAAATTAATAATTAAATAACAGAAGGTTTAAAATGTCTGAGCCGCTAGAGTTAACACTGGCCGATGATTGTGAAAGTAGCAGATTTTATACATTTTTTTTGCTTTATGTATTATCATTTGTGTAATATTGGTGGCAGTGGTGGGGTTAGTTATTTTAGGGTTTTATTTTTTTATTTAGTTTTGTATTCTACTTACAGTTACTGTTTGGATGCATATATCCTAAAGTTAGACATCTAAACATTGCTGTGAATGGAGAGAATACAAAAATATCTATACATTGTGTTTAGCAGAATTGTATGCAAATGCATGAGTGCCTGGGGTGTCTCCTGTTTATGACATCACCTTGTGGCTTAACAGAGTCACAAAATGGAAGTACACCTATGGGGGACAGGCAACCTTTTGGATGCTTCAACTGCTGTGAACTTCAACTCTCTGTTGGCTGGCTGAGCATCATGGGAGTTGCAGTGTGCGGCAGCTGGGTTGGGCCATGCGGTGTATGCGCGTACCTATCACAACCACATTTTGAGCAGACTCGTCTTACAGAGGGTTTATTTTTGTTTTGTTGTATTTATATACTTTTTCTATAACATTTTTACAACGTCCCACTACTTCAGGGTAAATAAGTTTTTTTTTGTTTTGTTTTTGTCTGACGCATTTCTTTCCCTCCTCCGCAGACCTTCACAGCCTGGTGTAACTCCCATCTCCGTAAAGCCGGCACACAGATTGAGAATATAGACGAGGACTTCAGAGATGGCCTTAAACTTATGTTACTCCTGGAAGTCATTTCAGGTGAGGATTAACCCCCTGCCCAGGGCCAGCTTTAGGGGTGTGCGACCAATTTAAAAAAAAAAAAAAAAAAGAGAAAAAAAGTTTGCCGGTAGAGGCAGTGGCTAGGGAGATCACCTCTCACCAGCCCTCTGCTCAGCAGCACTGGAGGTTTCAGGGAGAGGGCAGACCTCACCGGGTGAGAGGTGTAGCTCCGCCCCCACCCCGTGAAGCAGAGCGGCATCTGCTTCACTTCGAGCCGCGGGCAGCATGAGTAAGTGCTGCTCGCGCTCCCCACGCTTAGTGATGATGCAAGGCATCAGATTTCCGAGACCCGCCAGGTGGAAGGCCCGTACAGGGCGCCGGAACACTAAAGGCCAGCCCTGCCCACTGCAGAGCACTACTACCCCGTGACATGAGTAAAGAGGGGGGGGGCGGCAATGCGACATTCCCGTGACCTTGAAAATTGAGCTGCACCTTCCCTGGTACAGAGTCCGAGTGTCTGCAGCTCAACTTTTACTCTGTAGAATGTATTAATGCCAGGACAGAAACCGTGCTGCCTGTGCGCAGTGCTGAGCATACTGTACATAGACTGTATTAATACCGGGACAGACACAATGCTGCCTGCGCGCAGTGCTGAGCATACTTTACATAGGCAATATTAATGCTGGGACAGACACAATGCTGCCTGTGCACAGTGCTGAGCATACTTTACATAGGCAATATTAATGCTGGGACAGACACAATGCTGCCTGCGCGCAGTGCTGAGCATACTTTACATAGGCAATATTAATGCTGGGACAGACACAATGCTGCCTGTGCACAGTGCTGAGCATACTGTACATAGACAGTATTAATGCCAGGACAGACACAATGCTGCCTGTGTACAGTGCTGAGCATACCGTACATAGACCGTATTAATGCCGGGACAGACACAATGCTTCCTGCGCACAGTGCTGAGCATACTGTACATAGACAGTATTAATGCAGGACAGACACAATGCTGCCTGTGCGCAGTGCTGAGCATACTGTACATAGACAGTATTAATTCCCGGGACAGACACAATGCTGCCTGCGCACAGTGCTGAGCGTACTGTACACAGTGGTGTATCTTGATTTTGTGCTGCCCTAGGCAGACAAAATCCGGGCACCCCCCTACCCAAGCTGCACACCCACGTTACACACCTAAGACATGCCCCATCATTCAGACTCACATCAAGCTCACACTCCCATCACACTCAGTCACACACTCCTACTCCCATCACACTCAGTCACACACTCCTACTCCTATCACGCACACACTGACTCCCATCACACTCAGTCACACACACTGTCTCCCATCACACACACTCTGACTCCCATCACACTCAGTCACACACACTGTCTACCATCACACACACTCTGACTCCCATCACACTCAGTCACACACAGTCTCCCATCACACACACTCTGACTCCCATCACACTCAGTCACACACACTGTCTCCCATCACACTCAGTCACACACACTGTCTCCCATCACACACACTCTGACTCCCATCACACTCAGTCACACACACACTCTGACTCCCATCACACACACACACACTCTCCCATCAGCACTTACCTTTCCCTGGCAGGCAGGCAGCATGGTCCCTCCATGCGATTGTGCCGACAGGTCACGTGACTGGGCGCGCATATGACGTCAGCGCGCCCGTCACGTGACTGTCGGCACTTCCGTGTCGGCACACTGCACGGGGAGCCGAACAGGCAGCACGGAGGTTTCTCTGTGCTGCCTGTTCGGCTCCCCGTGCAGCCTGGCAGGCAGAGCGTTGGTGAGGGGGGATCTTCCGATCCCCTCTCACCTCTGTCTCTGCCTGCAAGCGCGGTGGGGTTTTTTTTTTATTTTTAAAGGGCCGGATTTTTTTTTTTTTTTTATTTTTTTTTTCCAGTGCTGGGGGGCGCTGCCGCCCCCCAAAATTTGCCGCCATAGGCATCCGCCTAGGATGCCTCGCGGTAAATACAGCACTGACTGTACATACACAGCATTAATGCCAGAAAATTTGCAAATTTAACGGGACATGAGCCAAATAACGGACTGTCCCAGCGACTTTGGAACTAAGGCTAAAAAAGGCCATGTTTTTTGGGTCTTTATGTATTTTTTGTTATGTTTTTATGCTGTATCTATCTGCAACGTACAGTCTTTGCCCTTGTATGTTCCAGGCATATTCTCATTACTCTTTGTTAAACTCGGATTTGCCGATGTCTGACCTGTCTGGGATTAAGCTGTTCCTGCCAGTTTTTTGTCATACTGTAAATCTTCCTGCAGACGTAGACATAGAAACTCTTGGGATTTTTATTTTCTATCCAGTGTCTGAAATTCCCATGTAAAGCATTTTATATCCCCCCCCAATAAAAACAAAACGTTTCAAGCAGTCCTGTAAAATTCAAACCTTAAAAAGCCACAAAAAGGCCGACTGGCCAGTTTACTCTACATAATGCAATTACATCTACACATCATCTGACGAAACAAATTACTCTAACTTCACTGCTTAACCAAAAAGTAACAAGCAATACTTTTAATCTGTTCTTCGTTCACTTTGATTTTTTTTTTAAATTTTATATGTTTATTATTATTATTATTATTATTATTTTACTGAACTGTGTAATTATTTGTGTACTGAACTGTTATGCCAGCCCCTCTGGGTACACAAATTAACAATATAGAAAACAATGGTCTTAAGGCACTGCACAAAATGTGTACACCCTGCAGGGTAATACTGGCTTTATATTGTAAATTTGTGTATTTTGTAATGATGTATGTTTTTTGACCATCTCACTGTTCATTGGATTATATATTCTATTTTTTTTGTTTACATTTTTTTTCATGTGTTGGGTGCGGCACATTGAATCGACCTACTTCGGTGGGATTCCTTTTATCTCATTAAATTGTTTTGATGTTGCCTTTTAATTCTTTTCTCTCTGTTTTGCCTGCTGTACAGGGGAGCGCCTGCCCAAACCCGAGAGGGGCAAGATGAGAGTGCATAAAATCTCCAATGTCAACAAAGCCCTGGATTTTATTGCCAGTAAAGGGGTGAAACTGGTATCTATTGGTGCCGAAGGTGAGGGAGCAAGTTATACAACTTTGTTACATGTCCTATATGTTCAGTGACATCTATGAATGGGTCTGTGATTGGCTGAATGTAAGCTAGGGGGCGGGTCTTGTTTACGGGGGCATTTAACCCCTGAAAGACCAAGGATTCTCTGAGCCAATGACCAGAGCGGTGTTTAAATTTTTGATATGTGGTTAGGGTTGCCACCTTTTCTTCTGAAAAATACCAGCCTTGGTACGGTCTCCATAGCATTAACATTGGCCCGGTGCCAATTTATTTTACCCGCCTGCCAGTAAAATACCGGCCAGGTGACAACCCTATATGTGGTTGTTGAAATCAACCCCACTCTTTGTCATTTAACGCACTCAGACAAGTTGTATGTTGATTTTTAAGGGACTGTTAGAGCTTTCTTTTGATACCCTATACATAAAAATAATCTACAATTTTTTGTATTTAAAAATACATATAAAACGGTGAAATTATTTCAAATCCCCCCCCCCCCCCATTATTTTTCCAATTATTATCTACACAACTAATACAACACCAATTAACCCACTTATCCCAACTAACTAACTAACATATTAAATAATAAAAATATAGGTTCCCCCCCCCCCAAGGAAAAAACTGACCAGTGCGATGTTACTAGTCAGAGCCATAAGAATAACAGCACAGCATGCAGGGGTTAACTGTAATTAAATAAATATATTACAATAATATAATTTATTTAAAAAAAAAAAAAACGTTAAAATTGCAAAAAAAAATAAATTGTGGGGGGGGGGGAAACAAAACGAAGACGATAACGTAGGAAGGAAATGGATCACAGTGATAAACTGATCAGCAAGAGAAGGGTTAATATAAACATTTTTTTAAAGAAATGGTTTTTTGGGTGTTTTTTTTCACTTGTCTGTCACTCTCTGTGCTTCACAATAAGTACGTGAAGCGCAGGGAGTGAATTAAAGACGATTGCATATTATCGCAGTAATCAACTGATCACCGCAATCACATTTCCAGAAACCTACCGATCGGGGCCAGGAGCTCTGCCTCGGATGCGAGGCAGAGTTCTGGACCTATAACAGACCGGCTGACAGCGCGAACGGAATGCACCACGGCTTAACCACATGACGAGTTAACTATTAAAGGGTGTTTTTCAGAAGAAAAAAATCAATATGAAATATATACAGGATCTGCTGATTATAGCATGGTTTGCTTTAATAGTATCTCTGATTCTCTGTTCAGCTGACACCACATCCCTGGAGCATATACATCACCTGACCACATGTTTTATAACCTCTAGAAGTACAAAGGGCAATATGCTCTTAATGGTTGCATTATTGTGCTCACAGAGCAGGTGTTTCCTTTTTTGTTGGGTTATAAACCGCATGCTGAAAAAATAGCTTTGTCCAGAAAAATTAATGTTTTGTAAAAATATTATTTGGATAAGACCACTGTAGGCAAAAAGTTAACTTAAAGGGACACTAAACATATTTTTTTTTTTTTCACTTGTGCTTATAATATAGCATGGGGGATCTTAACCCCCCCCCCCCCCCCCCCGCATGCTGATCCCATGCAAAAACGAGGGTCTCTCTCGGCACTAGCAGAGAGAGACCCTCGCATTCGGCAGTCAGAGTGGGGCGAGCCCATGACAACCAGGAACTGCTGTGTCTCGGATGTGAGACACAGCAGATAGTAACCCCGCGTGTATCTATTAAGATTTATGTCAGGTTTACTTTCAAAGTGCAGGATGTGTGATGTTTAACTCTTGCTTGCTTGAAGGAAGCAAGGGCTAAACAAGTTGTAATGCCCCTTTAATATTGCAGCTGTTTAAAATATTATTACATCGGTGAAAGAATAAAATCAAAGCACATTACTGAGCTCTCTTTTCTCTGTATAGCTCTATCAGGGGCGGACATGTTGTTTGGAATATTTGCTCTGTATAGCTCTATCGGGGGTGGACATGTTGTTTAGAATCTTTGCTCCGTATAGCTCTATTAGGGGACGGACATGTTGTTTAGAATCTTTGCTCCGTATAGCTCTATCAGGGGCGGACATGTATAGAATTTTTGCTCTGTATAGTTCTATCAGGGGGCGGACATGTATAGAATTTTTGCTCTGTATAGTTTTATCAGGGGACGGACATGTTGTTTATAATCTTTGCCCTGTACAGCTCTATCAGTGGGTGAACATGTTTGGAATTTTGGGTCCGATTGTAAACATGTCCGCCCCGTGATCTATACAGAGCAAAGAGAGCTCAATAAAGTGCTTTATTTATATTCTTTCACATAGGTATTTACATTTTAAATGTCTAAGCTACTCCAAGTGAATTGTATGCCTGCAGTTGTCCTTTTTAAGCAGCAATCGTGGATATAAATCATTTAAAGATAGTTTTGACAAACCCTTCCAAAAGAAGGGTTAACATTCCAGGAACCCATCTGAGGTAATAATATTTAAGCTACAATGGATGCTATTGAGACTTGGCCAACTGTCCCTTGAGATGCCTATAAAAGAAAACCAGTTCTTGGAAGATGTGTAGCTTCCTGAGGGAACTCTGGCCTATTTAATATACAAACACAACAGAGATAATATATAAGGAACCATAGTGTCCACACTGTGCACAGACCAAACGTTCTAACTGTACCTGTGCCATGTTTGCCGTTTTGTTTTCCCCCCCAGAAATTGTGGATGGAAATGCCAAGATGACGCTAGGAATGATCTGGACCATTATCCTACGTTTCGCCATCCAAGACATTTCTGTTGAAGGTGATTATTTTCTTATTCCAAAAAAAAATACTCTTGAATTCTAAAAAGGTCCAAGTGCCATTAATATTCAGAAAAATACCGGCCTTGCTACGGTCTCCGTAGACTTAACATTGGCCTGATGCCAATATTTTACCGGCCAGCGATTGCACCTTTTTATTCCTCTCCTTACTATTTGAAGTGCTGGAGTTTCCAAACATAAACCCCGTAGTATTTAAGCCTGTGACTAGCTTAGCACAACACCTTTTTTTTTTTTTTCTCTCTCCCTGTAATAATTACTCTCCCAGGAGCCATTTTTATACATCATAAGCTCTGTGTAATCTGTACCGAGCAATGCTTTTACCATGGTGACTGTGTTGGTGTATATCCCAATAAATAAACTCCTTATTTGGATTTGTGTCATCACCTCCGGCACTAAAGATGTCCTCCAACGTTTGATCATCACAGGAGTGGGTGCATGGATCAAAAATGAGATTTTTGATTCCTGCCTCTGGATCTTGGGCAATAGAATTCTAATCCCCAGCATGTCTCCCAGTGTAACTTTCATGGTCATGTATTTTGATACGATGTTTGAGAAAATGATTAGATATTTTGGGCTCACAAGATTTCAGCATTGAGTGGACGTTTAAGCAATCTTTTATATTATCTGTGCAATTTGTTTTTCTTCAATAGATATCATGCCAATTTTCTGATCAGACACAAAGATTTGCCTTCTCTCTGTGTTTAGATTCTCTGTGGTCCAAGCCAGTCACAATTCATGCTTCTGTTATGTGCCAATGTAATGCTTCTTGCAGCAGGGGGACACATCCATAGGGGGACATATCCCACCCTCTCCTGGTGGGTGCGGAGATCTAAACCTTCTTGCATTGCAAGCTTTGAACTTGTGCTTCCTAGAGTACCTTTACTGACTCCAGTCATAGGCCGTCTGCAGTCTTGTTATTGGCATTACATCCTCCAAAATTGATTATTAAATTTGGGATGGGTGTTGTCTAATTCCACAGAAACCTCTGCGAAAGAAGGTCTTCTGTTATGGTGCCAGAGGAAGACTGCGCCATACAAGAATGTCAATATCCAAAACTTTCACATCAGGTGAGTAGTCTGGGTGACTGCACCAATGTAATGTGAACATCCGTGTTAACATGTCTGAGTTTATTATCATGTATGTAAAATGCATGCCTATGAGGAGATACTTTGTTTTTTTTCTAGATATCCTGATGGGGGGTGACATGTTTTATAATAATGTGGGCAGGATGGGAAATTTAAACAGAGACCAGTCTGGTTTCTCTTTTTCCGCCTTTAAAGTGTTGTTTGGATGTTGAATCGATAGCGCACCATCCATAAGATATTCAGATAAAGAGCAGGAAGCTGCCGACTGACATAGCAGCGCTCCACCGACCGTCTGTCTTCGTGATTAGTGTATTCACGCGTCCATCACACTGCACTCAGCCAATAGTGGAGCAGGAGAATCTCCTGTACGGGGCACTACAGGCTTTGATGCTTGTTTATTCAGGCAGATGTAGCTTCTGCCTGATTTTTAGAAGTTAAGATGGGTGGGTTTTCTATTCAAAATATGTCAGCTTAGAGTAACATAGCAACTTAGGTTGAATCCAAAAGAAGGCAAAAAAAACCCACGGTAGCTATTTTTAATTTTGCCTTTCTTCTTGACTACAAAGGGCAATCAGATTTTACCTTGGATCAATAAGCTCTACTATTAATGCTTATTCTATTATTAATAGCCCTGTATTTTCTGCTTTTCTAAAACAAACAAACATCCAGACCGTTTTTGAATGCATCTGTTGTATTTGATAGCACCACCTCTCTTGGCAGTGAGTTCCATAACTTTATTGTCCTTACCGTAAAGAATCCCTTCCTTTGCTGTCTATGAAAAATTTGCTCTTCCAGTCTCAGGGGGTGACCTCTTGTGCTTTGTACATTAATGAACAGGCCACTGGAGAGCTCTTTAATATGCCCCTGTACAGATTTACATAATGTTATAATATTACCTCTGAGATGCCTTTTTTTTTCTAATGTATATAAATGCAACTTTGTTTAGTCTCTCTTCGTAACTAAGATCCTCCAATCCCCTTATTAGTTTAGTAGCCCTCCTTTTGTGTGTGAAAGCTTTCTAGCATCCTCCCAATCATTCATTATACACTGGGCTGCATGCATTTGCAGGTCTGATACTCTGCTCTGCAGACAATATAATATGTTACAGTACATTCAGCCTTCTGCAATAGAATTGTTAAGTGCAGTTGGGTTAAACCCATGTACTATTATGACAAAGTACATTTGAAATGCTTAAAGCTTTTATAGCAGTAACGCCCCTTGGTTCATGGTTTTTATAATAGGCTTTCCCAGTATTGGGTGCTGTTATGGAGACTTGCATTTGTAAAAGGGGCATAAGAAAGAACGTTTTTTTTAAATTATGCATTAGATACTTTTTGAATTGTTTTTCGCTCATTATCTCATCACATGATATTAGATTTTCGTTTAAGCACTTGTTTTAGCACTCCCATTTAAAAAAGTATTGCTTGCATTTTGCTAACTACACCTATATCCAATGAAAAAGACATCCTTCAGAATGCACATATCCCTCTAGCTTACGTGAATTGTGACACATACAGAGTTCGCTGCATCGAGTAGTGTATGTGTGGTATTGTTTTTGTGTTGTGTATGTCTAACAACCATGTGTTTTGTTACAGCTGGAAGGATGGTCTTGGCTTCTGTGCTCTGATACATAGACATCGTCCTGAACTGATAGATTATGGCAAGTTACGGAAGGTATTGCAGTGCCCTTGGCTTTAATTTAAACAAAGGAGGAGGGGAAAGGGAGGGCATTTGACTGAGCAGCAAATACAATTTAATCATCTTTCAAATTATGGCTAATGCAATTTAATCTGTGCATTTTTAGCAAGGGAATCTAGTGTATGTATGAAGGAATAGTCTCAGCTGAAGTTTGCATCGTAGCAACAAAAACATATGAAGCTTATTTATACTTAAAGGACAATGAAACTTTTTTTTTTTTTTTTTTTTAAGCAAGAGTTAAGAAACTGTGTATGCTCTGCCTCTCAGTTGAGGCAGAGCTCCTGTGACGCATCTGCAACCAGAGTGGGTTTTTTTTTCCCCGTTTGTCTGATCGACGTCTGAATTGAGCAGAGGGTTTCTGTCTCTGCTGGCGCATGTAAAGTTTAGCCAGGCAGTATGTAGGATGCATATGTTTCTATTACTGAGAGTGTAGTGGATGTATGGAATAGCCTTCCAGCAGAAGTGGTAGAGGTAAACACAGTCAAGGGTTTTAAGCATGCATGGGATAGACACAAGGCTATCCTAGCTATAAGACCGGGAACGGGGGACCAATAAAAGTATTCAGAAAAATTGGGCAGACTAGATGGACCCAATGGTTCTTATCTGCCGACACATTCTATGTTTCTATATACACACCTACACAATCCAATGCTGTCAAGTCCTAGGAGATCTCTACCCTGATTATTGGATTGTGTGAGTAAATACATCCTACAAACCGCTGACTGAAATTTGCATGCTCTTTCTTCAGCCTGTGGAAGACGTGCCTCTGGAAAACATGACCCTTGTAGACAGACATGTTATATGAAATACTTTATTGTAATTGCAGCAATTGTTTTGATCCTATTTATTTTCTTTTTAGGATGATCCCCTGACTAATCTTAACACGGCATTCGATGTAGCGGAGCGGTTCCTAGACATACCGAAGATGTTGGATGCTGAAGGTAATTTGGAGACTTTGCGATACATTTTTGCTCTTCTCAGGGCGAATATGATTCTTGCAAGTTAGTTTTCCATTGAGCTGAGACCCTGAGCGCTTCACACACTGACTTCTGGCTAGAAAAATACAAAAATGAAACTACTAGATACATTTTAATACCCAGTGTTTTTATTTATATTTACAAATAATATACGTATATATAATATATATTTAAAAAAAAAATCATTTTTTCAAGGAAAATTCAACTGCACATGTTCTGTTTATTTTCTTTTAACCTTATGCTATGGAAGGTAGAATTTATTTATATATATTTTTTTAAACCTTATCTATGCTGCACCACTAACGGCAAAGGTTAAAACTGTGTGCATATGTGTGCTGGTATTTTTCTATGTTTATATTCTAGCGTGTACATGTAAATGTCTCATGTAGAACATTGAACACAAGCTCTAATTAGATGCCATTTATTAAAGCCCTTTTCGGTTCACTTGGGGCAGGCAATGTATTGCCCCACGATTAAGTAGTGGTTATTACAGACCAATCTACATCATGCAAGGAAAAGCAAAAACTGCACTTAAAGTGTTAAAAATTATTGCTGTATCTACAGCAACAGTCCTGCCCATCTCCCCAAGCCCGCCGTGTGGCATATCGCAACACACAGAATTGCATTTCAAGCACTTGAAACGGCCCAATAAAGAGAGGTTGATTCCACATTAATGGCTAACGCAATACTTTCTCAGAGGGAGATCATCCACCTCCTGTGTCTTCCCTCCCACTGAATTTAAAATCGACTGTGAAATCATTTTCAATGGAAAATTACAGGAGAACTGTTTTAAAGTAAGAATAAGTGCAATTCATGTACCAGTATATTCAACACGTGTATTTTTCTTAAAGGGACTACTGTCATTCAAAAAGAACTTCTGTTTAATGGAACGTTTACATCAAGGGTAGACTATTTTAAGTATAAATGCTTTAATTAGAGAATTCAAATAAAGTTTAGCCATCTGTGCTCCATGTATTCAATCAGGGGGCAGTCATGTTGGTTAGAAACGTAGGTTGAATGAAGGAAGATCTGACCCAAGATTCTTAAAAACATGTCTGCCCCATGTATTCTTTCATTAAATCATTTCTAGTTAAGATGTCTACGCTTGATGCAATCTTTCATTTAGACAGAACTTCCTTTTTCACCCCTGACAGTTTTTTACTTTAAAAAATGTCATCTAATTGGAGAAAAGGTCTTGTGATTCTGATGTGCATCTCTCACAGGTCATCTTGTGTAGTTTTTTTTGTTGTTGTTGTTCTTCACCCCTTGTGTATTCATCTCATTAGAATAAACCAACCTGCTTTGACCCTTCTCTCGACAGACATTGTCGGAACCGTCCGCCCGGATGAGAAGGCCATCATGACCTATGTTTCTAGCTTCTACCACGCTTTCTCAGGAGCCCAGAAGGTATCTCAGGATCTCTTCCAGAAAGCATTGTATTCCTGTGGCTAATGAGCAAATCTTTCTCTCCCTTTCTCACTTTTAGCTCCTGGATAATCCTCCGTTTTTTTATTTTATTTTTTATTTCATAGAGTTGGCAGTTTTTTAAAGTGGTAGTCGCATTTAATTTCTTCTTGTACATTTCATCTTTCTGATGCTTCATATCTGTTTAAAGAAGGTGCACACAATGAATAACATGCAAAACCCCCCAAAAAACACTGTATTTATTGAAAAAATACAGAAATGTACAAATAAAGAAAAACTTGCACTTTTCAGTCGATATGCCTTTCTCAACGGTGATTACGTAACAGCTCTCTTGTCACCGGTATTATTTTTTCTGTATTTCTAAGTGCATGATACTCAACGTGAGGTTATATTGTGTGCACCTCAGTCTTCTATTTTTTTGGGAAATCTGTGTGTGATCTGCCTTGTTGGCGCCAGCTCTGGGGTGTTGCACTATATTGTGCTATATATTTATTTAGAAATACATTTCTCCTGAGGTCCACTTACCAGCTATATCCTTATTGCTAGATAATTAAAAAAACAAAACAAAAACAGACCTATTACCTCTTCCTTCTAGATATAGGATGTAATATGGTGGGGTTTTTTTTGGGGGGGGGGGGGGGGTGTAACAAAGGTTTGTGTTCAGGGAAGTGTCTATTACATAAGTTATAATATAATAAGGACTTTGTGTGAAACCTTTTTGAAAGTGTTCTCTGTTAAGTACATGCCATACAATATTTTGGTTGCATCCTGGGGGGGGGGGGGGGGGTTGGTTTAAGTTTTGAGAGTCCTCCAGTGAATGGTTTAATGGGGCATCCCCATATAGACTACAATACCCCTTAAGACAGGGAGCTGACTCAAAGCATCATATTAATGTCCCAGGCTCCACGCAGCAGTGCAGACTCATTTCGAAACAAGGTGCATTAACCCTTTTAGCGTCTGTTTCAGGTAAAAGCCGCAGGGTAGATTGTATGGCGCAGCGGGGGTGTTAATGAGCAGCGCACATTGTGTGCAGCACAAAAACTTTTCTTAATTAATATGTCACCTTTTCAGATCTCATTAGGGGTTAAGTATTGAGGTCAGTTGTGGGTCAAAGTTCTAAAAATTGTCCAGTCACCGAGCAAACCAATGGAATGTTCTGCAGTCACCAAGGAAACCAATGGAATGTTCTGCAGTCACCAAGGAAACCAATGGAATGTTCTGCAGTCACCAAGGAAACCAATGGAATGTTCGTGCTGATGACATCACTTTTAGAACTTTGCCCCAGAAATGACCTTTTAGAAAGAAATGGCACTGTTCATAGAGACATACTACTATAGAAAAAAAAAAAAAAAGAAATCTTGTTTGTATTTCTGTGTTTTTAAAGCCTTCCATTCTAGATGGTTTCCTGGCTGTTTTTCTACTGAAAGTTTAATTTTCTCTATCCTTATTCCATCACTGCACAATGTGTGAAGTAAGAGTAACACAGCACATTGCTGTTGACATTTTTTTAGTAACAATATGATCTTGAGTTTTTTTGTGCTGGTTGGTAATGATCTACGATTTTTGGGGGGGGGGGGTGGAGGGGGTTGATTTAAAGGACAAATTTACAAAATCCTTTTTTTTTATTTTTCCTTGTAGGAATTTTTATTAGTCGTTTATTTAGCAAAACCCTAAACCACGTGTGGACGTATAAACGGGCGTCACAGTTTGGACCACCTGGACCATGCATGGTCACTCCATACGTGTCCCATATCACTAAAGTGTTAGTTGTTGTGTGTTTGTCTTGTGTCGAGATTGTTGTTTTGGCTACAAGTATCGTGCGTTGTTTCGGTTGTCACTAGTCAATGTGTTGCTCGTTGTCTTTTGTGTTAATGTGTCAGTGAATTACTCGATCTAATTACAATCCGCAATCTAATGTTACGAGTTCAGGTTGGTCTTGGGTGTTTTTGAATTTTGATGCCCTCCTTCTGAATGCATCTTTTTTTTTTTAAATGCCTTCTCCATCCTGTAGTGACAGACCCCAAGCACAGTGAGGTGGATGAGGAAGGAACGGAGGTGGATACCATTTTGGATGATGACCCAACCCTTTCATTGCTCTTTTAATGTTGCCTTTTAATGTTTGGTCAGATCTGCAATGCATGCTGGCAGTCCTCGATTTTCCCCCCCAGACCCTTCCACCCCCCCCCCCCCTCTCTCGCGCTCTCTCTCTCTCATTCCATGTTACTGTTCTTAAACTGTGCTCTCTGCTTCTCACTGTTCCCTCTCAATCTCTTCTTTTCCTTTTCTGTACAGATGTAATAGGGACGCTAAAGCCGGATAAGAAAGCTATTATGACCTATGTGTCATGTTATTACCACGCCTTCTCAGGTGCACAGAAGGTGAGATTTCACTCCTAACCTGACCCGCCTCTGCACGTGTGCGCAGCCTCCATCGAGGCCCTAAGCCTCGCGTCACTGAGAACGTAGAGGGACTTTATATATCATCGTACGAGTGGTGCCCTAGATGCACTGGCATATGCCCCATCATTCACTTTTTTTCATGTGAGTGTCGTACCTGCCGTGCTAATCATCTTTTATGCCGATCTCTTTTCATGAAAGGGTGGCTGATGTGGAATTCTTATTGCTTCAGTTAGTGGCGACTTTCCTACCGCTCCAGCTCTTTTATCATTATTATTATTATTATACCTGTTGGATACGTTACTCATTCCATTGCGAACATTACTAATACTCATTATATGGGTATAGCCAAAAATGTCATAGCTCAGATGTAGCCTTGTGTTGATTTTATGTTATTTTTTTCCATTTGTTTGTTGACTAGATGAAAGGGAATTTATTTTAAATTAGCACTGGATGGTCAAGACCTCAATTGGGACTGGTATCCCCCCTCTCCCCTCAGAAATTGGAAAGACTACATTCTATGAGCAATGGTTACACTGACCGGGTCATGTGACATGTTGTTTAGAATCTTGGTTCAGCTCTTCCTTCATCCAAACCAAGATTCTAAACAACATGTCTGCCCCCTGACAGAACAATGAGGTCTCAATTAGGCACTCTTATTTGGATTATTTCTATTTCAAAATGCCTGTACTTTTACACCTATCTTAATTTTGTGGCAGACAGTTGTCTTATAATAATCAAAACGCTACTGAATATTCAAGGTGACTGGTACCTTTAGAAATCCACAGTATCTTCCTATGTCTTTTTGTTCTTTTCTAACCATTGAATAATTATTTTATTTGGGAAGATATATCTTTGTTACATATTTATTTGTGTCTCGGGTTGCCATCCAAGTGGTATTTTACTGTCAATATTAAGTTTATGGAGACAAAAGCATGGCTGGTATTTGTCAACTCTATTTGGCTCAAGCCTATTTTTTTTCTTGTCCCATATAAACTCAAATCCCTATAAACTCAAATGTGCTCTTTGCTGCTGCTTTTTTTCTTCTTTAGGATTGAGGCTCCGGTATCATCCTATCTCATGAGTAAAGGTAAAGGCCTCGAGCCTTGCTAGATTTTTGTGCCTGCGTGTGGTTTTTATTTACATAGTTAACTTTTAAATGCGTTGTAGTTTCATATTTTGACTCCAATTAATCCTGCATGGATTTCGTATATTCCTGGGGGAGGCGGGAGTTTGGAAGGAAATTCTAACACCGTAACTTCGAGATGTTGAATACGCCTCCTACTGTTGGGAGGAGTTGTGTATTTCCTCCCCTGCTATAGGCTGTGTGCGGTGCGATTGGCATGCTCACACACCAGTGACGGAGAAGACGCTCTCTCTGCTCAGTCAGTTATCCGACCCCTATCGTACGTGCGTTGGTAAAAAAAAACAAGGGATATTTTTTTTTTTTACTTTTGAACAGTGCACAATCTCTTTAAAAGCAGTTTCCATTATGTTGCATATTTCTTATCATTTTTAAAAAAATATATTTGTAATAACGTTTTTTTTTGTTTTTTTTTAAATATCTGAATAAAATACCTCCGCATGTAGATAACAAACCTAATAAGGTATTTGTTTCTGACAACTCGTCGTAGTTCACAGTTTAGTAAATAAACTAGCCATGATGTGTGACATCCGTCATATGTTTTTCCCCCATAAACTATTTTTGGGGGGGCAGGCAACAAAACAAATGTATGCTTTATGCAGCCTCCCTTACTGGAGTCCATATTGGTGGTAATAAATATATACATATATTTTATTTATTTTTTTTATAGTCCCCCCTCGAATCAGAACCTTGTGGTCATCAGACCTTATGTAGTACATTATAAATCTTCGAAATTTGGTTGTGCAAGATGGCGGAAGATTTAAGGTGTTCCCGTAGAATATGCTATTCTCCGGCTCGTAAATGGTTACCTGCTAAAGCGCGGGTCGATTTTAGTTGGAAATGTGTTAGGTGGTCTGATTTGACTACTGTCCTCTCTGGCTGCCTGTGTCTGGTGCTCAGTACTTTTTTTGCTCTCTATGCTGTTTAATTTGCATCCTGTTGTCTCCTTGTAAGAGGAAGAGCTTTATTCGTTAAAGAGAGAACTGCAAGGGATTCCAAACGGAAAATGTAAAATTAGCCGGGTTGGAAAACTTCTCCCATGCATCTGATTTGGAGAATTTTTCCAACTCTACTGCTTTGGCCTAAAGCTTGCCATTTTATTCTTAATTTCCGGCAATAAAACTCTAAATTCAGCATGGTACAGAATCCGATCTACACGCTGTCTAGAAAACAATGGCGTGATCTTTAGCTTTCCATTGGCTGAGTTTTAAGTGTAGTGTTGGCGCAATCTGGGGTCCTATGTGTAGCTATCCTTTTCACCAAAGCGTAGCGTTGAATGATGGGAATTGTTCCTCATCTAGCCAGCATCAGGAAGACCAACCAGACTCCTTTTAGCCGTTTCATGGCTCGTGCTGTGCTTTTTATTCCAAGCGTCTTGGATGTGGTGCTTCATATACTCTGAAAGATAAACTGTTAGTCCTGAGTGTGATAGGAGTAGTTGTTGCTGTAGGAGAGCGCTTTGATGAAATTTGGGGTAATAAAGAGGTACGGCTTTCGTCTCGTGTGTTTCCCAGGTGGCAGAGTTGCTCCTAAATACATATCCATAAAAATTGTATATTAATAATTAATCCGCTCTAATATTAATCTGAGCCCTGTGTATGCATTAACTATCTGACACATGCTCTTCTCTTTTGCATTACTTTTACCAAACCAGAAAAATAATCCTCTGTCAATAACCTGGCACAATCTCACGCGCTATGTATTTTTTTTTTTTTTTTCTCCATTTTTTTCTACAGGCGGAAACTGCCGCTAATCGGATATGTAAAGTGCTAGCGGTGAATCAAGAAAACGAACAGCTAATGGAAGACTATGAAAAGCTGGCTAGTGATGTACGTGTAGCAAGAACTGTGTAAATTGTATATGATACACAAGAAAATATCATAAATGGGAGACCCCACGACTTCTGATGTAGAGTTTAAAATACATCTCTGCTCTACATTCACAGTACAAACCAGAGTCTCTTTAAAATAGTGTTAAAGTCTTTAAAAAAGGGTATATAAAGAACAGTTTATTTGGTAAATGTAATGTATTTTCAGTTCCGCTCTGTCACATCAGACAGGCTGAGATTCAAACTTTAAAAAGAGCAGCCCCCCCGATGCATACTCATTACCCATATCTGCCATTATTAGAATGTGATGGCTCACTGGCGACCTCTCTGGTGGTGCCCTGTTGTTGGACATGTACCACTAGTATTCGCCACAAAAATTGGTAATGCAGGTTTCCTAATCTGCTTCTTGGTTTTTTTTTTTTCCCCGTACCAGTTGTTGGAGTGGATTCGCCGTACCATCCCATGGCTGGAAAACCGAGCTCCTGAGAACACCATGCAAGCCATGCAGCAGAAGCTGGAGGATTTCCGAGATTACAGACGTCAACACAAACCTCCCAAGGTCCAAGAGAAGTGCCAGCTAGAAATCAACTTCAACACCCTCCAGACCAAACTGCGGCTCAGCAACCGACCCGCCTTCATGCCCTCTGAGGGAAAGATGGTGTCGGTAAGCATTGACGGCAACCAACACTCTCATCCTTTTTATCTGGATTGGAAGGGACTGGCAGGGGCGAGGGGGGGGGGGGAGGGGAGGAAAGGGAGTTTTACAAGCATAATAATATTTTCCCTATTTTTTATTTTTTTTTGTCCCAAAGGACATCAACAATGCGTGGGGGGGCTTGGAGCAGGCCGAGAAGGGTTATGAAGAGTGGCTATTGAATGAAATTCGTAGATTGGAAAGATTAGACCACTTGGCAGCCAAGTTTCGCCAGAAAGCGTCTATTCATGAAGCGTGGACTGATGGTAAGGCCATTTATTTTGGTTGTGTATTTCAGCAGCCGTGCTTTGTAAAAAATGGAATCCACAAATAATGTGTGTAGTATAATTTAATCTATGGATCGAACATGCTTACTAAATCACCAGCAAAAGCAACACTGTGATCTGCTTTAAGCCCACTAGAGCATCTTGACTTAGTTTCTCGTGTTTGCATAGATGAGATCTTTTTGCTTTAATTGGCAAATTTAAAGGACCACCATCTGCAAAAAAGTTAAGTTCTGGTTAATCGAAAGATTACATCAAGTGTAAACATGTAAAATAGAAAAGCTTTAATATAAGAATGTAAATAAAGTACCTTTATAGAGACCTATTTGCTTCACATTGCTCTGTCAGTGGGGGCAGACATGTTTAGAATCTTTGCTCTGTATAGTTCTATCAGGGGGCGGACATGTTGTTTAGAATCTTTGCTCTGTACAGCTTTATCAGGGGGTGGACATGTTGTTTAGAATCTTTGCTCTGTATAGCTCTAATGGGGGGCGGCCATGTTGTTCGGAATCTTTGCTCTGTAAAGCTCTATCAGGGGGCGGCCATGTTCTTTAGAATCTTCTGCTGGATGAAGGAAGATGAAACCCAAGATTCTAAACATCTCGCATGACCTGGTCAGTGTATAAATGTATAAAGAGAGAGGGCTCAATAAGGTACTTTTTTAATTATTATAATAAAACAATTCTGGTTAAAATGCCTATATTTGCTGTAGTCATTTAATGAATTAAAAAGCATCTGTTTAGGGTCCACACTTGTTGGGCATGCCCTACAGAGCCTAACTGAAGGGAAATGGTTATAGCCATCATGGGGGCCCACAGCTGATGTTTCATTTTTATTATTTACATTGTGCTTCTAATATTGAAGCCCAAGTGAAAAATGTAGAGCCCATTATATAAGGATAGACTGTCCGGTACTTTTGATATTACATGCCAATGTATCCTCTGCTAGTGCAGAGAGGAGAGACCCACGTTTATTTTTATTTTTTAAGAAGATCCCCTCTGAAAACGAGGGACTCTTGCAGTCTTGTCGCCGACCAGATGGTTTGTTGTAATTAAATGGTATTTCTGGTGTTACTTCATTTTCTTGATTTACTCCTCCTTCCGCAGGGAAGGAAAGTATGCTTCTGAAGAAGGATTATGAAACGGCTAGCCTATCTGAAATCAAAGCTCTGCTGAAGAAACATGAAGCTTTTGAAAGTGACCTGGCTGCCCATCAAGACCGAGTGGAACAGATTGCGGCCATCGCTCAGGAATTGAAGTAAGTCTCCTTCATTCTGTACTCTTGCTGTGCGATACAGCAGATGCGCTCTGTATTCCTGCTTAGAGACACTTACAATGTGTCAGTATTTACAAACTACAGTACACATTGGCCTTTGAGATGCAAATATACCTCTTGCTACAGCTGTGGATGTTAATGCCACCCAGTTCACTGAGAAAGCAATATTGTTGACTAGAGTTGAGCGGACACCTGGATGTTCGGGTTCGAGAAGTTCGACCGAACTTCGGAAAAAGTCCGGGTCCGTGCCCGAACCCCATTGAAGTCAATGGGGACACGGACTTTTGGCCACTAAAATGCCTCTAAAATAGTCATGGAAAGGGCTAGAGGGCTGCAAAAGGAATTAAAATGTGGGTAAGAGTAGGACAAGTGCCCTGCAAACAAATAATGATAGGGAAATAACTTCAAAAAAACAAAATACATACAAATTACAAATACTGTATTATTTAGCAGCCAAAACAATTAGAATTAGGTTTTATTTGACTCTCAGATGTAATACATGTAATGCTATTGCTATTCTATAAACCGAAATAGAGTCCCCATTCATAAGAATAGGTCAATTGACCTATTCTTATGAATGGAGACTCTATTTCGGTTTATATAATAGCATTACATGTATTCCATAAACCGAAAGTCTATAAACCGAAAGACATTCGGTTTATAGACTTTCGGTTTATAGAATACATTTAATGCTATTGCTATTCTATAAAAAGAAAGTCTATAAACAGAATGTCTTTCGGTTTATAGACTTTCTGCTTATGGAATACATGTAATACTATTGGCTTTCTATAAACCGAAAAAAAGTCCCCATTCATAAGAAATTCTATTACATGTATTCTATAAGCCAAAAGTCTATAAACCGAAGGTCGTTCGGTTTATAGACTTTCGACTTATAGAATAGCAGAGAATTACATGTATTCTATAAACTGAATGACCTTCAGTTTATAGAATTTCGGCTTATGGAATACATGTAATACTATTGGCTTTCTATAAACCGAACTAGAGTCCCCATTCATAAGAAATTTATAGGTCAATTGACCTTTTCGTATGAATGGGGACTCTATTTCGGTTTATAGAATAGCAATAGCATTACATGTATTCTATAAACCGAAAGTCTATAAACCGAATGTCTTTCGGCTTATGGAATACATGTAATGCTATTGGCTATTCTATAAACTGAATTACTTTCGGTTTAAAGACTTTCCGAACCTCGAACTCCAACACGGACATACAGTGAAATGTTCGGGTTCGTGGCACGGACACCGTAATGTCCGGTACGAACCCGAACAGTCCGGTTCGGATTCGCTCAACACTATTGACCAATTCTCTCCAAAGCTAATGGCTCTGTAAAATGAATCCACCCTAGTGCTAGAGATTCCTTCGTTTTAAACGTTTTCCTTTTTTACTAAATCGGTAAAGTGTTTTAATGAAAATTCAAAAAGCTCCTCATGAAATTAACTTTTACATAAGAAAAAAAAAAGTCTAAAACCATAAAACATGTTCAGGATAATAATCTTTGAATATAAAATAATAAACCATGGCTACATATAATCCTAGGGAGCTCGGCTGGCTCAGTGTAAATACGTTCCTGGCCAGAGGCAGTCCCAATCCTATTGGATTGGGTGAATAATATTGAGTGGAAAAGTCAATAAATCATGTTGTGTGACGCCCCAGCTAGAGGGAAAGGCTCGTTGTCAAATGCTTGTTGAGCATCTCTGTAACTCCTGTTGTGTCTCCTTTGCAGTGAGCTGAATTATTATGACTCCCCAAGTGTGAATGCCAGGTGCCAAAAAATCTGCGACCAGTGGGATAACCTGGGGGCTCTGACTCAGAAACGCAGAGAGGCTTTAGAGGTAGGAAGCGAGATTTGCGGCTGGTCACGCTTGGCATTGTTCTAAAAGTGTAAGCCATCGTCGGGAAGATTCCGTTGGCAAATTCTACACTTTTACCCAAAAACTAGAGTGCGCACCTTTTTTTTTTTTTTTTTTTGACAGTGACATTTTCCAGAACACCAATTGCACCCCTATTACCCCCAAAATACAGACCCTTCTATGTGAACCTCTACCAAAATAGCTTTGGAAAAGGTTGGTCGCCATATATTTTATTTTTTTTAGCTTTTGGGAGTTGGCGCTAGTTGGCACTTGGTGCTTTTAGATTTTTGGGGGGGATCTAATCAGAAAAATTGGGGGGGATCTAATCAGAAAAATTGGGGGTGATCTAAGCAGAAAAAGAGCCCCTGTCTGAGGTTTTTTTTTGCTCCCTCTTGAGACTGGTCTCACCCCAGTTATGCACTCTGGACCTCCTAAACAAGCAAGGGCCCTACGCTAAAGCTTAATTCATGTATATAGTAACACCCAGCCATTTAATTCCTCTTACTATCACTGTTTACATAGAGAACAGAGAAGCTGTTGGAGACTATTGACCAGCTGTATCTAGAGTACGCCAAGAGAGCGGCACCGTTCAACAACTGGATGGAAGGAGCCATGGAAGATCTGCAGGACACGTTCATCGTTCATACCATCGAGGAAATTCAGGTAGATTCCTTGGCGTTCTATCCCGAAGCTAATCGCGCTCCTCATGTTGCCATGAATGTAACTCATCTGACTCCGCAGGAGGTGCTTGAGTGCTTGCCTTTTTTCCCCAAAAAGAAAATAGTTATGCGGGCATCGGTTCGGAGGCCGTGTCCCAAAATACATAGTGGTGGAACAAGACCATTACAGCCCGCGGACAGAATTTCTGCATGTACCCCCCGTTTTCCCTACTAGGCGAAACATTATATAGGAACAGAGTTCCTGTCATGGACCTTTTTAAGGGGGACAGGCCCATGTCTATTGCATTTGCTACCATGTGCACAACCGCTCAGCTGAGGGCGGACATGTTTGGAATCTTGAGTCAGATTTTTTTTCATCTGACCCTAAATGAAGGAATATCTGGCAGGAGATTCTGGAGCTCGGTCCTGTTTGTCTGTTTGCTCGCCTAGGAGATGTAACAACAATACATTTTTATTTTCTAGGGACTGACTTCAGCGCACGAGCAGTTCAAGGCAACATTGCCAGAGGCCGACAAGGAGCGACAAGCGATATTAGGAATCCATAACGAAGTTTCAAAGATTGCACAGACCTATCACGTCAATATGGCCGGGACCAACCCCTATACCACCATCAACCCTCAGGAGATCAACAACAAGTGGGATCATGTAAGGTTTTTTTATTGTTTGTTTTTTGTTGTTGTTGCTTTTCAGGTCGGGTACATGAAGGGGGTTAGTTATAAAACTCCATTTTGGGACAAAGTTCTAAAAGTGATGTCATCGGAATTGGTTTCCAAGGCGACTGAACCACTTTTAGAACTTGCCGCGGAATTGATACTTTTCTAAATAACTTACAATGTATTCCTCAGGGAAACATCCTGGAAATGGATTCAGTGCCCTTAGAGGACAATTGTTAGAAACACAACTGAAAAATAATAGTTTTAGTTTTACGTAGACGTTTCTGAGCACCTCCCAGAGAGATCCTGTTGGGCTTTTTTTGCATTGTGGAAGTCTGAGTAAATGACTTGGTGCAAAATGCGTTGGGCTTGCTATACTGCCTGTACATTTGCGGCACTGCTGCAGCATTCTCTTCATAAAGACTGAGCACCTTTTTTTTTTTGTTTTTAAAGTTAATATATTTGCCGTCCTCTGCACTTATTTTTCTGACGTGGGCTTTTGTCTTGTGCAGGTGCGACAGCTGGTGCCACGCAGGGACCAAGCACTGATGGAGGAACACGCACGCCAGCAGCAGAATGAGCGCCTGCGTAAGCAGTTTGGGGCACAGGCCAACGTCATCGGACCCTGGATTCAAACCAAGATGCAGGTGCAGAGAGAGGACTTAATATGAATTAAAATGTATTGCAGGCTGAACTTACCAGGCCTCTATGAAGAAAACCAATGCCTTATTCATAGTCAATGGTGGAACTGTAGCGTGGAGAGCCCAGGAGCAGAGGTTTTTCTGCGCCCACTAACATTTTGTCACCAAAGTTGTATGGGACTACGTTACCCAACCTCCTCCGAGAAATGTAGTCCACGTTGGATGGAGTGCCAGTAACCCCCCCCCCCTTCCCCCCGTTTGAGGTGTTAAGAGGCTCCTTCTCTGGTGGTCTAGCAGTGAAGGCAATGGCTCGAGCCCCCATAAAATTTCACTGCTCATAGTGGTTTGCATAAGTATTTCCTCCTCAATTTTTTTTATTTATTTTTTTTAACCCCGAGGTAGATATCGCAAACCTATATTGTCAATAGAAGTTAGAAGATGGCTCTGTATAAAAAGGTAATTTCTGGGGCAAAGATCTAAAAGTGATGCAATCAGCAGGAACATTCCATTGGTTTCCATGGTTACTGCTCCACTTTTAGAACGTTTGCTCCAATCGGCCTTACATAATCCCACAGTCTATCTTATCCAAAATGGAAGGTTTTGTTGCATATTGTACACCACTCTGTCACAAGCCACCTTTCTGATATTGTTGCTAATGACAAGAAACTGCTTCGCAGGAGATTGGCCGCATTGCCATTGAGATGCACGGGACTCTGGAGGACCAGATAAATCACTTGAGACAGTACGAGAAAAGCATCGTTAACTACAAACCAAAGATCGACCAGCTAGAGAGTGATCACCAGCAGATACAAGAGGCGCTTATATTTGACAACAAGCACACTAACTATACTATGGAGGTAAGTCTTGCACACCTCGTCTGTGCAATTTAACTATAAACGGACAAATTGAGGGGGGTACATTGCCACATTGTGCCCCGTTCCAGTGTTGGGGTTTTGAATAGGATGTCTTTCTTTAAATTGTGCCTTTTTTTGTGATTTATAGTTTAATTTTGGGATATAGGTAAATTCCTAGAAGTATCTCGGCTATGTGGCTAGATCCCAACTTGTCTTTTGGTCTCCATATTGACGTACTCTCATCAAAGCTGTATCCCAGGCTTGGCTCGCTATACCTGAACAAATCTAACCTAGATTCCACAGTAAGGAAGTGTGTTGTGGAATATGGGGGTCTTAATCCAAGGCCTTTTGGAGTCTAGAAGAATGTTTTGCCCCCCCTCAGCGGCAAAGTATTCCTATAACAATCAACTAAAATAGTCACTTACAACATTAACAATGTATACACCTGTTTTTTTTTTTTTTCCATCCATTTGATGTTATTTAAATAGACAAAACTGCTTTTTTTAAAAAAAAAAATAAGGACCCCGAACTAAGAACAGTACTGTATGTACACAACTGAGCCTTTGCCAACTGTGGGGAGGGTATGAATAAATAGTGAATCTAGAAAGGGTCTAGAAATTGAACACTGAAATGTTGACAAATTCCAAGTAAAAAAAAAAAATATATATATATAATATATATATTTTTTTCTTTCTACTTTAGTAGTTACCATTGTGCGTCCTGATTTGATCACCAGGTGTGTTTTTTTTTTGTTTGTTTTTTTGAATATCCCTAGAAATGTACAATAATTGGTTCTTTTCATTTCAGCACATACGTGTAGGTTGGGAACAGCTCCTCACCACCATAGCCAGAACCATCAATGAGGTGGAGAACCAGATTCTCACGCGAGATGCTAAAGGCATCAGCCAGGAGCAAATGAACGAATTCCGAAATTCCTTCAATCACTTTGACCGGGTAAGTGTGTCTTTGTTCGTAACCGTGCATGTGACCAAGGACGTTTTTCCCAACTGTTTTGTAGATCCAGAGGCTTTCCCTAGGATATTAATGCCATTATGAATGCACGCTGGTTTAAGGGTCACTCCAGTCTGGAGGACAAAAACCTGGACAAAGGATAGATAGATAATTATGCATTTGAAAGTATACATTTTTGCAGACTTTCTCCTGTGGATTTGAGCTAGCCCATCTGTAGCATAAGCAAAAAAAATTGAATCTTAAGCATCTCCTTAAAGCCAGTCCGTTGTTTCCCAGAGAGAGGCACAGGGATGCTCGCGGCACATTTGCAGTGACCTCACACAGCTGTTTTGCCCTTCTCATCACGATACAAAGCGGGAAGGCAGTTACTAGCTTCTGAGTGTATTTATCTTATGACCCATTTTACCTGCACTGATTTCTCTTGCAAGTAAGCAAATGCATAGGGAGGGCTAATGCAGGAACATTTGAAAAAAGGATTCCAAAGGAATGCCTGTATGTATTTATTTTAATTTTTTTATGAACAATAAACCAAAGTTAGTTTGCTGACTGGAGTGTCCCTTGAAGCATGTTTGATTTTTTTTTTTTAAATTTTTAAGAAACATGTTGCTGTTTATAAGATGAATTCTTTGAAATGTTATCAAAGTGTAATGGGATTTGTAGCCCACAATGGGTGTATTTCTGCCCCAGATGTAGGTCCTATTTCCGCCCCAGGTGTAGGTCCTATTTCCGCCCCAGGTGTAGGTCCTATTTCTGGCTCTTGTAGCATGGTAACTTTGTAGTTGGACAGTCACTCTGTATATCAGTGTCCCTAGAATAATAATTAAAAAAAAAAGTATTGATATATTCTTCTAATAATGGGGGTGATGTGCATGCATGTAAAATTAAATGAACATGGATCGGTGCATGGCTAACCCTGCATGTAGCTTGGGAGAAGCAGGCATGCATCTAAACACGCACACTACTCTTCTGTCTTTTAGATTATGTTTTAAGGTAAGTGTAAAATCCAGAGTAGTAATAGTTCCTGCTGAAAAATCTCTACAAATTTAAAAAAAAAAAAAGAATTGGCGTTGCATATAATATTTTTGCAGTGATCAGAATACTTTATGCAGGATGACTCCCTTTTTCTGCTAGCCTATAACGGGGGTTTTATTACAGTGCAACACTGTAGTGCACAGAGTGCACTACAGTGCACAGAGGCACAGCCGAAGTACCGCTGCTTACACTATGCATGCGCGAACTCTCGCTCATTCCCAGGGTTTCCCAAGCAATGGCTCACTCATGTAATCGTTGATGCCCCTAGCTGATGTAAACGCACATGCCACTGCTGAAAGAAACCGTCTGTGGTGTCGGGGATCTTTTTTTAATAATATTTAATTATTCTAACAATCCTATTTCTGTAGAACATTTCATGACCTCTTAACAATATTTACCACTGCAGCTCACATTTGCAATGTATTATTTCAAATCCGCAATCGTCCTTTTGGAGATGCTAATGTGCCTCCAGCTAAAGCTCTGGATTTTGATACATGCAGAGTTCACTGAGAGAGGAACATCTCTCCCCCCCCCCCCCCATCCTCAGCTGTCAGATCTGTTAAAAAAAAAAATTCTCCGGTAAAACTCCATGTGTCACTGTGCTTCTATTAGGGAACCTCCAGAAGAAAGATCCCCGCTATGTACCATGCCCCTATTACCAAGCCTTTCGGATTACTAGTGTGGTGCAATGGTTGCTCTTCGGAGCTAGAGTAGCCGATAAGTCTGCAGCCAACTCGCATATTTCTGCCCGTGAGCTTAACACTTTGCATCGCCTCCTCTTTGATGTATAACTAGGCGGTAAATTTTCCGTAGCGACTGCTGTGGAACGCACCGGACCACGATGTGAATTGTAACCCTGTTTTTCTTTTCTTTTCTCCTCTGTGTTCATCCTGCACGACCTTCCCTGCTGCTTCCACTGCATGCCCCACCATTCACAACCGAAACCCCCGCCCCTTTTTTTTTGCACTCTTACCCCCCCCCCCCTTTCACCCGTCTTTCGGCATGGCATGTCCTGGACGTATCACTTGCTGTGTCAAGGAGCACTCCGGCACGCTTGGCCCTGAAGAGTTTAAAGCCTGCCTCATCAGCCTGGGTTACGATATTGGAAATGATCCGCAGGTACTGATATATATTGTGTGTGGTTTATATATATATATATAAATGTATATAAAACCCCAGGTACAGAACAGGGAAGACAAAACACGGTTTCATCCCAGTCCGCATGCTTAATCTTTAATTATTTGCATCAGGAAATAATGTATTTTTTCCCTTCTTTTCTCATTTCTTGTGTTTTTTTTTTTTTCATTTTTACTGTCCTTCTGCCCTCTAATCCAATGGCGTACATCAATATGATCCCACCACTTGGGCATTTTTATCTTATGCCCCCCCTCCCCCCATATACTTATCGCTCCCCTTGTTTATCTTCCCCATGGATACATTCTATTTATTTGTGGTTGCCCCACCCCGCCATTGGATTTGTGGGAAAATTCTACCTGTCCTGATTTTCTGAACCTACCTGCACTTTTCTGTACTCTCTCTTTCTTGGACGTTGAACAGAAGAAGACTGGGATGATGGACAGTGATGATTTCCGAGCCTGTCTTATCTCCATGGGATACAACATGGTAAAGTAAATTCAGCCCTGGACAGAGAAAAGTTTGACTTATGTAATGATGCAGTCCGGACGATTTTAACTCTGAAAGATGAAAAGGAAAACATATTTTTTTTTTTTTTTCCCAACAAAACCAGTGTTGTTTTTTTTTGTTTTTTTTTTCCTTTTTTTTTATTATAAATATACAAAATTCTAGTTCAGTTATCCAATAAATCCTACCTACAAAACGAATAGGTACTCCAAGATCTATTACCCACTATTCTCCCTACATTTGAATATCGTAGGACATGGGTCTCACATACTCCAGCATCCAATACAGAAAAGTAATTTCTAGTGTAGTCCCTTTTACTATATATTTTGTTGTAGGTGGCTATAGAGATGACTGTACAACATACACTGATGTGTACAGCATACACATCCTATACACGCATAACCACAAACGTCTGTATGAAACCTATATATTTGCAAAGTCGCCACTGATAAAACATTTGGTAAAGATTCTGTTTTCATTGTCCTTTTTCTGGACAAATACAAATTTATAGCGTTACTGTACGTATTCCATACATAATATGCGCACACGGGAAAAGCCAATAAATTGTTAGAATTGTACACATTGCTTCACTTTCAAGAACCAAAAATGTACTAGAACCAAAAAATTCTTAGTTTATTTCAGGTTTGAGTGTGCAATTACTCTATTCCCAAAATAAAACTGAATTCATTTCTCTACTATTTTTTTTTTTAAATCACTGACAAAATTTTTAATTTGCTGATAAATATCAGGTTTGCAGCTTCTGCTGATCCTACTACTTGGCTAGTGCATTTCAAGAGCAATATGATATTTAAATACATTTTTATTCTGTGGCCGGAATGGATCATAACTGCTGAAAGGAAGCTCATGTTTTTTTGGCACTCCCCCACACCTCTCTTTTTGGGATGTAGTGCAAGGAACTGTATATATCCAGAGGAATTGTTGGATTTTAGATGTCTTCTTGTGAGATCACCTTGTTGCATCATAACCAGAGGCACCACAGAAGTGCGTTTGCATATAGTGCCACTTGGTGATGTCATCAATGGGAGACGGCACTGATAAAACGATCTCCTGTTTTTAATCTACGCTTTTACTTGCAATTCTGCCAGCGTATTAACACTTAAGTAAAGGAGGAAAGTATGTTATAACGAAGAAAAACTAACACAACAATTAAATTAGAGGCAAAGGTTTAAAAGTAATATCAGGAAGTATTACTTTACTAAGAGGGTAGTGGATGTATGGAATAGTCTTCCAGTAGAAGTGGTAAAGGTTAATACAGTGAAGGAGTTTAAGCATGCATGGGATAGGTATAAGGCTATCCTAGATATAAGATAAGGCCAGGGACTAATGAAAGTATTACTTTACTGAGAGGGTAGTGGATGTATGGAATAGTCTTCCAGTAGAAGTGGTAGAGGTTAATACAGTGAAGGAGTTTAAGCATGCATGGGATAGGTATAAGGCTATCCTAGATATAAGAAAAGGCCAGGGACTAATGAAAGTATTACTTTACTGAGAGGGTAGTGGATGTATGGAATAGTCTTCCAGTAGAAGTGGTAGAGGTTAATACAGTGAAGGAGTTTAAGCATACATGGGATAGGTATAAGGCTATCCTAGATATAAGATAAGGCCAGGGACTAATGAAAGTATAACTTTACTGAGAGGGTAGTGGATGTATGGAATAGTCTTCCAGTAGAAGTGGTAGAGGTTAATACAGTGAAGGTGTTTAAGCATGCATGGGATAGGTATAAGGCTATCCTAGATATAAGATAAGGCCAGGGACTAATGAAAGTATTACTTTACTGAGAGGGTAGTGGATGTATGGAATAGTCTTCCAGTAGAAGTGGTAGAGGTTAATACAGTGAAGCAGTTTAAGCATGCATGGGATAGGTATAAGGCTATCCTAGATATAAGATAAGGCCAGGGACTATTGAAAGTATTAAATTACTGAGAGGGTAGTGGATGTATGGAATAGTCTTCCAGTAGAAGTGGTAGCGGTTAATACAGTGAAGGAGTTTAAGCATGCATGGGATAGGTATAAGGCTATCCTAGATATAAGATAAGGCCAGGGACTAATGAAAGTAATACTTTACTGAGAGGGTAGTGGATGTATGGAATAGTCTTCCAGTAGAAGTGGTAGAGGTTAATACAGTGAAGGAGTTTAAGCATGCATGGGATAGGTATAAGGCTATCCCAGATATAAGATAAGGCCAGGGACTTAATAAAAGTATTTAGAAAATTGGGCAGACTAGATGGACCGAATGGTTGGTTCTTATCTGCTGACATTCTATGTATTCATTTGCTAAGCCATTAAAACAGTATGAATCCTGTGAAATGTTGGCGTAAAGGGCAAATACTATTGGCTAGTAATTGAACGATTTTCCATAGATTTGCAAAATCCTCATTGTCTGGTTTATGATTTAAGTGCTAATCTATCTAAAACCAGATGCTCAGACTGTGGATTCAATATGAACTGATAGTGTTCCACAGGTGATTGTAGGGCCCAAGTAAATCTGTGATTTTTTTTTTGATTTTTTTTTTTTTTTACATCCAAAGGGTTTAATTATTTTTATTAACTCTGCTCTTGCTGGATTGCAGGGTGAAGCCGAGTTTGCGCGGATTATGAGCATAGTTGATCCCAATCGACTGGGAGTTGTGACATTTCAAGCTTTTATCGACTTCATGTCCCGGGAGACGGCAGATACAGATACTGCCGACCAAGTTATGGCTTCTTTCAAGATCCTCGCTGGTGACAAGGTTGGTACAAAGCTGATCGTCGTCTCTGGATCTGCACTGCACAGTGGTAGTCCCTTTAGTACAAAGTGCTAACTGGTTTATTAGTACCGGGAACGGGGGACTAATAAAAGTACTCAAAAAAAAAAAAAATTGGGCAGACTAGATGGACCGAATGGTTCTTATCTGCCGACACATTCTATGTTTCTATGGTTGAGTAAATCTTTACAATGAATTTGGTGGTACGGTGACTGGCCTTAGTATGTTTCCTCTTAAAGCCCCCTTTATTGCGAGAATCCGTCTCCTAGACTTGCTCGAGGAGGTTGAGCCAGCCCACCATGACCTAGATACCTTTAATCTCCTGGTAGCCAATTGCAGCTTACAAAAGAGTACTAGGGCAGCTAAACTTGAAAGGCAACTCCAAAGATTCCATGCATGCAGTAAAGCATGGACATTGTACAGACCTAACACTACCAGACGCATCAAAGTTAAGTTGACGTTGGAGGTGTCCCATGTAAGATGCAACGATCAACTACGGCATTATGTCAAAACAGTGGTTGCTCTGATTGGAACATTTGCAGCCTCAACAAGATTAGACTTTACAACAGGTTTCAGAAAGCAATTCCTGAATTTGCCCTCTGTAGCATATGCTGTAAAATGGAATAGACTATGGTTGGGATGACTGTTGCCTATAACAAGTTGAATGTGCTTTGTTGGTCTGCTGCAGTGGGTTGAAACCAGCCAGGATCCACACATTTTCGGCGCCAGCTTCCTTCTAGATACTTATTACTTTGTTTGTGCAGGGGAGGGAAAATTGATGCGGTGCTTTGACATTTGCAAAAACACAGTAAAACCAGGCTTGCTTACCTTTTTTTTTTTTCTTCCCCCCCTCTCCTGGTAGAATTATATTACTGCAGATGAACTGCGTCGGGAGCTTCCCCCTGATCAAGCAGAATATTGCATCGCCAGGATGGCACCGTACATTGCACATGATGCCGTGCCAGGAGCGCTGGACTACATGTCTTTCTCGACGGCACTGTATGGAGAAAGTGACCTTTAACCCCTCATTACTCGCCTACGCGTCATGGTAGTGCTCATTGTGCACGTCCCTCTGTATGCAAAATGGTTTCAGCTTTTCACGCCTTTCTATGTTTTTTTTTTTTTTTTTGTTAGCTCATCAGTTTATCACTTTTTTTTTTTTCTCTCTCTCTCTCTTGTGCTGGGAGCCATTTCATTTTTAGCACTGGTAAGGTAAATATCTTTTCAAAGTTTTGTCCTTTTACAGCAACGTTTACAAATAAAAAAAACAAACAAACAAAAAAAAACATTTTTACAAAAGACATTTAAGATGCATATTTTATTATTAAAGAAAATCCGATGGAAAGTATTTTTCTGCCAAAATAAAAATGTAATAAATGTTCTGTTGTGGTGTGTCCGATCAGAACAGCGTGTAGTGTCTGTTTTTTTTTTTTTTTTTTTTTTTAAATATATATATATATATATATAAACACATTTTGACGCTCACAGGAGCTTTTCTTTTGCATTTCTTGCCCTTGTTGTTGTTTTTTTTTTTTTGTTTTTTTTTTTTTCCCCCCAAGAGAAACTCCGCTTCTGGTAAATTAACCAAATAGTGTTTTATTGAGGTCCTAAAATTTCTCTTAGAGGTTTAAAGAAATTTTTCATAAAAAGGCACCTTTCTAAAACCAACCCTTCTGTATTTAATTTAAAATAAAAATTTCACCTGCTCATGAAATTATTTTTCAATTTGTGTTTTGAAACCTACAATGCTTAAATAATCTATTCTCAATATTGCTTGTCACAGACCTTATTAAAAAAGTTTGTTTAATTTTAAGCTTTTGTGTTTTTGATTATTTTTTTTGTTTCGTTTTTTTTTTTTTTTCCCCCCCCTTAAGGACTTGGTATTTCATTGTCAATGTTTTTAAAATTTTGGCAGGAAATGAGGTCATTGCGAGGCAGTCTGAAGTTTAGAAGTTTAGGCAGTTGCGAGTGTCTGTCCATTTGAGATAATGGTTGGTTTCCTACGATCAAGTTTCTTGTGCAAAATCACTTCGAGGATAATTATCAGGGAGAAATTAAGCTCTGTTTAATTGAAAAATTACACCAAATATAGGAATTATTTAATAGAAATGCTTTAATGAAAGAATACAAATAAAGTACCTTGTTAAGCCATCTTTGCTTGTATAGCACTATCGGGGGCAGACATCTTGGATCAGGTCTTCCTTCATCTGATCCAAGATTCTAAACAACATGTCTGCTCCCCGATAGAGCTGCACAAGCCGTGAGGGCCCATGAAGGGTCTTAATATTAGTTATAGAAAACATTTCTGTTTAAAATGCTTACTTTTGATTTAATCTTTTAATTAAATAGAACATAATTTTTGTTGTCCTTTCACTTAATTGGCCAAATGAATCTATTTGAGACTGCATGGCATCCTTTCTCCCACCACCCCAAAAAAAGGGGGGAATAGTTTAAAAATAAAATGAAGGGTGAGGGATAGAACTGGTAAATTGAGGCTTGTTACTGGGAAAAGAATTGGCCGGGTTACCCAGAAAAATATACCAGTACCGAGCTCTTGCACGTTAGTGTGCCCAACCAAGAATATAAAGGGGTAGGGCTCAAACCATCCTCTTGGGGTTTTTGTTTCCACCCCCGCTGAGATGGGGCTTGGATATAGAGCAAAACACGTTTTAAGTGAGAAGGACACCTAATTTACACTACAATTCTACAAATTGCAAGTGCCTGCAGCGGGATCCGAAAACAGCTCATCGCAGGGAGCCGCGATGGGCTGTTTATTACAGGACGTACTATGCCGTCCTAACGACTTTAAGGCACTTAAAGTCAGGACGGCATAGTACATCCTAACGTCGGGAAGGGGTTAAACTCTGTGCGCTGATTGGCTGTGAAGGCGCTTGACGGGCTCCAAAGCAGAGCTACAGTAAACCTGTGTGTATATATACAAAGATAACACATATAAACCCTTTCTTCTAAGGAAGCAAGTGTTAAAAAAAAAAAAATGTTATCCCTTTGAGTGAAACATAACAACTGGTCCATTCTCCAAGGAGATACATACATTTCAAAATTAGTCCGTATTTAAAAACTGAATATCATTTTCAAAAAATTGTGCATAGGTGGCAAGTTAATGACTCCAATATAACTTCAAAGAACAGAACCTAAATGACGTATTTAGTAAAACAGACTCTCGCCTCAAAATTACCGGCCATGCTGTAGATTTATCACTGGCTGCTCAAACCCGAACTTAAAGCTTCCACGTGAAAGAACACGGGTAGTACTTGGTTTGTAGATCACCGCTGGAAAATTCCCAACTTTTACTAGTATTATGACGTAAAGTCATAATTTAGAAAGACACGGAGGCGAACATTCCAATATAACACTTCCTCATTCTTTGATGAAATAGAACAAATAGCACATTATATAATCCAACGGGAATCAGAAAATCCAAGGGAGAACAGAAACCGCAGGAAACAGATATCCACAACCGAAGGTGAATCTTCAAGCTAGGAAAAAAGATTTATGGTAATATCGTGATAATTAATTACCCATGATAAAAATCGGGGTCACATAAACAAAAATACAATGAGCATGATCAGTAATATGCAATGTATAAAAACTTACAGCAAGCAGGAAAAAACATACATAATCCTTAAATCAACCCGGGTGGCAAGAACAAATGTTAGTCAAATGCATCAGAAATACAGAAAAGGGTGGGAATAATGCTCGCCTCCATGTCTTCATACATTAGGACTTTTCATCATAATACTAGAAAAATCTAGGAATTTATAAAGACACGTAGGCTCACATTACACAATTATAAAGTAAAGCAATCCCATTAGATGTAAAATGGGTATTGGGTCTAAAGCAGAATTCATAAAATGTAGGTTCTCAAGCTGCTTTAAGCAAATCTTCTAGTCTGCACACAGCAGCCATCACCGTGGATGCCATGACTCCCCGAGTAGAATGGGCACCAAAAATGGACACCTCTATCCTCGCTTCTTGTAACACCCATATAACTCGTCTGGCTAGAGATGGATTAGGTACTGGGTGGTCTGCGCAGTGACAAAAACAACTCGGGTCTAGAAGCTGTTCTAAAATGAGCCGTACGAAGCTCATAGTGTTTGAGACCGGACACCGGATATAACAGGATTATGTGGAAAGTACGAAACCAATGAAATAGAAGTCTTAGTCCGCCTAGTAATATCAAACACCACACCATCTGGAGTAAATGAACGTGTTGAACTATTGAGGGCCCTAACATCTGACACTCGTTTTCAGGACACTAAACAACATTAAGTAGTCAGTTTGGCCAAAAATTGCACGTCCCAACCTAGAAGACTGGCATCCAAGTAGATGAGCAAGTCTGGGGTCACGCCGAATGTCGCCCTGCCATTCCATGCGTCCATGTGAATGAGCCACTATGACAGCTCCTCTTGCGCCTCGCAATCAAATGGTATGACATGGTCGTATGAGAGATCGCTGACCTGTTCTGCAATCTTTGTAGGGCTCAGTAGAAGGCCCGGAAAGATGGCTTGAAAGGAGGCCAATGATCCGTGCCAGGTGGCGAATTGTGATACAAGTCCAAATCAAGACCCGACGTATCTCCTTCTTGATAGATTTCACTGAACTGTGTTTATTGTAAATCCTGGGAATTCCATAGTTTGAGATGGGGTAAGAATAGATTTTTCCCAATTTTGTAAGGAACTCTGGGTCTTGAAGGAGTGACGTGCACCAAGAGAGGTGTAATTTGAGGGTATGTATGTTCTGTGACATAATCAGTAGATTGTCCAGATAATCAACCATACACCCAACCTCTGGAGATGGTCGATACACAGTTTCAGCAGCTTAGTGACACACCAAGGAGATGATGAGAGACTGATGGGAAGGCATGTGAATTTGATGTTCCCACGTAAATTGAAGATAACCCTGGTGTTCCTCTGCTATGGTGAGCATCCTGGAGGTCTAACTTGACCATCCAGTCCCCCACAAGGAGCATTCTGAGACAGTGAATGCCCTCCATTTTGAAGTGCGGGTAGGCCACAAATGCATTTAAGGTTCTTAAATGTATTACTGGGTGTACACCGCCACCCTACTTGGGCACCACGTAGAGGTTCCTGTAGCGGAGCTGCAATATTAAATCCCAATATCTCCGCTGGTAAAATAAGGTAATCCAAGTAAAGCGCTGGAAAGTAAGGCAATATCCCAAATCCCCCAGTAACCAGACGAAACACAGTTCTGGGAGTCAACTGATTAGTTTATTCACGGCTCCAGCATTTATGCAATTCCCCATGCAAGGGGTTACCTTAATCCCCTTACAGGGGCTATACAGTAGTGAACTACATGGGAAACTGAAAACACAGGACATTTCTCCCACCATGCACTGCTGTACGGGAGGGGCACTCCCACTAGACTATCCTGTTAAGTGGATTATTCCTCCGTACGGGGTTTCCTTAATACCCTTCCAGGGGCTATATGGTAGTGGACTACATTTTTACACCAGGTTAACACAGCTATTTCAGACAACCTTTAAATGTTCTGCAATATGACCTAAAGTGGCTAGGTTTGCCACAGTTCCTTAGGAAACCTGAGTACTGGGCATGAGCCGGTTGTATGGCTCCTTTTGTTAGGAGATTTAGAATCTCTTGTGATATAAGTGTGCTGTCTGCCCCTAAGAAACGCATGGGAGCAGGACGGTGATGCTGACTGGGACGTGACAGGAATTTGATATGGTAACCTGACACTGCTTGTAGGACCCAAGGGTCCGTAGTAAGGTTGCCCCATGCCACCTCTAAGTGATGTCGTCTGCCCCCAACACCTGACAGGGAAGAAGGGTGAGTTAGTGGGATACTTACATAGTAACATAGTAATTTAGGTTGACAAAAGACACAAGTCCATCAAGTTCAACCCTTCTACCTATCATTACAGCTTTTGATCCAAAAGAAGGCAAAAAACCCCTAAGGAAGCTATTTCGAATTTTGCCTCCTGGGGGAAAAAATTCCTTCTTGACTCCAAGAGGCAATCAGATTTCTCCTTGGATCAATAAGCTCTTTTATTAATGCTTATTCTATTATTAATAGCCCTGTATGTTCTGCTTTCCTAAAAAAACATCCAAACCATTTTTAAATGCATCTATTGTGGTTGATAGCACTACCTCTCTTGGCAGTGAGTTCCATAACTTTATTGTCCTAACCGTAAAGAATCCCTTCCTTTGCTGTCTATGAAATCTTTGCTCTTCCAGTCTGAGGGGGTGACCTCTTGTTCTTTGTACCTTTCTGTTAATGAACAGGTCACTGGAGAGCTCTTTATATTGGCCCTGCAAATATTTATATAATGTTATCATATCCCCTCTAAGACGCCTTTTTTCTAAAGTAAATAAATGCAATTTTTTAAGTCTCTCTTCATAACTAAGATCCTCCAAACCCCTTATTAATTTTGTAGCTCTCCTTTGCACTTTTTCTAGTTCCTTAATATCCTTTTTAAGGACTGGTGCCCAGAACTGTACTGCATATTCAAGGTGAGGTCTTACCATTGATTTGTAAAGAGGCAAGATGATATCCTCCTCCCGTGAATCTATACCTCGTTTTATACATGCCAATATCTTATTGGCCCTTGCAGCTGCTGACTGGCATTGGGCACTGTTGCCAAGTTTGTTGTCTATAATTATTCCTAAATCCTTTTCATTAGTAGTTTTTCCCAGGGAAAAACCATTTAACGTATATGTTGCTTTGTTATTATTTTTCCCATAATGCATAACTTTACATTTGTCTATATTGAACCTCATTTGCCACTTTACTGCCCAGTCCCCCACTCTGTCCAAATCTTCCTGTAAAGAAAAAACATCAAGATTAGTCTTTATTGCCTTACCTAATTTAGTGTCGTCCGCAAACACGGAGACATGGCTCTCAGCACAATGTGGCAGATCATTAATAAACAAATTAAAAAGAAGAGGGCCCAAAACAGACCCCTGAGGTACTCCGCTTAATACCCTTGTCCAATTTGAGAATTTTCCATTTACAACAACCCTTTGTGTTCTATCTTTTAGCCAATTTTCAATCCACATACACACATTTGCCCCCAAACCTATTTCTCTCAATTTGTAGAGTAACCTTTTGTGTGGAACTGTATCAAATGCTTTCGCAAAATCCAAATAGATCACATCAACTGCCACACCTAGATCTATATTTTTACTGACTTCTTCATAGAATGTTATTAAGTTTGTTTGACAAGACCTGTCTTTCACAAAACCATGTTTTGTTTTTTTTACCATAGGGTTGATGGGATTGGTAGGATACAGGGGCCCCCTGACTCTACCACTGTCAACCACGCTGTGGGAAGAACGTTGGTGGTGCAGGAGTTAGCCTTCCACCCTGACTTCCCCAGGAACTAGGCAATTTTAGGGTCCACAGACCATATCTGGTACAGTGGGACCAGGGCATTCTGCCCTTAACCTACTGCGAGTGATTTTGCCCAGAGGTGTGCGAACCTGTGTGGCAAGGTATTTGCTGATGCGCTCGGACAGGAACCACTCGGAAGACTGAGGGTTCTGCAGGGTGACTGGGTCAAATAGGGGGCCCCCTTGCGGGTCCAGTAATAGGGAGGAATCCGTTTGTAGGGGAGTGGGGTAAGAGCCGGAGGGTTCAAACCCAACCGTATAAGAATCATCCTCGTCCAAGAGTTCAGATGCCTCCTCTTGGTCAGAATCTGACATATATCTGGTCTGACAAACTATAAGCTAATGGAAGCTATCTTTTGCCCTTTTCCAATTCCTGAGCCGATTTTGCCCGACTCTGGGCTCTTTTAATTGGGAGTACCATTTGCTCTGTGGCCGGATGAACTGAGCCTGTTATAGGGTTTTAGGAGGCAGATAAATTGGGTGTTTTAGTAGACGCCTTGCGGTGTGTAGTAGCAGGGGCAACCGCAGTATGCTGGGGGGCTACCCCGGACTGTGGGGCAGGTGTCTGAGATGGTGGGAGCACAGAGGAGATAGACTGCACTATAGTGCTGGACATACGGCGGTCCATGGCTGAGTTAAAGATTTACTCGTAGCGTCCAGCAAAGAATGAAACTCCTCAGAGTTCATATAATCAGCTGAGGTTTCAACACCTCTGAGGAAAGCTGGGTGCTCAACATTAGCAGAGATTTCAGGAGATCGATTTTTTTCCAGTAAAACAACAAAGTGAATCTGATAATTGTAGATAAAACAGCAACTGGCACGTAGAAACTATTTAACGGTAAGTTATTTAGATTGAGTGATATTTATCTTGGTAGATAAAATTCACTTGTTATTTCAGATTCTCTTTCCAAATGTTTTCATTCTGCTGATACAACCCTGTACTGTATCGTTCATTCTGCTGATATAACCCTTTACTGTATTGTTCGTGGATTGTTCATTCTGCTAATATAACACTATTGTATTGTCCGTGTATTGTTCATTCTGCTAATATAACACTACCGTATTGTTCGTGTATTGTTCATTCTGTTGATATAACACTATACAGTATTGTTCATTCTGTTAATATAACACTACTGTATTGTTTGTGTATTGTTCATTCTGTTGATATAACACTGTATAATATTGTTCATTCTGTTAACACAACACTACTGTATTGTTCGTGTATTGTTCATTCTGATGATATAACACTGTACAGTATTGTTCGTTCTGTTAATATAACACTACTGTATTGTTCGTGTATTCATTCTGATGATATAACACTGTACTGTATTGTTCGTTCTGTTAATATAACACTACTGTATTGTTCGTGTATTGTTCATTCTGTTGATGTAACACTTTACAGTATTGTTCATTCTGTTGATATAACACTGTACAGTATTGTTCATTCTGTTAATATAACACTACTGTATTATTCATTTTGTTGATATAACACTGTACAGTATTGTTTGTGTATTGTTCATTCTACTAATTTAACACTACTGTATTGGTCATTCTGCTTATATAACACTATACTGTATTGTTCATGTACTGTTCATTCTGCTGATATAACACTATACTATTGACACCGGAAGAATATTCAAAAAATATTAAAACTACCAGTGCAGGGCAGTAGTGAGGTGTCTGGGGAACTTGCCTGAAGTACACATAATTGAGGGGGAGTATAGAATATCAGTAGATGAAGATATTAATTGTAAACTTAATTTACCATGATGTTCGGCTACCACCATTATTATCTGGCTAACTATATACGGATTAGGAATTCCACTGTACCATCGTCTATGTTTTGTTAGGTGCATACTGGTGAAAGCTTCTCTATCTACGTCTGGCTAACTAAAAACTGGTGAAAGCTACATTGTACCACCATCTATGTCTGGCGAACTATAAACTGATGGGGGCTGTACAATACACCCATCTTGGCTAAAATTGTAGAAAGCCACACTCTACCACCATCTATGTCTGACAAACTATAAGCTAATGGAAGCTAAATTTAACAGGGCCCAACAAAGCTCCATCTCTTATCCCTTTGTGTAAAATGTGATTTTTTGGGAATTACAGGTTATTTATATGTTTATTATTTGTGCTTGCTTAGTTCAAAGTCTACACAGTGATCTAGTGTTATCTGTACAATACTTAAATAGTCATAAAGATAAAATATAATTTATTATGGGAAGAGCAAGATATTGATAATTGCATAGTATCTGTTTATAAGCATTGAGCTTCAGTGTACATCAACTTCTTTCCAGAGAGCATTGTGCTTCAGTGTACTCCTACTGATCTCAACAGAGGTGCACCATTCACTTATATTCTACAGTGAAATTGAAAATCAGTTTTCAGTAACCCGCTAGAGGTCAAGGTGAGCATTAAATGTTTTGATTTGGGTGCATGACCTTGTGTCTGTGTGGTAGAAAGAGAAGTAGACATGTGAAAGCCCATTAGGAAAAAGTAAAACAAATGAATCCCTAAAGTATTGTTTCATATATTCACTTTTGTTTCATTTATTTGTTTTTGTGTCATTTTTATTTGCTGGAAAAAAGGGGAAAATTGAAAATAAAAAAAAAATAAAGCCTCAAATCCATTATGTAATATAACCTGTCACTGATAAGGTGCTCAAATATTTAATCTCCTTAAAATGTTTTTATTCCTCCAAATGAGTGGAGGAATAAAGGGTTTTATTGTTTTTTTTTGTCTGCCCTTTTGTAAAATGTTCATTGCAAATAAATGTATTCTAGCTATGATATTCAGATTGAGGACAAAGAAAAAAATATATATATATTACATTTAGTTTGTTATTACTGTCTGAGAAAAAGTGTCTAGTTGTGTATATTCACATTGTGTGAATTTCAATGCTGTATATGTAATTTATGGTAATATGCTTCTTCATGCAGATTTGAAGATGTCATACTTTGATGAAGAAGATGATGATGAGCTATCCACTCTGAATCCAGCATCTACGGGTCAAGTTGGTCTCTTTAAAGCCATTGGGAACATCACCCGGGAAGCCAATGCCTCTTTCGAGTGCCATGTACAATGAGTCCTCATCATACGTGAAACCAATAGCGAAAGGGATTCCCAAGGCTAGGGTGTTTGGGGCAGCTGGTTTGGGGAAGGCCAGAGCTGAATTCAGTATCTTTGACGTGGAAGCAAGGGGTCCTAATGTAGCAGCCGGGGCCGAAGCCAGTTTACGAGGTCTGTCGGCCATGACAAGAGCAGAACTACGTAGTGTGACCACCACCGTAGGCACCATGAAGACCAAAGTGGGCCTTGCGCTCGACACTGGTATAACTGCCAACCTAGATTTCTTTGAGTTCAAAATCTTGGGGACTGGCTTCAAGATTGGTTCAGAGTCAGGAATATCCATCCTGGGATCTGAGATCTCGTTTTAACAGTGGAGTAAAGTAAAATTAAAAAAAAATCTTGATACAGGAGCACATTAAAATAAAGAAAATGCTTTTATTCATGACGGACTCTTATTTAATCACTTCTAATGACAGCAAAAACAGTTTTTCTAGCTTAGACAGTTTGCTAAACCCCTGGTGAATGTTTCAATATTGCACATTCAGTTCACAGGCACATTTGTATCTCTAGGGCCAGCCCTTTAAAAGGGCAGACTGGGGCAGGGTGCCCCAGGCAGCACCCTGGCAGAGGCATGCAGTCGTCTTTTTTTTTCTGGGGAAGTTTGATAGGAGGTCTTAGGCTTAGTGAGACCTCTCAACTCTCCTGATTGGCTGAGAGTTTAGAAGTCTCCAGTGATTGGCTTAGTCCCTCCTTCACACGTGTGTGTGAGTGTATGTCAGCATGAGAGTGTGTGTATGTATTTGTGAGTGACAGGCTGTCTGTGTATGTGTGTGCGTGAGTGTGTGGATAAAGGGGTTAACTCCTCTGACACGGCCCAGATCTGTCTAACCACCCAAGGGCTTAACCCTTCTGACACTGCCTAGATCTGTCTAGCCACCCAAGAGGTAAACTCCTCTGACACTGCCTATATCTTACTAACCATCCATGGGTTAACTCCTCTGACACTGCCTAGATCTGTCTAGCCATCCAGGGTTTAACTCATCTAACACTGCCCATATATGTCAAGCCATCCAGGGGTTAAACCATCTAACATTGCGTATATGTCAAGCAATTTAAGTATGAACTATCATGAATGTGAGCTTTTTTTTGGGGGGGGGGGGGGGGGGGGCGGTCGGTTCTGTGTAACTCAGATGCCTATTAAATGTATTTTGTATCAAAAAAAAAAAAAAAGCCAATCATCTTTTAAATTGCAACTTTACCTACAGCTGGTGGATTTTGATCAATTTGAGAAGTTACTGGGGAAACAACACTGTAGATTTACAGGTGCAAAAACATTTATAAACTAGTAATGACCTTAACTGAAGTAAGCAAAATAAGATGGGAGTCAAATAACGAGCCAATCAGAACCGAGCAAAAAGATGAATCAACAAGGGGTGAAGTAATAGAACGAATTACAGGATGTTGGGGCAGAACCTCCATTTCATAGCAATCACTGGCATTTTACAAGTGACAATAAAACTAAATAATTAAAAAGATGGTTACATATTTAACCATTCATGAGTGTATAATGTAATGTAACATGATTTTGTTAATTTTGGAAATGAAGAACCCATAGTAAATACTAAATTATCTAGTCTTATATTTCATTGGGATTAACATCCAGTGATAACCTCTAACTATTCCGTTCCATTAACATGTATTTATATAGCTCCAAGAAATTACCTAGTGCTTGGTACAGAGCATAGACAGATACACGAGGTAGAGAGCCCTGCCCACAGAGCTTACAATCTAGATAAAGGGGAATTACAGACTGTGTTATATGAACAGAGACAGACTGATACATGAGGTAGAGAGCCCTGCCCACAGAGCTTACAATCTAGATAAAGGGGAATTACAGACTGTGTTATATGAACAGAGACAGACTGATACATGAGATAGAGAGCCCTGCTCACAGAGCTTACAATCTAGATAAAGGGGAATTACAGACTGTGTTATATGAACAGAGACAGACTGATACATGAGGTAGAGAGCCCTGCCCACAGAGCTTACAATCTAGATATAGGGGAATTACAGACTGTGTTATATGAACAGAGACAGACTGATACATGAGGTAGAGAGCCCTGCTCACAGAGCTTACAATCTAGATAAAAGGGAATTACAGACTGCGTTATATGAACACAGACAGACTGATACATGAGGTAGAGAGCCCTGCTCACAGAGCTTACAATCTAGATAAAAGGGAATTACAGACTGTGTTATATGAACAGAGACAGACTGATACATGAGGTAGAGAGCCCTGCTCACAGAGCTTACAATCTAGATAAAAGGGAATTACAGACTGAGTTATATGAACAGAGACAGACTGATACATGAGGTAGAGAGCCCTGCTCACAGAGCTTACAATCTAGATAAAAGGGAATTACAGACTGAGTTATATGAACAGAGACAGACTGATACATGAGGTAGAGAGCCTTGCTCACACAGCTTACAATCTAGATAAAAGGGAATTACAGACTGTGTTATATGAACAGACAGACTGATACATGAGGTAGAGAGCCTTGCTCACAGAGCTTACAATCTAGATAAAAGGGAATCACAGACTGTGTTATATGAACAGAGACAGACTGATACATGAGGTAGAGAGCCCTGCTCACAGAGCTTACAATCTAGATTAAGGGGATTACAGACTACGTTAGATGAACAGAAACAGACTGATACATGAAGTAGAAAGGCCTTCTCACAGAGTTTATAATCTAGATAAAAGGGAATTACAGACTGTGTTATATGAACAGAGACAGACTGATACATGAGGTAGAGAGCCTTGCTCACAGAGCTTACAATCTAGATAAAAGCAGTGGTGTATCTTGATTTTGTGCTGCCCTAGGCAGACAAAATCCGGGCACCCCCCTACCCAAGCTGCACACCCACCTTACACACCTAAGACATGCCCCATCATTCAGACTCACATCAAGCTCATACTCCCATCACACACACACTCCCATCACACTCAGTCACACACACACACACACACACTCTGACTCCCATCACATTCAGTCACACACTCTGACTCCCATCTCACTCAGTCACACACACACACACACACACACACACTCTGACTCCCATCACACTCAGTCACACACACACACACACACACACACACACACACACTCTGACTCCCATCACACTCAGTCACACACACACACACACACACACACACACACACACACACACTCTGACTCCCATCACACTCAGTCACACACTGTCTCCCATCACACACACTCTGACTCCCATCACACTCAGTCACACACTCTGACTCCCATCACACTCAGTCACACACACACACACACACACACACACACACACACTCTGACTCCCATCACACTCAGTCACACACACACACACACACTCTGACTCCCAATCACACTCAGTCACACACACACACACACACACACACACACACACACACACACACACTCTGACTCCCATCACACTCAGTCACACACACACACACACACACACACTCTGACTCCCATCACACTCAGTCACACACTGTCTCCCATCACACACACTCTGACTCCCATCACACTCAGTCACACACTCTGACTCCCATCACACTCAGTCACACACACTGTCTCCCATCACACTCAGTCTGACTCCCATCACACTCAGTCACACACACACACACACACACACACACACACACACACACACACACACACACACAGTCTCCCATCAGCACTTACCTTTCCCTGGCAGGCAGGCAGCATGGTCCATGCTGCCTATTCGGCTTCCCGGCGATTGTGCCGACAGGTCACGTGACCGGGTGCGCGTATGACGTCAGCGCGCCAGTCACGTGACTGTCGCCACTTCCGTGTCGGCACACTGCACGGGGAGCCGAACAGGCAGCACGGAGGTTTCTCTGTGCTGCCTGTTCGGCTCCCCGTGCAGCCTGGAAGGCAGAGCGATGGTGAGGGGGGATCTTCCGATCTCTTCTCACCTCCGTCTCTGCCTGCAAGCGCGGTCTATTTTTTTAAAGGGCCGAATTTTTTTTTTAAAAAATTTTTTTTTATTTTTAATTTTTTTTTTCCCAGTGCTGGGGGGCGCTGCCGCCCCCCAAAATTTGCCGCCCTAGGCATCCGCCTAGGATGCCTCGCGGTAAATACAGCACTGGATAAAAGGGAATCACAGACTGTGTTATATGAACAGAGACAGACTGATACATGAGGTAGAGAGCCTTGCTCACAGAGCTTACAATCTAGATAAAAGGGAATTACAGACTGTGTTATATGAACAGAGACAGACTGATACATGAGGTAGAGAGCCCTGCTCACAGAGCTTACAATCTAGATTAAGGGGATTACAGACTACGTTAGATGAACAGAAACAGACTGATACATGAAGTAGAAAGGCCTTCTCACAGAGTTTATAATCTAGATAAAAGGGAATTATATATTGTATATAATAGTAATGTCTGCACTCAGTACTTTGGTCTGGCAGGTGTATATATATATATATATATATATATATATATATATATATATATATATATATATATATAAAATGCATGTATATTATACTTTGGTTTGGCAGGTAGGTATTTAGATATTAGTATATAGTGTATATATAAAATGTGTGTAAATTATACTTTCATCTGGATAATATCTAGATATTAAAATATAGTGTGTATACGTAATTGGGTGTATATTATACTTTGGTCTGGCAGGTAGGTATATAGATATTAATATATAGTGTATTATAAAATTAGCTTTGGTCTGGCAGGTGGTTATTTAGATATTAGTATAAGGTTTATATATAAAATGTGTGTATATTATACTTCTTTCTTCTGGCAGGGTGGCCTGGGTATATTTATATATCTATTATTATATGGTGTATAAATATGTGTGTGTATTATAGTAAGGTCTGCACTGCACTCAGTGCTTTGGTCTGGCAGGTGGTTATTTAGATATTAATATATGGTGTATATATAAAATGTGTGTATATTATACTTTGGTCTGGCAGGAGGGTTATTATTATTATTAGTTTTATAATTAATCTGTTTACAGTAGCTAGACTAGGCCTCAGGCACCAGAAACAGCAGTTTCTATGACAACACGCTCCTCCCCTGCCGCCGCCATCTTGTTAGAGTCACATCCGGAGCGTCCCATCCGCCATTTCACTGCGTGGAGGATCGGTGAGTGCTTGGCAGCGTCCGGTGAGCTGGGAGTTATAGCCTCCGGGTGTGGGGGGGTCTGGATACATTGAGGGTCCCGGGAGAGGTGTATGGCCGGGCGGCCGCTGTCTGTGAGCGGGAAGATCCCCGGGGATGATCCGCCTGAGGCTGCGGCCTGGGCGCGCAGGAGATCCCGCCGTGTAATCCTGCAGCTCTGCAGGCCTACATGCATGCTCCAGAGAAACCGGACTGCACCTTTTATTTATATATATATATATATATATATATATCAGCTGGGTCCCTAATGCGCTTTTTTAAAACATATTATATATATATATATATATATATATATATATATATATCGGTGAGGTCCCTGCTGCACCTTTTAATATAGAATATATATATATATCGGTGAGGTCCCTGCTGCACCTTTTAATATAGAATATATATCTATATCGGTGAGGTCCCTGCTGCACCTTTTAATATAGAATATATATATATATTGGTGAGGTCCCTGCTGCACCTTTTAATATAGAATATATATATATATCGGTGAGGTCCCTGCTGCACCTTTTAATATAGAATATATATATATATCGGTGAGGTCCCTGCTGCACCTTTTAATATAGAATATATATATATATCGGTGAGGTCCCTGCTGCACCTTTTAATATAGAATATATATCTATATCGGTGAGGTCCCTGCTGCACCTTTTAATATAGAATATATATATATATATTGGTGAGGTCCCTGCTGCACCTTTTAATATAGAATATATATATATATCGGTGAGGTCCCTGCTGCACCTTTTAATATAGAATATATATATATATATCGGTGAGGTCCCTGCTGCACCTTTTAATATAGAATATATATCTATATCGGTGAGGTCCCTGCTGCACCTTTTAATATAGAATATATATATATATTGGTGAGGTCCCTGCTGCACCTTTTAATATAGAATATATATATATATCGGTGAGGTCCCTGCTGCACCTTTTAATATAGAATATATATATATATATATCGGTGAGGTCCCTGCTGCACCTTTAATATAGAATATATATATATATCGGTGAGGTCCCTGCTGCACCTTTTAATATAGAATATATATATATATATCGGTGAGGTCCCTGCTGCACCTTTAATATAGAATATATATATATATTGGTGAGGTCCCTGCTGCACCTTTTAATATAGAATATATATATATATATTGGTGAGGTCCCTGCTGCACCTTTTAATATAGAATATATATATATATTGGTGAGGTCCCTGCTGCACCTTTTAATATAGAATATATATATATATCGGTGAGGTCCCTGCTGCACCTTTAATATAGAATATATATATATCGGTGAGGGCCCTAATGCACCTTTAATATAGAATATATATGTATATCGGTGAGGTCCCTGCTGCACCTTTTAATATAGAATATATATATATATCGGTGGGGTCCCTGCTGCACCTTTAATATAGAATATATATCTATATCGGTGAGGTCCCTGCTGCACCTTTTAATATAGAATATATATATATCGGTGAGGGCCCTAATGCACCTTTAATATAGAATATATATCTATATCGGTGAGGTCCCTGCTGCACCTTTTAATATAGAATATATATCTATATCGGTGAGGGCCCTAATGCACCTTTAATATAGAATATATATCTATATCGGTGAGGTCCCTGCTGCACCTTTTAATATAGAATATATATCTATATCGGTGAGGTCCCTGCTGCACCTTTTAATATAGAATATATATATCTATATCGGTGAGGGCCCTAATGCACCTTTAATATAGAATATATATCTATATCGGTGAGGTCCCTGCTGCACCTTTTAATATAGAATATATATATATCGGTGAGGGCCCTAATGCACCTTTTAATATAGAATATATATATCTATATCGGTGAGGGCCCTAATGCACCTTTAATATAGAATATATATCTATATCGGTGAGGTCCCTGCTGCACCTTTTAATATAGAATATATATATATCGGTGAGGGCCCTAATGCACCTTTAATATAGAATATATATCTATATCGGTGAGGTCCCTGCTGCACCTTTTAATATAGAATATATATCTATATCGGTGAGGGCCCTAATGCACCTTTAATATAGAATATATATCTATATCGGTGAGGTCCCTGCTGCACCTTTTAATATAGAATATATATCTATATCGGTGAGGTCCCTGCTGCACCTTTTAATATAGAATATATATATCTATATCGGTGAGGGCCCTAATGCACCTTTAATATAGAATATATATCTATATCGGTGAGGTCCCTGCTGCACCTTTTAATATAGAATATATATATATCGGTGAGGGCCCTAATGCACCTTTAATATAGAATATATATCTATATTGGTGAGGTCCCTGCTGCACCTTTTAATATAGAATATATATTTATCGGTGAGGGCCCTAATGCACTTTTAATATAGAATCTATATCGGTGAGGTCCCTGCTGCACCTTTTAATATAGAATATATATATATATCAGTGAGGGCCCTAATGCACCTTTAATATAGAATCTATATCGGTGAGGTCCCTGCTGCACCTTTTAATATAGAATATATATATATATCGGTGAGGTCCCTGCTGCACCTTTTAATATAGAATAAATATATATATCGGTGAGGTACCTGCTGCACCTTTTAATATAGAATAAATATATATATCGGTGAGGTCCCTGCTGCACCTTTTAATATAGAATATATATATATATCGGTGAGGTCCCTGCTGCACCTTTTAATATAGAATATATATATATATATCGGTGAGGTCCCTGCTGCACCTTTTTAATATAGAATATATATATATATCGGTGAGGTCCCTGCTGCACCTTTAATATAGAATATATATATATATCGGTGAGGTCCCTGCTGTACCTTTTAATATAGAATATATATATATATCGGTGAGGGCCCTAATGCACCTTTAATATAGAATATATATCTATATTGGTGAGGTCCCTGCTGCACCTTTTAATATAGAATATATATATATCGGTGAGGGCCCTAATGCACTTTTAATATAGAATCTATATCGGTGAGGTCCCTGCTGCACCTTTTAATATAGAATATATATATATATCAGTGAGGGCCCTAATGCACCTTTAATATAGAATCTATATCGGTGAGGTCCCTGCTGCACCTTTTAATATAGAATATATATATATATCGGTGAGGTCCCTGCTGCACCTTTTAATATAGAATAAATATATATATCGGTGAGGTACCTGCTGCACCTTTTAATATAGAATAAATATATATATCGGTGAGGTCCCTGCTGCACCTTTTAATATAGAATATATATATATATCGGTGAGGTCCCTGCTGCACCTTTTAATATAGAATATATATATATATATCGGTGAGGTCCCTGCTGCACCTTTTTAATATAGAATATATATATATATCGGTGAGGTCCCTGCTGCACCTTTAATATAGAATATATATATATATCGGTGAGGTCCCTGCTGTACCTTTTAATATAGAATATATATATATATCGGTGAGGGCCCTAATGCACCTTTAATATAGAATATATGTATATCGGTGAGGGCCCTAATGTACCTTTAATATAGAATATATATATATATCGGTGAGGGCCCTAATGTACCTTTAATATAGAATATATATATATATATATCGGTGAGGGCCCTAATGCACCTTTAATATAGAATATATATATATATATATATATATATATATATATCGGTGGGGTCCCTGCTGCACCTTTAATATAGAATATATATATATCGGTGAGGGCCCTAATGCACCTTTAATATAGAATATATATATATCGGTGGGGTCCCTGCTGCACCTTTAATATAGAATATATATATATCGGTGGGGTCCCTGCTGCACCTTTAATATAGAATATATATATATATCGGTGAGGTCCCTGCTGCACCTTTAATATAGAATATATATATATATCGGTGAGGGCCCTAATGTACCTTTTAATATAGAATATATATATCTGTGTTGCTGCAGGCCCACAAGTTGCCTACCTCCCCCTGATATAAAGTGTAATTTTGTGATTCAAAGTTGCTATGTCTGTAACTTACATATTTTTTCCTTTTTGTAATTGGTAAGTTTCTGGGAGCAATGAGAGGCATTTAATAATGGTTAATTAATGAGATTACGTACAAGATAATCAGTTCCTCTGGGGACTGTACTCATCCGTTAGTGCAATATCCTTAGATTTCTGTATATTTCTGTATGATCTATATACAGCTTGGCAAATACTAAATTGGATTGTTTTAAATCCTTGCCACATAGCAAGAGCTTGGTGCTTTATTCAGTGTACATAAATATTCGTGGGAGCTGGCTGTATACTATGGGGATTATTTATATGGGTCAAGGTTCTAAAACTGATGTCATCAGCTGGACCAGTCCATTGGTTTCACTTGTGGTTGAACCATTTTTAGAAATTTGTCCCAGAATTCACTTTTGTAGATCTTTCAGAAGGTCTAAAAACAAGTGACTTACTGGATTTTGAGATCTTTTCAGGGCCTTTTGGTAAAACTGATTGGCGAGTATTTTTCTAGGCATTTTGTCATTGTTACAGTATGGTCCTTTAGGCAATATGCCAGCATGGACAGTCCTGGTATATGAATACTTCTCAAGCTTTGGTTTTGTCAGATGGGCCATATGTTGGACGCCCCCTGTCTAGTTGGAGCAAAATATATATTATCATTTCCCCATCCTAAAAGTGGCTTTATTTATCGGCTGCATGACCAGTGATGCTTTAAGTATATGGTAATTTTCTTCCCATAATACCTATGATGAGAAAACGTTTGCCTGTTTAAAATTAGTCCTCCGAAGCCTAGTCTCGGCAACATTAAGGGCGCCACATCTGTAGGACATAGATTTGGTTATTTTGAGTGACCCAAAACCCACAAACAAACCTCAAATGATATCAGGCATTTTCCAGGCAGCTGGAGAGCGGACATGACTATATCACATTTAATTACCATTTTTACCCAACTGAACTATGTGAATTTCTTTTTATGTAAGCAGCGGTGGCATGTGCTTACATATAGACACATGTGCTTAAATCTAGGCACATGTTGTGTTTTTTTTTTTTTTCCAGCCTTCTCAACATTAATTCTCCGGACACGAAAATAAATTCAATTGATCAAGAAATACCTTTGAGCAGCTGCAAATCGGTGATTTCACAGGAGAAGCAAATATGGCCCACAGAGACAATTACAGTCCAGGTCAGTAAATCACAAAAAAACCTGGCGTCATTATCTATAACTTGCCCTTCATGGCATGCACATGCTTCAAGGTACACTCTCATAATGGCTGCAGAGTCCACGAACTTCAAAGACTTTCTGTACAATCACTGGCTTTGAGAATAAATGAAGACGCAGGGAACTCGCCGGCCTGTATGGCTGTAAACCACATAATGGGCTAAGGTACTCAATGGGGAGACCCCAGTAATTAGTCATGATTTGTAGTAGCTTTTAATATTCTCACTGAGCCATTTTGAAGGAAGTCTTGCTTTGGGTCTTGCAAGCTGTCAAAAGGAACCAATCATTTTAAGAAAATTGAACTTGACTGTTAAGTATTCTCATGTTGTTGTTTTTTTTTTAACAAAATGCTTTAATGTAAATGGAATAAGCGTAAGTATTTTAGCCTTTCAGTGATTCATGGTTTATTTTAGTCGGTACTTGACATAAAGTGTGAATTTTTTTTTTGAGGTTACTCGAAGGGTCTGCATCCTCGCCCTGTTGGAAGGAAGGGCAGCTATTTATGACCTGCTTACTTCAGGGCTCGACAAACCCCGGGCGCCAGGTCGCCATGGCGACCAGGAAATCAGACCTGGCGCCCGGGTGCTGTTTGTCACAGGGAGCCCTTGCCGGCTGCCATCCGTTTTTCTTTTACTTTCTTTTTCAGCGCGAGGGGAGAAAGTCTGTGCGGATCACACAGACTGTAAGCTCCGCCCCCTCGCGCAACACGCTGTAGTGCCGATTGTCACGTGACAACACGGCACAGGAACCGAAAGAAGATCGGGCTCCAGCATAAATGTCACCCTCCCCTGCAATGAGGTAAGCAGCAGGGAGGGAGGACACTGTAAGAAATATTCTTTTGTTCTTTAAAAAAAAAAAGGTGTGTATGTGTGTATATAACTGGCTGTGTATGTGGTGTGTGTGTGAATGTAACTGGCTGTGTATGTATGTGTGAATGTAACTGGCTGTGTATGTATGTGTGAATGTAACTGGCTGTGTATGTATGTGTGAATGTAACTGGCTGTGTATGTATGTGTGAATGTAACTGACTGTGTATGTATGTGAATGTAACTGGCTGTGTATGTATGTGTGAATGTAACTGGCTGTGTATGTATGTGTGAATGTAACTGACTGTATGTGGTGTGTGTGTGTGTGTGTGTGTGTGTGTGTGAATGTAACTGACTGTATGTGGTGTGTGTGAATGTAACTGACTGTATGTGGTGTGTGTGAATGTAACTGACTGTATGTGGTGTGTGTGTGTGAATGTAACTGACTGTATGTGGTGTGTGTGTGAATGTAACTGACTGTATGTGGTGTGTGTGAATGTAACTGGCTGTGTATGTGGTGTGTGGGAATGTAACTGGCTGTGTATGTGGTGTGTGTGAATGTAACTGGCTGTGTATGTGGTGTGTGTGAATGTAACTGGCTGTGTGTGTGGTGTGTGTGAATGTAACTGGCTGTGTGTGTGGTGTGTGTGAATGTAACTGGCTGTGTGTGTGGTGTGTGTGAATGTAACTGGCTGTGTGTGTGGTGTGTGTGAATGTAACTGGCTGTGTGTGTGGTGTGTGTGAATGTAACTGGCTGTGTGTGTGGTGTGTGTGAATGTAACTGGCTGTGTGTGTGGTGTGTGTGAATGTAACTGGCTGTGTGTGTGGTGTGTGTGTATGTAACTGGCTGTGTATGTGGTGTGTGTGTATGTATGTATGTATGTGTGAATGTAACTGGCTGTGTATGTGAGGTGGGTGTATGCCACTGTGTCCGTGCGATTTTGTGATGTGCCGTTGTCTGGCTCCTAAATTTTTTGGCTGGCTCCTAAAACTAAATTAAATTTGTCAAGCCCTGGCTTACTTGCAGCGACACTGGCTGACCTATCTGTTTGCCAGTGATACCAAATCTCTATTGATCAGTACATGTGTGTGCCACCGAGTAAAGATCATCTTGTCTTCTGGGGAAACAGGACGGATTGTCACAAAGTTTAAAAAGCTCTTGTTGGCCCAGTCGGGGAGATAAGTACAGTGTCTATTTGGTTAATAAGGCAGCATTGATTTAAATTCAATGTATATAAAAGTCTGCTAAAAAAAAATTATAGTACAGGAATGGGTATTTTTTTCAGTTTGCCAGGAAATCTGGCAGTAACACCTGCAAACTTAAAATTGAGGAAAGTATTTTAAATAAAAACAATTTTTATACATAGGATTTACTTATGCTTTATTTTTTTGTGTGTTTTGAGTTCTATCAATGTGAAATTTATTCTAGTTTAATAGAAGTACTGTAACAGTATTTTGTATTAGGGTTATGGAGCCTCTATTCCACTTCGTAAATATGGCTGGTTTTGCTTATTATCATTGCCTGGAGAGGTGAGATTTATTATTTAAAGTACAAATATGGGAAAAATATGTATGTATAGCATACGTATAACATGAAATACCATGATTTTGTATAACATTTTAATCTATAGTGTACACAAGCGTTAAACTTGTTACGATTTCAGGAACTTAAACATTATATTGTGAATGTAGAGAATAAAAGGCTATTTATTGTGTTGCCATAATTGCAGCACGTGCATTAAGTAAGAGAAGCGTGTTCTCTGGAGTCTGTTTATGACATGCAAATAAACTGCATTCAGTGGAGAATGTGTCGTTTGAACTTCTGTTCTACCAATATTGATGCAATCACTTGAAACGGAAGGCAAAGCCATGAACCCAAACCTAGTATGAAAACAGTTTGCCTGGAGATTTTTTATTTATATAAACCTGTAACAATATTTCTTTTTTTGCGTGCTTCATTGATTGCACTGTGCCAGTGTGTAAAACCCATTTTTAAGAATTAAAACTGTTTAAATTAACTGGCCAGACCTATTTTATTTCAATCTCTAAGAAAGGTGCATGTTAAAAATCTGTTTAAAATCGCCTGACTTCCTTTTGGGATTTAAGGTGAACAAATAATGCAGAGATTACCCTTTATCCAGCAGGGCTTTTCGGACCCTTTTTGTATTGTCACATGGATTCAGTGTGGTGACGTTCTTCTTGTTTTATTACTAGATAAAATGAGTGGATGCAGGGTGTTTATCGGGAGACTGAGTCCTCATGCCAGGGAGAGAGATGTGGAGAAGTTTTTTAAAGGTTATGGACGAATCAGAGAGATCAATCTGAAGAACGGATTTGGGTTTGTGGTAAGTTGTATACTGAATATGCAAATTGTGTACCCTCTTAAATGAACATGTTACTGGCATTTCCATCATGGAGATGTCTATTTCATTAAAAGGTGAGTTGAGGTGACTTGTTATACATTGTGCAGGGCCAAACCTGGTGAGTTTCTCCTGCTAGAACAGTTGGTCTTGTATACAAACTCTCATTTTATACACAATGCATTAAAGATGTAACTCTGCATTATCCATGGCCAGCTGAGCTCTTCTATATATTCTTCTATACACTGTGCAGGGTCTGGTGAGTTTGAAGAATATATATAGAAGAGCTCAGCTGGCCATGGATAATGCAAAATTACATCTTTATACACTGTCACTTTATAACAATGCATTATACAGGGCCAACTCTGTTGTTCTAGCAGAATCTCACCAGACCCTGCACAATGTATAGAAGAATATATAGAAGAGCTCAGCTGGCCATGGATAATGCAGAGTTACATCTTTACACACGGTCACTTTATAACAATGCATTATACAGGGCCAACTCTGTTCTTCTAGCAGGAGAAACTCACCAGACCCTGCACAATGTATAGAAGAATATATAGAAGAGCTCAGCTGGCCATGGATAATGCAGAGTTACATCTTTACACACTGTCACTTTATAACAATGCATTATACAGGACCAACTCTGTTCTTCTAGCAGGAGAAACTCACCAGGCCCTGCACAATGTATAGAAGAGCTCAGCTGGCCATGGATAATGCAGAGTTACATCTTTACACACTGTCACTTTATAACAATGCATTATACAGGGCCAACTCTGTTCTTCTAGCAGGAGAAACTCACCAGATCCTGCACAATGTATAGAAGAATATATAGAAGAGCTCAGCTAGCCATGGATAATGCAGAGTTACATCTTTACACACTGTCACTTTATAACAATGCATTATACAGGGCCAACTCTGTTCTTCTAGCAGGAGAAACTCACCAGGCCCTGTACAATGTATAGAAGAATATATAGAAGAGCTCAGCTGGCCATGGATAATGCAGAGTTACATCTTTACATACTGTCACTTTATAACAATGCATTATACAGGGCCAACTCTGTTCTTCTAGCAGGAGAAACTCACCAGGCCCTGTACAATGTATAGAAGAATATATAGAAGAGCTCAGCTGGCCATGGATAATGCAGAGTTACATCTTTACACACTGTCACTTTATAACAATGCATTATACAGGGCCAACTCTGTTCTTCTAGCAGGAGAAACTCACCAGACCCTGCACAATGTATAGAAGAATATATAGAAGAGCTCAGCTGGCCATGGATAATGCAGAGTTACATCTTTACACACTGTCACTTTATAACAATGCATTATACAGGACCAACTCTGTTCTTCTAGCAGGAGAAACTCAGCAGACCCTGCACAATGTATAGAAGAATATATAGAAGAGCTCAGCTGGCCATGGATAATGCAGAGTTACATCTTTACACACTGTCACTTTATAACAATGCATTATACAGGACCAACTCTGTTCCTCTAGCAGGAGAAACTCACCAGGCCCTGCACAATGTATAGAAGAATATATAGAAGAGCTCAGCTGGCCATGGATAATGCAGAGTTACATCTTTACACACTGTCACTTTATAACAATGCATTATACAGGACCAACTCTGTTCCTCTAGCAGGAGAAACTCACCAGGCCCTGCACAATGTATAGAAGAATATATAGAAGAGCTCAGCTGGCCATGGATAATGCAGAGTTACATCTTTACACACTGTCACTTTATAACAATGCATTATACAGGACCAACTCTGTTCCTCTAGCAGGAGAAACTCACCAGGCCCTGCACAATGTATAGAAGAATATATAGAAGAGCTCAGCTGGCCATGGATAATGCAGAGTTACATCTTTACACACTGTCACTTTATAACAATGCATTATACAGGACCAACTCTGTTCTACTAGCAGGAGAAACTCACCAGGTTTGTTCCTGTATAAGGTATCGTTGTCAGTGATCTGTAATGTTTCTCTCCTTTTAGTGAACAGCCCCCTGACCATCACTTTAGCAGTGTATTTTATTCTTTAGATGTTTGATTAAACTGGTAACACACGTCTTTTGAAAGGAGTGTCTGTGGAGTTTTAAATTCGACATCCCTTTGTCTTGTTCTGGTTCTTTTGCATAGTTGGTGACAGGTGATGTAATAAATAGGAAACTCCACAGAGGCATTTTAAAATGTGCCGATATATATATATATATATATATATATCTGTGCCAATCCCTTTTGATGAGCACATTACTATCAGATGAAATAATTAACCACCTGTCCAGCCTAGATAATGACCTTGAAACTAAAGATGCAAAGTAAATGTATATTTCAGCTTTGTAACATGGCATTGATGTCCGACTTTGCCTCCTTTCCACCCAGGAGGCTTGTTAGGGTCTGGGGAGAAGATTTATAGGACTAAGTTGGAGAAGATGGACTAACAAATGGGGGTGGCAACCAGTGTTTGTATTATGCATGCCACCGCAATTCTTGTGGACCTTTCTTGAGGATAAAGTGGCCAGGGTCTTTGTGAGGACAGGAAGCACTGGGAACTGGTTGGAACAGTCTCTCTGTGCAACAAACTGTGCAGGTATGGTGGTGCAAAGGTACAGACGGTTGCCACCCACACCCTGATAAGTGGTAGGATGTCACAAAAACAGGACTGCTAGCTATTTAGATGTGATAGGCTGGCATTGTCGTAGGTTATGAGTGGGCAGTGGTTGGCTGGAGAATGTCTGTCTGATCTACTTGGTGAAATAACATTTTTCATCTTGCCTGTTTCGCTTAGTGGGGAGAACCCACCAGGTCTGTCCCTACACAGTGTATGGCTAAATTGGCAACCTGAAATCTTTCTCCACTTTTATCCCCCATGCCTGCTTTTGTTCTGAGCGGAGATGGGGCCTGTGTTTTGCTCGGAGTGTCCCCACGTGGCGTCTTTCTGTGTGGGCCCCCTGGATGGATGGGGATATCAGAGCAGTGAGGGCGTGCTTCATTATGGAATATCATTCATTATAGGCAGAAATGGAAACCTATTCCTGAGGTTGCTCCTCTGTGGACGTGTCTAGTTGCAGATATGCTACTATATTTATGCAGTACGGGCACTGGGCCCTGGAGAGATGAGCTACAATAAATCCGTTTTCCTCCTAATTGTGTAGTGTACGTCTTCATTTGGTGTGAACTCTGAGGTCCATGTTCATCTGTGGAATTAATTGATGGTTGGCCTGTTGATACTGTATGTTTGGGAAAAGGTGCTAGTGTATCTCATGCTGAACCAGGCGCCTCAGAATAGATGCACTAGCTTAATCCAATGGCTGTACTGCAGTTTTATAGTGTTTAAACTCTGATTGATACTGACCTCTAATCCTGCCCCTCATTTATACTGCATTTTCTGTTTTGTAGGAGTTCGAAGATCATAGAGATGCGGATGATGCCGTCTATGAACTCAATGGAAAAGAGCTATGTAGTGAAAGGTATGTTTCTACATTTTACCTGAGTGAGAATGTGTTTTTACCATTTTGAGGGGGTGTGGGGGCTCCTAATTGTCTTGCAATCCAGCCTTTTCCCTGAGGGTGTAACAGTTAATTACTGGTGTGCTCCAATCGTTCTGGTGGCCTATTGGATTTTCCCCTCCTCTCATGTGGAATAATTCCTGTTTCACTTGGTTTATTCACATGGGAAAAATTAAAAATAAATATCTAGCGCCCTTCAAAAGGACGATGCAGGGAAATGGATCAAAGCTGCACTTTACACAATCAGTATGTAAAACACCAATTCAATAGCAAATTAAAATTGCTAGGGTTGGTGGGCATTCTAGCTTGCATATTACCAATCAATGATATGATTGGGCTTAAAACAATGTAAGTACCACTTTTTTTAAATTCTAGGTCAATTAAAAATAATTTATTGGGTACATATTATTTTAGGATCAAACCCAAATAAAGGCTGAATACATAAAAATTGGAAGTAAACAAGACCTGTTCCGGTAGATGTATATACCCCTTCGATCTTGATGTTTGCTGGCAAAATCACCAGCACATATGTAGAAGAGTGATTTACTTGTACGAAATTGCCGCCTCCTGCAAGATGTCTGCCACGCCGTCCCTCAGGCAGTGACATCACATGCCCCAATGCTTAGCTGCATAAACTGAATGAATACTGTTATTTATGCTTAAGTTGGAAATCTCTATCTTGTGATATTGTCTTCGCTGAGCTTCACTAGTGTTAGTGTCCTATTATCATTTTGTTCCCCTTTTAGAAAGAGCGTGGTGAATTGTATGACTTAATTTACTTTTAAATATAGAGACGGCTACAGTTGTGCGTCTGTTTGTTCAGTGTGTTGTAAGATTGGTGTTACCAATGATTGTCATTAACCTAATGTGGATCACTCACAAGGCTTCTCCTGTCTTACAGCAGTTGTAATGAGTTCCTATATTTCCTGCTCTAAAATATTTTGATGTTGGCCTGAAGCAAATAAGATGCAGCCCCAATGGTTGGTTCAAAGTAGAGATGCCTGCTTTGCTCATTCTAAAATGGGAAAATGGCCATAGGTCACTAGCACCAGTGCAATTCAGGCCACCTTCACTATGCTTTGTCTTGGCATATGTCATCATGGTTATATTACTGCCAGAGCAGATAATTCACGCAAACTCCTAATCCTTTATTTGTTTAATCTAGGGTCACAATCGAGCATGCCAGGAATCGCAGAGGAAGAGGAGGAATGATGGGAGGCGGAGGTGGTGGCGGGAGATATCCCATGCGCTTTGGCTATCGTCAGTCCAATAGTGGTGGGCCAAGGTAATGTGCATTATGATTACACATTCTCTGAAATATGGGCGTTCTTTACCCTCCCTCACAGGCTTGCCTGGGTTAATACTTGTGATATTTTACAGGGTCTGCACCTTTCTAAGTTAATTGCAGACTCGTTATTGATTTCACTATAATAAGACTGCTGTGCTCGTAGTGAGTGGCAGTCAGTGACCGGGTCGAGTCGTTCTTCGCAATGAAGCATGGCAGCTACTGGTCAGAGGATAAAATGACCTGTTTCTTGTAATGTACAAAAGCCATCTTATCTCCATTTCAGGACCTCTTCACTTGTTTCTGTGATAGGAGTGAAGAGTTTAGTGGACAACTGTTTTTAAATAGAAATGCTTTAATGAAAGAATACTAATAACGTACCTTTTTTTTTTTTTATTGAGCAGCCTTTGCTTTGTATCACACTGTCAGTGGGCAGGCATGTTGTTGAATGAAGGAATATCTGAACCAAGATTCTAAATAAATTGTCTATACAGAACAAAGATTTTTCTGATAGATATACAGAGCAAAGATTCTAAACATTTCTGCCCTCTGATGGAGCTATACAGAGCAAAGATCCTAAATGACATTTCCACCCCCCCCCCCCCCGGATAGAGCTATGCCGAGCAAAGTTTCTAAACGACATTTCCACCCCCCCGGATAGAGCTATGCCGAGCAAAGATTCTAAACAACATGTCCGCTCCCTGATAGAGCTACACAGAGCAAAGATTCTAAACAACATGTCCACCGCCTGATAGATCTATACAGAGCAAAGATTCTAAACAACATGTCTGCCCCCTGATAGAGCTATACAGAGCAAAGATTCTAACAAACATGTCCGCCCGCTGATAGAGCTATACAGCGCAATGATTCAAAACATGTCTGCCTCCTGATAGAGCTATACCAAGCAAAGATTCTAAACATGTCCGCCCTTTCTTTCTATTCAGAGAAGAACTGGCTTAGTAGGAGATGTTGTTTTCTTTCATTAAAGCATTTTTAGTTAAAATGCCCACATCTCATACAATCTTTCAATTAAGCAGAACTTAATTTCTTTGCCCTTTAATCAGTAATGAGGGCAGCAGCATGTTTTTTAATCGGCATTATATTTGTTTGACTTTACCAGTAGGTATGGACCTCCAGTTCGTACCGAGCACAGAATAATCGTCGAAAACCTCTCTTCTCGCGTTAGTTGGCAGGTGAGAATTGATTGTCCGATTTCCTTTTTTTGTGTGTGTTTTTACTTTCCGTGAGTTTCTACATGATTTATGTTCCTATTTGAATATAAAAAATATCATGACATTTGCTTTCAAAATGTAACCATTCCTTTTCATGGTGTGGTATTCTGAAATGTATTACAATCTTTATACCTGGGGATTTGCAAATGGCTTTATTTGTATTGAATCCGGAGTGATTTGTGTATGCCAAGCTTACCTCTATAAGCCATAGCGTTTTCATTACTATAGTGGAATCTAAGTAATATTAATACCGGTGGAGCAACCGAAAAAATCTACCCTGTCATTTTAGTGACTGACAGTAAGACATTGAATACAGGTTGTTTTCCTTCATAAATATGCACAGCAACAAGAAAGTGGGATGAACACACTTGACGCGTTTCGCGTGTTTCAATGCTTAATCATACGTTTCTACACTAATGGTTGTGTAGAAACATGCAAAATGCGTCAAGCGCGTTCAACCCCCTTTCTTGTTGCTGTGCATATTTATTTACTATTGGAATTGCTGCCATTAAAATATTCAACTTTTTCAACATGGAATCCCTACTGCAACACAGAGCGGTACTTGCGTGTGACAAGGAAGGTGGGGAGGTGTCATCGGCAGGGGCTGCACTCCACCCCTGTGCAGAAAAGCTGTGTGCCAGTCTCAGACCTCCGTTAACGCTATCTGAGTCTCCCCATGCACAATGAAGTATCTCTCCCTCCCCGTAGGTTGGGCTACCATGTTGGTGCCATGGACAAGTTTGTTTTTTTGTCTGTTTTTTTTTTTTTAAATTTCCACACCCCTGAAATCCATTGTTCATCAAAGCCACAGCTGGTATATTTTATGATGATTTTACCACTCTACAGTTTAATGGAACTTCTCCTCCTTTTATTTGGCAGCATTAGAGGTCTTTGGTTTTTATTCCAATTTGTTTTAAATTCAAACGTCTTTTCCTTGAGGTTTTAATTTGTAATGCAGTACAAATTCCATTTCATGTATGCATAGCTAGACATTAAATTCTAGTAAATGCATAGAACATATGTTTAGGTTTTTTTAAATGTATTTTAATAACATTTCTTGGATGGTAGGATGTGATGTGCATACATGTGCTTCAACAGCGCACTGTGGGATGTTTAGCCACGCCCACTCCTTTCAGATCCGTTTACTGGTTGGTCCCACATCTTTTGAACAAAACCGCCTCTGGTCCATGTGCCTTCTGTGGAACGGAGGGCACTCATTTCTTAATTGCAGAGCAGGGGGGTCTGCACAGTTATACCCGTTGAGCTATTTGTTGGCTGGTGCAATGTGTAGACTCATGTAAACATTGTTTACATGACCGAGATTAACAAATGATGACAATTGGCCGGTACATTGTTTGCAGTGTTTTTTTGTTTATGACCTCACACTGCTTCATATCCAAATGAACTGCTTTTTAATAGAAAAATGCATTTCCTTGCAATTCTAACGCACTATATAGATCATTTCAGTCTCTATATTCACTGTATAAATGTGCCAGTAATAGTCCTTTTTTTTTTTACAGAACCTCTGTCCTCTTTAGGTGATTTTCATAAAAAATTAGTTTTGCCTCCAATGCAAGATGTGCCGTGTTTTTTTTGTTTTGTAGTAAAGTGACTCTCATGGGTCTATTCACTAAAATCTGACTTTGGAGGTCGACTTTCGTTTTGAGACTAAGTCAGATTCGGCATTCGGGGGACAAACCCCAGGTTCGAATCTTCCCCATTGAAAGTAATAATTGAAACTCTGGTGCCGAATTTGACTTGGTTTCAAAAGCAGCTTTTGAACTTGTGTATATATGAGAGCATTTTAACAAGAAGACGTGTATATGAATATCCTCAACCCTATAGTTCTTTGGATTCTCTAAAGGAATGTTTTTGTTTGTTTTTGGCCATTACTCAGACCTGTGACGATTGTCATAATCCCAATTATTTAGGTGCTGCATGTGGGAGATGCTCCTTTTCCAATATGTAGTGTCCGCGGCAGCAAAGCTGGTGTAGCTGTTATTGTATTTGCGGCTCCTTTAGGCCCATTAACCTACATTCACTCGTGATGCTTGGTGAGTGCGGCCAGTGGTACACACGGCCAGTTTGTCAGAAATAGAACTCTAATATTTGCAGGAACCGTGATGATTAGGTTTCAATGTTTGATTGCTCAGTTCAGCCGTGCAATGGAAGGGAACTCGGGTCTGTAGCATTGTAGAGATTCTCCTGTGTAAATATATTGTTCATGTTCATCCACATTTTCTCCTCTTGATTACTGTGAAAGCTGGTATTACATGGGCATTATACAGTATACTCTGGTGATATCAGTACAGTAAATCATCCAAGTCTAAGCCATGTACCCCAAGAATACCGCTCTGCCAGTGTCCTTGATTGGCTGAAATAACCGGCTGGTCAAAGGAAGCTTGTGTACATTTACTATGTGACAATAAACCTGTGATGATGAACCTGTGGCACACTGTGCCAGTTATGTTGGACCCAGTAAATGTTATGATCTGTGATTGCCATTTTAAGGGTATTGGGCACTATAGTGCCAGGCTTTACTTGAACTCATTGGTGCAGGAGAAATTATAAGAAGGTAAGGGGTCTGACAATGAGCTGGGTGGGTGATATAGGAAGGGTAGGAGAGCAGGAATGAGCATGGTGGGTGATATAGGAAGGGAAGGAGAGCAGGGTGGGTGATATAGGAAGGGAAGGAGAGCAGGAATGAGCAGGGTGGGTGATTATAGGAAGGGAAGGAGAGCAGGAATGAGCAGGGTGGGTGATATAGGAAGGGGAGTAGAGCAGGAATGAGCAGGGTGGGTGATATAGGAAGGGGAGTAGAGCAGGAATGAGCAGGGTGGGTGATATAGGAAGGGAAGGAGAGCAGGAATGAGCAGGGTGGGTGATATAGGAAGGGAAGGAGAGCAGGGTGGGTGATATAGGAAGGGAAGGAGAGCAGGAATGAGCAGGGTGGGTGATATAGGAAGGGAAGAAGAGCAGGGTGGGTGATATAGGAAGAGATGAAGAGCAGGGTGGGTTATATAGGAAGGGAAGGAGAGCAGGGTGGGTGATATAGGAAGGGAAGGAGAGCAGGAATGAGCAGGGTGGGTTATATAGGAAGGGAAGGAGAGAAGGGTGGGTGATCTAGGAAGGGAAGGAGAGCAGGGTGGGTGATCTAGGAAGGGAAGGAGAGCAGGGTGGGTGATCTAGGAAGGGAAGGAGAGCAGGGTGGGTGATCTAGGAAGGGAAGGAGAGCAGGGTGGGTGATATAGGAAGGGAAGGAGAGCAGGAATGAGCAGGGAAAAACGCGTTTAAAACACACAATTTCTTTTATGTTAAATGATTAGCCATATTGTTTCTCATGAGTAAATTGTAAGAATAAGCACGGAATTTGCAAAGGAAGTACTGAATGTGACTTTAAATAATAATGAGGGGTGATTTACACGTCTTGTATTGTTACTTTGCTCTTTTATAGAAGTTCAATACACACAACCGTGCACCTTGTAACCCCAATGTGTAATTACTCCCTTGAAGGGCAGAGTCTGTTGCAAATGAAGGGGATGATCACTTGTCCAGATATTTCTTATTTTCGTGTATTTGTACGAGAGTTGAGCCTGATGTCAGTCTGCAGCCTCTCAGCTGATCAGCTAGAAAAGCACAGCATCAGTTCACATTTCTGTGTATCGGCTGTGAGGCTGCCGGAGTGGAAGCAGTGCGTGTCTGAAGTACATGGACACTATTTCTGTAGACAAAGTCAATGTGTGTTTTGATATTTTTATTTTTCTGTAGCTCTCTAATAATAAAGCTGCCTGCTCTAGATCATTTCTACATCTAGTGATGGCTAACTTTGGCACTGCAGATGTTTGAGAGCTGCATATCTCATCATTCTCACTCTGTAGTTCTGCAGATGTTTGGGAACTACAGATCTAATGTTTCTTGCGCAACTTCAAAGCTTACTGAGACTAATGGGATATGTAGTTCTCAAACTTCTGCCATGCCACGGTTGGCCATCACTGTTCTTTATAAACCAACACTATCAAACTGTGGCCTTCCGACATTTTCCCATACCACTAGTGCAGACCAATGAACCAGGCTAGTTAGGTGCCAAGAAAAAGGAAATTCTACCAATCAAAAAGCCTTGATCTACATATTCCACATATTACTAAATAAGTGAGGGTAAATAATTGGTTAATATTGACTTATTTTGCTAGGTAGGTTATTCTACATTAAATGTCTCTATGAGCGTAGTGTCACGCCTGTAACCAGGCTGGGGGCCTCCCCTCCGTCCTGGGGATTCCACTCATACACAATTTAGAGGTATATGGTTTGTTAATAAATTGGGGCATTAAATTGAATCCATACATTGAGGGAGCACAGAGTGGCAGCTGCAGTGGTTCTGAGTGCCCCCCAAATAAATGTCACCATGATGTAGCTTATTCCACATTCTTTTGTGGTCTATTATGCATTTAAATGGGCATGTGGTATCCTAATGCAGATCTCCTAAAATGAATAGTTCTAAATATCCCAGAGTGAGCCACTCGTGTCCAAAACCTTCTCAAACTCCGTACAGAGTAAGAATAAATTGCCAATTAATATCCTGCATGGTTACATGGATATTACATGCATTTTGTTAATTTAGTAACGCACTCTAAGAATAAGCCAGCGTTGTAATCGTTTTTCATCTCTTCGTTTATTAAACTTTTTTTTTTGTGGGAAATCATACAGCTGTGGTCATATGAAGTTTAAATCCTTGGGTAGAACTGCTCATCATGTGAAATGTGGGGAGCAGCTCTCGTTCATCCTCTAATTCCGCACTTCAGAGTGAACGTTGTGTTATTATTCTAATCACATGCAAGAAATCTGGTCTCCTTGTTTGTAAAAATGTTAACAAATGACTTGCAAAATGTTTATTGGATGACTCAAATATAAATAGCACATCCAAAAAAAACAGTTAACATTATTCCAAATGTTATCCGTTGCACATCTTACATATTGTTTACTTAAAGAAAAAAAAAAAAATGCCTTTTTGGTTTTCGTTCTTTTGTGTAATTTGATGTTGAACCATCTTTTTGTTGTAGAAAAAAATATAATTTTTTTATTTTCCTTTTTTTTTTTTTTTTTTTTTTCCTCCCTCGATCATATATCTAACCAAGTGCATTTTGAACCTCTTTTAACAGCCTTTCTTTGGGTTAAGCCTCGTTTCTCTTGTGTGGAGGAGAGCCCAAGAATTTTTGGTTTGCTAATGGCTGAATTTCTAGGGCTGGGGCCTGTTCTGAAGTTTCCTTTTGGTTCCTATCACCCTCCCGCTTTGCCGATCTAGATCTTGGTTTGCCCAGATTTGAGCAAGAGTGGCTAGCTCAGGTCAGGTTCTCTAGCCACTTCCAGTGATTGCATCCAGTGATTTCAGGGTTAACCTCACTCAATTTAATGAGGCTCTGGTCTCCATGCCGCCTTCCACCCTTCTCATGTAAGTGAGTTACTCACTTGATCTACTAGGTTATGGACAAGAGGCTCTTTGCTTAAGGTACCTCCAATCCTGGGTTGTATGTCGTGGTAAGTAATTTGGGTTTGGAATAATACCATACCAAGTATTTCTTAGACAATTTAAATACATAGCAAGTGTACTGTTTAATAGTTAAATCATACTTACTGCTTCATTACATTTGGTGTAAATTTAAGTAATTTCTGTTTTAAGACCTTTTAAATGCTTAACAGGTCTCGGCAATATTTATTTCTAAGTAATATTTCATATCTGGCACTAACACTGGTTTATCCTAGGAATTTTAGCTTATATCAGATTCTACACACATGTTTTTTGTTTATTTATTTTGTTTTTCTGTAAGAAACGGCCCTTTTTGCACCTTATAAACTTAACATTTGTGTAATCTGGGTTACTTTGTTGCAGGATTTGAAGGATTTTATGAGAAAAGCTGGTGAGGTCACCTATGTTGATGCACACAGGAGCAATAGGAATGAGGGGTGAGTTTTTTTTTTTTTTTTTTTTTTTTTTTTGTTTTGTTTTAAATTTTTATTTTATTCTGTTCTAAGTTTCTACACATTAGTACAAATGAATACTTCCCGAATACAACTTGAGACTAGAAATCTTTACTAGTACACCCATTAACCCCTTCATGACGCTAGGTGCTTGCGTCCAAAACGTCACAAATTGTTCCTGGCCACCGATCACAAGGTGATCGGTAGCCAGGAACACTCTGGCAGAGACCCGATCAGGGTCTTAATAGACCCTGTGGGTCCCTGCCAAAATATCGCGAGACCTCCTGATGTCACGGATGCGTGCCCGAACCCGGAAGCGATTTAGAGAAATATAGCCGGTGCTCACTTTGAGCACCGGCTACATTTTCCCTGTCTGACTGAGGCCACTCAAAGTGGCCTCATCTGACAGGTGGGATCCCGCTGTAAGTGCCTGCAGCGGGATCCGAAAACAGCTCATCGCGGGGAGCCGCAATGAGCTGTTTAACAAAGGACGTTCTATGCCGTCCTAACGACTTTAAGGCACTTAAAGTCAGGACGGCATAGAACGTCCCAACGTCACGAAAGGGTTAAATAACCACTGTCCCCAAATACTGTTACTACCACTTTGACCTTTTCCCCTCTTCTTGTATCTCTTGTAAGCTCTGCAAGCAGGACACTATCTATAGGTCTTTGTTCCTCTAACACAGGGCTTGACAAATTTAATTTGATTTTAGGAGCCAGAAATTTTTTTTAGGAGCCAGACAATCACGCAAACATAAACACAATTCATAAACACACACGCCTACTTCACATATACACATTTATCCAAACACCTCACACACACACACACACACACACACCTACTTTACATATACCCATATATCCAAACACCTCACACACACCTACTTTACATGTACCCATATATCCAAACACCTCACACACACCTACTTTACATGTACACATATACACAAACACCTCACACACACCTACTTTACATATACCCATATATCCAAACACCTCACACACACCTACTTTACATATACCCATATATCCAAACACCTCACACACACACACACACACACCTACTTTACATATACACATATATACAAACACCTCACACACACCTACTTTACATATACCCATATATCCAAACACCTCACACACACCTACTTTACATATACCCATATATCCAAACACCTCACACACACACCTACTTTACATATACACATATATCCAAACACCTCACACACACACCTACTTTACATATACACATATATCCAAACACCTCACACACACCTACTTTACATATACACATATATCCAAACACATCACACACACACCTGCTTTACATATACACATATATCCAAACACCTCACACACACCTGCTTTACATATACACATATATCCAAACACATCACACACACCTACTTTACATATGCACATATATACAAACACCTCACACACACCTACTTTACATATGCACATATATACAAACACCTCACACACACCTACTTTACATATACACATATATACAAACACCTCACACACCTACTATACATATACACATATATACAAACACCTCACACACCTACTTTACATATAAACATATATCCAAACACCTCACACACACCTACTTTACATATACACATATATACAAACACCTCACACACACCTACTTTACATATACACATATATACAAACACCTCACACACACCTACTTTACAATACATACAAACACACACACCCACCTCACACAGTCTTTTCTTGGGGGTTTCTTCTTGATGTGTCCCCCCTCCCTGCTGCTTTACCTCACTGCAGCGGAGGGGGACACTCGTGCTGCTGCTGATCTCCTTTGGTCGGCGTGCTGAGTGCCAGGATGTCACGTGACGACACCCGGCACTCAGACACGCGTTGCGCGAGGGGGCGGAGCTTGCAGTCTGTGCCATCGGCGACCAGGTCTAATTTCCTGGTCGCCATGGCGACCTGGCGCCTGGGGTTTGTCGAGCCCTGCTCTAACATAATATGCAGATCCTTTCTATGCTCTGTACCGAGTGCTGTATAAATCAATGGAATGAGCACCAAGAGGATTTTAACGCCAGCTTTCTTTTAAAGGGTTGTGGAGTTTGCTTCTTACAATGATATGAGGAGCGCTTTGGATAAATTGGATGGGGTCGAACTAAGCGGTCGCAAAATTAAACTGATCGAAGATCGCAAGAAGCACAGGTACTGACTAACCAAATTTAATCCTCCAAAAATGTATTGGGCTTTTATTCTTGAAAAGGGGACAGAATGGGGGAATTTTTCAAACATTGTTTTAAAGTTCTGTGGATGTAAGAGGAATACACTGGGCAGTGTCATTTTAGAGCTTCATGGCTCCTGACCCATCTCACACCCCACATTTAATCCCTATTTGCTATGGGCTGGTATTTTTGGCAATGCCGGTATTTCTGTAGCCAGCGTGCAATGTTACATTGTCTTCATTATACAGTTTCAATTGCAATGAATAAAATTAAGTTGAGATTTGTATAGGTCTGATCAGTTGCAGTCTTTTGAATTTATCCAATGCATTAAGCTCAATTTTTTTTTTTTTTTTAATGTTTGTTTACTCCATGTCCTGTTTTTTCTTTTGCCCTAGAAGTAGATCTCGGTCAAGGAGCTACTCAAGATCTCGCAGCAAGTCTAAATCTCGCGGCTCCTCCAGATCGGCCAGTCGATCCCGCTCTCCAAGCCGTACTCCTGAGAAGAAATACACTCAGAAGAACAGCACCGCAGAACCACCGCCAGCCTCCCCATCTCCGCGTTCAGCAAAGCGCCAGTCCCGATCAAGCTCTGCGGAAAGCCGCAGTTAAAGAGATATCTTGTGCAAAAGAAAATTTGGTTGGGTGAAGGTTATGAGCCCCTTTCTAGAGATGGCAGTGGAGGGTGGTATTGATTTAAGTTGTGTAACCAAAGCACCTGTTAAGGAAAGAGAATAAAATTGACAGTGCGGTTTTTTTTTTTTCATGATTTTTTTTTTATTTTTTTTTTTAAAGTAATTTGTCTGCCTTGTTGTTCTTCTCCCACTGCCCATACTTTACTTCCACAAACTAAAAGGCTTTGCAGTCTATTTTTGACTTGCAATAAGTCCGATTTAAATGTAAGTGGTACCAAGCTTTTAAAGAACAAAAAAAAAAATAACACCCCCCCCCCCCCCCCCCCCCCATGAGTACAGATTCCCCCATTTTAGTTTTATTTGTGAATTCTTCATTTGTTTAACATTCTGTGTGATTTTTAAGGCTAGTGAATATTCCGGGTTAATATGTCTGTTTTAGGTTAGCTATTTCTCGCCAACATTTTTCTCCTTTTTGGTAATTCTGGATTTGCACACACCTGCTTGTGTTGTAATGTAAACCCTAGAACATTGTCTTACGTGTTGAACATGATCATATTACAACTGAGATTAAACCATTGAAAGTAAAACGGATGGACGTTGGCTTCTTGACATCACGAATGTAATCCACAAAGCAAATTTATATAGAAGGGGTGAAAACCCCTAAATGTAATGACCACAAAGAACCTTAATGTGACAACTCTACATCTTGTGAATGTATTTAGCTTTATCTGATTATATTTGAAGTGTTTAGACTACCTTCTGATTGTGAAATGGATATAACGTGTACAATCCTTTATTATTTACAGTATTTAGTGCTTCTTGTTCAGAGTGCTTGTTTGCAAGTTTACGTAACATGTCTGAGTGGGAAACAATAAAACATTTTTTTTTTTCCTTTTCGTGAGGCCCCGTCTACCTCATTAGAAGTCTAATTTGCATAGTGCATCAATTTAAAATATTCACCTGCTGGGAAGTTTACGAATGAGGGAATTGCAAACGTAAGGCCAGAGTAGCAGATTTGGATTAATGTCTCCCATGCAACTATACTTTTAACGCTACTAATTCTGCAATTCCCTGGTATGAATAAAGCCCTTAGTTTTTTTTATAGCTGTCTGCAGAGGCGATCAGAAGACTATTCCCGTCATTGGTGTGTGGGCGTGTCATTCATGCACAGCCAATCGGTGGGGAGGAGATGGCGGCTTGGAAATCATTTGATATTGCTTCTGAATGGTACCCCGAGAGGCCAATAGCCAATTTAATACGACCGCATAGATCTTCCTTATTGTGTGTGTGTGTCCGTCCTCCAGGTTCTGTAAATTGGCTCCTTTTTGGATGTGTCCGGTGGGTTTTTTTTCATTGTGTTTGTTCTTTTTCAGATAGTTTAGATTGCTAGATTTTTGTTAAAACCAGTTTGTAAAACAAATATATATTTAAGTGTACCAATGCATCGTTCTGTGTATTCTTTCTTTAGTCACTTTGCTTGGCTAAAGTGTTAAATGTTAAGATCTACGTTTATTCCACAAGATATCCTTTCACATAGTAAATAGCTGGAAGTCTTGAAATGTTTAATAAAGAGCTGGGTGTTCAGTGAATTCTGATACATGAAGATTGGTGCAATAACTGGCTAATTGATACTCCAGATACCAGCGCAGGTACCAAGTCCTCTTCTATCGCTGTAAGGCGAGTGGAGCCTGAAATGCTGTGAATCGATTGGCTTTGTTAATGAAAAGGATCATTTTTTGAACTCTAGAGGCTATTCGGTTGAATGGGAGATTTTTTTCCAACTCTGCTACTTTGGCCTTGTTTGAAATTGCCTTCTCAATTCCCTGCAGCTTCACGAATAAAGCCTTATAATGTTTAGATGACGGTGGTTTTTATTCTCTACATTTGCAGTATAAACAAGGATTGAAAATGATCTGTAACTTCCAGCAGAACTGCAAGCAAATGAATGAACACAACAGGATTCAAGTCTCCTGCTTATGACATCACTTGGTGCTTTGATATGCAAATGCAATACTTTTGTTTAGTGTGTTTTGGGAGATGTGTAATTTGCAAATCAAGCCCCACGGTGATGTCATAAGCCGGAGACGACACAGACGCCTTTATCACACCCTTCTCTAGATTGGAAGCGTTTCTCGTAACACTAATGTTAGCTTTTTCTTTTCTCCGTTCAGTCTAAACACTTTCTAGGTGAGAAGACGGAATAAAAAGGCCAAGCCGTGTTTGAGTAATGAAATTTCGGTTTCTTCTGCACGTAACATTTTTGTCCGACTTATTTATAAGGGCTGAAGAAATATACGACAAACAAAATACCTAGTACCATTTTACTGACCAGAGCAAAGCATACTGTAGGTTACACACTGATGGTAATTATTTAACCCTTTAGTGGCAAGACATTTTTACCTTGACTTTCCCTTGGTGACCAGGGCTGTTTTGACATTTCTGGGGTGTTTGTGTTTAGCTGTAATTTTCTTCTTTCTCACAAACTGTACCTTCTTTCTCACAAACTGTACCTGCGCAAATTGTTTTTATAGTCACAAGAACGGCTCTCATTAGATACCATTATGTTCATCATCTTATAATTACTACAAAAAAAGTCATAAAATATGATAATGGGGGTGATGGTAATTATTTAACCCTTTAGTGGCAAGACATTTTTACCTTGACTTTCCCTTGGTGACCAGGGCTGTTTTGACATTTCTGGGGTGTTTGTGTTTAGCTGTAATTTTCTTCTTTCTCACAAACTGTACCTTCTTTCTCACAAACTGTACCTGCGCAAATTGTTTTTATAGTCACAAGAACGGCTCTCATTAGATACCATTATGTTCATCATCTTATAATTACTACAAAAAAAGTCATAAAATATGATAATGGGGGGTTTCCTACAGTGACCGTTTCACCCCAACCCGAATCCTTATGCTAATATTCTAATGTCTAATAGTCTAATGCTAATAATCAAATGTTAATTTAATTGTAACCCTAACTAATATTTCACGTTGGTAACGTTGCAGATCTTTTATGATGTCGATATACAATGGTGGTTTTCCTCTGCTGGTGTAGTAACTCTCCCTCTGCACAGCTATTAATACCAATTGTAAAGCAGGGCTGACATGTTGGGTCAGGTGTGGGAAGATGGCGACCCCCTGCTGGTGCAAAGAGCCAAACTACACAAACCTGTGGCTGTTTAAACCATTTGTCTGCTCCTCCGTCACCTTGAATGGTTGTCTTATCATTACAGTCTAGTAGCCATATTGATTCAGGTGGAAGTTGAAGGTAACATGGGTAGTATACCCGCACACAGGAAAACTCCACTGCGCATGCGCTATTTCCTTCCCACCACCTGTGCCTGGAAGCTGGGGAACTGCCTCTCTGTGTATGTCCACGGCAGCCAAAATGAGCGGAAGCGTGTCACATAGGTTCTCTAACAGCAATGTCCATCTTAATCACACTGCCATGATAAGAACTGCCACGCCCATTATAAGAGCATTGACACGAAACGGACTGGAATGCTCAGTAATCACACTGCCACGATACGGACTGGGATGGCCACTAATCAGTGCCATGCCCATTATCACACTGACACAATACGGACTGGAATACCCAGTAATCATACTGCCACACCCATTATCACACTGCCACAATACGGACTGTAATCACACTGCCACACCCATTATCACACTGCCACAATACGGACTGTAATCACACTGCCACACCCATTATAACCACACTGCCAAACCCATTATAATCAGACTGCCACACCCATTATAATCACACTGCCACACCCATTATCACACTGCCACACCCATTATAATCATACTGCCACACCCATTATAATCACACTGCCACACCCATTATAACCACACTGCCACACCCATTATAACCACACTGCCAAACCCATTATAATCAGACTGCCACACCCATTATAACCACACTGCCACACCCTTTATCACACTGCCACAATACGGACTGTAATACCCAGTAATCATACTGCCACACCCATTATAACCACACTGCCACACCCATTATCACACTGACACAATACGGACTGGAATACCCAGTAATCATACTGCCACACCCATTATCACACTGCCACAATACGGACTGTAATCACACTGCCACACCCATTATCACACTGCCACAATACGGACTGTAATCACACTGCCACACCCATTATAATCACACTGCCACACCCATTATAACCACACTGCCAAACCCATTATAATCAGACTGCCACACCCATTATAACCACACTGCCACACCCTTTATCACACTGCCACAATACGGACTGTAATACCCAGTAATCATACTGCCACACCCATTATAACCACACTGCCACACCCATTATCACACTGACACAATACGGACTGGAATACCCAGTAATCATACTGCCACACCCATTATCACACTGCCACAATACGGACTGTAATCACACTGCCACACCCATTATCACACTGCCACAATACGGACTGTAATCACACTGCCACACCCATTATAATCACACTGCCACACCCATTATAACCACACTGCCAAACCCATTATAATCAGACTGCCACACCCATTATAACCACACTGCCACACCCTTTATCACACTGCCACAATACGGACTGTAATACCCAGTAATCATACTGCCACACCCATTATAACCACACTGCCACACCCTTTATCACACTGCCACAATACGGACTGTAATACCCAGTAATCATACTGCCACACCCATTATCACACTGCCACAATATAGACTGTAATACCCAGTAATCATACTGCCACACCCATTATAATCACACTGCCACACCCATTATAATCACTGCCACACCCATTATAATCATATTGCCACACCCATTATAACCATACTGCCAAACCCATTATAACCACACTGCCACACCCATTATAATCATACTGCCACACCCATTATAACCACACCCATTATCACACTGCCACAATACGGACTGTAATACCCAGTAATCATACTGCCACACCCATTATCACACTGCCACAATATGGACTGTAATACCCAGTAATCATACTGCCACACCCATTATATCCACACTGCCACATCCATTATAACCACACTGCCAGACCCATTATAATCACACTGCCACACCCATTATAATCATACTGCCACACCCATTATAATCACGCTGCCACACCAATTATAACTGTCTGCCACACCCATTATAACCACGCTGCCACACCCATTATAATCACACTGCCACACCCATTATAACCACACTGCCACACCCATTATAATCATACTGCCACACCCATTATCACACTGGCACAATACGGACTGTAATACCCAGTAATCATACTGCCACACCCATTATCACACTGCCACAATATTAAATGTAATACCCAGTAATCATACTGCCACACCCATTATAACCACACTGCCAAACCCATTATAATCACACTGCCACACCCATTATCACACTGCCACACCCATTATAATCATACTGCCACACCCATTATAATCACACTGCCACACCCATTATAACCACACTGCCAAACCCATTATAATCAGACTGCCACACCCATTATAACCACACTGCCACACCCTTTATCACACTGCCACAATACGGACTGTAATACCCAGTAATCATACTGCCACACCCATTATAACCACACTGCCACACCCTTTATCACACTGCCACAATACGGACTGTAATACCCAGTAATCATACTGCCACACCCATTATCACACTGCCACAATATTAAATGTAATACCCAGTAATCATTCTGCCACACCCATTATCACACTGCCACAATATTAAATGTAATACCCAGTAATCATACTGCCACACCCATTATAACCACACTGCCAAACCCATTATAATCACACTGCCACACCCATTATCACACTGCCACACCCATTATAATCATACTGCCACACCCATTATAATCACACTGCCACACCCATTATAACCACACTGCCAAACCCATTATAATCAGACTGCCACACCCATTATAACCACACTGCCACACCCTTTATCACACTGCCACAATACGGACTGTAATACCCAGTAATCATACTGCCACACCCATTATAACCACACTGCCACACCCATTATCACACTGACACAATACGGACTGGAATACCCAGTAATCATACTGCCACACCCATTATATCCACACTGCCACATCCATTATAACCATACTGCCAGACCCATTATAATCACACTGCCACACCCATTATAATCATACTGCCACACCCATTATAATCACGCTGCCACACCAATTATAACTGTCTGCCACACCCATTATAACCACGCTGCCACACCCATTATAATCACACTGCCACACCCATTATCCCACTGCCACAATACGGACTGTAATCACACTGCCACACCCATTATAATCACACTGCCACACCCATTATAACCACACTGCCAAACCCATTATAATCAGACTGCCACACCCATTATAACCACACTGCCACACCATTTATCACACTGCCACAATACGGACTGTAATACCCAGTAATCATACTGCCACACCCATTATAACCACACTGCCACACCCATTATCACACTGACACAATACGGACTGGAATACCCAGTAATCATACTGCCACACCCATTATCACACTGCCACAATACGGACTGTAATCACACTGCCACACCCATTATCACACTGCCACAATACGGACTGTAATCACACTGCCACACCCATTATAATCACACTGCCACACCCATTATAACCACACTGCCAAACCCATTATAATCAGACTGCCACACCCATTATAACCACACTGCCACACCCTTTATCACACTGCCACAATACGGACTGTAATACCCAGTAATCATACTGCCACACCCATTATAACCACACTGCCACACCCTTTATCACACTGCCACAATACGGACTGTAATACCCAGTAATCATACTGCCACACCCATTATCACACTGCCACAATATAGACTGTAATAGCCAGTAATCATACTGCCACACCCATTATAATCACACTGCCACACCCATTATAATCACTGCCACACCCATTATAATCATATTGCCACACCCATTATAACCATACTTCTAAACCCATTATAACCACACTGCCACACCCATTATAATCATACTGCCACACCCATTATAACCACACCCATTATCACACTGCCACAATACGGACTGTAATACCCAGTAATCATACTGCCACACCCATTATCACACTGCCACAATATGGACTGTAATACCCAGTAATCATACTGCCACACCCATTATATCCACACTGCCACATCCATTATAACCACACTGCCAGACCCATTATAATCACACTGCCACACCCATTATAATCACGGTGCCACACCAATTATAACTGTCTGCCACACCCATTATAACCACGCTGCCACACCCATTATAATCACACTGCCACACCCATTATAACCACACTGCCACACCCATTATAATCATACTGCCACACCCATTATCACACTGGCACAATACGGACTGTAATACCCAGTAATCATACTGCCACACCCATTATCACACTGCCACAATATTAAATGTAATACCCAGTAATCATACTGCCACACCCATTATCACACTGCCACAATATTAAATGTAATACCCAGTAATCATACTGCCACACCCATTATAACCACACTGCCAAACCCATTATAATCACACTGCCACACCCATTATCACACTGCCACACCCATTATAATCATACTGCCACACCCATTATAATCACACTGCCACACCCATTATAACCACACTGCCAAACCCATTATAATCAGACTGCCACACCCATTATAACCACACTGCCACACCCTTTATCACACTGCCACAATACGGACTGTAATACCCAGTAATCATACTGCCACACCCATTATAACCACACTGCCACACCCATTATCACACTGACACAATACGGACTGGAATACCCAGTAATCATACTGCCACACCCATTATCACACTGCCACAATACGGACTGTAATCACACTGCCACACCCATTATCACACTGCCACAATACGGACTGTAATCACACTGCCACACCCATTATAATCACACTGCCACACCCATTATAACCACACTGCCAAACCCATTATAATCAGACTGCCACACCCATTATAACCACACTGCCACACCCTTTATCACACTGCCACAATACGGACTGTAATACCCAGTAATCATACTGCCCCACCCATTATAACCACACTGCCACACCCTTTATCACACTGCCACAATACGGACTGTAATACCCAGTAATAATACTGCCACACCCATTATCACACTGCCACAATATTAAATGTAATACCCAGTAATCATACTGCCACACCCATTATCACACTGCCACAATATTAAATGTAATACCCAGTAATCATACTGCCACACCCATTATAACCACACTGCCAAACCCATTATAATCACACTCCCACACCCATTATCACACTGCCACACCCATTATAATCATACTGCCACACCCTTTATAATCATACTGCCACACCCATTATAACCACACTGCCAAACCCATTATAATCAGACTGCCACACCCATTATAACCACACTGCCACACCCTTTATCACACTGCCACAATACGGACTGTAATACCCAGTAATCATACTGCCACACCCATTATAACCACACTGCCACACCCATTATCACACTGACACAATACGGACTGGAATACCCAGTAATCATACTGCCACACCCATTATCACACTGCCACAATACGGGCTGTAATAACACTGCCACACCCATTATAATCACACTGCCACACCCATTATAACCACACTGCCAAACCCATTATAATCAGACTGCCACACCCATTATAACCACACTGCCACACCCTTTATCACACTGCCACAATACGGACTGTAATACCCAGTAATCATACTGCCACACCCATTATAACCACACTGCCACACCCTTTATCACACTGCCACAATACGGACTGTAATACCCAGTAATCATACTGCCACACCCATTATCACACTGCCACAATATAGACTGTAATACCCAGTAATCATACTGCCACACCCATTATAATCACACTGCCACACCCATTATAATCACTGCCACACCCATTATAATCATATTGCCACACCCATTATAACCATACTGCCAAACCCATTATAACCACACTGCCACACCCATTATAATCATACTGCCACACCCATTATAACCACACCCATTATCACACTGCCACAATATGGACTGTAATACCCAGTAATCATACTGCCACACCCATTATATCCACACTGCCACATCCATTATAACCATACTGCCAGACCCATTATAATCACACTGCCACACCCATTATAATCATACTGCCACACCCATTATAATCACGCTGCCACACCAATTATAACTGTCTGCCACACCCATTATAACCACGCTGCCACACCCATTATAATCACACTGCCACACCCATTATCCCACTGCCACAATATGGACTGTAATACCCAGTAATCATACTGCCACACCCATTATATCCACACTGCCACATCCATTATAACCACACTGCCACACACATTATAACCACACTGCCACACTCATTATAATCACACTGCCACACCCATTATAATCATACTGCCACACCCATTAGAAACATGCTGCCAAACCCATTATAACCACACTGCCACACCCATTATAATCATACTGCCACACCCATTATAACCACACTGCCACACCCATTATCACACTACCACAATATTGACTGTAATACCCAGTAATCATACTGCCACACCCATTATATCCACACTGCCACATCCATTATAACCACACTGCCACACCCATTATAATCACACTGCCACACCTATTATCACACTGCCACACCCATTATAATCATACTGCCACACCCATTATAATCCCACTGCCACACCAATTATAATCATACTGCCAAACCCATTATAATCATACTGCCAATCCATTATAACCACACTGCCACACCCATTATAATCATACTGCCACACCCATTATAACCACACGGCCACTTCCATTATCACACTGCCACAATATTGACTGTAATACCCAGTAATCATACTGCCACACCCATTATATCCACACTGCCACATCCATTATAACCACACTGCCACACCCATTATAATCACACTGCCACACCTATTATCACACTGCCACACCCATTATAATCATAATGCCACACCCATTAGAAACATACTGCCAAACCCATTATAACCACACTGCCACACCCATTATAATAGTACTGCCACACCCATTATAACCACACTGCCACACCCATTATCACACTTCCACAATTTTGGACTGTAATACCCAGTAATCATACTGCCACACCCATTATCACACTGCCACAATATGGACTGTAATACCCAGTAATCATACTGCCACACCCATTATATCCACACTGCCACATCCATTATAACCACACTGCCACACCCATTATAACCACACTGCCACACCCATTATAATCACACTGCCACACCTATTATCACACTGCCACACCCATTATAATCATACTGCCACACCCATTATAATCACACTGCCACACCAATTATAACCGTCTGCCACACCCATTATAACCACACTGCCACACCTATTATAACCACACTAACCACACTGCCACACCCATTATCACACTGCCACACCCATTATAATCATATTGCCACACTCATTATAATCACACTGTCACACCCATTATAACCACACTGCAACACCCATTATAATCATACTGCCACACACATTATAATCATACTGCCACACACATTATAACCACACTGCCATACCCATTATAATCATACTGCCACACACATTATCACACTGCCACACCCATTATAATCATACTGCCACACACATTATAACCACACTGCCACATTCATTATCACACTGCCACAATACGGACTGTAATACCCAGTAATCATACTGCCACACCCATTATCACACTGCCAGAATACGGACTGTAATACCCAGTAATCATACTGCCACACCCATTATAACCACACTTCCACACCCATTATAATCACACTGCCACACCTATTATAACCACACTAACCACACCGCCACACCCATTATCACACTGCCACACCCATTATAATCATACTGCCACCCCATTATAATCACACTGCCACACCCATTATAACCACACAGCCACACCCATTATAATCATACTGCCACACACATTATAACCACACTGCCACACCCATTATAATCACACTGCCACACCCATTATAATCACACTGCCACACCCATTATAATCATATTGCCACACCCATTATAATCATACTGCCACACCCATTATATCCACACTTCCACATCCATTATAACCACACGACCACACCCATTATAATCACACTGCCACACCTATTATCACACTGCCACACCCTTTATAATCATAATGCCACACCCATTATAATCACACTGCCACACCAATTATAACCGTCTGCCACACCCATTATAACCACACTGCCACACCTATTATAACCACACTAACCACACTGCCACACCCATTATCACACTGCCACACCCATTATAATCATATTGCCACACCCATTATAATCAAACTGTCACACCCATTATAACCACACTGCCACACCCATTATAATCATAATGCCACACACATTATAATCATACTGCCACACACATTATCACACTGCCACACCCATTATAATCATACTGCCACACACATTATAACCACACTGCCACATTCATTATCACACTGCCACAATACAGACTGTAATACCCAGTAATCATACTGCCACATTCATTATCACACTGCCACAATACAGACTGTAATACCCAGTAATCATACTGCCACACCCATTATATCCACACTGCGACATCCATTATAACCACACGGCCACACCCATTATAATCATATTGCCACACCCATTATAATCACACTGCCACACCTATTATAACCACACTAACCACACCCATTATCACACTGCCACACCCATTATAATCACACTGCCACACCCATTATAACCACACTGCCACACCCATTATAATCATACTGCCACACCCATTATAACCACACTGCCACACCCATTATAATCACAGTGCCACACGTATTATAACCACACTAACCACACTGCCACACCCATTATCACACTGCCACACCCATTATAATCATACTGCCACCCCCATTATAAATCACACTGCCACACCCATTTTAACCACACAGCCACACCCATTATAATCATACTGCCACACACATTATAACCACACTGCCACACCCATTATAATCACACTGCCACACCCATTATAATTACACTGCCACACCCATTATAATCATATTGCCACACCCATTATAATCATACTGCCAAACCCATTATAACCACACTGCCACACCCATTATAATCATACTGCCACACCCATTATAACCACACTGCCACACCCATTATCACACTGCCACAATACGGACTGTAATACCCAGTAACCATACTGCCACACCCATTATCACACTGCCACAATATGGACTGTAATATCCAGTAATCATACTGCCACACCCATTACAATCACACTGCCACACCCATAATAACCACACTGCCACACCCATTATAATCACACTGCCACGCCATTATAATCATACTGCCACACCCATTATCACACTGCCACACCCATTATATTCATACTGCCACACCCATTATAACCACACTGCCACACCCATTATAATCACACTACCACACCCATTATAATCATACTGCCACACCCATTATCACACTGACACAATACGGACTGGAATACCCAGTAATCATGCTGCCACGCCCATTATCACCCTACCGTGATACGGACTGGAATGCCCAGTGATCATACTGCCCCGCCCATTATAATCACACTGCAACTATGCGGATTGGAATGCCCAGTAATCATACTGCCACGCCCCTAATTATAACCACACTGCCACGATATGGACTGGAATACCCAGTAATCACACTGCCATGCCCATTATCACACTGCCATGATACGGACTGGAATGCCCACTAATCAGTGCCACGCCCATTATCGCCCATTATCACACTGACACAATACGGACTGGAATTCCCAGTGATCATACTGCCACGTCCATTATAACCACACTGCCACAATGCTGACTGGAATACCCAGTAATCACACTGCCATGATAGGAACTGTCACACCCATTATAACCACACTGCCACGATACAGACTGAAATGCCCAGTAATCATGCTGTCACGCCCATTATCACACTGCCACGATATGGACTGGAATACCCAGTAATCATACTGCCACGCCCATGATCACATTGACACAATACGGACTGGAATACCCAGTAATCACACTGCCACACCCATTATCACACTGCCATGATAGGAACTGTCACGCCCATTATAACCACACTGCCACGATACAGACTGAAATGCCCAGTAATCATGCTGCCACGCCCATTATCACACTGCCACGATATGGACTGGAATACTCAGTAATCATACTGCCACGCCCATGATCAAATTGACACAATACGGACTGGAATACCCAGTAATCGTGCTGCCACGCCCATTATCATACTACCGTGATACGGACTGGAATGCCCAGTAATCATAGTGCCACGCCAATTATCACACTGACACAATATGGACTGGAATGCCCATTATAATCATACTGCCACGCCCATTATAATCTCACTGCAACTATGCGGACTGGAATGCTTAGTAATTATATTGCCACGCCCATTATAATCACTTGGCCATTATATGGACTGGAATGCCCAGTAATCACACCGCCACGAAATGGACTGGAATATCCATTATAATCATACTGCCACGCCCATTATAATCATACTGCCACGATACGGACTGGAATGCCCAGTAATCATACTGCCACGCCCATTATAATCATACTGCCCAAATACGGACTGGAATTTGCAGTAATCATAGTGCCACACCCATTATCACACTGACACAATATAGACTGGAATACCCATTATAATCATACTGCCACACCCATTATACTCACACTTCCATGATACGGACTAGAATGTTCACTAATCAGTGCCACGCCCATTATAACACTGACACAATACGGACTGGAATGCTCAGTAATCATGCTGCTACGCCCATTATCACACTGCCATGATATGGACTGGAATGCCCAGTAATCATGCTGCCACGCCCATTATCACACTGCCATGATATGGACTGGAATGCCCAGTAATCATGCTGCCACGCCCATTATCACACTGCCATGATACGGACTGGAACACCCCGTAATCACTGCCACGCCCATTATCACACTGCCATGATACGGACTGGAATGCCAATAATCAGTGCCACGCTCATTATCACACTGACACAATACGGACTGGAATGCCCAGTGATCATACTGCCACGCCCATTATAATCACACTGCAACTATACGGATTGAAATGCCCAGTAATCATAGTGCCACGCCCATTATACTCACACAACCTCGATATGGACTGGAATGCCAAGTAATCATACTGCCACGCCCATTATACTCACACAACCTCGATATGGACTGGAATGCCCAGTAATCATACTGCCACTCCCATTATACTCACACAACCTCGATATGGACTGGAATGCCCAGTAATCATACTGCCACGCCCATTATAATCACACTGCCACACCCAATATAATGACACTGCCACGATACGGATTGAAATGCCCAGTAATCATAGTGCCACGCCCATTATAATCACATAGCCATAATATGGACTGGAATTCCCAGTAATCACACTGCCACGATATGGACTGGAATATCCATTATAATCACACTGCCACTATACGGACTGGAATCCCTAGTAATCATGCTGCCACGCCCCTTAATCACACTGCCATGATATGTACTAGAATGCTTAGTAATCATACTGCCACGCCCACTATCACACTGCAATGATACGGACTGGGATGCCCAGTAATCGCACTGCCACGCCCATTATCACACTGACATAATATAGACTGGAATACCCATTATAATCATACTTCCACGCCCATTATAGTCACACTTCCACGATACGGATTGAAATGCCCAGTAATCATAGTGCCACGCCCATTATAATCATATTGCCATAATATGGACTGGAATTCCCAGTAATCACACTGCCACGATATGGACTGGAATATCCATTATAGTCACACTTCCACGATATGGACTGGAATGCCCAGTAATCATGCTGCCACGCTCATTATCACAATGCCATGATGTGGACTGGAATGCCCAGTAATCACACTGCCATGATACGGACTGGAACACCTTGTAATCAGTGCCACGCCCATTATCACACAGACACAATACGGACTGGAATGCTCAGTGATCATACTGCCACGCCCATTATAATCACTCTGCAACATTATGGATTGGAATGCCCAGTAATCATAGTGCCACTCCCATTATAACACTGACACAATATAGACCGGAATACCTATTATAATCATACTGCCACGCCCATTATAATCACACTGCCATTATACGGACTGGAATGCTTAGTAATCATACTGCCACGCCCATTATAAACACACTGCCATTATACGGACTGGAATGCTTAGTAATCATACTGCCACGCCCATTATAAACACATTGCCATAATATGGACTGGAATGCCCAGTAATCACACCACCACGATACGGACTGGAATATCCATTATAATCATACTGCCATGCCCATTATAATCATACTGCCACGATACGGACTGGAATGCCCAGTAATCATGCTGCCACGCCCATTATCACACTGCAATGATACAGACTGGAATGCCCTGTAATCAGTGCCACACCCATTATCACACAGACACAATACGGACTGGAATACCCAGTGATCATAGTGCCACACCCATTATAATCACATTGCCATAATATGGACTGGAATGCCCAGTAATCACACTGCCACGATACAGACTGGAATACCTAGTAATCATACTGCCACACCCATTATAATCACACCACGATACGGACTGGAATGCCCATTATAATCATAATGCCACGCCCACTATATTCACATTGTCACAATACCGACTGGAATGCCCATTTTATTTATTTATACTGCCACATCCATCATAATCACACTGCCACAATACGGACTGGAATGGCCAATAATCCTTTTGCCACGCCCATTATAATCACACTGCCATGATAAGGACTGGAATGCCCAGAAGTCATAAAGCCACTCTCTTTATAATCATACTGCCACGCCCATTATCATACTGCCACGATACGGACTGGAATGCCCATTGTAATCATACTGCCACACCTATGATACAATATGGACTGGAATGGACAGTAGTCACACTGCCACGATAAGGACTGGAATACTCAGTAATTATACTTCCACGCCCATTATAATCACACTGCCACGATACAGACTGGAATGCCTGTTAATCATACTGCCACGGCCATCATAATCACACTGCTACGATACGGACTGAAATGCTCATTATAATCATACTGCCATGTCCATTATCACACTGACACAATACGGACTCGAAAACCCATTATAATCATACTGCCACGCCCATTATAATCATACTGCCACGCCCATTATAATCATACTGCCACACCCATTATAATCATACTGCCACGCCCATCACAATCATACTGCCACGCCCATTATAATCATACTGCCACGCCCATTATAATCATACTGCTATGGCAAGTAATCACACTGCCACACATATTATAATCATACTGCCACGATACGGTCTGGAATGCCTATTATAATCATACTCCAAAATACAGACTGGAAAGCCCATTAATCATACTGCCACGCCTATTATAATCATACTGCCACGCCCATTATAATCACACTGCCACGATATGGACTGGAATGCCCAGTAGTCATAAGGCCACTCCCATTATAGTCATACTGCCACAATATGGACTGGAATGCCCATTATAATCATACATCCACTCCCATTATAATCATACTGCCACGATACGGACTGGAATACCCAGTAATCATACACCCACGATACGGACTGTAAAGGATATGAAAAATAACTGGATATAACCTGAATGAGATTGCCAATGGGTTCAGGCCTGACACCCACATTGCACAACCAGGATTTACCCCAGATCATGGCCCATCACCCACATTGCACACCCAGGATTTACCCCAGATCATGGCCCATCACCCACATTGCACACCCAGGATTTACCCCAGCACCCCAGCTCATGGCCCATCACCCACATTGCACACCTTGTATTTACTCTAGCACCCCAGATTATGCCCTATCACCCACATTGCATACCCAGGATTTACCCCAGCACCCCAGATCATGGCCCATCACCAACATTGCACACCCAGGATTTACCCCAGCACTCCAGATCATGGCCCGTCATCCACATTGCACACCCTGGATTTACTCTAGCACCTCAGAACATGCCCTATCACCCACATTGCACACCCAGGAAATACTCCTATCACCCACATTGCACCCCCAGGAAATACTATCACCCACATTACACACCCAGGACATACCCCATCACCCACATAACTCACCCAGGACATACCCCATGCCTCTAGCAGTTGATCAGCTTCCCATTTAGGCATTCACCTGTAGGAAACAGTGAGCAGGCTGACACTGGGGCAATGGGACCATGCAGGAGGAGGTGCAGCAGATACACCAACTGGTGCCTTAATGGTACTGAGGGAAGCGATATCGGTGCAATCTGACACTGAAGGAGAAATGGGGCACTGTGGGAAATTATGTGAGCACAATCTGGTGCTGTAGGGGAAGTGTGGAGCTGCAGGAATGATGAGGGGGTAGTATGGTGCTGTAGGTCCAATGTGGTGCTGTGGGAAACATTTTGGCACAATCTAGAGACCCCAGCATGTTCTGGGGTGCTGGGGTAAATCCAGGGTGTGGGCAATAGGGCATGTTCTGAATGTGCAGTGTGGGTGATGGAGCATGTCCTGGGTGTGCAGTGTGGGTGATGGAGCATGTCCTGGGTGTGCAATATTGGTTATGGGGCTTGTCCTGGGTGTGCAGTATGGGTGATGGGGTGTGTCCTGGGTGTGTAGTGTGGGTGATGGGGCTTGTCCAGGGTGTGCAATGAGTGTGATGGGGTTTGCCCTGGGTGGGAAATGTGGGTTTAGCACTATGGAATGTGATGTGGGCACAATCTTGCTCTGTAGGGTCAATGCAGGAAGCAATGTGGGTGCAATCTGGTGTTGTAGGGGCAATGTGGCAGTGTGGGAAGAAATGTGAGCATAATCTGATGCTCTTGGAGCAATGTGGCACTGAGGAGAGCGATGTGGATGCAGATATGGTTCTGTATTAAATACTGTGGGACCAGTCAGGTGCTGTGCAATGTACCCACCCCAGGGATGAGTTATCAGTCAGTATACTGACTTTAATGATTTCCAGTTATTCTTCCCACTGGTTACTTAATAACCAGCAGGTGGGAGGATAAAATATCTTGTAAATTATACAATAACCTGCCAGCTCAGTGGATTACACACCAGATTAACCCTTCCATCGTCATGTTGCACAGCTATAGAAGTGCTGTTACATTTATGATAACATTGTTTAATATTTCATCATTTGGGTCAGGTGATCAGGAACTCTTCAAGAGCTTGGTATTTGCTGAGACAATGGGCTTTATCCATGCAGGGAATTGACAAGGGAATTGCAAACTTAGGGCCAAAGTAGCCGATCTGCAAAACTCCTCCCATTCAGCTATACTTTAGACGCTATTTTTACCTTAATTTTGCGTTTCCCTTGTCAATTGCCTCTTTTATGACTAAAGCCCAATGTTACACAAGTTGCCAGCACTGGGGGCTATAGAGACAGACATGGGAAGATATGGGGGTATAGAGACAGACATGGGAAGATATGGGGGTATTAGAGACAGACATGGGAAGATATGGGGGTATAGAGACAGACATGGGAAGATATGGGGGTATAGAGACAGACATGGGAAGATATGGGGGTATAGAGACAGGCATGGGAAGATATGGGGGTATAGAGACAGACATGGGAAGATATGGGGGTATAGAGACAGACATGGGAAGATATGGGGGTATAGAGACAGGCATGGGAAGATATGGGGATACAGAGACAGACATGGGAAGATATGGGGATACAGAGACAGGCATGGGAAGATATGGGGGGTATAGAGACAGGCATGGGAAGATATGGGGGCTATAGAGACAGACATGGGAAGATATGGGGGTATAGAGACAGACATGGGAAGATATGGGGGTATAGAGACAGACATGGGAAGGTATGGGGGCTATAGAGACAGACATGGGAAGATATGGGGGTATAGAGACAGACATGGGAAGATATGGGGGTATAGAGACAGACATGGGAAGATATGGGGGTATAGAGACAGGCATGGGAAGATATGGGGGTATAGAGACAGGCATGGGAAGATTTGGGATATAGAGACAGACATGGGAAGATATGGGGGCTATAGAGACAGACGTGGGAAGATATGGGATATAGAGACAGGCATGAGAAGATATGGGGGTATTGGGACAGGCCTGGGAAGATATGGGGGTATAGAGACAGACATGATGGTTATATAGAGAGAGGTATGGGGGTATAGAGACAGACATGGAGAGGTATGGGGATAAAGAGACAGACATTATGGTTATATAGAGACAGACATGGAGAGGTATGGGGGTATAGAGACAGACATGGAGAGGTATGGGGATAAAGAGACAGACATTATGGTTATATAGAGACAGACATGGAGAGGTATGGGGATACAGAGACAGACATGATGGTTATATAGAGACAGACATGGAGAGGTATGGAGGGTATCTGGACAGACATGGGGGGTATAGTAGATCTTGGACAGGAGGGCTTCTGATTGCTGATACCCCCACAAGGGATGGTGTAAAGCTATGCTTTTGGCGAGTCTGCACCTTAACTGTTTTTATTAAAATATTTTTGTACTTTTACACTACCTGTTACACTATCTTCCTCTTTTTTTCCTGTATGATTTGACCAATTATCCATCATTGTGTCATCTGATGAACAACATGGTGTTTATTTATTAGAGGGTTTGGGGGCCTAGGGCTATAAACAACATGCCCCCATCACCAGGGGGGATTCATTTGTTTATTAAAGGGTAACATAGACCCATGTTGGCCGAATTTTTCTTTTTCTTGCCATTCTCCATGTATAGTGCATAGACCCTAGACAAGAGAAGGGAGAGATGGGGAAGAGAGACAGACAATACACTCAGTTTAAAAATAGCAATGCATGAACCATAAATGCTATATCAATACTAAAAAATATGGAGCATCATATGTATGTTTATTGGGAGCAATGAGGCACTATGTGTATCAATAATTACAATATGTTCATGTTGCTTTAATTGCTGTTCATGGATGAGTTTCGGCATTACTACACGTAGCCTCTAGGAGGCAGTACTGTCATGTCTTTTAATAGAGGATATTCTGGGCCAATGAAGAGCGATTTTTCAAAATTTGAAACCTAACCCATACAAGTTATATGTTGTTTTTATAAAGGACAGTCAGAACTTCCTTTTGATACCCTATACATTAAAAAAAATATTGAATTTATTATTAAAAAGTACATATAAACGGGGGAAATGTTTTCCACAATTATTTTCCAAATAATAATCTCCACTACTAGTGCAGCACTAGCCCACTTATCCCAACTAATTAACTAACTAATACAAAAATAAAAATATAGGTTCCCAAATCCCCAAACCCAGTAAAAAAAAAAAAATCTGACCAGTGCGATGTCAGAGCCATAAGAATCACAGAACAGGCATGCAGGGGTTAACTGTAATTAAATTAATATATTACAATAATATTTATTTCTTTAAAAAAAAACTTTAAAAATGCAAAAAAAAAAAAACATTGGAAAAAGCAAAACCAAAATGAGGACCATTAAGAAGGAAGGAAACTGATCACAGTAATGTTTTTTGTTTTTTTTGACTTTGCCATCTAATGTGCATGGTATCGCTGGGATCGAGTGATCACGCAGATCACATGCCCAGAAACCTGCCGATCGGGTCGAGGAGCTTTGCCTCGGGTGGGAGGCAGAGTCCTGGTCCCGTTTCAGACCGGCTGGCGGTGCGCATAACTCCATGACCAGCTGACTCGTTATATGGTCGCTAACGCTGCGGCTCTTAGGACGAGTTAACTCGTTAAAAGGTCGCGAAGGGGTCAGACTCTGAAAAGACAACTTTATTGTCTCTCTTGTGCCTCTAACATAGAAGTACAAGATAAAAGCTTAGTGATAACCTGGCAGGTCGTTTTAACAGTACATCAGCCATTCTGTGGGAATTAGACAGTCTGGTGTGGTCGGCGACTGGCTCTGCTAGTGCTTAGAGAGACCCTCACACACTGCCGACCCTTGATCAGACAAGCAGGACGAGCCCTCGCTCTGATTGGCTGTGCTTAAACAGTACAACTAGCAAGTATCTCAGCCAAGCCCAACTGCGTATTATCTATCGGGCCTACTCAATAAATTACAGGGAATCGAGAAGGAAAGTTCAAACTTAAGGCCAATGTAGCCGAGCTGGAAAAATCCTCCCATTCACCTGGATGTAGTTTCCAAGCACTCACAGTGCCAAGGTTTGCCATCACTGGTCTCCATGTAACAGAACCCTTTTTTTCCCCAGGCGTTTGGAATATTGAATAGGAATGTGGGGAAGAGACCTAACTAATATCGAATTATTCTACGCCAATTAAATCCTCTCCGACTCCCCTCATTTCCTACATTATCCTAAGGATCATTATTAGGGGGAGGTAGGAGTATGGAAAGGATGCTAGTCATGCTGACACCGATATATTGCACAATACACCTGCATGATTAACCTGCGCGGATCAGAGTCTGGTATCACAAGAACAAAACCATAAACCAGTCCTGTCACGTGGAAACGTCTGGTTAAAAAGAGAAATCAGCTTGTACCACAAGTCTGTAGGCCTATGTAGGCAGTAGCCTGGCCGGTATTTGTGTGTGGAAGCTCTCTGTGGAGTTCAGTACTACTATGTAGCAGCAGATGCCGCTCGCATCGTCTTGGAGAAGAACTAGATACCCGGATACCACAGATGTCTAAATGTCTTCTGTGAGAGGTTTAAACATAAGGTTTTATTTCTAAAAACTCTATTTAAAAAAAAAAAAGCATCTTTATAAAAATCCGGTAGATCCCGAATGGATTTGGCAGAGGACGGCTGTTAAGAGATCCATTGCTCAGTGTCATCAAATCTCTGTGGAGCCATGTGGAATGGGTTTCAGCCCTTATAGACCCATGACTATTATATACTATATATATTATATTTTTATTATACGTCATGAATGTAAATAAGGGGCGTATTCCATTCTGCTTCATGAGGATAAATAGAGCATCAAGTGAAAGCCATACCTTTCCTTTCAAAACAGTTTGAGAAAGAGACAAATTACAGCTTAACACACACACACACACACCCCCCCCCCCCCCCCCCGAGGGTCTACTCAATAAAGAAAGAATTGCAGGGAATGGAGATGGGCATTTCAAACCTAAGGCCAAAGTAGCCGAGTCAGAAAAATTCTGCAATGCAGCCGAAATGGGAGAATTTTTTTTCCAACTCACCTACTTTGGCCTCAAGTTTGAAATTGCCTTCTCAATTCCCTGCAATTCTTGAGTCGGTCCTCCAGAAAACTCTTGTCCTTAAAGAGACTCTAAACTTTATTTTCCACTTGTATTTCTAGTATAGAACCACAAGTGAACAACGTAATACCCATAGTATGAGGATAAGCAGGTAGGGGCTGTTGACCCGTTCATGCCAGCTTATTCCCTGAGAGTCAGACAGCCAGGCCTGGTCAGCGACTGTCTCCGTCTGCTAGTCTAGACCTTAAATACGTCCCCTCCGCTGGTCCCATGCAAAAACAAGGATCACTCTATGCACTAGCAGATAGAGACCCCCCCCCCCCCCACTCCATGCAGACCCTGATCAGATAAGCTGGGACAAGCCCTCACCAGTGGTGTATCTTGGTTGTGTGCTGCCCTAGGCAGACAAAATTCGGGCACCTCCCCCCCACCCACATTGCACACCTACGACATTCCCCATCACCCACTCTGCACACCCACGACATGCCCCATTACCCACATTGCACCCCCATTACTTGCCACCATCACCCTCATTACATACCCCCACCACGTCCATTGCATGCCCATTACATGCCCCTATCACCATGATTAATTGGAAGAAGCTAAAGATTGCTGAACAGTGGTCGAGGAAGTGAAAATGTTTGAAGCCCCAGAAGTGTGCTTTAACACCCTCTGGCAAAGTGCCGCCCTAGGCAAGTGCCTTGTGGAAGATACACTACTGGCCCTCACACTAACAGTGTCAGCATTCCAGCCTCCTGCCCAACTCTGTCAATATACATTGGGTATTGCTATGGAGAAGGGAACAACATTTCTTTACCCCTTGCTTCAGTTGCCCTCTAACATTTTGCAATTTACAACCCATACAATCAGGAAAAGCTCTGGTACCCTCTCTGAGACACCTTTACAGGAAACAAATAGAGTTATAAATACAATGTGCCCCCCCACTAATTTTCTATTACCTCCTCTCAGAAAAGGCTGATTCAGAGGTCATTTGTTTAGCTTGTTCAGTTTGTGGTTAGTCTATTTGTGCAATTGGACAGGATCTTAAGGGGGGAAAATAAGTAACAATGCAGCTGTCAGCAGCAGACAGACAACTTGCACAGGAGAGCCAGAGATGTAGAGAGCTGCAGAAAGGAAGTGATAGTACATACTGTGAAGTCTTCAGTCCCTTGCAATTCTATGTTTCTGGGGGTGAAACGACCCATATGGAGCTATCATTGTAAATAATGTCCTTACCGGCTGCTGATACTGTGTAATAAAGAGGAACGGACAGATATTCTCCAAAAAGAAACCAGTCGGGAGCATGATCAGATGGGTATTTACAAAAATGTCATGTTTTCTTTCAGTCCTTAAATAGACATAAAAATACACATTTACAAGGGGCTTTTCAGAAGCAGATGCACAACGCATTTCGCACTCAGTGTGCTTATCGCTAAGCCACTTTCTGAAACGGTAATGCTGTTTAGAATCTTTGCTCTGTATGGCTCTATCAGGGGGCGGGCATGTTGTTTAGAATCTTTGCTCTGTATAGCTCTATCAGGGGCGTACATGTTGTTTAGAATCTTTGCTCTGTATAGCTCTATCAGGGGGCGGACCTGTTGTTTAGAATCTTTGCTCTGTATAGCTCTATCAGGGGGCGGACATGTTGTTTAGGATCTTGCGTCAGATCTTCTATTATTCGACCAAATGTCATGATTTTGGAATCATGAGTGGAAAGCATATTTGCTTCCGTGATTTCATCAGCAGTGCTCAGTTACCAGTGAACCACTATATCCTTTTTTCCAACCATGTTTCTCACACAGAAGCACAGGTAAAATGTCCAGCGGCCCTAGTCTGATGTAAAAAAAATGCCATGTTCTTTGTAAGATTCCTGCCATTTCATCCGCCAACCAGCAGCCGCCATGCTTCACTGTTAAGGGAAATACGGATGTTTTGGATAATGTTACATATATAAATATATATATATTTTTTTTTTTACTTTTTGTAAAGCTCAAATTACAAAGAGTTACAGACTTGAGACAGTTCACACCTGAAAGTAAGCTGCTGTCTGTCTTTTTAAAAAGCAAATGAAAAAAATTAAAAAACCCAGCAGCACATAAAAAATGTTTTTAAAAGTCCGTGGGTGAGAGGTGGATGGCTGGTAAAGTACGGTTTGATCTGTAGTGGAAAGTTACTTGGGGGTTATATTCACATTTGATATTTCCTATCTTTATACTCCTACACATATGTGAGTCCCCATTTAGAGCACTCTAAAATGAATACAATGGGTGGGCCAGGGATCTCCCCCTCTTGCCTTCCATGCCCTCTATGCAGCACTGGAAAAAAAAAAATGTACCCCTGGAATCTCCCCTCCCCTGTCTCAACAGAACTGTCTAATACTTGCCAGTTGTACATGCACTTTCACTGATGTAGTGTCTTTAAATAGGACATTAATCAATGTCATAGTAAATATTTATACCTAAAAGGTACGCCAATGGAGGGTTAAATCAGGTTGCGCCGGTAATTGCTGTGGATGGATTATGTATAATTCGGACATTGTAGCCGTAGAAGTCTATGTTTTGGGTGCATTTTGACTTTCGGTGTCGGGGTGTCTTCCAAAACATGGACTTCTACGGGGAGGACCTCGGCGATAGCCAAAATACAAATCATTAAAAATAAAAATGTTTAAAAAAAAAAATAACGATACATTTTTGTACATAAAAATATAGTAAATAAACATAATTTTTTTTATTTATTAAAATGTAAAAATGCGTACATTAATGTCAATATTCTATTATAATATTCACATTAATATAATAAATCATCTCATCAGCAATCTAACCATCTCTAGAACCATCCTACTCCCAAAAGCCTAAATCTCCTCATATCGCCTTATAACGCTTTTAAACCAGGACATCAAAATCCTAGCCAAGATTTACACTAACCGCCTCCCAACCATCCTCCCGGAGATACTAAATACACATCAATTGGGTTTTCTGAAGGGCAGACATTCGGTTAAGGGAATAAGAATAGCAACAGCCTCCACCATAGATGCATACATCTAATACGGCATTTATAGTTCAGAAAGCTTAAATAGTTACTAATTCTGCTTTTATTCTAGGATATTTTTAGTTCATCACAGTTCGTAGTGTATTAAATGGATCCCACTATGGGCTGCAAGAGATTGTCTCACCTACCGTGTCTCCAATTTTTTTTTTAAATCAGCGCTGTATATACAGGGGAGAGCGGGAAACGTCCGCTAATACAGGGGAGAGCAGGAAACGTCCGCTAATACAGGGGAGAGCAGGAAACGTCCGCTAATACAGGGGAGAGCAGGAAACGTCCGCTAATACAGGGGAGAGCGGGAAACGTCCGCTAATACAGGGGAGAGCGGGAAACGTCCGCTAATACAGGGGAGAGCAGGAAACGTCCGCTAATACAGGGGAGAGCGGGAAACGTCCGCTAATACAGGGGAGAGCAGGAAACGTCCGCTAATACAGGGGAGAGCAGGAAACGTCCGCTAATACAGGGGAGAGCAGGAAACGTCCGCTAATACAGGGGAGAGCAGGAAACGTCCGCTAATACAGGGGAGAGCAGGAAACGTCCGCTAATACAGGGGAGAGCAGGAAACGTCCGCTAATACAGGGGAGAGCAGGAAACGTCCGCTAATACAGGGGAGAGCAGGAAACGTCCGCTAATACAGGGGAGAGCGGGAAACGTCCGCTAATACAGGGGAGAGCGGGAAACGTCCGCTAATACAGGGGAGAGCAGGAAACGTCCGCTAATACAGGGGAGAGCAGGAAACGTCCGCTAATACAGGGGAGAGCGGGAAACGTCCGCTAATACAGGGGAGAGCAGGAAACGTCCGCTAATACAGGGGAGAGCAGGAAACGTCCGCTAATACAGGGGAGAGCAGGAAACGTCCGCTAATACAGGGGAGAGCAGGAAACGTCCGCTAATACAGGGGAGAGCAGGAAACGTCCGCTAATACAGGGGAGAGCGGGAAACGTCCGCTAATATAGGGGAGAGCGGGAAACGTCCGCTAATACAGGGGAGAGCGGGAAACGTCCGCTAATACAGGGGAGAGCGGGAAACGTCCGCTAATACAGGGGAGAGCGGGAAACGTCCGCTAATACAGGGGAGCAGGAAACGTCCGCTAATACAGGGGAGAGCAGGAAACGTCCGCTAATACAGGGGAGAGCGGGAAACGTCCGCTAATACAGGGGAGAGCAGGAAACGTCCGCTAATACAGGGGAGAGCAGGAAACGTCCGCTAATACAGGGGAGAGCAGGAAACGTCCGCTAATACAGGGGAGAGCAGGAAACGTCCGCTAATACAGGGGAGAGCGGGAAACGTCCGCTAATACAGGGGAGAGCGGGAAACGTCCGCTAATACAGGGGAGAGCAGGAAACGTCCGCTAATACAGGGGAGAGCAGGAAACGTCCGCTAATACAGGGGAGAGCAGGAAACGTCCGCTAATACAGGGGAGAGCAGGAAACGTCCGCTAATACAGGGGAGAGCGGGAAACGTCCGCTAATACAGGGGAGAGCAGGAAACGTCCGCTAATACAGGGGAGCAGGAAACGTCCGCTAATACAGGGGAGAGCGGGAAACGTCCGCTAATACAGGGGAGAGCGGGAAACGTCCGCTAATACAGGGGAGAGCGGGAAACGTCCGCTAATACAGGGGAGAGCAGGAAACGTCCGCTAATACAGGGGAGAGCGGGAAACGTCCGCTAATACAGGGGAGAGCAGGAAACGTCCGCTAATACAGGGGAGAGCAGGAAACGTCCGCTAATACAGGGGAGAGCAGGAAACGTCCGCTAATACAGGGGAGAGCAGGAAACGTCCGCTAATACAGGGGAGAGCAGGAAACGTCCGCTAATATAGGGGAGAGCGGGAAACGTCCGCTAATACAGGGGAGAGCGGGAAACGTCCGCTAATACAGGGGAGAGCAGGAAACGTCCGCTAATACAGGGGAGAGCGGGAAACGTCCGCTAATACAGGGGAGATCGGGAAACGTCCGCTAATACAGGGGAGAGCGGGAAACGTCCGCTAATACAGGGGAGAGCTGGAAACGTCCGCTAATATAGGGGAGAGAGGGAAACGTCCGCTAATACAGGGGAGAGCTGGAAACGTCCGCTAATATAGGGGAGAGAGGGAAACGTCCGCTAATACAGGGGAGAGCAGGAAACGTCCGCTAATACAGGGGAGAGCGGGAAACGTCCGCTAATACAGGGGAGAGCTGGAAACGTCCGCTAATATAGGGGAGAGAGGGAAACGTCCGCTAATACAGGGGAGAGCAGGAAACGTCCGCTAATACAGGGGAGAGCGGGAAACGTCCGCTAATACAGGGGAGAGCTGGAAACGTCCGCTAATATAGGGGAGAGAGGGAAACGTCCGCTAATACAGGGGAGAGCAGGAAACGTCCGCTAATACAGGGGAGAGCAGGAAACGTCCGCTAATATAGGGGAGAGCAGGAAACGTCCGCTAATACAGGGGAGAGCGGGAAACGTCTGCTAATACAGGGGAGAGCAGGAAACGTCCGCTAATACAGGGGAGAGCGGGAAACGTCCGCTAATAGAGGGGAGAGCGGGAAACGTCCGCTAATATAGGGGAGAGCGGGAAACGTCCGCTAATACAGGGGAGAGCGGGAAACGTCCGCTAATACAGGGGAGAGCAGGAAACGTCCGCTAATATAGGGGAGAGCAGGAAACGTCCGCTAATAGAGGGGAGAGCGGGAAACGTCCGCTAATATAGGGGAGAGCGGGAAACGTCCGCTAATACAGGGGAGAGCAGGAAACGTCCGCTAATACAGGGGAGAGCAGGAAACGTCCGCTAATACAGGGGAGAGCGGGAAACGTCCGCTAATACAGGGGAGAGCAGGAAACGTCCGCTAATACAGGGGAGAGCGGGAAACGTCCGCTAATACAGGGGAGAGCAGGAAACGTCCGCTAATACAGGGGAGAGCGGGAAACGTCCGCTAATACAGGGGAGAGCGGGAAACGTCCGCTAATACAGGGGAGAGCAGGAAACGTCCGCTAATACAGGGGAGAGCGGGAAACGTCCGCTAATACAGGGGAGAGCAGGAAACGTCCGCTAATACAGGGGAGAGCAGGAAACGTCCGCTAATACAGGGGAGAGCAGGAAACGTCCGCTAATACAGGGGAGAGCAGGAAACGTCCGCTAATACAGGGGAGAGCGGGAAACGTCCGCTAATACAGGGGAGAGCGGGAAACGTCCGCTAATATAGGGGAGAGCGGGAAACGTCCGCTAATACAGGGGAGAGCGGGAAACGTCCGCTAATATAGGGGAGAGCGGGAAACGTCCGCTAATACAGGGGAGAGCAGGAAACGTCCGCTAATACAGGGGAGAGCAGGAAACGTCCGCTAATACAGGGGAGAGCAGGAAACGTCCGCTAATACAGGGGAGAGCGGGAAACGTCCGCTAATACAGGGGAGAGCGGGAAACGTCCGCTAATACAGGGGAGAGCAGGAAACGTCCGCTAATACAGGGGAGAGCGGGAAACGTCCGCTAATACAGGGGAGAGCGGGAAACGTCCGCTAATACAGGGGAGAGCGGGAAACGTCCGCTAATACAGGGGAGAGCGGGAAACGTCCGCTAATACAGGGGAGAGCAGGAAACGTCCGCTAATACAGGGGAGAGCAGGAAACGTCCGCTAATATAGGGGAGAGCGGGAAACGTCCGCTAATACAGGGGAGAGCAGGAAACGTCCTCTAATACAGGGGAGAGCAGGAAACGTCCGCTAATACAGGGGAGAGCAGGAAACGACCGCTAATACAGGGGAGAGCAGGAAACGTCCGCTAATACAGGGGAGAGCAGGAAACGTCCGCTAATACAGGGGAGAGCAGGAAACGTCCGCTAATACAGGGGAGAGCGGGAAACGTCCGCTAATATAGGGGAGAGCAGGAAACGTCCGCTAATACAGGGGAGAGCGGGAAACGTCCGCTAATACAGGGGAGCAGGAAACGTCCGCTAATACAGGGGAGAGCAGGAAACGTCCGCTAATACAGGGGAGAGCGGGAAACGACCGCTAATACAGGGGAGAGCAGGAAACGTCCGCTAATACAGGGGAGAGCAGGAAACGTCTGCTAATATAGACAATCCCTCCAGAAAATTCGACATGTTGATTTTTATCAGTGGCACTAAAAATAATGATTGTTTGACGTCATCTGCTAAAAGGAAATGGAGATCTAATGCTGGCGGGCGAATTCCTTGTTAATACAAAATATCCAGAGAGCATCATCCTTTCTCCACAGTCATATGAGACAAAGGCCTATTTATAGACACGCCGGAGCTCTTTTCTGCATTATAGAAACATAGAAAGTGTCGGCAGATAAGAACCATTCGGTCCATCTAATCTGGCCCCCCCTTTCCCGGTCTTATATCTAGGATAGCCTTATACCTATCCCACGCATGCTTAAACTCCTTCACTGTATTAACCTCTACCACTTCCGCTGGAAGACTATTCCATACATCTACTACCCTCTCAGTAAAGTAATACTTTCATTAGTCCCTGGCCTTATCTTATATCTAGGATAGCCTTATACCTATCCCATGCATGCTTAAACTCCTTGACTGTGTTTACCTCTACCACTTCTACTGGAAGACTATTCCATACACCCACTACCCTCTCAGTAATGTAATACCTTCATTAGTCCCTGGCCTTATCTTATATCTAGGATAGCCTTATACCTATCCCATGCATGCTTAAACTCCTTCACTGTATTAACCTCTACCACTACTACTGGAAGACTATTCCATACATCCACTACCCTCTCAGTAATGTAATACTTTCATTAGTCCCTGGCCTTATCTTATATCTAGGATAGCCTTATACCTATCCCATGCATGCTTAAACTCCTTCACTGTATTAACCTCTACCACTACTACTGGAAGACTATTCCATACATCCACTACCCTCTCAGTAAAGTAACACTTTCATTAGTCCCTGGCCTTATCTTATATCTAGGATAGCCTTATACCTATCCCACGCATGCTTAAACTCCTTCAATGTATTAACCTCTACCACTTCTGCTGGAAGACTATTCCATGCATCCACTACCCTCTCAGTAATGTAATACTTTCATTGGTCCCTGGCCTTATCTTATATCTAGGATAGCCTTATACCTATCCCACGCATGCTTAAAATCCTTGACTGTGTTTACCTCTACCACTTCTACTGGAAGACTATTCCATACATCCACTACCCTCTCAGTAATGTAATACTTTCATTAGTCCCTGGCCTTATCTTATATCTAGGATAGCCTTATACCTATCCCACGCATGCTTAAACTCCTTCACTGTATTAACCTCTACCACTTCTACTGGAAGACTATTCCATGCATCCACTACCCTCTCAGTAATGTAATACCTCCATTAGTCCCTGGCCTTATCTTATATCTAGGATAGCCTTATACCTATCCCACGCATGCTTAAACTCCTTCACTGTATTAACCTCTACCACTTCTACTGGAAGACTATTCCATGCATCCACTACCCTCTCAGTAATGTAATACTTTCATTAGTCCCTGACCTTATCTTATATCTAGGATAGCCTTATACCTATCCCATGCATGCTTAAACTCCTTCACTGTATTAACCTCTACCACTTCTACTGGAAGACTATTCCATACATCCACTACCCTCTCAATAAAGTAATACTTTCATTAGTCCCTGGTCTTATCTTATTTCTAGGATAGCCTTATACCTATCCCACGCATGCTTAAACTCCTTCACTGTATTAACCTCTACCACTTCTGCTGGAAGACTATTCCATGCATCCACTACCCTCTCAGTAAAGTAATACTTTCATTAGTCCCTGGCCTTATCTTATATCTAGGATAGCCTTATACCTATCCCACGCATGCTTAAACTCCTTCACTCTATTAACCTCTACCACTTCTGCTGGAAGGCTATTCCATGCATCTACTACCCTCTCAGTAATGTAATACTTTCATTAGTCCCTGACCTTATCTTATATCTAGGATAGCCTTATACCTATCCCATGCATGCTTAAACTCCTTCACTGTATTAACCTCTACCACTTCTGCTGGAAGACTATTCCATGCATCCACTACCCTCTCAGTAAAGTAATACTTTCATTAGTCCCTGGCCTTATCTTATATCTAGGATAGCCTTATACCTATCCCACGCATGCTTAAACTCCTTCACTGTATTAACCTCTACCACTTCTGCTGGAAGGCTATTCCATGCATCTACTACCCTCTCAGTAATGTAATACTTTCATTAGTCCCTGACCTTATCTTATATCTAGGATAGCCTTATACCTATCCCATGCATGCTTAAACTCCTTCACTGTATTAACCTCTACCACTTCTACTGGAAGACTATTCCATACATCCACTACCCTCTCAGTAAAGTAATACTTTCATTAGTCCCTGGCCTTATCTTATATCTAGGATAGCCTTATACCTATCCCACGCATGCTTAAACTCCTTCACTGTATTAACCTCTACCACTTCTGCTGGAAGGCTATTCCATACATCCACTACCCTCTCAGTAAAGTAATACTTCCTGATATTACTTTTAAATCATTGCCCCTCTAATTTAAGACTATGTCCTCTAGTTGTGGTAGTTTGTGTTCTTTTAAATACGGTATACTCTCTTCCTTTACTGTGTTGATTCCCTTTAATTACATTTGCCCCTGCACCAATCAACGTTGTCCAAAGAGAAAGGTCTATCGCGTTGGAGCGGTGCTCCCTACGGCATCGTTTAAAAGCCATATTAATCGTGCAGAGAAGCCGGCCTTGGTCTGATTACAATGCGATCAATTTTAAATAGAAAAATAAATTAGGAATGCACATTCACCCCAAGCAAAACCCTGCTGGGGCCATTAACAGCAGCGAGGAGGGAAAGTTCTGTGGAGGGGTAGTGGCAAGTGCTGTGGGGGCAAGTTGGGGAAGTGGCAAGTGTTGTGGGGGCAAGCTGGGGTAGTGGTAAGTCCTGTGGGAGCAAGATGGGGCAAGTACTTTGGGGGCAGTCCAGAGCAGTGGCAAGTGCTTTTTGGGCAATGGTAAGTACTGTGGGGGCAGTAATGAAGATCGGGCAAAAGAACGGGAAGCGGAAGGCTATGAAAATAATAGATTTATTCTGCAGACACCCTTGGTTGCAAAATTAATGACCCAGTAATACAGTTCATACACTCTGGTTAAATAAATCATCTTTCATTCTGTCCAGTACGTATGTGTGAGGATATACCGGTATATAATAAAATGAGGGGCCCTGTGTCTGAAGGCGAGCGTATGATTGGCTGTAACATTCCCAGAGAGTTTGGGAAACAGTTAGAGCTGGAAAAATGTCTTACGGCACAGTTGGAAAAGTAGGGAAATCCCACCTGACCATGTGAAGCGAGTATTGTTACACCACATGCCCCTGCTTCCTCACACTCCCTGGGATTTTCCCCAACACTTTTTGATGCATTTTACATATCAAGGTGATGTCATAATTCGGAAACAGCACATGTTTCAAACATAATTTTATCATGTGTTTTTGTTTTATCTACATTCATAGTATAATACAGTCACAGTATAAGCAATGTTTAGGTGATAGAGTCCCTTTAATACAGTCACAGTATAAGCAATGTTTAGGTGATACAGCCCTTTAATACAGTCACAGTATAAGCAGTGTTTAGGTGATACAGCCCCTTTAATACAGTCACAGTATAAGCAATGTTTAGGTGATACAGTCCCTTTAATACAGTCACAGTATAAGCAGTGTTTAGGTGATACAGTCCCTTTAATACAGTCACAGTATAAGCAGTGTTTAGGTGATACAGACCCTTTAATACAGTAACAGTATAAGCAGTGTTTAGGTGATACAGTCCCTTTAATACAGTCACAGTATAAGCAATGTTTAGGTGATACAGTCCCTTTAATACAGTCACAGTATAAGCAGTGTTTAGGTGACAGATTCCCTTTAATACAGTCACAGTATAATCAGTGTTTAGGTGATACAGTCCCTTTAATACAGTCACAGTATAAGCAATGTTTAGGTGACAGATTCCCTTTAACACAGTCACAGTATAAGCAGTGTTTAGGTGATACAGTCCCTTTAATACAGTCACAGTATAAGCAGTGTTTAGGTGATACAGTCACTTTAATACAGTCACAGTATAAGCAGTGTTTAGGTGATACAGTCCCTTTAATACAGTCACAGTATAAGCAATGTTTAGGTGATACAGTCCCTTTAATACAGTCACAGTATAAGCAGTGTTTAGGTGATACAGTCCCTTTAATACAGTCACAGTATAAGCAATGTTTAGGTGATCCAGTCCCTTTAATACAGTCACAGTATAAGCAATGTTTAGGTGACAGATTCCCTTTAACACAGTCACAGTATAAGCAGTGTTTAGGTGATACAGTCCCTTTAATACAGTCACAGTATAAGCAGTGTTTAGGTGATACAGTCCCTTTAATACAGTCACAGTATAAGCAATGTTTAGGTGATACAGTGCCTTTAATACAGTCACAGTATAAGCAATGTTAGGTGATACAGTCCCTTTAATACATTCACAATATAAGCAATGTTTAGGTGATACAGTCCCTTTAATACAGTCACAGTATAATCCGTGTTTAGGTGATACAGTCCCTTTAATACAGTCACAGTATAAGCAGTGTTCAGGTGATACAGTCCCTTTAATACATTCACAATATAAGCAATGTTTAGGTGATACAGTCCCTTTAATACAGTCACTGTATAAGCAGTGTTCAGGTGATACAGCCCCTTTAATACAGTCACAGTATGTCATGTTTAGGTGATACAGTCCCTTTAATACAGTCACAGTATAAGCAATGTTAGGTGATACAGTCCCTTTAATACAGTCACAATATAAGCAATGTTTAGGTGATACAGTCCCTTTAATACAGTCACTGTATAAGCAGTGTTCAAGTGATACAGCCCCTTTAATACAGTCACAGTATGTCATGTTTAGGTGATACAGTCCCTTTAATACAGTCACAGTAGAAGCAATGTTAGGTGATACAGTCCCTTTAATACATTCACAATATAAGCAGTGTTTAGGTGACAGATTCCCTTTAATACAGTCACAGTATAAGCAGTGTTTAGGTGGCAGAGTCCCTTTAATACAGTCACAGTATAAGCCATGTTTAGGTGACAGAGTCCCTTTAAACAGTGACCAGTGAATATCTAAGTATGTTTCAGTTTGTGCCCCATTCCCTTTGCTATGACAGATGAAGGGATTAACATTTTGATATCTTTAGAAAGCCCTGTGATCCTCTGATGTACAACTCCAGAAAAAAACATTGATCACACAGCACTTTGTTTATTATCACCCCACTTAAACTAGTGACCACCCCACCTTGGTGATAATAAACCCCCCGATTAACGGAGCGCTGTGTGATCAATGTTTTTTTCTGGAGATAATAAATGGAATGATATACCCAGCACCGTTTGAAAAGTGAGTGCCCCTATTTTAAACCTAAATCCTTATTTCCTCCTCGGTTGTCCCTCTATTCTGGGAGATCAGAATTTTTGGTGTGTAAAAAAACACTTTAGTCTTATTCTAAATTAATTACATAGTAATTAATTGGCCATAAAGTCATAGAAACATAGAATGTGTCACCAGCAGTCCATTCGGTTCATCTAGTCTGCCCAATTTTCTAAATACTTTTATTAGTCCCTGGCCTTATCTTATATCTAGGATAGCCTTATACCTATCCCACGCATGCTTAAACTCCTTCACTGTATTAATCTCTACCACTTCTACTGGAAGACTATTCCATACATCCACTACCCTCTCAGTAATGTAATACTTTCATTAGTCCCTGGCCTTATCTTATATCTGGGATAGCCTTATACCTTTTCCACGCATGCTTAAACTCCTTCACTGTATTAACCTCTACCACTTCTACTGGAAGACTATTCCATGCATCCACTACCCTCTCAGTAATGTAATACTTTCATTAGTCCCTGGCCTTATCTTATATCTAGGATAGCCTTATACCTATCCCACGCATGCTTAAACTCCTTCACTGTATTAATCTCTACCACTTCTACTGGAAGACTATTCCATACATCCACTACCCTCTCAGTAATGTAATACTTTCATTAGTCCCTGGCCTTATCTTATACCTGGGATAGCCTTATACCTATCCCACGCATGCTTAAACTCCTTCACTGTATTAACCTCTACCACTTCTACTGGAAGACTATTCCATGCATCCACTACCCTCTCAGTAAAGTAATACTTTCATTAGTCCCTGGCCTTATCTTATATCTAGGATAGCCTTATACCTATCCCATGCATGCTTAAACACCTTCACTGTATTAACCTCTACCACTTCTACTGGAAGACTATTCCATACATCCACTACCCTCTCAGTAAAGTAAAATTTTCATTAGTCCCTGGCCTTATCTTACATCTAGGATAGCCTTATACCTATCCCACGCATGCGTAAACTCCTTCACTGTATTAACCTCTACCACTTCTACTGGAAGACTATTCCATACATCCACTACCCTCTCAGTAAAGTAATACTTTCATTAGTCCCTGGCCTTATCTTATATCTAGGATAGCCTTATACCTATCCCATGCATGCTTAAACACCTTCACTGTATTAACCTCTACCACTTCTACTGGAAGACTATTCCATACATCCACTACCCTCTCAGTAAAGTAAAATTTTCATTAGTCCCTGGCCTTATCTTACATCTAGGATAGCCTTATACCTATCCCACGCATGCGTAAACTCCTTCACTGTATTAACCTCTACCACTTCTACTGGAAGACTATTCCATACATCCACTACCCTCTCAGTAAAGTAAAATTTGCATTAGTACCTGGCCTTATCTTATATCTAGGATAGCCTTATACCTATCCCACGCATGCTTAAACTCCTTCACTGTATTAACCTCTACCACTTTTACTGGAAGACTATTTCATGCACCCACTACCCTCTCAGTAAAGTAATACTTTCATTAGTCCCTGGCCTTATCTTATATCTAGGATAGCCTTGTGCCTATCCCATGCATGTTTAAACTCCTTCACTGTATTAATCTTTACCACTTCCGCTGGAAGATTATTCCATACATCCACTACCCTCTCAGTAATGTAATACTTTCATTAGTCCCTGGCCTTATCTTATATCTAGGATAGCCTTATACCTATCCCATGCATGCTTAAACACCTTCACTGTATTAACCTCTACCACTTCTACTGGAAGACTATTCCATACATCCACTACCCTCTCAGTAAAGTAAAATTTTCATTAGTCCCTGGCCTTATCTTACATCTAGGATAGCCTTATACCTATCCCACGCATGCGTAAACTCCTTCACTGTATTAACCTCTACCACTTCTACTGGAAGACTATTCCATACATCCACTACCCTCTCAGTAAAGTAAAATTTTCATTAGTACCTGGCCTTACCTTATATCTAGGATAGCCTTATACCTATCCCATGCATGGTTAAACTCCTTCACTGTATTAACCTCTACCACTTCTGCTGGAAGACTATTCCATACATCCACTACCCTCTCAGTAAAGTAATACTTTCATTAGTCCCTGGCCTTATCTTATATCTAGGATAGCCTTATATCTATCCCACACATGCTTAAACTCCTTCACTGTATTAACCTCTACCACTTTTACTGGAAGACTATTCCATGCATCCACTACCCTCTCAGTAAAGTATTACTTTCATTAGTCCCTGGCCTTATCTTATATCTAGGATAGCCTTATACCCATCCCATGCATGCAGTCACTTAAAATGTTCTGATAATGCCCCACTCAGTCACAACGCTAGCCACGTCCCCAATAATAAAAGTGACATTCTTGGATCAGATGAAAGAAGATCTACCCCGTCTGGCGCAAGATTCTAAACAACATGTCCGCCCCCTGATAGAGATATACAAAGCAAAGATTCTAAACAACAATTCCGCCCCCTGATAGAGCTATACAGAGCAAAGATTCTAAATAACATGTCCGTCCCCTGATAGAGATATACAGAGCAAAGATTCTAAACAACAAGTCCGCCCCCTGATAGAGCTATACAGAGCAAAGATTCTAAACAACATGTCCGCCCCCTGATAGAGCCATACAGAGCAAAGATTCTAAACAACATGTCTGCCCCGATAGAGCTATACAGAGAAAAGATTCTAAACAACATGTCCGCCTCCTGATAGAGCTATACAGAGCAAAGATTCTAAACAACATGTCCGCCCCCTGATAGAGCTATACAGAGCAAAGATTCTAACATGTCTACCCCTGATAGAACTATACAGAGCAAAGATTCTAAACAACATGTCCGACCCCTGATAGAGCTATACAGAGCAAAGATTCTAAACAACATGTCTGCCCCCTGATAGAGCTATACAGAGCAAAGATTCTAAACAACATGTCCGTCCCCTGATAGAGCTATACAGAGCAAAGATTCTAAACAACATGTCCGCCCCCTGATAGAGCTATACAGAGCAAAGATTCTAAACAACATGTCCGCCCCCTGATAGAGCTATACAGAGCAAAGATTCTAACATGTCTACCCCTGATAGAGCTATACAGAGCAAAGATTCTAAACAACATGTCTGCCCTGATAGAGCTATACAGAGCAAAGATTCTAAACAACATGTGCGCCCCCTGATAGAGCTATACAGAGCAAAGATTCTAACATGTCTACCCCTGATTGAGCTATACAGAGCAAAGATTCTAACCAACATGTCTGCCCCGAAAGAGCTATACAGAGCAAAGATACTAAACAAAAAGGCCGCCCCCTGATAGAGCTATACAGAGCAAAGATTCTAAACAATATGTCTGTTGTACTCTATTTGTTCTTTAATCTAACAGTCTTCCAAACAAAGGAAGGTAGCTCTGCAGTTTCCGGGTACTGCTTGAGTGACCTTGCTCTGAAAGGAAAGCCACTTTCATATGTTCATTTCTAATTTTAACAGCTCTTTAAACCACAGGAAACTTTTGCTTTACAAGTACTTTAATTTGGGTTAACGTTTGTATAGTGTATTTTGGTGACCAAACTTAACACTTTGCATAGCATCATCTGACTGCTGCTTTCAATCTTTCTAGCATATGCAAAAGGTTATCTTTTTTATACAGTTTTAGGAACACATTACTGATTGAATTAGTCATCTGATTAGATTGTCACATGTTATCACCACAATCAGGGCCGGCCTTAAGTGTCCCGGCGCCCTGTGCGGGCCTCCCGCGTGGCACCCCCCATGTCTGTTTCTTTCCCCTCCCTCCATGTATGTGTCTCTCTCCCTTCCCATGTTTGTCCCTTTCCTCTTCCTTGCCACGTCTGTCTCTGTCCAAGTCCCCCATATCTGTTCTCTCTCCCCCTCTTTTTTCGTAACGCCCCCCTCCGCTGTTCTCTTCTCTCCCCCACCTCTGTTCTCTCTCTCTCCTTCCTCTGTTCTCTCTCTCTCCCCCTTCCTCTGTTCTCTCTCTCCCCCCTTCCTCTGTTCTCTCTCTCTCCTTCCTCTGTTCTCTCTCTCTCCCCCTTCCTCTGTTCTCTCTCTCCCCCTTCCTCTGTTCTCTCTCTCCCCCTTCCTCTATTCTCTCTCTCCCCTTCCTCTATTCTCTCTCTCCCCCTTCCTCTATTCTCTCTCTCCCCCCTTCCTCTGTTCTCTCTCTCCCCCCTTCCTCTGTTCTCTCTCTCTCCTTCCTCTGTTCTCTCTCTCTCCCCCTTCCTCTGTTCTCTCTCTCCCCCTTCCTCTGTTCTCTCTCTCCCCCCCTTCCTCTATTCTCTCTCTCCCCTTCCTCTATTCTCTCTCTCCCCCTTCCTCTATTCTCTCTCTCCCCCTTCCTCTGTTCTCCCCCCTTCCTCTGTTCTCTCTCTCCCCCCTTCCTCTGTTCTCTCTCTCCCCCTTCCTCTGTTCTCGCTCCTCCCCTTCCTCTTTTCTCTCTCCCCCCCTCCTCTGTTCTCTCTCCCCCTTCCTCTCTCTCCCCCCTTCCTCTGTTCTCTCTCCCCCCCACTTCCTCTCTCCCCCCTTCCTCTCTCTCCCCCCTTCCTCTGTTCTCTCTCCCCCCCGACTTCCTCTCTCCCCCCTTCCTCTCTCTCTCCCCCCTCTCCCCGCGTCTCCCTGCGAAGCAGACGCCACTCTGCTTCACAGGGTGGGGATGGAGCTAAACCTCTTAGGTGGTGAGCTCCGCCCCCTCGCCCCAGATTTGCAGTGCTTGATGAGAAGAGGGCTGATGAAGGGAGATCTTTAGATCTCCCCATCCAGGGCCTCTACCAGCAAACTTTTTTTTTTTTGTGGCTGCCCCCCGTGGTGTTGCGCCCTGTGCGCTTGCACACAGCGCACAGAGAGGGGTCGCACACCCCTAAGGCCGGCCCTGACCACAATGCTCTACATTTCTTAATGTGGAGCACATGGAACTAGTTTATTAAAGGGCAACTGTCAAAGGGCAACTGGCAGCAGAAAATGTATGATGCTGCAGGGAATAAAAAGTGTTAACCTGTAAAAAACAAAAGAACGCATTGGGGGAGCCAATGATCCCCACCTTGACTGGATTGTGGGGAAATCAAGCCACAAAGTGATAAACAGGACTTCAAACATATATTTATGCATTTACTGCAATTGTGTAGATAATTTGTCATTATTTTTTGTTCTTTCACAGTGTGAGCCATGTTTAGGTGACTGAGTCCCTTGGAGAGCGAGAAACCGTCGGAGCTTGTTATCCACGTTGTGTGATGTGAAGAAGCGGTATTGTCTCTGTGCTGTGACCCTCATTATGTAAATTCACTGCCAGCCATAATGAAACTTCACTCGTGGTACAGCAGTGGGCGGAATTGACCAAATCTTCCCCTCCGTGGCCTACTTTGTCCGTCCGAGACGTAGTCTGAGTTCTCGTCTGCAGTCTCCCCGTATATATCACTGTCTCCGTTTGCCTCTAAAGCTCCAAAACCAGAGCTTTCTATGATGTGTCTATGATACAGTCTCTTAAAGGGACACACCCAGGGGTATCGCGATGCACCCCATATTGTTACCAGGTCCATAGACTTAACATTAGTCTGGGGAACAAATTGCTGCTGTCCTCCTCCCCTGAGGTTGCCTGTGCTCTTGGGTTTTTGTGCCGGGTCTCTTGAACCTTTAGCTTTTTCCTATGGAGCTGCAAGCTCCTCCCTGCGACTGTCGGATACTGGCAGTACCCCTGCACCTCCACTGGTACCTGCTGGGCAAGCATAGAGGTATCAGTAATACTTCAGTTGTCCTTTAATCATATGCTAAATAGAAGAGGGGCGGGCCCTATAAAGAAAACGCTAACAGCAGGCGCGAAATGCGTCGGGCAATTCTTCCTTGGACTCCCCACCTTCCCCTATATTTGTCTCACCTTTTTTTTTTACTATATTCTTTAAATAAAGGTGTCTGCATCCGCTATCACAGCAAGTGCATAGTTTCCAACATCGGCCATGTTTCCAGGGACACATATTTGTTCCACGTGCTGCAGAAAGAGCATGCAAAGTGCAGCCCAGCAGTATGTAGGAGGGATATACACACAGATAGAATCCAATTCATTAATCATGGTAGGTCCTATGAGATCTCCACCCTGATTAATGAATTGGATCTGTGTGTGTATCCCTCCTACATACAGCCGGGCTGCACTTTGCATGCTCTTTCTGCAGCATGTGGAACAAATATGTGTCCCTGGAAAACATGGCCGACGTTGGCAACTATGCAAGTGATATTTCATATACCTACAGTCCGGGAAGCGCCTACTTCCTTGTTTGTAGGGAAATTCAAACTTAAGACCAAAGTAGCAGAGCTGAATGGGTGAATTGTTCCAACTCGGCTATTTTGGCCTTAAATTTGAAATTCCCTGCTCAATTCAATTAATAAGCCCAACGCTAACAGGGTACTTTGAGTTTACCAGGCAGCCAGGCAATCAGGGGGTCCTCGTTACTGTCGGAAGCATGAAATATAATTTAGCAGTTCAAAACATTTCTATCTGACGCAGGAAAAAAAAAATATCCAGCTTTAATGGTACAACTTACAGATAGAACTTTCTATACAAGATTTGTCAACTCAGATTAGGAACAGGACTATCTTTGCCAAGCCGACCTGTTTGCTCATGTAATATTTATATTTATTACTCATAAGAGAATTGTCATTCCAGGAAGATTCGAGCAAAAAGTGAGGTTACTGAAGTACAAACCGCCATCGCCCAGCCAAATTCCAGGTTTAAATTGTTGGCTGCATGCCTCTCAACTTGTCTATTACACCAGGAAGCACTCCCCTATTTAGCGTGGCCAAATACATGGTTACTGAGGTTAGAAACTTGCAATGTCTGGATAAAATAAAGACCCCGAGCCACACTATGTGGGCAGAAGTATTGGGACGCAACTCTTAATGATTGGATTCAGGTGTTTCAATCAGACCCGTTGCCACATGTGTATATAATCAAGCACCTAGCCCTGCAGTCTGTGTTTGTAAACATTGGGGAATAAAATGGTTTGAGCTCCGTGATTTCAGGCGTGGTACTGTGATAGGTGCCACCTTTACAGTAAGTCAGTTAGAGAAGTTTCATCCCTGCTAGACATCCCACGGCCACGAAGCGGAAGACCACGTAAAGTCACAGAGCGGGGTCACTGAGTGCTGAGACGCATGGTGTGTAAAAGTCACCAATGCTCTGCTGATTCCATAGCTGAAGATTCCAAACTTCCACTGGCATTAATATCAGCACAAAAACTGTGCAGCGGGAGCTTCATGGAATGGGTTCCATGGCCAAGCAACTGCATGCAAGCCTCACATCACCAAGTACAATGCCAAGTATCGGATGGTGTAAAGCACGCCGCCACTGGACTCTGGAGCAGCTGCATGCAAGCCTCGCATCACCAAGTTCAATGCCAAGTATCGGATCGAGTGGTGTAAAGCATGCTGCCACTGGACTCTGGAGCAGCTGCATGCAAGCCTCACATCACCAAATACAATGCCAAGCGTTGGATCGAGTGGTGTAAAGCATGCCACCACTGGACTCTGGAGCAGCTGCATGCAAACCTCACATAACCAAATACAATGCCAAGCGTTGGATTGAGTGGTGTAAAGCATGCCACCACTGGACTCTGGAGCAGCTGCATGCAAGCCTCACATCACCAAGTACAATGCCAAGGGTCAGATCGAGTGGTGTAAAGCACGCCACCACTGGACTCTGGAGCAGCTGCATGCAAGCCTCACATCACCAAGTACAATGCCAAGCGTGGGATCGAGTGGTGTAAAGCATGCTGCCACTGGACTCTGGAGCAGCTGCATGCAAGCCTCACATCACCAAGTACAATGCCAAGCATCGGATCGAGTGGTGTAAAGCATGCCGCCACTGGACTCTAGAGCAGCTGCATGCAAGCCTCACATCACCAAGTACAATGCCAAGCGCTGGATCGAGTGGTGTAAAGCACGCCGCCACTGGACTCTGGAGCAGCTGCATGCAAGCCTCACATCACCAAGTACAATGCCAAGCATCGGATCGAGTGGTGTAAAGCACGCCACCACTTGACTCTGGAGCAGCTGCATGCAAACCTCACATCACCAAGTACAATCCCAAGCGTTGGATCGAGTGGTGTAAAGCATGCCACCACTGGACTCTGGAGCAGCTGCATGCAAACCTCACATAACCAAATACAATGCCAAGCGTTGGATTGAGTGGTGTAAAGCATGCCACCACTGGACTCTGGAGCAGCTGCATGCAAGCCTCACATCACCAAGTACAATGTCAAGCGTTGGATTGAGTGGTGTAAAGCAGGCTGCCACTGGACTCTGGAGCAGCTGCATGCAAGCCTCACATCACCAAGTACAATGCCAAGCGTTTGGATCGAGTGGTGTAATGCACACTGCCGCTGGAGCAGCTGCATGCAAGCCTCATATCGCCAAGTACAATGCAAGAGTTGGATCGAGTGGTGTAAAGCATGCCACCAGTGGACTCTCGAGCAGCTGAATGCAAGCCTCACATCACCAAGTACAATGCCAAGCATCGGATCAAGTGGTGTAAAGCATGCTGCCACTGGACTCTGGAACAGCTGCATGCAAGCCTCACATCACCAAGTACAATGCCAAGCATTGGATCGAGTGGTGTAAAGCATGCTGCCACTGGACTCTGGAGCAGTGAAAATGTATTCTGTGGAATTATGAATCATGGTTCATTGTTTCGCAGTCTGATGGGTCTGGGTAGGAACTAGTAGCGCTCCTCAGGGGTAGGAACTAGTAGCGCTCCTCAGGGGTAGGAACTAGCAGCGCTCCTCAGGGGTAGGAACTAGCAGCGCTCCTCAGGGCTAGGAACTAGCAGCTCTCCTCAGGGGTACGAACTAGCATTGCTTGTGGTGGATCATTTGTGTTGCCAACATTATATGTGACGGTTTGGGGACAAAATGGGGGAATTATGTGACATATTCACGCTGCAGATACAATGTGTCTTGCCTATAGACTGTGTACGTCTGTCACATACACAGTTTAACACTGTTTACACAGTGCACAAACAGTACTTATGCTGGGACAGACCCAATATTGACGGGACAGGACCCAAAAATAAACGGGACTGTCCCGGCAAATTTGGGACTGATGGCAAGTATGCACTGGTGCACTTCACATACACAGATATTGGGGAAAAAATGCAAAGGCTACAAAACTACCAAAATATGCAGTGATTACAGGGTTTTCATGACTTACCGAGGAGGAACAAATTAACTTAATTATACTCGTATCATAAAAAAATAAAAAAAATACATGCCCAGTATCGAAAGGGCGGGCAAACAGTAATGAGTCATTATGTAGAGTTTGACAAAATTCTCACTACGTTCCTTAGTCTGCTAATATTTCTCTTTTGCAATTCTATTTGGGTCCAGGAGGGAGTTTTAGTTTGGGGATATTATGTCAGGGGAACTCCAGAAAAAAAAAAAAGAAGTCTACCTTGCCAAAAAAAAAAAAAAAAATTCTATATATATTTGGAATTTTTTTAATAATTGGGCAAATTCCTCTTGCACATTCCAAGGAATTTCTAGTTAAATACAGGATTTGTGATTCATATGAATCTCCAGATCGATCACAAGGAGCCTCTCTTACTAACGGATCTGGAGGTTGGAAAAGAGAGACCTCTGTGATAATAAAAAGATAGAATATTTGCATAATAACAAGGGTTTTTATTTCGGTTTAAATGCACAATCCTTTCCACTGCCACTTGTCCAGGCACCCAACGGGTTTAAAGGGTCAAGTCTAAAATGTACAGTTTATCTTAATTCAGATATACTGAGATGTAGCTGCCCTCATTCAGAGGCCCAATAAGACCACCCATGCTACAAGCTAACATGCAGGGGCAGAATATTGAAAGGTCACGCCCCTGGACCTGGAGCTTTGAATGGTTCATGACAGACACTCTGTCCAGTTTCACAGCCACAGACAGCCATACTGATCTCGTGGGCACCAGATTGCATGCCCACCATTCTGCCAAGTAAAAGGATGGATCCGCCTCACTGTGCAAAATACATTCGGTCATTACTGGTTACAGCACTGGAGCATGCATTTTTTTAGAAGGTCCATAATAAAATGGCGATCGCCTACATCGGCCATGTTTCCAATAGGGTGATTACATTCAGAGAAGGGCAGGGAAGGATTAAGTGCCCACCAGGCTGCCCTCTAATATGGCCAAATGGGATGTATCTATACAATAATCTTGTCTTCTATTCCCTAAACATTATCTGTCAACATATCTGTTAACATGTCTATATTTGATGAGAACGGTGAGGCTGGTGAAGTTGAAGTAGAAGTAGACACCAAGGCAAGAGCTTCCTTCGTATAGGTCAGGAACATCTGGAGCTCCACGGAGCTTTCTATGGCAACAACGATTCAACTTTCAACATGAAGTCGGTTTTACTGTATGGAGCTGGAATCTGGAGGACAGCTAATGCAAGCAACCACCGCCAGGACGGTGCAGACCTTCATCAGCAGCTGCCTTCCGAGGATCCTCCAGATCCACTGGCCGGACACCATCGGCAACACCAACCTTGCCAATTCCCAGCAGAGGAGGAAAGAGAAGACAGGGCTAGATAGGGCACACTCTACGCAAGCTGCCAACCAACAGTCACCAGCCAGGCACTAAATCCATCCAAAAAAAACACACCTGGGTACGAGGCTGACAGCATAAAGATGGTCTGTAGAGAATTGCCCAGAAAAGAGCATAGTTGCCAACATCGGCCATGTTTCCAGGGACACATATTTGTTCCACATGCTGCAGAAAGAGCATGCAAAGTGCAGCCCGGCAGTATGTTTGATGGATATACGCACAGGCACAATCCAATTCATTAATCAGGGTGGAGATCTCATAGAACCTCCCATGATTAATGAATTGGATTGTCTCTGTGCGTATATCCATCCTACATCCTGCTGGGCTGCGCTTTGCATGCTCTTTCTGCAGCACGTGGAACAAATTTGTGTCCCCGGAAACATGGCCGATGTTGGCAACTATGAAAGAGGCATCTAGAAACCTGTGTTTCACAGCCCATAACCTGCTAGGGGTGATGGGCATTCATTATTTTAATCCTGTCCGGCCCCCCTGCCCCAGCCAAAGAGTTTCCAGCTCTCCTCTGACTGCATAACTTTTTTTTTTTATTCGGGTAAAAATGCAAAACTCCAGGACAGTAAAATACAGAGCCGTCTGCAGTCCCATAGACAGCAGCCCTGGAGTATGGGTGTAGATTTAGTTTGGCGCCCCCTAGCCCTTTAAACCATAATGCACCCAACCGAAAATGGGAATTCCCTGATGAAACTAAAACTAGAGCAAAGACCAACGCCTATATACCAACGTCAATCTAAATACTGCTTACACTGTGAATGTAGAGAATGAAAACTGATCTTTACATTGTGCTGGCAGATTTGCAGAAAATGTATAAATTGAGACAAAAATGGACTGTGAATGTGTCTGTGGTGTCTCCGGTCTATGACATCACATGTGGCCTGATATGCAAATTAGACATTCATTTGCATATAAAGCCACAGGTGATGTCATAAACGGGTGTCTCACACTTTTAATATATATATATATATTTTTTTATTTTATGCATTGCTTGCAACTCTGCTAACAGAATCCACCGGCTCCACAGCCCTGCTCTGTGCATTTTCTAATCACCAGTCCTGTTTTAGATGGAAGGCTTGGGGAAAAATGCAAACGCTATGTAGTCATTATTTTTTATAAGCATCCTGTACATTATGTGGTCACTTTCCCCCAGCACTGAATCCTGATACAATTCTCTGTCTGTGTGCATGCACAACTAATTCATTGACAGCCATGCATGTATCACATTCATACACAGCAAAAGCAGATCATTCCCACCACCCTCACCCAGCCCTGCTGAGAGTGACAAGAGTAGTAGTCCAACAGCTGGAAGCCTGCAAGTGGCACATAACTAACAGCAACAATCCTTGATTTAAAAGGTTCTAAAATAGTAACAAAATAATATATATATATATATATATATATAACAATAAAATGACTGCATGCTGTGTAAACATATAACACAACAAATATGCTTTAGCAACACAGCATAGTAACTAAAACTTGACAAACAAGGAACATTCTGTGCAGGTTACACAAAAAAAAAAAGGGAATTTCTCAGCTTGCTGTGTTGTATCTGGAAGTTTGGGTTTTTTTTTCTTCCTTTTTAACTCAGAACAGGATGAGTCTGGTTTTTAGTGACTTGTGTGAAGACTGTGAATAGGTTTTTGGAAATTCCCAGCTATGAACATACAGTACATAGATTAGAAGCAGGAAAATAAACCTTTTTGGCTCCTCCCACCGAAAAAAAAAAAATTCCCCAACTGTGCAATGTAGAATGTTAAAGGCTGCAGCAGAGAGAGAACAGCTTGCATAGCATTGCTAGACCTGAACAGGAGCAGACTCACACACAGACACTCTGCTACATTTTTTTTTTTTTTGGTTTGGTTTAGTGTTGCAAAGATTACAATTGCAATACTATTTTTCCTGGAAGCAATAAGAAGTTTGCAAACTATATAAATAGAATTTTGTTTGCAATTTTTTTTTTTTTTTGGGGGGGGGATCCTTTGGAGAGAAATGACAGGCAGAAAAACTATGGATTACTTGGTCAACAGGATGGAAGGTGATTTCAGGGAGCCCAGAAAGGAGAAGATCCTGCAGGGAACAGAAGAAAGGATAGACAGTGGATTGGACTCTTTAAAACAAGAGGAATATGATAACCTTTCCATGGAGTTCCAGGGCTTTTGCATTAAGGATAATACACTTACCCAGGACTTGGAACCAGAACCCTGGATGATGCATGTGAATGAGGATGGGGATACGTAAGTTAAACATTTTTAATACATGTATTTTTATTTAGTAATTGTGATCCTCAGTATGCATCTATTTTATGGGGGGGGGGGACTAAAATATATAAATTAGATAATTGATTTAATATTTAATGGCTGATGTAAGCCATAACTAAAACATGTTAAACCTTCTTTCAGTGAAGGTATCACTCTATGTTATCATCTAAAATAATAATACTGGCTGCATGTTCTATGAAATTCAGTTTTATTTCTTTGTATTCTTTAAATTTATTACCCAGGGATTTTTTTTTATTAAGATACATTTTTTAAATCTATCTTTAGGTTAAATGTTGGATTTTATTAGCCAGTGATGGATTTTTCTATTTAGGTTTATATTTTATAATATATCCTATATCTTTTGTGCTTTGGATACATTTTGTTACTATATATACATTTGTTTCAATCCCCCAACTTCCTGTTTACAATAAATGCTGAAAACTTGAAAATAAATATATTTCTAGTACTAGGACACAGTACTAAAAAAAATTTTTTTTTTTTAAATCCCCCTTTTTTCTAATTGTATTTGTTTTTTTTGGGGCTTTGAGGACAGGCGCCATTTTGTCTGGGTTTTTCCCTTCCTCTCCTGGATAGAGAAGGGGGAGGGGCGTGCTGGGGCAAGTGATGGGGGAGGGGAGGGGAGGGGAGGCTGGTTCTGTGCAGTGACTTGCTAAGCAGGAAGGCTGGGTTGAATAATAAAGCTCTTGCTATCTGGAAAGCCCCTGGCTGCTGGCCAGACTGAGCTCTGCAAATATAAAGGGAGAACAACAAAACAGAAAAACCCCTAATTTACACAATCCTGGAGTTTGCAAGAGCTGGGGGAGGGGAAATCACATCTGACACATAATGACTGGCTCTAATTGCACATCATAGTGATGAAATAGATGAAACTTTTCTACTCCTTGAAGAAATAAAAAAGTATTTTCCTAAGTACACTAAAAAAAAAAAAAAAAAAAAAAAAAAAAGATCATATTAGAAAATATGATTCTGAAGTTAAATCTTTTATTAGTACATTGTTTTTGTTTGTTTTTTATCATTTTTAAATCTATTTTTTTTCCCTAATTGGTTATTTTTCATTTTGTTTTTTTCATTTTTTTTTTTAAATCATATTTTTCATTTTTTTTTTTTTTTTCTTTTCTAATTTCAGGTTTCTCCATTTGGCAATTATCCATGAAGAAAAATCCCTGGCCAGAGAGGCTGTTTCAAAATCGCTGCGGAACATTTTTTACCTCAATCAGCAAAACCTCCTTCACCAGGTAAATGTCGGCCCAGGATCCCCTTCATATTTGGGACTGAGAAGATCCAATAGAGTCTCAAGTAAATCTTGAAAAGCCTTTAATCCATAGCATGACTATCATTCTGGGATAGTAATTAGGTGAACTCTAAACATGTGCACCCCCAGCTAGGGCTGAGTTCAAGGCCTCTGTGGTGGGATATACTGATTTACTTCCTCTTACAGGAATATTACTGCATAGTTACTGGTATACTGTTAAAAATAGCACTAGTTTATTTCTGTATATCGGATGTGTTAGATGCACTTATTTATACTTTAAAACATTTTTTTAGCAACACAACACTAGCTAAGGATGTCTTGCAACATGTTTTGTAATATCGTTTTGGACATATAGTGGCTTGGACCATGGATCTTATGATTTTTTTTTAATTTTTATTTTCCCCCAGACACCACTGCATCTTGCGGTGATAACAGAACAACCAGAGATTGCACAGGACCTTCTTAAAGCTGGCTGTGATCCGGAGATTAGAGATTTCCAGGGCAATACTCCCCTGCATATCGCCTGCAAGAAAGGCTCGCTTTTCAGCGTTGGGGTGATTGTCCAGAACTGCCAAAAAAAACTCCCTTCGCTGCTGCAATCAGTGAATTATGATGGTATGTATCAACTTATATATCCGAATACTTCACTTTTACACCAACTATCCTCTATGTTGTACATATTTTTTTTTATTATACAGAGTCAAATATATTAGATTTTTCAAACTATTTCCAGTTCTCCTATAGTTTTCACATTGAAAATAATTCAGTGACATTCTAATAAGGAGGGTCTTGGAGGGGTGGGCAGGATTATTGCTGGAGCAGCAGCAATTACTCTGTTGCAGTTTTTAGGAACTAGGAAGAGTTGAGGGGGAAAAAATAAGACCGATCTGTTGCTTAACATGATTCAGTATACAGGATAGTCTCTGCAGTGCCAAGGTTAGCCATCACTGCTCTCGCTTCAGATAGTAATGATGTGACGGACACAGCACTTTAATTCTAACCCTGGCTAGTTAATATATCCAGCTGATGTATGCTTTTTAGATACGTTTTTTTATTTTTTTTATTATTATTATTATTTTTTCTAATTGTTTCTCTGATTTTCTTTCTGCAGGTCACACGTGCTTCCACCTCGCTGCCATTAATGGCTTCCTTGGAATTGTAGAACATCTGATCATGCTGGGAGCAGACATTAATGTCCAGGTAATTACAATGCACACACTGAATTCAAAGAGCCTTATCATCCCATGTGCACAAGTTGAGCATATTGTCATTTTACCCTGGACTGATGCCAATCCTGGCACGTCATATATGTAGTGGCCAATTTAAAAAAAAATAAATAAAAAAAAAGTTAAGTTCTGGTTTAAGAAAAAATCCTACTTTTCCTTAAAAAAAAAAAAAAGTGTGTGTCTGTCTGAATTTACCAAATGAGAGAAGGAAATTATACTTAAACACGCACGTAACAAAAAATCCCCTAAAAGCTCTTGTCCTTAAGGATACCGATCTGCATAAAATCTAAATGCAATTTTTTTTAAATCCTTTTTCTATCAGGAGCCGTGCAATGGGCGCACTGCGTTGCACATGGCTGTAGATCTTCAGAACGCTGACTTGATGATGCTGCTGCTTAAACATGGGGCAGATGTGAACCGCGTCACTTACCAAGGATATTCTCCGTGCCAGCTGACCTGGGGCAGGAGTAACCAGCTGATTCAGGAGAAGCTAGTGGCCGTAACGGAGAGCAATCTGCAGGAACTTCCTGAAAGTGATGACGACGGTTCCGATTCAGAATCAGACTATACAGACGACGAGGTAAGAAATCAAAAGCCATTATTGTTTTTTAATTGAAGCACATATATTAGAATTGACTGTCCCTAGAATTAATTGCGTAGGATGTGCTGCCACGTTTTCCCCTATGATTAAGCTTGGCAACGCGCGAAACGCGTAAGGCCTTCCCTTACCCCAGTCACAGTCCGTGGATGACTATTATTTTTTAATTCTGTTTGTCTATCGAACCAATAAAGCACTTTTTTGGATTAATTACCTTCGGAGAGTGGAGTGCACAATCTTATTTTTTTTTTTCCTACGTTTTCCACCGTGTCTTTGAACAAAAGGGCAATTTTTAAATTCCCTATGAATTGTTTTTTTTGTAACTGGGTGTGGTTTGGCTTTGTAACTAACTACGAGCCACTTGGGTTTTGTTTCTTTTCAAAGGATTAGTAGTGGAAAAACCTTGAAAATAAAGAAATGAAAAAATGTTTAGTACGTCAATGTTAGGTTTGAGAATATCTCCGATCCAGTTATGCTAATGTGTGTTCTTTTCATTTTACAGCTTATGTACGATGACTGCACGTTCGGGGGGCAGAGAGTCCACTAGTCTTGTGTCTACATGGGGGGAAGAGTACAAAAAAAAAAGGACATAAAGATATAAAGACAAGATGGCATCAAGGAGCTAGCGAGGACAGTACGGGGACCAGGGAGACTCTCTTCTACCAGATCTTGGAAAACTTAAAACAACCAGTCTGTAGAGTCTTTGATCGTAAGGTGCTTGGGCTCCTCTTCATCGTCAGTGACAGAAGTTCATGAGCAAATGGACGGAGAAGGAAGAAGCTGTTCGTTAAGTTGTAGACAGGCGTCCTCCGTTCAAGGTGAACAGGTTGTTTGGGACTATTGACACGTCAAGGGCCAGGTCCAAGTGGGCCGGATTCCACGTGATCTGATTGCGAACGCCGAAGTAACGGAATAAAGTCATCCGCCAGGCAATCTGCTCCGGGAAGGCAGATACTGTATATACTGTAAATTACATGCAGTTTATTTTTATATTTGAGTTGTATATTTATTAAAAAAAGGTTTATGAAAAAAATTTGCTAAATCCTTGTGTCCTTGCGTTTTCTAAAAGGTGGTTGTTTTTAAAAAAAAAAAAAAAAATTTTAAACAGTTTCATTTCTACATCTTCCCGGTCATCCTCTGTGAAGTCAAATAAGAGCTCATATAAAGTCAGCTCCTGAGCCCCTAATTCATTGCCTCCCCCCTCTCCCCGATACAGTGTCTGAAATAAGATTTTTAGATAAGTGTTGCACCATGTAAAGGAGAAAGAAACCCAAAGAGTTGAGAAACTGGTCAGATAGCTCCTTACCCTAAAAACGGCATTGCGTGTCCCTGTTTCAGTAATACTTTCATTAGTCCGTGACCTTATCTTATATCTAGGATAGCCTTATACCTATCCCATGCATTCTTAAACTCCTTCACTGTATTAACCTCTACCACTTCTGCTGGAAGGCTATTCCATGCATCCACTACCCTCTCAGTAATGTAATACTTCCAGATATTACTTTTAAACCTTTGTTTTAAGCTACTTCAGTTACTCTTTAATGTCACTCTGTTTATTCTGTGAAGGTAGAAAACCATTATCAAAAATCATGTATACATTGTGTTTGCAGAATTGCAAGCAAATGCTTAAAAGAAAAGAGAAACATGTTTTGAAAGTGTCTGTGTTGTCTACTGTTTATGACATCACCCGTGGCTTGGCATGCAGATGAGCTGTCTCTCAATGGAAAATGTGTAATTTGCATATTGGGCCACAGGTGATGACATAGACAAGTGACACCACAAACACATTTAAAACATGTTTAATTTGTGCATTTGCCCGAACTTCTGCTCATGCGATGGTCTAGTGGTCTCCCCCCTTGATCAGGCAGGGGGGGAAAGATCCTAATGTTAGGATCTGAATGAACTCGTAGTCATCCTCCGTCTCGTTATACAGCTAGTATTTCAGCAGCCCTTCAACGACGGGGACCGGAGATCAGTACCAAAGTCCCCTCACTCTCGTTGCTGCTCTGTTGGGGACCCCTTCTATAAGAAACAATGAAGGGGCCACTCCTATTCCAATGGTTTACGATCATTTGTTTGATTTGCTTACGCACAGGAGTAGAAAAGTAAGATAGGGTATTTATTACCACATTGCTTTAATCCTCTGAGTAACTCAACCCACAAGCTTCCCAAGGGAGCTTCTGGGCTCCCGTGGTCGCCAACAGTCTCTCGTGGCTAGAGCAGTGAGATACCTCTGTGTTTACATGCCACTAACAGAGGGAACCTTAAACATCCCTGACAGACTCTGTCAGGGGCACAGGGCAAGCCTCCACACCAGTGCGGACACGGTTTAGCGGCACTTTAGATTTACGTTTGATACCGCAAGTGCCACATAAAAGTCGGACTCCATCTTGGTCCGCCTGGAGGAAGGTAGATGTCAAGGTGAAGACCATCTGCATTGAGGATTCAACACAAGCAAGGAGCACAGGGCTCCCTCCTGCACCACACTAGGAGAGCTCTGCTGGAGCTCTGGAACTAATACATTGCACTCATAATTAAAATACAAAAAAAGGTATCTGCGGAGTATTTATCATCTCAAGGGCAAAATTATTATTTGGTACTCTCACGAAGTGAATCCTGACAGCCTGCATGACTGGGGTTCTTGGAAGGCACTGGGGGCCAGAAGACGCCCTGTGGACTATGGACCCTGTCTTAGTTTTGGGGTACACACTTTGAGGGCACTAGGGGAACCCTGTTTTCAACTGGACTTTTATTGTCCCTTGTAGCCTGGATCTAAAGATGGCATGTTTATTTTATGTAAAGTTATACTGTGTCTAATTCCCTGTTTCAGTAGTCTTCTATTGTTTGAGGCTTACCATAATATAATTAGTTTATTCTGTGCCTCCCCCCAGTTGATGTCATGTTTGTGTGTATATAAGTCTGTTCTGTTTTCACAAATGAAGTGGTTATTCATTCTTGCTGTACCTAACTGCTAGTGGTCCTGTGTGTTATTTGGGTACAAAGAGGAATGATTCAGAAAGATTTGATTTTCCACAACGGAGAGAGGTGTTATCGGCCTTGGGTAGCCGTCCGTTACAGGCACGAATTCTATGAGACCCCATGACTGTCTGTATCGATGTGTAAAGAATCACACACGATATGGACTAAACAAGTGACGATGATGATGTTGTTCTTTTAGCTGTACATTTTTTACATGATAATGAATCATAAATAAATGCTCTAGTCATTATCCAGTATACGCACGATCCTGCTTATTACAAGAAAAACCTGATCATCCCCTTCTAAACAAACTGCAGTACCAGCCAATCAGAGATGCGGGGAGCTCTCTGGGGAAATACAGGGTTGGATTTCTCATGAGAACCAGGAGTCACTGGATGACTAAATCATATACTTTTGTATACAGAATGGGGGGGGGGGGGGGGGGGCAGAGATGGCAGCCGGCATATTGCAATCACATGCATCAAGTGATTTGGCGGAGTAATGGCACTGCGTCGTGATCTGGGGGAGTAATGGCACATGCGTCAAGTGATTTGGCGGGGTAATGGCACATGCATCAAGTGATTTGGCGGAGTAATGGCACTGCGTCGTGATCTGGGGGAGTAATGGCACATGCGTCAAGTGATCTGGGGGAGTAATGGCACATGCGTCAAGTGATTTGGCGGGGTAATGGCACATGCGTCAAGTGATTTGGCGGGGTTATGGCACATGCGTCAAGTGATTTGACGGAATAATGGCACATGCGTCAAGTGATTTGGCGGAATAATGGCACATGCGTCAAGTGATTTGGCGGAATAATGGCACATGCGTCAAGTGATTTGGGGGAACAATGGCACATGCGTCAAGTGATTTGGGGGAACATGGGAAATCCTTCGGTGCACATTTTAAAACAATTATGCACACGCGAATGGTGGCCCATTACCATTTGTACTCTTTATACAATTTGCATGCTTTATTAAACATTTCTAATGCTTTCATTTGACATCTCAGTCTGTTACCCAGAATACAAACAGAGCATTGATAGCAGCAGGTCTTGCAAGGACAGCAGGAATTGGCCCCGCTGCACAGTAGGCGAGGCAGCAGGATTAACTTCCTGCGTAGGGGAAGCACAGGAGCCGTGCTTGGGTGTAGCAGCCTTGTGTCACCTGCATACCAAGCGTGTTATACAAGTGATAGTATGAAAGACTTGTAAGCGAGTGTGACTGGCAGCAAACATTAGTGGAGAGAAGGGACATGTGAGGAGGCTGGTGCTCTGCATTCCTGTATCCAACGCCTCACAGAGGACTGGGTCCTTCAAGGGAAGAGAGACGCAATTACTGGGATGCATTGTGGTGACTGGTACCATGCAGCCCAATCCAGACTGACTGCAATTACCAGTCTTGGGACTAGTAACATAGTAATAAGACTGAAACGTCCACAGCAGTACGCTGGAGAAGGAAATTCAGGACTGGAGAACATGGAAGAGATCTGGACACCTCTCTCCGATGTGCGTAGCATAACGAGCTCACACAGCCGCAGTCATGGTGGGTTAAAGGTGCAGGAAGCCCCTCTACTGTATCATAGAGTACACCATTGCGGAAAAGTGCATACATGATGGAACAGACATTGATATTTATCCAACGAGTAAGCCGATTGCCTTTTGGAGTGAAGAAGGAATATATTTCCCAGGAGGGAAATTGGAAATCACTTAATTCTACAGGGGGATCAACAGAAGGAACAAAGATAGGCATAAAGAGTCAAACTTGATGGACTTAAGGGTTTTAGTTATGGAAAAGGGAACTGACAAGGCAATTTCAAACTGAAGGCCAAATGGCTCCTCTCCCATTCATAAAACATGATACAAGAAGAGAGATGGAAATAAAGAACAGATAATCATAAATCAAAATAACCTCTGCTTTATTTAAACAGAGGGGGAAAAAAAACAAAACAAATAACAGACAAATGGATGGGTGTGCAGCCGGCACCATTATAACCTTCCAGGTCGCTCAAGACGGAGATAATACTCTAGTCTCGCTCGGCGAGGGCCATGAGATGGACATCGATCTCGGACTCTGTGAGGATTCTGAAAGCAGAGAGAGACGTGTTTAGATGGGACAGATCAAGAAATGATCTGTATAATAACACTTTATTTACCTTCATACAGTGACACAGGAATGTAAACTGTCAGTCGGACTGTTAAAGAAATTAAAGGGTCTTCACTACTGTAAATAGAATCTACAGTGAGGGGGAATAACCAAGTTAAACAAAGCTGGGGACTGTGTTTCAAATTTGTCTGAGCTGTCCTCTGGTTTAAGGCAAGCTATTCCCCCACCAACCATTTGTTCATAAACTACCACAATGGGGAGAATGACATTAAAGCAGGCAGCCAGTGAGAAGACAAAGGAGGAGCCAGAGTCTACAAGGAGTCACACACGATGTAGGCACTGTAATTGTAGAAGGAGCACAGAAGATGCTGAAGAAGATCGATACGCAAGTTGTTTGTTTCAGCACAGTCACAATAAAAAGTATAATGGGAACTTTTAATTATAAGCATTTTTCTCAACTACCTTCAATTCTGCTAACGAGGTATAGCTCGTTTTTTATGACCAGCACGGTAAACGTGATTTAGGCTGCAGTGCCCCCTTACAATAAATAAGATTACATTTAGTTTTGTAACCCATATACTTTCCATGGCCTGTAAGGTATTTTAGAGATGCATAGCTCTGATCTTTGGAATTTGATTTAGCAGACAGGCCTCTATTAAGAAGCCATCTCTTGCCCAGCAATGCAGGATTTTATTGTTTTCCTTGATCCTTCTCAGCCACCATTACCGGGACATTGAAACGCTCGTATAAATTTACATTTAATTGGTCTGGATTAAGGGAGAAGTCAGATTACCTTGTGATCTATACAGTAATGTGAATGGCTTTAAATGGTAAAACAAAATAATCAACAATGGATGTGGAACACCAAGTTTACATTGCATTGTTTAGAATCTTTGCTCTGTATAGCTCTATCAGGGGTGGACATGTGGTTTAGAATCTTTGCTCTGTATAGCTCTATCAGGGATAGACATGTGGTTTAGAAGCTTTGCTCTGTATGGCTCTATCAGGGGGCAGACATGCTGTTTAGAATCTTTGCTCTGTATAGCTCTATCAGGGGTGGACATGTTGTTTAGAATCTTTGCTCTGTATAGCTCTATCAAGGGACGGACATGTTGTTTAGAATCTTTGCTCTGTATAGCTCTATCAGGGGGCAGACATGTTGTTTAGAATCTTTGCTCTGTATAGCTCTATCAGGGGGCAGACATGTTGTTTAGAATCTTTGCTCTGTACAGCTCTATCAGGGGGCAGACATGTTGTTTAGAATCTTTGCTCTGTATAGCTCTATCAGGGGGCGGACATGTTGTTTAGAATCTTTGCTCTGTATAGCTCTATCAGGGGGTGGACATGTTGTTTAGAAGCTTTGCTCTGTATGGCTCTATCAGGGGGCAGACATGCTGTTTAGAATCTTTGCTCTGTATAGCTCTATCAGGGGGCAGACATGTTGTTTAGAATCTTTGCTCTGTATAGCTCTATCAGGGGGCAGACATGTTGTTTAGAATCTTTGCTCTGTACAGCTCTATCAGGGGGCAGACATGTTGTTTAGAATCTTTGCTCTGTATAGCTCTATCAGGGGGCGGACATGTTGTTTAGAATCTTTGCTCTGTATAGCTCTATCAGGGGGTGGACATGTTGTTTAGAATCTTTGCTCTATATAGCTCAATCAGGAAGCAGACATGTTATTTAAAATGTTGGATGCTATACAGAGGAAAGAGGGCTCAATTAAAAAGTACTTTATTGTTGAAACAGACTCCTGATGCAGGAAGATGTAGAGCCAATTGATATATAATGTAACCAGGATCTCATGTGGCCTGGTGTTTCTCATGTCTGAGTTAGCAAAAAGCAGCTTCCAGTGGCTAATGTATATAACAGGCCGTTATAACAAACTCTTAGCTAAAAGCTTGACAAATGTTTGCAGATTTTAGGAGTCAAATGGACCAATTCAATAGCCCTTCTAGATATTTCTACTTCTGTAGAATTCTTTGAAAAACTAGCAAAAAGGTGAGTAGCTCAGGAAGCCCCTTACTGGTGCCTGGGCTTTGTCACGCTAATCACACTCAGGGCACTTCTAATTAAATCTTACCTGAATTTTGGATCATCTACCTTCACTACGCCCACCTCCAGCTCAGATGGCTTAAAATCAATGGACAGCACAGTAGAAAGGCAGGAAATTGCCGTCTGAAATTGGAAAATAAAAATACAATATTTTATGTTACTGGAGATACCGGTTACTTTACAGATAAGGCCATCCTAATGTTGGGGAACTGAATACACAATGACGGTGTCAAGAACCCCCATAATTTAACTTTTACACGTTACTTTATATACTTAGTGACTCTTTTAATCCTACAGCCCCATGGAAAGGTGTTAAAAATGTGGCATCATTTCTAAATAATAATTAAGATGGTCCCAGGCCACTGTGTTGCCTAGGGGCCACTTCTTTAGTAGAGGCCAGTTCGGTTTGTCCCGTACCAACCCTGCACACAGCAGCGCAAGGGAGCAGTGACAGGCAGGTATGGATGAGAATTAGTCCATATGCAAAAGGCTCTGCATTAAACTGTACATACAAATAGAATATGTATGTCCAATGTTGTACAATGTCACATTACCTCGATGCTCTGCTCGAATGTCCAATCAAACTTCTTCTTCACTTTCTTTTCCAAGAAGCTGGTGGCCTCTGTTTGCTTCACACCAGCGGTGGTGGCTTTGAACCCGCAATAGTAGCCAGCAGGATCACACTTATAAACCTGTGGTCCATTCTCCTCATCCACTCCAATGAGAATCATACCTGGAATGACCACAGGGGAAAACTTAACATACATGCAACAGGCTTATAACAATTAAAATCAGTCTGGGAATAATTCAACCAAAAGGGGGAAGGTCCCTTAAAGTTGTTAGAAAGTCTATACCTCCAGTATAGATTTGCAGCAAATGTGTGAATTAAGAGATAATGGGGGCCCATTTATAAAAAACTCCCACCCTGTAATGTGTTGTGAAGGGGAAAAAGTAGGGCGCAATCAACGTCTGTTATACATAATGGAGACAGAGCTTTTTGATTCATCCCAACACTTTGGGAAATCAAACAAACAAAAACTCTGTAATGGACACTTACAGCAGCCCAAGGGCCTCATCTCCGCATTCTGTGTGTACACCTGAGAGATATCTGCAATCCGCTTGCACAACATGTCCACCGGAATCTCATAACCATATTTATACTTCCAGTTTGCAGCTTCATAACGCGCTCTCTGGACCTGCGATCGGCTGTCAGCTGAGAATAAGAGACAAAGTGAAGGGTTAGGGACAAGGATACAAGTGCAATATCCGAGCAAAGGAGGACAGAAGAAAACCCCAATCTATTTACTAAGAGGCGAGAAACATATCCTCTCACCGACTTAACTACACATTGTGCAGAGACGAACCCAGTGACTTTCTCCTGCTAGAGGAACAGATTTGGCCCTGTATAATGTATTGTTATAAAGTGACAGTGTGTAAAGATGTAACTCTGCATTATCCATGGCCAGCGGAGCTCTTCTATATATTCTTCTATACATTGTGCAGGGTCTGGTGAGTTTCTCCTGCTAGAACAGAGTTGGCCCTGTATAATGCATTGTTATAACGTGACAGTGTGTAAAGATGTAACTCTGCACTATCCATGGCCAGCTGAGCTCTTCTATATATTCTTCTATACATTGTGCAGGGTCTGGTGAGTTTCTCCTGCTAGTAGAACAGAGTTGGCCCTGTATAATGCATTGTTATAAAGTGACAGTGTGTAAGGATGTAACTCTGCATTATCCATGGCCAGGTGAGCTCTTCTATATATATTCTTCTATACATTGTGCAGGGTCTGGTGAGTTTCTCCTGCTAGAAGAACAGAGTTGGCCCTGTATAATGCATTGTTATAAAGTGACAGTGTGTAAAGATGTAACTCTGCATTATCCATGGCCAGGTGAGCTCCTCTATATATTCTTCTATACATTGTGCAGGATCTGGTGAGTTTCTCCTGCTAGAAGATCAGAGTTGGCCCTGTATAATGCATTGTTATAAAGTGACAGTGTGTAAAGATGTAACTCTGCATTATCCATGGCCAGCTGAGATCTTCTATATATTCTTCTATACATTGTGCAGGGTCTGGTGAGTTTCTCCTGCTAGAAGAACAGAGTTGGCCCTGTATAATGCATTGTTATAAAGTGACAGTGTGTAAAGATGTAACTCTGCATTATCCATGGCCAGCTGAGCTCTTCTATATATTCTTCTATACATTGTGCAGGGCCTGGTGAGTTTCTCCTGCTAGAAGAACAGTTGGCCCTGTATAATGCATTGTTATAAAGTGACAGTGTGTAAAGATGTAACTCTGCATTATCCATGGCCAGCTGAGCTCCTCTATATATTCTTCTATACATTGTGCAGGATCTGGTGAGTTTCTCCTGCTAGAAGAACAGAGCTGGCCCTGTATAATGCATTGTTATAAAGTGACAGTGTGTAAAGATGTAACTCTGCATTATCCATGGCCAGCTGAGCTATTCTATATATTCTTCTATACATTGTGCAGGGTCTGGTGAGTTTCTCCTGCTAGAAGAACAGAGTTGGCCCTGTATAATGTATTGTTATAAAGTGACAGTGTGTAAAGATGTAACTGCATTATCCATGGCCAGCTGAGCTCTTCTATATATTCTTCTATACATTGTGCAGGGTCTGGTGAGTTTCTCCTGCTAGAAGAACAGAGTTGGCCCTGTATAATGCATTGTTATAAAGAGACAGTGTGTAAAGATGTAACGCTGCATTATCCATGGCCAGCTGAGCTCTTCTATATATTCTTCTATACATTGTGCAGGGTCTGGTGAGTTTCTCCTGCTAGTAGAACAGAGTTGGCCCTGTATAATGCATTGTTATAAAGTGACAGTGTGTAAGGATGTAACTCTGCATTATCCATGGCCAGGTGAGCTCTTCTATATATATTCTTCTATACATTGTGCAGGGTCTGGTGAGTTTCTCCTGCTAGAAGAACAGAGTTGGCCCTGTATAATGCATTGTTATAAAGTGACAGTGTGTAAAGATGTAACTCTGCATTATCCATGGCCAGGTGAGCTCTTCTATATATATTCTTCTATACATTGTGCAGGGTCTGGTGAGTTTCTCCTGCTAGAAGAACAGAGTTGGCCCTGTATAATGCATTGTTATAAAGTTACAGTGTGTAAAGATGTAACTCTGCATTATCCATGGCCAGCTGAGCTCTTCTATATATTCTTCTATACATTGTGCAGGGTCTGGTGAGTTTCTCCTGCTAGAAGAACAGAGTTGGCCCTGTATAATGCATTGTTATAAAGTGACAGTGTGTAAAGATGTAACACTGCATTATCCATGGCCAGCTGAGCTCTTCTATACATTGTGCAGGGCCAGGAGCCCAGCAGAGAATGTCTTTTCCCAGTCGGAATAATTGAGCAGCATTGCAAATCGTGTAAACTAATAAATACCTGTCATTCCGGTCATCACACAACCAATGTTTTCAGTTATCCGGAATAAATGTGTAACAGTACTGCTGTCTAGCAACTTGTCCTGTGGGGAACAATAACAGTGATTAGAGGTGTTAAACCCCACACCCCTTTCTCTCTTACTACCAAACATACATGCCCTGACCAACTGTGCTACACAAACCATTAATGAACTCCGGAAAGGAAATAAAAAAAAAATTGTTAAACTCAGCAAAGAGGTCCGGGGGGCGCAACCTACCGGGCCAATAACGAGACCCGGGAGCGCAACCTACCGGGCCAATAACGAGACCCGGGAGCGCAACCTACCGGGCCAATAACGAGGCCCGGGGGGTGCAACCTACCGGGCCAATAACGAGACCCGGGGGCGCAACCTACCGGGCCAATAACGAGACCCGGGGGCGCAACCTACCGGGCCAATAACGAGGCCCGGGGCATAACCTTCCGGGCCAATAACGAGGCATAACCTTCCGGGCCAATAACGAGGCATAACCTACCGGGCCAATAACGAGGCATAACCTACCGGGCCAATAACGAGGCATAACCTACCGGGCCAATAACAAGACCCGGGAGCGCAACCTACCGGGCCAATAACGAGGCCCGGGGGGCGCAACCTACCGGGCCAATAACGAGACCCGGGGGCGCAACCTACCGGGCCAATAACGAGACCCGGGGGCGCAACCTACCGGGCCAATAACGAGACCCGGGGGCGCAACCTACCGGGCAAATAACGAGACCCGGGTGCGCAACCTACCGGGCCAATAACGAGGCCCGGGGCATAACCTACCGGGCCAATAACGAGGCCCGGGGCATAACCTACCGGGCCAATAACGAGGCCCGGGGCATAACCTACCGGGCCAATAACGAGACCCGGGGGCGCAACCTACCGGGCCAATAACGAGACCCGGGGACGCAACCTACCGGGCCAATAACGAGGCATAACCTACCGGGCCAATAACGAGGCATAACCTACCGGGCCAATAACGAGGCATAACCTACCGGGCCAATAACGAGGCCCGGGGCATAACCTACCGGGCCAATAACGAGGCATAACCTACCGGGCCAATAACGAGGCCCGGGGTATAACCTACCGGGCCAATAACGAGGCCCGGGGCATAACCTACCGGGCCAATAACGAGGCCCGGGGCATAACCTACCGGGCCAATAACGAGGCCCGGGGCATAACCTACCGGGCCAATAACGAGGCATAACCTACCGGGCCAATAACGAGGCCCGGGGCATAACTTTCCGGGCCAATAACGAGGCCCGGGGAATAACCTTCCGGGCCAATAACGAGGCCCGGGGCATAACCTTCCGGGCCAATAACGAGGCCCGGGGCATAACCTTCCGGGCCAATAACGAGGCCCGGGGCATTACCTACCGGGCCAATAACGAGGCCCGGGGCATAACCTACCGGGCCAATAACGAGGCCCGGGGCATAACCTACCGGGCCAATAACGAGGCCCGGGGCATAACCTACCGGGCCAATAACGAGGCCCGGGGCATAACCTACCGGGCCAATAACGAGGCCCGGGGAGCAAACTACCCGGCCCATAACAAGACCCGGGGGAACAAACTACCGGGCCAACAGCAAGAATCAATAATTTTCTGTATTTGCTAAATATCACAGTACGGTTAACTCTTGATTAGTGATCAGCAGACCCGGTTGATATGAGACGCGGTACTTACCGGCACTTTCTTTTGTGTAACAATAACAGCGCAGTCGTTGCCTCTGATAGCCACAGATGTAAGCCCACCCTGGTTGATTGCTTTGAATGCATATTCTGAAAGAAAGACAGCAATATTGACAAAGGTGATCAGAGCCCATTCTGAGCAGGACGATCTCAAGGTAGAGCAGAAAATGAAGGGATTATTATTGCAGGGAATGACAAACCCCAGGAGTCCCTGCTCCTAAAATTTATATTCCGGGCTCCTAACTTTTTGAAAGTTGGCAACATATGGTTCACTTTGAAAGCACGAGAGGGAAAAATGGAATTTCTCAGACAAAAATGGACAATTTCATGTTTTTGTATCACAGCAGTTGAGAGTTGGAATCCAGAGTCATACGCGAGTGTGCACCGGTAGGAGCCAGGGCGCTTGGGATTTGTCCAGCCCCGCGTTAGGAGCCAGGGCGCTTGGGATTTGTCCAGCCCCGCGTTAGGAGCCAGGGCGCTTGGGATTTGTCCAGCCCCGCGTTAGGAGCCAGGGCGCTTGGGATTTGTCCAGCCCCGCGTTAGGAGCCAACAGTAGGAGCTTTAGGAACTAGGCTCCCTGGCTTCCCATCAGGCAGTAGATGATAGCAAGATAATGTCCCTCTAGATGTCAATCTATACATTTGGAAGCATAATGTATAGATTAAAATATCGGTTTTATAAAATGTGGTTTGTCAGTACTATAAGTAGAACAAAAACCAGCGAATTCTAGATGAAGCTCAGTGGTGCATGTACAAGGTGTGCCCATTATATTACAGCTCTCCTTTTACTTTCACTTCTATGCTCCCTCAAACCTACCAGGAATCCTCTCTCTTTCTTATAAATGTATAAATAAAGCAAACTTCCAGTCAAACAGGAACAGATTCATTTGTATTTTTGGCCGATATACTTTATAACATGCTTTCAAGTTCCTGTTAATTGCATGTGGATTTTAATGATTCCACTCTGCATGTGCAGTATACAGTAGCCAAGCCTATAGGGTTTGCTACAGCAGAAAGGTTTGCAAATAATATTCTGGCGCATACAGATTCCTGCACAGTAACAAACACGCTGACTGCAGCAGACGTGGTATAAGATCTGCATTCATACCTGCTAGCTCTGCTACCTATTATGCCATGGAGCATGTGCAGATCTAGGCTATTGGTACAGAATCATTCACAGAACTTCTTTCCTCACTATGACTCTGATCCTATGACATGAGGGACCTGGCATTATTGACAGCTCCATGATAGAGCCAATCAGAGCTTTTTAATGTGCATGCACTAGCAGTCCTCATGTCAACACTAGACAGACTAGACAATAGAAAATAAAAATCTATACATAGTGTTAGATATACATGAATTACATGCATGTTTTGTGTCTGCGACGTCTCCTGTTTATGACATCACCTGCAGCTTGATATGCAATTTAACTTTGGGAAGGTGTTTCATGACATCACAAAATGGAAGACACAAACAAATGATACGATATTAAAAACTGCGCTAAATTCACAGTGTGAGTTAATAATACTGTATTTAAGTCAGAATGTAACAAATATTTGCAGACCTCAGGAGCCAAGATGATCTATACAATAGCCAGACTGTTTATTTGTGGGACATTATTGATATTGTATATTATTTACGAGTTATAGGTTATTATTTATAGGGGTTGAACATTATTTATATTAGTTGCAGGTTATCATTTTATATTAATTAGTATGTTATGTATATTAGTTATGTTATTTCTATGAGTTGTTTATTATTTATTACTTTTTTATTTGTATTAAATCAGTATATTATTATTTCTATGAGTTATAGGTTATTATGTATTAGTTGTTTATTATTTATTACTTATGTTTTTAATTGTATTAATTAGTATTTTCTTGTTTCTATGAGTTATAGGTTATTATGTATTAGTTGTATATTATGTTTTTATTTGTATTAATCAGTATATTATTATTTCTAGGAGTTATGGGTTATTATGTATTAGTTGTATATTATGTTTTTATTTGTATTCATTTGTATTTTCTCGTTTCTATGAGTTATGGGTTATTATGTATTAGTTGTATATTATGTTTTTATTTGTATTAATTAGTATTTTCTTGTTTCTATGAGTTATTGGTTATTATGTATTAGTTGTATATTATTATTTCTATGAGTTATAGGTTATTATGTATTAGTTGTATATTATGTTTTTATTTGTATTAATTAGTATATTATTATTTCTATGAGTTATGGGTTATTATGTATTAGTTGTATATTATGTTTTTATTTGTATTTATCAGTATATTATTATTTCTATGAGTTATGGGTTATTATGTATTAGTTGTATATTATGTTTTTATTTGTATTAATCAGTATATTATTATTTCTATGAGTTATTATGTATTAGTTGTATATTATGTTTTTATTTGTATTAATCAGTATATTATTGTTTCTATGAGTTATAGGTTATTATGTATTAGTTGTATATTATTATTTCTATGAGTTATAGGTTATTATGTATTAGTTGTATATTATTATTTCTATGAGTTATAGGTTATTATGTATTAGTTGTATATTATTTATATTGAGAGTATGTTAATATTTGGTGTGTAAAGGCTGCAGCTCCGGCCCGGCGTGACACAGCAGCCCCCCTGATACCCTGCACTCCCCGGGGCCTCTCTGAGGTGCTCGCAGGGTCCGCAGGTCGGTCCCAGGGTCACTCACCCACTTGGTAGAGACGGCCCTCGGGTGAGAAGATGGTGATGTGCCGGTCAAACCCCGCGCTGGACCCTCGAGACATGACAAAGCTGGAACCTGACTGACTGGGAGCTCAATGGATCCGACGGCGCCGAGCATACAGCGTGACACCCGCGTCATCAAGCTGAGACCGCCAGAACAACCAACCGGAATCCGTGCTGACAACCACGTGACCAGGGACAGAGAGCCGCTGCCGCTGCCATTGTGCTTCGGGGAAATTTTGCCAGGAGATGCGGCCATGATGGTTCAGTCTCTAGTATGAACACAGGGCTGGCTTAGCATCATGTGGAAGGGAGCTTATAACTGGTGGGGTGCCCAGTGTTAGCCACCCACTGATCTACATGTCAGCAAAGTGATAGCTAACCTTGGCACTGCAGATGTTTGGGAACTACAAGTCCAATAATGCTCAGTCAGCCTAGTGTTAGGTGCTTGGGAACAGATTTTGGGTTGGCTGGACATCATGCCTCCCTCTAGGGTTGCCACCTTTTCTACAAAAAAATACCGCCTGGGTGGCAACCCTACCTGCCTCACAATTTGCAAGGGACAGTCCTGATTTTGGGAGTCTGTCCTGCTTTTCGGTGGGATTCGTCACTGTAATCCCGGGGTCCCAGTTTCACTCTGTGACGTCTGAGACACTGGAGATTGCATGCTGCGCATGTGCAGATTTCCTTGCAAGCACAGTAGCACTGCCAGTTTGAGTGACATCGCTACCCCACATCCACAGCAGTGCCGACACCTGACCTCCCAAGCTCCGCCCCCCAGGTTCTGATTCTCTGGGCACAGAATTTGGGGGGGGTATGCATCACAATATATGTAGTTCCCAATCATCTGCAGTGCCAAGGTTTGCTATCCCTCAACTAGTATATAGAGATGGGTCTGTAAAAAGGGATTTTTTTATATTATATAATGATCAATTAAAAGAAATACATTGCACATAATTCTGATATCCCATTCATCGCGCTCAAACTTTTAAAAAACGAATTAAATGATATTAAACATTTAAACTTTTTTTTCTTTTCTAATAAACTCAGGAAGTTATAGCCTGCACCAGGAATAATGTAAATGGACTGTTGTCTCCTAAAAGTCATTTATACCATGAATTTAGAGGGGGTGATACATTGTGTTAGCAGAAATGCAAACAGATGTCCGTCACCTAAACAAAATGAACACTGCAAAATCAAATGCTGACAAATGGTCTATATGTTGTTACCAAGCAACTAAATAAAGTAGAAGAAACAGATTTTAAAGGTGCCTGCGGTGACTCCTGAGTATGACATCACCTTGTGGCTTGATATGCAAATCACTTACTATGAATGTCAAACTACAAGCTGATGTCATAACCAGGAGACAACAAAGGAGACAATTTCAAACAATCGATTCTTAATGAAATCATCTGTTTGAAACTCTGCTAACACAATATACAGATCTTTCTTGTATGTATACAGTCACTGTATACACAATGCTTAGGTAATGAAGGGAAAAAAAACCCGGTGGTGGTGGTTAATTTGCATATGTGGGCACAAGGTGATGTGATAAACAGGGGACACCACAGACACTTTTTGCTAATAAAAAATATAAATATTTTTTTCTTCTTCTACATTTGTGGTACAATTAATACCGACGTGATAGAGACCCTTTGAATGTAGAGAATAAAAAAATGCTTAAAAACGATCTATACCCTGTGTTGGCAGAATTGCAAGCACATGCGTAAAATAAGATAAATATATGTTTTAAATGTGTCTGTGGAGTCTTCTGCTTATGACATCACTTGTGGCTTGATAAACAAACACATTTATACAAGCCACCGGTGATGTCATAGATAGGAGACACCACAGACATTTAACATGTTTATTTCTCTTACTTTATTTAAGTCTGCTAACACAATGTATATATTATTTTTCATCATTTTTTAAAAATCTACATTGAAACCTTGATAATAAATCACCCTGAATTGATTCGTTTGAGCGGATATAACATAACTGTGCGCAAATGATTTTTATTATCTATATATTTGATTGAAGATAAATTAGATCTCCAAGTAGAGAAAACATTATGTTCTAATGCACCTACCCACTCACTATAGAGCAGGATCTGAGTCAAATCCTCTCTTTTCCTCCGTTCAATCGAAAAACTGTAATGTTGTCTGACAAGATATTATAGTAATTTCTACCTTACATTGAATTATAATTTCCAAATATACACCTGTTATTTACTTGCACGATATATGAAGGCATAAAAATGGAACATTATTCGATTGTGTATTCCACTAACTAATGTTTGTCTCATCTATAACACATTGTGTGCACTGGATTTTTTAAAAATTATATTCATAACAATAGTGACAGAGACTGGTTCTACACTTCTGCAGTGTTTGTGTTTAGCTGTTATTTTCCTTTCTCATTTACTGTACTCACACAATATGTATATGAATATATTTTTTTCGGGATAAGAATAGCTTTATTTACCATTATTTTGATCATGTCATATAATTTACTCTAAAAAAATAAACTATGATAAAACCAAAAAACACTTTTTCTAACTTTTACATGACAAATCTTTTACACATCTATAAATGCAAATAAAAGCTACTGTTCAAAAGATATTCCATAGACTATGTCCAAAAAACAAATTCTTGGGAGAAATCATTTGGTGAAGATACTGCTGCTTCACTGAGACGGTCCTGCGACTACTGGTTGTTCATAAGGTTATTTGTGTGTCACTCATGTAAGAAGGGATGGAGGAAGGTAATGGGAATGCTGACATTGCTAAGAACAATGAGAATGCGTGCGGACATGAACAGTTAGAAAGGATGACTGTGAATGTGGAGGGAGCAGGGAGAAGAGGGGAGGAAGGCAGAGCCTCAGAATAGTTTAACAAGATGTTGGTGCTGTAGTAGAAAAATGAGCACTGTAGAATCAAAGTTGATTTAACAAATTTTATGCAAACCCTTCTATGTGACTTTTTTAAACAATTTTTTTAGCATTTAATCCCTCTTTAACACCGCACCATCTCAGTTTTACAAGTAAATGTGCCTTTAATCAGACTATAGATTACTTTGATACAATAGCAAAATAAAAGATAAAAAAATACCACATTCGTATAGTACAGAACAGCATTATTTATTGAAACATTTCTTAGTGGAATTTTTTTTTTCTTACAATATTAAAGAAATATCAGGTGGTAGACGACATCAAGGACATTTAGTAGACACTGTAGGATTTTATTCAAGTGATTTGTTTTGTACACATAACCAGGTTTCAGGAACTTCAAATGTAGCTCTCTTCACCCCCATCTTATCATACGGGATGTGCCAGGAAAGGTCTGTACTCTGCACTATTGTGTCATAGCACCGGATTGGCTAAATGATAGGGAACAAGAACAAACAAAATAAATAACAGAAAATGTTGCAGTGAGAGCAGATAAACAACAAACAAAATACAACTCTGAGGGCGACTTTCTGAATGCCCTATAATTAGGGTTGCCACCTTTTCTTCCAAAAAATACCGGCCTTGGTACTGTCTCCATAGACTTAACATTGGCCTGAAGCCAATATTTTACCGGCCTGCCAGTAGAACACCGGCCAGGTGGCAGCCCTACCTATAATATTTAGAGTTAGGACTGGTCCAGAGTTATTCTTAGGGGAGGGCTGGCATGCATGGGATAGGTATAAGGCTATCCTAGATATAAGATAAGGCCAGGGACTAATGAAATTATTACTTTACTGAGAGGGCAGTGGATGTATGGAATAGTCTTCCAGTAGAAGTGGTGAAGGTTAATACAGTGAAGGAGTTTAAGCATGCATGGGATAGGTATAAGGCTATCCTAGATATAAGATAAGGCCAGGGACTAATGAAAGTATTACTTTACTGAGAGGGTAGTGGATGCATGGAATAGTCTTCCAGTAGAAGTGGTAGAGGTTAATACAGCAATGTTTGATACTAGAGCATCATCACATACCGTACAACAGGTAAATAAAACACACAGGCATTCAGAGACAAATACTGTATTTGCTCGAATATAAGACGACCCACCATGAAAAAACAAAAAAGTCTGAATAGAAGACTACCCTAAAAAAAATAAGTTTTACTTGTATATATTCACATATAAACAGTTTTAACATATTTAATAAAATTATGATAGAAAAAAAAATGCATTTCTTGTTTTTATTTCCCAATCCCCCCACAGCCATCTGCCCCCCAGAATGTCACAGAATTTAGAAACTCCGGTGAAATAACTTTTAAGGTAAAACTACACGAGAACTGGAAATTGCTTTAAAATAAAAATAGGAGCATTTCACAAGTATTAAACACATGTATAATATACAGAACACAAACTGGGTGGGACTGCCCCATTAAAGGAAATGTTTATCAGAGTCCCAAGGCATGTTACGCATTACTTATTTCCATTAGCGCGTTGTGTAATTATATTTATGGTTAAACACACAGCCATGATTGCTGCAACGTTACTTTCTGTTTCATATAAACTGTGATTTGCATACGGTTCCTGGTACTGAGAGAGGTATTCTTGGAAAAGGTGTCTTTGGGTAACTCTTCTCTTCTCAGCCCACTAGAAACCCATCTGATGAACTTGTATGTCTCGGGATGTCTCCAGTGGTGTATCTTGATTTTGTGCTGCCCTAGGCAGACAAAATCCGGGCACCCCCCTACCCAAGCTGCACACCCACGTTACACACCTAAGACATGCCCCATCATTCAGACTCACATCAAGCTCACACTCCCATCACACTCAGTCACACACTCCTACTCCCATCACGCACACTCTGACTCCCATCACACTCAGTCACACACACACTCTCTCCCCTCACACACACTCTGACTCCCATCACACTCAGTCACACACACTGTCTCCCATCACACACTCTGACTCCCATCACACTCAGTCACACACAGTCTCCCATCACACACACTCTGACTCCCATCACACTCAGTCACACACTGTCTCCCATCACACACACTCTGATTCCCATCACACTCAGTCACACACACTGTCTCCCATCACACACACTCTGATTCCCATCACACTCAGTCACACACACTGTCTCCCATCACACACACTCTGACTCCCATCACACTCAGTCACTCTCACACACACACACACACACACACACACACACACACACACACACACACACACACAGTCTCCCATCAGCACTTACCTTTCCCTGGTGGCTAGTGGCAGGCAGCATGGTCCCACCGGGCGCGCGTATGACGTCAGCACGCCCGTCACGTGACTGTCGGCACTTCCGTGTCGGCACACTGCACGGGGAGCCGAACAGGCAGCACGGAGGTTTCTCTGTGCTGCCTGTTCGGCTCCCCGTGCAGCCTGGCAGGCAGAGCGATGGTGAGGGGGGATCTTCCGATCCCCTTTAACCTCCGTCTCTGCCTGCAAGCGCGGTGGGTTTTATTTTATTTTATTTTTTAAAGGGCCGGGTTTTGTTTTTTTTTTTCTTTTTTTTTTTTTCTTCCAGTGCTGGGGGGCGCTGCCGCCCCCCAAAATTTGCCGCCATAGGAATCCGCCTAGGATGCCTCGCGGTAAATACAGCACTGGATGTCTCACTTTTAATAGAAGAAAACGCGAAACTTAATCCTATGGAACTTTGAGCCAAAATTAGGGATTAACACATCTAGTTAAAAGGACACTGATCGTTATCGATAAAAGTGAATGTGTTGAGCATAAAGAGATTTATTAGTTGGGTATCATATATTAAAGTTGGCACAGTATGGGGTTGGCGGTAGTGGAGCCATCTTTGCGTTTGCCAATGTACACCGCTAACGCTCGACGAAAGTAAGGAATTAGCGACACACACACACACACACACTGATCTATTTGTAGATACAGTGGAAAAAAAGCGTGTGAAATTGTGCTTAAATTCTTCGCCATGGCGTGATAAAAGGAGCAGTTGCGGTTATAAATCCTCAGCGATAGCTCCTTTATAAATAAATGGGAAAATAATCAGAACCAACACATTATTTGCAAGTTACTTTCCTTAGCCAGGATAAGTAGTAACAGGATGCATGAATTTGTAATTCTTTTTAATCCTCAATATTTTTGGCAATGTGGGTCATACCACATAGATAATTAGGTGGGGGAAAAAAAAAACCCATTACGTTCAACCATTACACAAAATTATATTAGTTGATCCAGAAGAAGGGAAAATAAACAAGACAGTAATGTCATCTTAAAGGGGGAAACAATTCCTTCTCGTTTCCAAGGCAGTCAGACTCCCCCCAAATCTCCCCCCCTCCCCACCCGAGTACCTGCAGGTGCACTTTGCTCCCCGGGGTATAGAAAGGTATCACCAGCTGATGTCCCCTTTGCCATTTGAAGAACAGACGGCGGGTTTGAGGGTCTGGCAGACAAGCTTTGTGATCCCGCAGAAGGTCCCTGGTCAAGAAATGGCAGTGATTCCCAGAGTACAAACTGGCATAGAGCAGGAATGGGTCATCTTCTGAGCTGTGGACATCACAACAGAAAGAATCACACAGGTCAATCAATGTCATACACTTTGCAGAATTTAAACCTTATTATGTTAGTTTTCTATAACAGCATTCTCAGGGGGGAGCATGAATACTGCTGTGGAGGAAGCAGAGGGGTGTACTCCCACTCACTTATGTCACCAATTTTAGAGAAATTATTTATAGCATAAAAACTATAAGACTATATTGCTCTGGTCCTAAAAATAACTAGGCTGGATCCCCAAGTCTACAAATATTTATCCAGCCTTGATAGCGTTTAAAATAAACTAAAAATACTAGGGTCTATTCAATAAAAGGTGAGGTGAACATTTCATGTCACTGATGTAACTATACATTGAAAACTGGTGAGTTTTCCCTGCTAGAAGAGTTCAGCTGGCCATGGATAGTGCAGAGTTACATCTTTACACACTGTCACTTTATAACAATGCATTATACAGGGCCAACTGTTCTTCTAGCAGGAGAAACTCACCAGACCCTGCACAATGTATAGAAGAATATATAGAAGAGCTCAGCTGGCCATGGATAATGCAGAGTTACATCTTTACACACTGTCACTTTATAACAATGCATTATACAGGACCAACTCTGTTCTTCTAGCAGGAGAAACTCACCAGACCCTGCACAATGTATAGAAGAATATATAGAAGAGCTCAGCTGGCCATGGATAATGCAGAGTTACATCTTTACACACTGTCACTTTATAACAATGCATTATACAGGACCAACTCTGTTCTTCTAGCAGGAGAAACTCACCAGACCCTGCACAATGTATAGAAGAATATAAAGAAGAGCTCAGCTGGCCATAGATAATGCAGAGTTACATCTTTACACACTGTCACTTTATAACAATGCATTATACAGGGCCAACTCTGTTCTTCTAGCAGGAGAAACTCACCAGGCCCTGCACAATGTATAGAAGAATATATAGAAGAGCTCAGCTGGCCACAGATAATGCAGAGTTACATCTTTACACACTGTCACTTTATAACAATATATTATACAGGGCCAACTCTGTTCTTCTAGCAGGAGAAACTCACCAGACCCTGCACAATGTATAGAATATATAGAAGAGCTCAGCTGGCCATGGATAATGCAGAGTTACATCTTTACACACTGTCACTTTATAACAATGCATTATACAGGACCAACTCTGTTCCTCTAGCAGGAGAAACTCACCAGGCCCTGCACAATGTATAGAAGAATATATAGAAGAGCTCAGCTGGCCATGAATAATGCAGAGTTACATCTTTACACACTGTCACTTTATAACAATGCATTATACAGGGCCAACTCTGTTCCTCTAGCAGGAGAAACTCACCAGACCCTGCACAATGTATAGAAGAATATATAGAAGAGCTCAGCTGGCAATGGATAATGCAGAGTTACATCTTTACACACTGTCACTTTATAACAATGCATTATACAGACTCTCCAGGGGTAGAAGCTGGGAGGTATGGGACACATGGTCATTTTTTCTAAGAGCTGGAATCTTTGGCTATATCTAGGATGTATCTCTATATTATTTGCTGCCCAGCTGCTTCTGAACCACAACTCCCATGATTCTCTGCAATTGTTAGAGGCTGTTGAGGGATTATGGGATGGGTAGTCCTTCCCTTTATGGTGTGAATTTTTTTTTTTTTAACTCTTTCATGTCAGAGGTTTAGCGGTGAGGCTTGAATAAGGTGCAGTGTGTGACCCACGTGTTGTTTAGGAAGAAGCAGTCAGCGCGTTGTTGCAGTAAGTGAAGGTGTCGTTTTTGCCACATTTGGGAATCCTGCAGCATGTGCCTGCGCCCCAACACCAGCACGCGCTTCCCATTGCTGCACAGACTGGTCACCACGTCCAGGAGCTGAAAAGAAAGAGAGACCACAAGACAAGAATACCTAAACTGTGACTGGAGACAATAACATTGAAATATCCACGGTGTTTGCAGAATTGCATGCAAATTCAGAGACCAGGGCTTGCCAAGGCCTTAGGAGCCAAACAAACCAATTCAGGAGCCAGCCTACTTAAAACTCAGGAGCCAGAGAGGTGGTCCTTCTAGTCTTCTATGTAAAACTATAAAAACAAAGTTAGGCACCAGCCTAGGATTTTTTTTAGGATTTGTCATGCTCTGATTAAGAGACAAATAAAGTTTTCATGTGTTGTGGCTTGATATTCCCCCCCTGCATTGTCACTCCTGAATGCAGGCCATAGCCCTCCAAAAAAACAGAGATAAGAGACTGTTGGGATAAATCTATAGGATTGTTTTTACATGAAGAACAGGAAAAAATTATATGGAGTCTCCTGCTTATGACATCACCTGTGCCACAGTATGCAAATTTCACATATCATACTAAAAAGCAGTTCATTTGCATTAACGTACTAACGAACCCAGGGGAAGTTCCGTGTGTCCCCACCCCCTTATCAGACCACTTCCTATCCCAGACGGCAGCACTCAGAAAGTCATACATAGCTCTGTACTTTCTTGCCTGCCAAGCATGTTATAATACAGAGAGAAACCACAGCAACAAGATTTATTGTGAAATAAATAAAGCCAGAAGAAAGTTGCCAGGGGGCCTGTGCTAGAGGATATTTACCCCCCCCGGAAGAATATCACCTAACTGATATTTTGCTTTCAGGCCGGTAAGAATTTGGCTTGAGACTAGTGTTACATCTATGGAGTAAGCGCATGGCTGGGATAGTTTTTTTTGGAAGAAAAGGAGGCAATCCTATGTCCGTATGTTGAAATTTACAAAATTCTTCTGTTCAGTTTTGCAATAAATGTAACATCTCAAATTCAATGTCTGTATTGTACATTCATTTAATGGTAAAGTTCAATTAGATAATCACATGGACCATAAAGTGCAAAACATTTAAGTGGAAATTAATTTCAAAATAAAGGTTTGCATAAACATATAACATAGGTTGTAACCATCGCAACACCTTTCATGCAACGCAAGTCGTAGGGGCACCAAAAATGTTCATCTAAATTGTACGACTGAATCCTGATTATATGTTGATTTTCAGTGTGTACCGCCTCATGTAATGTTTCAAAAATCAGCTTGTGAAACGAATTCCACGTGGGCAGATCTGCACCCAAATGTCAGCTCCCTTCCTGCCTCTTTATGGCCATGCCAAGCCCTCTTCCAGCGCAAGCCAAGCCCTCTATCAGCGCAAGCCAAGCCCTCTATCAGCGCAAGCCAAGCCCTCTACCAGCGCAAGCCAAGCCCTCTATCAGCGCAAGCCAAGCCCTCTATCAGGGCAAGCCAAGCCCTCTATCATCGCAAGCCAAGCCCTCTATCAGCGCAAGCCAAGCCCTCTATCAGCGCAAGCCAAGCCCTCTATCAGCGCAAGCCAAGCCCTCTATCAACGCAAGCCAAGCCCTCTACCAGTGCAAGCCAAGCCCTCTATCAGTGCAAGCCAAGCCCTCTATCATCGCATGCCAAGCCCTCTATCATCGCATGCCAAGCCCTCTATCATCGCAAGCAAAGCCCTCTACCAGTGCAAGCCAAGCCCTCTATCATCGCAAGCCAAGCCCTCTATCATCGCAAGCCAAGCCCTCTATCAGCGCAAGCCAAGCCCTCTATCAGCGCAAGCCAAGCCCTCTACCAGCGCAAGCCAAGCCCTCTATCATCGCATGCCAAGCCCTCTATCAGTGCAAGCCAAGCCCTCTATCAGTGCAAGCCAAGCCCTCTATCAACGCAAGCCAAGCCCTCTATCAACGCAAGCCAAGCCCTCTATCAGCGCAAGCCAAGCCCTCTATCAGCGCAAGCCCTCTATCAGCGCAAGCCCTCTATCAGCGCAAGCCCTCTATCAGCGCAAGCCAAGCCCTCTTTCAGCGCAAGCCCTCTTTCAGCGCAAGCCCTCTATCAGCGCAAGCCCTCTATCAGCGCAAGCCCTCTATCAGCGCAAGCCCTCTATCAGCGCAAGCCCTCTATCAGCGCAAGCCAAGCCCTCTATCAGTGCAAGCCAAGCCCTCTACCAGTGCAAGACAAGGTGTTGGGTGGAATACACATTGTATTGCCCTTTGTGGGCTAGCGGGATGCTTTATATACTGAGCAGAACTCTGCTCAGGGAGATGTGAGTGTATTCACATTTATTTTTAATATTGGCACTTTTTACGTTTACACTATATTATTATTGTATCTGTTTTTTTATCCCTTCTGGCTAACACCAAGCTGATTACGCTGTATTTAAGGGTAACACCGATTTTATTTTATTTTGTGTGTATTTAAGTGTTGGGTTACAGCGCACTTTTTCACGTGTTTGTTGAGACACTGGTAGATTTTGTTGCTGCTATTGCCACCAAATCTAGGCGCAGTGTGTTTCTTTCTTTCTTTTACACCATTAAAGGACAACTGTTGGCAAAACATAAGTTCTGTTTAATTGAAAGATTGACTCAAGTCACTCGGATGGCTTCATTTGCTCTGGGACAGTGCAGATACACTGATGCCAGAGAGACCATACACTGCACTCTGCTGGCTAGCCACAGATCTGTATTCTGTGTACATAAGAGTATAGACAGTACAACCATATAGGAATACACGGGTCAAACTCATTGATCACTTCCTCTAGGTAATGCAATGCTGACGGCCCACAATGCTTGGCGTGCTGCTCGCAAGTTCTTATGGGAGGACATCGCCATTATTTGGGGAAAGGCGGATGCTCAATCATCCCTGTTACTGGCAAACTTGGTAGACGCGCATGATAAATTGGAGTAGACATTTATTTTAAACTACATACCCGACGGTGTTTTGCCAACAAATACATTAATGGTCATCCCGAGCTGATGGTGAACGTTCGTTTAATTGAAAAAATGTCATCCCGTGTAGTCATTTTAAATAGAAATGTTTTAATGAAGGAATACAAATCAAGTACCTGATTGAACCCTCCATGCTCCGTACAGCTCTACCATGGGGCGGACATGTTTAGACTCCTGGGTTGAATGAAGGTCTAAGCCAAAGATTCCAAACATGTCCGCCCCCTGGTAGAACTGTACGGAGTAAAAAGGGCTCCATAATGTGCTTTACTTCTATTATTCTTTCATTAAAGCATTTCCACTTAAATATTCTAATGACAGATGTCCTTTAAATGGCAGTGTAAAGTAAGGAAGACACTGTAGCGATTCCAGTGAGATTACACTGCTGACTATGCATTCACTTTGCAGTGTAAGGAACTTAACATATAGACATGGGAAAGCACCCGACGTTTTGCACATGGGGGAAAGGGTTCTTGGCGCCAAGACAGATGTAATAATCAGACACATCTGCCGGATGACAGGAAGGGGCTAGAAGACAAAATGCCACAACTAGAGTAGGAAGTGGTTGTTTGACAAAAGAGAGAAGTGAGAATGTTTGCTGCTCAGAGTAGAGGTGAACCTGTCTCTCAGGGTGACACATTCATGGGATTGATTTCTAATAAACAAGGGACAGGTTACGTCATAGTGCCTCTGATCTGTGTTTTTAACAGAATAGAGTGCTGCTACCAGTGGTGTATCATGGTTTTGTGCTGCCCTAGGCAGACAAAATGTGGGCACCCACCCCAACCACATTGCACACCCACAACATGACCCATAACCCATGTTGAACACCCAGAACATGCCCCATCACATGCCCCCATCACCCCCAATACATGCCCCCATCAACCCCAGTGCATGTCCCTATCACCCCCAATACACAACCCCATCTCCCTAGGACTTACCCATGTCCCTGGTGGCAGGCAGCATGGTGTCCTCCATGCTGCCTGTTCAGCTCCCCCGCGGTGTGGGCAGAGAGGTCACGTGACCTGGCGCGTATCTGACGTCAGAGCGCCGGTCACGTGACTTGTCAAGCACCTCCCCGTCACACTGCATGGGGAGCCAAACAGGCAGCCCTAGGCACGTGCCTCGTGCTAAATACAGCGCTGGCTGCTACTCCGGACTAAACCCGACGGGTATGTTTACAAATATATTTTCTGCGCTCTGCCTCTAAGTTGAGGCACAGCTCGTCGGATGCTGGCGAACGGTCAGTGTGTGCTCAACCAATCAGAGTGGCAGCTCGCCAGGTGCACCTGATTGGGGTCTGTTTGGGCTGAACCCCCCCCCCCCCCCCCCATTGAGTTCATGTGAAAACAGAGGTTCCTCGTTGTCGGCGTCAGTCGGAGGGACCCCCAAAGGTTCCTATGGAAGCATCATGGCTGCCGGTCAAAGAATAAAGTGATATGCACATTATAAAGTACCTGCCAGTTCATCCTGATACTAGTGCCCCTCATATTTTCAAATGCAGGGAAAAAAGAAATATATTTAAACCATTTTGCTGATTACTCTGGATAGCAGGGGAATTTTGCTATGCCCAGCGGAAGCCAGTGATATTTAACGTCCCGTACTTACTGAGCACAATGCTTTATTATTGCCACACACAGTTTCAATTCAAAACCTTTATTCACCATTTGCCAATTTCACATCTTGTTTCTGTTAACTCAACGCCTGCGCGTGTATTAAGGCAAATGTTCAAAACTTTCCAAGGTACAGAGAAGGAGAAGAGTAGGGACAATCGTGTTTATTTGTGTAGCTAATGCACATTATTATCACTTTTATTGATTTTTTTTTTTTACTTTTCCACCGTGAAAAGGACAAATTGTAACAAAAAAAGACTTATGTTTACTTGAAAGACTAAATTAAATCTTAATTTATTTTTATTTTATATACATTCTTTAATAAAACTTTACAAACAAAGCATGTTATTGAGCCCTTTTTGCTCCTGATAGCACTATCAGTGGCAGACATGTTGTTTAGAATCTTTGCCCTGTGTAGCTCTATCAGGGGGTGGACATGTTGTTTAGAATCTTTGCTCTGTATAGCTCTATCAGGGGGCGGACATGTTTAGAATCTTTACTCTGTATAGCTCTATCAGGGGGTGGACATGTTGTTTAGAATCTTTGCTCTGTATAGCTCTATCAGGGAGCAGACATGTTGTTTAGAACCTTTGCTCTGTATAGCTCTATCAGGGGGTGGAAATGTTGTTTAGAACCTTTGCTCTGTATAGCTTTATCAGGGGGTGGACATGTTGTTTAGAATCTTTGCTCTGTATAGCTTTATCAGGGGGTGGCCATGTTGTTTAGAATCTCTGCTCTGTATAGCTCTATCAGGGGGCAGACATGTTGTTTAGAACCTTTGCTCTGTATAGCTCTATCAGGAGGTGGACATGTTTAGAATCTTTGCTTTGTATAGCTCTATATAACAGAAAAAGCAGAATGGCGCGAGAAGGTGGACACCTTAATCACAAGGTAATGGTGCAATATTATAAAACACCAATAGTTTCAACGCAGATGGTGAGGAGTACACTCACAAAACGTTTTTGTAGGATTTCCTTAAAATATCGTGCTTTAATCGCAATAAATATTTTAATAGCTCTATCAGGGGGCGGACATGTTGTTTAGAACCTTTGCTCTGTATAGCTCTATCAGGAGGTGGACATGTTGTTTAGAATCTTTGCTCTGTATAGCTCTATCAGGGAGCAGACATGTTGTTTAGAACCTTTGCTTTGTATAGCTTTATCAGGGGCGAACATGTTTAGAATCTCTGCTCTGTATAGCTCTATCAGTGGGTGGACACGTTGTTTAGAATCTCTGCTCTGTATAGCTCTATCAGGGGGCGGATGTGTTGTTTAGAACCTTTGGTCTGATGGGTCACAAGAGGAATGAAGATCTGACTCAAGACTCTAAACAACATGTCTGCTCGCTGTAAAGAGGGCTCAATCAGGTAACACCAAGAGAAATGAGGTGGGTATATATATTCATAAATGAGGTAGTATATCTGGATGAGCGTAGAGAAGGGAGTGCAGCTAAAGTTCCACTACCTTAGCCAGCTTTATTAGGCTTAGCCCAGAAGCACCAGCTAAATCCTATATGTAAGTGGTCAGCTTGCCGATTATTTATAGACTATGAGAGCCACACAGAGCAATTCAGGAATTGGTGCAGTTATTTGTAGGAGCCAGGCACATAGTGCGCCCATAGAACTCTATACAAAGCAATAGAAAAGGATCAAGGTGTAGGTTTCTCGGAGATTCCTGGGATTTGTCACGCTCCACCAACTCGAAATGATGTGCAAGTGTGGGGGACATCGAAAGGGATATCTGATTAGCTTTCTTTAGATCGGGAGTAAGCCCTCCAAATTGGCCAGTTCTGCTTGAAGACAGGTGTAGGCACCAGCACTGATCACGGTGGACATTTCCATGGGTCTGTGACGGACAATTTAATGACATTTATGGACCTTCACCGACCTTGCAACAGACACTGGGGTCTTTATTTGCACACTTTGCCCGAGGATTCAAAAAGTTTCATCCCATGAAAAATAGAGATCTGGAGGCTGCCATCTCGTTGAGCAGCGGCTCCGTGCGTCAGGGTTCTGGTTCTTACGAGGGTAATATAGGTGTGTTTGGCACGTCATACATGAATGACAAGCCGGTGCACCAATAGTGTTGATCATACCAGAGAGCAATATCTATTGTATGCAGCAGCCAGTAGCACTGTCCAGAAGGCTGTGTGATAGTGATATATTTTTACCACCCACAGTGTTTTCATTTACAGATTTGCAGGTGGGAATCAGGACTATCCTGTGGATTTTAACTCCTAGTAATATAAGGACAAGATGGCGGCTGCACTAGTGATTGATGTAAGGGGGTCACTGAGTTGAAGCAGTAAAATGAAGGGGAAGTGGTGGGGTGGAGGAGGATGCGATGCTGAAATGACAGGGAGAGTTCAAGGGAAATCGCTTTAGGAGTCTGTGGTTATGGAATGAGTGGGTGGGGGAATCCAAGAAAATGTGGGGCAACTATAAATATATGTAAAATAATGTGCTCTGTGATACACTCACACTGCACGTTACTGTGATCACTCGCACACACTGCACGTTACTGTGATCACTCGCTCACACTGCACGTTACTGTGATCACTCGCACACACTGCACGTTACTGTGATCACTCGCTCACACTGCACGTTACTGTGATCACTCGCACACACTGCACGTTACTGTGATCACTCGCACACACTGCACGTTACTGTGATCACTCGCACACACTGCACGTTACTGTGATCACTCGCACACACTGCACGTTACTGTGATCACTCGCACACACTGCACGTTACTGTGATCACTCGCACACACTGCACGTTACTGTGATCACTCGCACACACTGCACGTTACTGTGATCACTCGCTCACACTGCACGTTACTGTGATCACTCGCACACACTGCACGTTACTGTGATCATTCGCACACACTGCACGTTACTGTGATCACTCGCACACACTGCACGTTACTGTGATCACTCGCACACACTGCACGTTACTGTGATCACTCGCACACACTGCACGTTACTGTGATCACTCGCACACACTGCACGTTACTGTGATACACACACACTGCACGTTACTGTGATACACTCACACTGCACGTTACTGTGATACACTCACACTGCACGTTACTGTGATACACTCACACTGCACGTTACTGTGATACACTCACACTGCACGTTACTGTGATACACTCACACTGCACGTTACTGTGATACACTCACACTGCACGTTACTGTGATACACTCACACTGCACGTTACTGTGATACACACACACTGCACGTTACTGTGATACACACACACTGCACGTTACTGTGATACACACACACTGCACGTTACTGTGATACACACACTGCACGTTACTGTGATACACTCACACTGCACGTTACTGTGATACACTCACACTGCACGTTACTGTGATACACTCACACTGCACGTTACTGTGATACACTCACAATGCACGTTACTGTGATACACTCACAATGCACGTTACTGTGATACACTCACAATGCACGTTACTGTGATACACTCACACTGCACGTTACTGTGATACACTCACACTGCACGTTACTGTGATACACTCACACTGCACGTTACTGTGATACACTCACACTGCACGTTACTGTGATACACTCACACTGCACGTTACTGTGATACACTCACACTGCACGTTACTGTGATACACTCACACTGCACGTTACTGTGATACACACACACTGCACGTTACTGTGATACACACACACTGCACGTTACTGTGATACACACACTGCACGTTACTGTGATACACACACTGCACGTTACTGTGATACACTCACACTGCACGTTACTGTGATACACTCACACTGCACGTTACTGTGATACACTCACACTGCACGTTACTGTGATACACACACACTGCACGTTACTATGATACACACACTGCACGTTACTGTGATACACACACTGCACGTTACTATGATACACACACTGCACGTTACTGTGATACGATCACACACACACTGCCCGTTACTGTGATATATTACATTATATTACATTAACATTTATTTATATAGCGCCCCCAATTCTCGAAGCGCTTGGTACAGAGCAAAGAAAGGAACTACATACTAATTTAGACAAACTAGTACAGACTGATACATGAGGTAGAGAACCCTGCTCGCAAGCTTACAATCTAGAGGGAATGGGGTCCATGACACAATTAAGGGATTGAAGAGGTCAGAGGGATTGAAGTTGTAGTAACAGTAGAGTGGATGGGAGGCATTAGGTGGGATAAGTCAAAGAGGGAGTGTGTGTTCCAGCTAGGTGGGATCAGCTAGAGGTAAAGTGACAGGTGTTCTAGTGGGTTGGGTAGTAAGCCTCTCTAAAGAGATGAGTTTTGAGGGACTTTTTAAAGTTTGAAAACGAGGGAGAGAGCTGGATGCTCCGGGGAAGGGAGTTCCACAGAGAGGGGGCAGCTCGGGCGAAATCTTGGAGACGCGAGTGAGAAGTGGTGATGAGATTAGAAGAGAGTGTTAACCCCTGTGAGGAGCGCAAAGTTCGTGCAGGGAAGTAGCGGTTAACAAGGGAGGAAATGTACGTAGGAGCAGAGGAGTGGAGGGCGTTGCAGAGAGGAGCCGCCGAATCAGACCGACGTGCAAGAAAGATGAGTCTGGCAGCTGCATTTTGGATAGACTGTAGGGGAGCCAGACGAACCAGAGGTGGTCCAGTCAGAAGACCGTTACAGTAGTCCAGGCGAGAGATCACAAGCGAGTGCACTAGAATTTTGTTGGTCTCTTCGCTGAGGAACGGGCGAATGCCTGCAATGTTCACACACTGCACTTTACTGTGATACGCTCACACACATTGCGCATTACTGTGATACACTCACACACACTGCGCGTTACTGTGATACACTCACACACACTGCGCGTTACTGTGATACACTCACACACACTGCGCGTTACTGTGATACGCTCACACACACTGCGCGTTACTGTGATACACTCACACACACTGCGCGTTACTGTGATACACTCACACACACTGCGCGTTACTGTGATACACTCACACACACTGCGCGTTACTGTGATACACTCACACACACTGCGCGTTACTGTGATACACTCACACACACTGCGCGTTACTGTGATACGCTCACACACACTGCGCGTTACTGTGATACGCTCACACACACTGCGCATTACTGTGATACGCTCACACACAATGCGCATTACTGTGATACGCTCACACACACTGCGCGTTACCGTGATACGCTCACACACACTGCGCGTTACCGTGATACGCTCACACACACTGCGCGTTACCGTGATACGCTCACACACACACTGCACGTTACCGTGATACGCTCACACACACACTGCACGTTACCGAGATACGCTCACACACACACTGCGCGTTACCGTGATACGCTCACACACACTGCGCGTTACCGTGATACACTCACACACACTGCGCGTTACCGAGATACGCTCACACACACACTGCGCGTTACCGTGATACGCTCACACACACTGCGCGTTACCGTGATACGCTCACACACACACTGCACGTTACTGAGATACGCTCACACACACACTGCACGTTACTGTGATACGCTCACACACACACACTGCACGTTACTGTGATACGCTCACACACACTGCACGTTAGTGTGATACACTCACACACACTGCACGTTAGTGTGATACACTCACACACACTGCACGTTAGTGTGATACACTCGCACACACTGCATGTTAGTGTGATACACACACTACACGTTACTGTGATACACACACTGCACGTTACTGTGATACGATCACACACACACTGCCCGTTACTGTGATATATTACATTATATTACATTAACATTTATTTATATAGCGCCCCCAATTCTCGAAGCGCTTGGTACAGAGCAAAGAAAGGAACTACATACTAATTTAGACAAACTAGTACAGACTGATACATGAGGTAGAGAACCCTGCTCGCAAGCTTACAATCTAGAGGGAATGGGGTCCATGACACAATTAAGGGATTGAAGAGGTCAGAGGGATTGAAGTTGTAGTAACAGTAGAGTGGATGGGAGGCATTAGGTGGGATAAGTCAAAGAGGGAGTGTGTGTTCCAGCTAGGTGGGATCAGCTAGAGGTAAAGTGACAGGTGTTCTAGTGGGTTGGGTAGTAAGCCTCTCTAAAGAGATGAGTTTTGAGGGACTTTTTAAAGTTTGAAAACGAGGGAGAGAGCTGGATGCTCCGGGGAAGGGAGTTCCACAGAGAGGGGGCAGCTCGGGCGAAATCTTGGAGACGCGAGTGAGAAGTGGTGATGAGATTAGAAGAGAGTGTTAACCCCTGTGAGGAGCGCAAAGTTCGTGCAGGGAAGTAGCGGTTAACAAGGGAGGAAATGTACGTAGGAGCAGAGGAGTGGAGGGCGTTGCAGAGAGGAGCCGCCGAATCAGACCGACGTGCAAGAAAGATGAGTCTGGCAGCTGCATTTTGGATAGACTGTAGGGGAGCCAGACGAACCAGAGGTGGTCCAGTCAGAAGACCGTTACAGTAGTCCAGGCGAGAGATCACAAGCGAGTGCACTAGAATTTTGTTGGTCTCTTCGCTGAGGAACGGGCGAATGCCTGCAATGTTCACACACTGCACTTTACTGTGATACGCTCACACACATTGCGCATTACTGTGATACACTCACACACACTGCGCGTTACTGTGATACACTCACACACACTGCGCGTTACTGTGATACACTCACACACACTGCGCGTTACTGTGATACACTCACACACACTGCGCGTTACTGTGATACACTCACACACACTGCGCGTTACTGTGATACGCTCACACACACTGCGCGTTACTGTGATACGCTCACACACACTGCGCGTTACTGTGATACGCTCACACACACTGCGCGTTACTGTGATACGCTCACACACACTGCGCATTACTGTGATACGCTCACACACACTGCGCGTTACTGTGATACGCTCACACACACACTGCGCGTTACCGTGATACGCTCACACACACTGCGCGTTACCGTGATACGCTCACACACACTGCGCGTTACCGTGATACGCTCACACACACTGCGCGTTACCGTGATACGCTCACACACACACTGCACGTTACCGTGATACGCTCACACACACACTGCACGTTACCGAGATACGCTCACACACACACTGCGCGTTACCGTGATACGCTCACACACACTGCGCGTTACCGTGATACACTCACACACACTGCGCGTTACCGAGATACGCTCACACACACACTGCGCGTTACCGTGATACGCTCACACACACTGCGCGTTACCGTGATACGCTCACACACACACTGCACGTTACCGAGATACGCTCACACACACACTGCACGTTACTGTGATACGCTCACACACACACACTGCACGTTACTGTGATACGCTCACACACACTGCACGTTAGTGTGATACACTCACACACACTGCACGTTAGTGTGATACACTCACACACACTGCACGTTAGTGTGATACACTCGCTCACACTGCATGTTAGTGTGATACACTCGCACACACTGCATGTTAGTGTGATACACTCGCACACACTGCATGTTAGTGTGATACACTCGCACACACTGCATGTTAGTGTGATACACTCGCACACACTGCATGTTAGTGTGATACACTCGCACACACTGCATGTTAGTGTGATACACTCGCACACACTGCACGTTAGTGTGATACGCTCACACACACACTGCACGTTACTGAGATACACTTGCACACACTGCACGTTACTGTGATACGCTCACACACACTGCACGTTACCGAGATACACACACTGAACGTTATTGTGATACGCTCACACACACACACTGCACGTTACTGTGATACACACACTGCACGTTACTGTGATACGCACACACACTGCACGTTACTGAGATACGCTCACACACACACACTGCATGTTACTGAGATACGCTCACACACACACTGCACGTTACTGTGATACGCTCACACACACACTGCACGTTTCTGTGATACGCTCACACACACACTGCATGTTACTGTGATACGCTCACACACTGCACGTTACTGTGATACACTCGCACACACTGCGCGTTACTGTGATACACTCACACACACTGCGCGTTACTGTGATACACTCACACACACTGCGCGTTACTGTGATACACTCACACACACTGCGCGTTACTGTGATACACTCACACACACTGCGCGTTACTGTGATACGCTCACACACACTGCGCGTTACTGTGATACGCTCACACACACTGCGCGTTACTGTGATACGCTCACACACACTGCGCATTACTGTGATACGCTCACACACACTGCGCATTACTGTGATACGCTCACACACACTGCGCGTTACCGTGATACGCTCACACACACACTGCACGTTACTGAGATACGCTCACACACACACTGCACGTTACTGTGATACGCTCACACACACACACTGCACGTTACTGTGATACGCTCACACACACTGCACGTTAGTGTGATACGCTCACACACACTGCACGTTAGTGTGATACACTCACACACACTGCACGTTAGTGTGATACACTCGCACACACTGCATGTTAGTGTGATACACTCGCACACACTGCATGTTAGTGTGATACACTCGCACACACTGCATGTTAGTGTGATACACTCGCACACACTGCATGTTAGTGTGATACACTCGCACACACTGCATGTTAGTGTGATACACTCGCACACACTGCACGTTAGTGTGATACGCTCACACACACACTGCACGTTACTGAGATACACTTGCACACACTGCACGTTACTGTGATACGCTCACACACACTGCACGTTACCGAGATACACACACTGAACGTTATTGTGATACGCTCACACACACACACTGCACGTTACTGTGATACACACACTGCACGTTACTGTGATACGCACACACACACTGCACGTTACTGAGATACGCTCACACACACACACTGCATGTTACTGAGATACGCCCACACACACACTGCACGTTACTGTGATACGCTCACACACACACTGCACGTTTCTGTGATACGCTCACACACACACTGCATGTTACTGTGATACGCTCACACACTGCACGTTACTGTGATACACTCGCACACACTGCACGTTACTGTGATACACTCGCACACACTGCACGTTACTGTGATACACACACTGCACGTTACTGTGATACGCTCACACACACACTGCACATTACTGTGATACGCTCACACACACTGCACGTTCCTGTGTTACGATCACACACACAGCACGTTACTGTGATACACACACTGCACGTTACTGTGATACGCACACACACTGCACGTTACTGAGATACGCTCACACACACACACTGCATGTTACTGAGATACGCTCACACACACACTGCACGTTACTGTGATACGCTCACACACACACTGCACGTTTCTGTGATACGCTCACACACACACTGCATGTTACTGTGATACGCTCACACACTGCACGTTACTGTGATACACTCGCACACACTGCGCGTTACTGTGATACACTCACACACACTGCGCGTTACTGTGATACACTCACACACACTGCGCGTTACTGTGATACACTCACACACACACTGCACGTTACTGTGATATGCTCACACACACTGCACGTTCCTGTGTTACGATCACACACACACTGCACGTTACTGTGATACGCTCACACACACTGCACGTTCCTGTGTTACGATCACACACACAGCACGTTACTGTTATACACTCTCAGACACACTGCACGTTCCTGTGTTACGATCACACACACTGCGCGTTACTGTGATACGCTCACACACACTGCGCGTTACTGTGATACGCTCACACACACTGCGCGTTACTGTGATACGCTCACACACACTGCGCATTACTGTGATACGCTCACACACACTGCGCATTACTGTGATACGCTCACACACACTGCGCGTTACCGTGATACGCTCACACACACTGCGCGTTACCGTGATACGCTCACACACACTGCGCGTTACCGTGATACGCTCACACACACTGCGCGTTACCGTGATACGCTCACACACACACTGCACGTTACCGTGATACGCTCACACACACACTGCACGTTACCGAGATACGCTCACACACACACTGCGCGTTACCGAGATACGCTCACACACACACTGCGCGTTACCGTGATACGCTCACACACACTGCGCGTTACCGTGATACACTCACACACACTGCGCGTTACCGTGATACGCTCACACACACTGCGCGTTACCGTGATACGCTCACACACACTGCGCGTTACCGTGATACGCTCACACACACACTGCACGTTACCGAGATACGCTCACACACACACTGCACGTTACTGTGATACGCTCACACACACACACTGCACGTTAGTGTGATACACTCACACACACTGCACGTTAGTGTGATACACTCACACACACTGCACGTTAGTGTGATACACTCGCACACACTGCACGTTAGTGTGATACACTCGCACACACTGCACGTTAGTGTGATACACTCGCACACACTGCATGTTAGTGTGATACACTCGCACACACTGCATGTTAGTGTGATACACTCGCACACACTGCATGTTAGTGTGATACACTCGCACACACTGCATGTTAGTGTGATACACTCGCACACACTGCATGTTAGTGTGATACACTCGCACACACTGCATGTTAGTGTGATACACTCGCACACACTGCATGTTAGTGTGATACACTTGCACACACTGCACGTTAGTGTGATACGCTCACACACACACTGCACGTTACTGAGATACACTTGCACACACTGCACGTTACTGTGATACGCTCACACACACTGCACGTTACCGAGATACACACACTGAACGTTATTGTGATACGCTCACACACACACACTGCACGTTACTGTGATACACACACTGCACGTTACTGTGATACGCTCACACACACACTGCACGTTATTGTGATACGCTCACACACACACACTGCACGTTACTGTGATACACACACTGCACGTTACTGTGATACGCACACACACTGCACGTTACTGAGATACGCTCACACACACACACTGCATGTTACTGAGATACGCTCACACACACACTGCACGTTACTGTGATACGCTCACACACACACTGCACGTTTCTGTGATACGCTCACACACACACTGCACGTTACTGTGATACACTCGCACACTGCGCGTTACTGTGATACACTCACACACACTGCGCGTTACTGTGATACACTCACACACACTGCGCGTTACTGTGATACACTCACACACACTGCGCGTTACTGTGATACACTCACACACACTGCGCGTTACTGTGATACGCTCACACACACTGCGCGTTACTGTGATACGCTCACACACACTGCGCGTTACTGTGATACGCTCACACACACTGCGCGTTACTGTGATACGCTCACACACACTGCGCATTACTGTGATACGCTCACACACACTGCGCATTACTGTGATACGCTCACACACACTGCGCGTTACTGTTATACGCTCACACACACTGCGCGTTACCGTGATACGCTCACACACACTGCGCGTTACCGTGATACGCTCACACACACTGCGCGTTACCGTGATACGCTCACACACACTGCGCGTTACCGTGATACGCTCACACACACACTGCACGTTACCGTGATACGCTCACACACACACTGCGCGTTACCGAGATACGCTCACACACACACTGCGCGTTACCGTGATACGCTCACACACACTGCGCGTTACCGTGATACGCTCACACACACTGCGCGTTACCGAGATACGCTCACACACACACTGCACGTTACCGTGATACGCTCACACACACTGCGCGTTACCGTGATACGCTCACACACACACTGCACGTTACCGAGATACGCTCACACACACACTGCACGTTACTGTGATACGCTCACACACACTGCACGTTAGTGTGATACACTCACACACACTGCACGTTAGTGTGATACACTCACACACACTGCACGTTAGTGTGATACACTCGCACACACTGCATGTTAGTGTGATACACTCGCACACACTGCATGTTAGTGTGATACACTCGCACACACTGCATGTTAGTGTGATACACCCGCACACACTGCACGTTAGTGTGATACGCTCACACACACACTGCACGTTACTGAGATACACTTGCACACACTGCACGTTACTGTGATACGCTCACACACACTGCACGTTACCGAGATACACACACTGCACGTTACCGAGATACACACACTGAACGTTATTGTGATACGCTCACACACACACACTGCACGTTACTGTGATACACACACTGCACGTTACTGTGATACGCACACACACACTGCACGTTACTGAGATACGCTCACACACACACACTGCATGTTACTGAGATACGCCCACACACACACTGCACGTTACTGTGATACGCTCACACACACACTGCACGTTTCTGTGATACGCTCACACACACACTGCATGTTACTGTGATACGCTCACACACTGCACGTTACTGTGATACACTCGCACACACTGCACGTTACTGTGATACACTCGCACACACTGCACGTTACTGTGATACACACACTGCACGTTACTGTGATACGCTCACACACACACTGCACATTACTGTGATACGCTCACACACACTGCACGTTCCTGTGTTACGATCACACACACAGCACGTTACTGTTATACACTCTCAGACACACTGCACGTTCCTGTGTTACGATCACACACACTGCACGTTACTGTTATATGCTCACACACACTGCACGTTACTGTGATACGCTCACACACACACTGCACGTTACTGTGATATGCTCACACACACTGCACGTTCCTGTGTTACGATCACACACACACTGCACGTTACTGTGTTACGATCACACACACACTGCACGTTACTGTTATACACTCTCACACACACTGCAGGCCGGTAAAAAATTGGCATCAGGCCAATGTTAAGTCTATGGAGACAGTACCAAGGCCGGTATTTTTTTTGAAAGAAAGGTGGCAACCATACACACTGCACGTTACTGTGATACACTCAGTGCTCATAATGGCTGATCAGTGCGTATTATGCTGCAGCAACATGTCAGAAAACCCCACAAAAGACTTCAGACTTGTTAAACGAACACAAGTATTGGAGCCTGCGTAATGTGGATCAGTTAGAGCAGCACAGCATGCTGAAAGTGGTGGACTAACCTGGACTATACTGTGGGATCTACTCATTATCCAGTGAACAAAGGTGAATGTGGTGAGCTGCAGGAACCAGGCATGAAGAGCGGAGCTGGAGATCCAGACAAGGTGGATCATTCTTCCAGCTCTGCTATGCATGCCTGTATTTTGCAGTTGCCTTTAGTAATCCGTCCATTACGGGGTCTCTGGGGGGGGGGGGGGGGGGGGAGTATTCTCCACAATAAATGAAAGCAGACACAGGTCAGGAATCGTTTATCTTGAAGCGGATCTAGACTGTGCACACAAGCTGTGAGCGGTATGCCAGCCGCGGATTACTTCAATGGAAAGTCCCCCAAAGTTCACAGGGAGGGAGGTGCGGTCTGGTTGCCGTGGTAATATTTCGGATGCCAGCCTGATGCAGAGTTTCCTCTGAGTGTTCCCATGTTGCATAACCTCAGCACATGGCCTCCGCCCAGCGACGGTTATTATTGTATAAAATCACCAGCAGAGATGGACTGGACACATATCTGCAGGCATCAGGTGCCAAGCAGCCTAATTCAGGTGCCAGCCTTGTTATTTTTAGGAGCCAGGCAAATTTACCAAACACATTACTGTGAGCTGTATTGCTGTGGAGTCTGTGATACACTCACACGCTGCACATTACTGTGAGCTGTATTGCTGTGGAGTCTGTGATACACTCACACGCTGCACATTACTGTGAGTTTTATTGCAGTGGAGTCTGTGATACACTCACACGCTGCACATTACTGTGAGTTTTATTGCTGTGGAGTCTGTGATACACTCACACACTGCACATTACTGTGAGCTGTATTGCTGTGGAGTCTGTGATACACTCACACGCTGCACATTACTGTGAGTTTTATTGCAGTGGAGTCTGTGATACACTCACACGCTGCACATTACTGTGAGTTTTATTGCTGTGGAGTCTGTGATACACTCACACGCTGCACATTACTGTGAGTTTTATTGCTGTGGAGTCTGTGATACACTCACACGCTGCACATTACTGTGAGTTTTATTGCTGTGGAGTCTGTGATACACTCACACGCTGCACATTACTGTGAGTTGTATTGCTGTGGAGTCTGTGATACACTCACACGCTGCACATTACTGTGAGTTTTATTGCAGTGGAGTCTGTGATACACTCACACGCTGCACATTACTGTGAGTTTTATTGCTGTGGAGTCTGTGATACACTCACACGCTGCACATTACTGTGAGTTTTATTGCAGTGGAGTCTGTGATACACTCACACGCTGCACATTACTGTGAGTTTTATTGCTGTGGAGTCTGTGATACACTCACACACTGCACATTACTGTGAGTTTTATTGCTGTGGAGTCTGTGATACATTCACACGCTGCACATTACTGTGAGTTTTATTGCTGTGGAGTCTGTGATACACTCACACGCTGCACATTACTGTGAGTTTTATTGCAGTGGAGTCTGTGATACACTCACACGCTGCACATTACTGTGAGTTTTATTGCTGTGGAGTCTGTGATACACTCACACACTGCACATTACTGTGAGTTTTATTGCTGTGGAGTCTGTGATACACTCACATACCGCACATTACTGGGAGTTTTATTGCTGTGGAGTCTGTGATACACTCACACTCTGCACATTACTGGGAGTTTTATTGCTGTGGAGTCTGTGATACACTCATACTGCACATTACTGGGAGTTTTATTGCTGTGGAGTCTGTAAATCACTCATACTGCACATTACTGGGAGTTTTATTGCTGTGGAGTCTGTAAATCACTCACACACTGCACATTACTGTGAGTTTTATTGCTGTGGAGTCTGTAAATCACTCACACACGGCACATTACTATGAGTTTTATTGCTGTGGAGTCTGTGATACACTCACACGCTGCAAATTACTATGAGTTTTATTGCTGTGGAGTCTGTGATACAGTCACACACTGCACATTACTATGAGTTTTATTGCTGTGGAGTCTGTGATACACTCACACACTGCACATTACTGTGAGTTTTATTGCTGTGGAGTCTGTGATACACTCACACGCTGCACATTAATGTGAGTTTTATTGCTGTGGAGTCTGTGATACACTCACACACTGCACATTACTGGGAGTTTTATTGCTGTGGAGTCTGTGATACACTCACACGCTGCACATTACTGTGAGTTTTATTGCAGTGGAGTCTGTGATACACTCACACACAGCACATTACTGTGAGCTGTATTGCTGTGGAGTCTGTGATACACTCACACACTGCACATTACTGTGAGCTGTATTGCTGTGGAGTCTGCGATACACTCACACGCTGCACATTACTGTGAGTTTTATTGCTGTGGAGTCTGTGATACACTCACACGCTGCACATTACTGTGAGTTTTATTGCTGTGGAGTCTGTGATACACTCACACACTGCACTTTACTGGGAGTTTTATTGCTGTGGAGTCTGTGATACACTCACACACTGCACATTACTGGGAGTTTTATTGCTGTGGAGTCTGTGATACACTCACACACTGCACATTACTGTGAGTTTTATTGCTGTGGAGTCTGTGATACACTCACACGCTGCACATTACTGTGAGTTTTATTGCTGTGGAGTCTGTGATACACTCACACGCTGCACATTACTGGGAGTTTTATTGCTGTGGAGTCTGTGATACACTCACACGCTGCACATTACTGTGAGTTTTATTGCTGTGGAGTCTGTGATACACTCACACGCTGCACATTACTGTGAGTTTTATTGCTGTGGAGTCTGTGATACACTCACACACTGCACATTACTGGGAGTTTTATTGCTGTGGAGTCTGTGATACACTCACACGCTGCACATTACTGGGAGTTTTATTGCTGTGGAGTCTGTGATACACTCACACACTGCACATTACTGGGAGTTTTATTGCTGTGGAGTCTGTGATACACTCACACACTGCACATTACTGGGAGTTTTATTGCTGTGGAGTCTGTGATACACTCACACTCTGCACATTACTGGGAGTTTTATTGCTGTGGAGTCTGTGATACACTCACACTCTGCACATTACTGTGAGTTTTATTGCTGTGGAGTCTGTGATACACTCACACGCTGCACATTACTGGGAGTTTTATTGCTGTGGAGTCTGTGATACACTCACACACAGCACATTACTGTGAGCTGTATTGCTGTGGAGTCTGCGATACACTCACACGCTGCACATTACTGTGAGTTTTATTGCTGTGGAGTCTGTGATACACTCACACGCTGCACATTACTGTGAGTTTTATTGCTGTGGAGTCTGTGATACACTCACACACTGCACTTTACTGGGAGTTTTATTGCTGTGGAGTCTGTGATACACTCACACACTGCACATTACTGGGAGTTTTATTGCTGTGGAGTCTGTGATACACTCACACTCTGCACATTACTGGGAGTTTTATTGCTGTGGAGTCTGTGATACACTCACACACTGCACATTACTGGGAGTTTTATTGCTGTGGAGTCTGTGATACACACACGCTGCACATTACTGTGAGTTTTATTGCTGTGGAGTCTGTGATACACACACGCTGCACATTACTGTGAGTTTTATTGCTGTGGAGTCTGTGATACACTCACACACTGCACATTACTGTGAGTTTTATTGCTGTGGAGTCTGTGATACACTCACACACTGCACATTACTGGGAGTTTTATTGCTGTGGAGTCTGTGATACACTCCCACACACACTGCACATTACTGGGAGTTTTATTGCTATGGAGTCTGTGATACACTCACACACTGCACATTACTGGGAGTTTTATTGCTGTGGAGTCTGTGGTACACTCACACACTGCACATTACTGGGAGTTTTATTGCTGTGGAGTCTGTGATACACTCATACTGCACATTACTGGGAGTTTTATTGCTGTGGAGTCTGTAAATCACTCACACACTGCACATTACTGTGAGTTTTATTGCTGTGGAGTCTGTAAATCACTCACACACGGCACATTACTATGAGTTTTATTGCTGTGGAGTCTGTGATACACTCACACGCTGCACATTACTATGAGTTTTATTGCTGTGGAGTCTGTGATACAGTCACACACTGCACATTACTATGAGTTTTATTGCTGTGGAGTCTGTGATACGCTCACACACTGCACATTACTGTGAGTTTTATTGCTGTGGAGTCTGTGATACTCACACGCTGCACATTACTGTGAGTTTTATTGCTGTGGAGTCTGTGATACACTCACACACTGCACATTACACACATTGTGTTAGCAGAATTACAAGGAAATACATAGTTTAAGGGGAAATTTTGTTTTTTAAATTATATATTTATTATTGCGTCAAGGAATTGTACATTGCAAACACCACATCTTCATACAATATAAACTTTTAGCATAACAACGACAACATGTGTAACATTTCAATACAGTATGACATGTTTCATTTGTAAACTCTTTAAGAATAGTGTGTTTTAAAGGTGACTGAGGCGACTCCTGTTTATGACATCACCACCGGCCCGACATGCAAATGAACTACTTTTTCAATACGTAACTTGCATTTCAAGCCACAGGTGATGTCATAAACAGGAGACGCCACAGAACATATCCAGGCATGGCTAGGAATGTGAAACTGGGATTGAACGATTAGAAAGCATGCTTTGCTGCAGAGACCGCGACACTAGAGACTAAATCAATGATTCCTTTTCGCGCATCATGAGAATTGTGACGTCTGCTCCCTAGGAAGGCCTGACATACGTAATGTAGGAATGAGAGTTGCTACAGCAACAAGTGTATTATTAATATTGACTCATCGCTCTGCAGTGGGTGAGTCACACATTAGGTTACAGACAGTCGGGTCTTGCATGCCCAGGAGCTCACGCGTACATTTTCACACGATACAGAAAGTTGACATTCTTTGGATTTTTTTTTTTTTTTTTTGGACTAGTCTGGCTACATGACGTTACCCAATTTGTTACAGGCCAAGTATCACTGTATCAGTCAGCTCGCCGTTTACCGTAAGGAAGTAAATTAAGCAAGGGGGTGTAACGAAAGCACGCATCTAGCCCTTCGCTCGGGATTACGCCGCAGATATACAAGCGTACCGCCTTGCCGCTGACCTAAGACACGTACCGTATTTTCTCGATTATAAGACGACCCCCCAAACTTTGACTATTCCATTAGGAAAAAAACTAAAGGCCTGAATATAAGACTACCCTATAGGAAAACAGTTCAACTTGTTTATATTCACATGAAAATTGCTTTTTTAATAAAAAAATTATATAAAAAAAAATGCATTTCTTGTTTTTATTTCCTTTTTATGTGCCAATGCTGCCTCTCTCTTTCCTTTGCCCCCAGCTTTGTCTCTCTCCCCCTCCCTTTGACTCCCCCCCTTGTTTCTCTCTGCCCCCTCCCCTTGTTGCTCTGTCCCCCCCCTCCCTCTGTCTCTCCCCCCCCTTGTTGCTCTGTCTCTTCCCCCCTCTCTCCTCTTGTTGTTCTGCCCCCCATCTCTCCCCCTGTCTCTCTGCCCCCTCCCTCCCCCTAACATGTAAATAGTATCGTGCAGACATCCCACAGTTGCCCGATTCTCCCTGGTGCCTAGTGGGGCAGCAGAGGAGGTCTGCGCGATGAGCGCAGACCTCCCCTGCTGCCGCCCGGCACGCTCGCCAGGACTTCTGTGACGAAAGCGGAAGTTCCCGGCTTCTTCATAGAAGCCCCGGCGGTCGTGCCGGGCGGAAGCAGGGGAGTCTGTGCTCATCGTGCAGACATCCCCTGCTGCTAGAGAGGGAGATCCAGGTCCCCTACAGTACTTTGAGGGATGGAGTAATCCCAGGACTTTGTGCCTCTTACCACCAGTATCTGGGGTTTGTGCCGTTGAATGCAACCTCAAGCGTGTTGGATGCTGGTCTTTTCTCCCACCAAAAGGACGCCAGCGCCTACACACATCGCTCCAATGACTTTCAGCGACGCGGGCAGAACATCTCTAGGAGCCAGCTTCAAAGGGCCTGCTTTGTTCTGCCTCTGCACTTTGGTGTGGTCCATACTGGCTAGGGTGACTGCCCCCCTCTGTAGTGCCAATTTAAGGTGAAACACTGCCTACCATACTTAGTGCCCCCCGTGGCTGGCGATCTTTTTAACGGGCGAGGGCTACTGGGAAAGAAATGTTTTCCAAAAAACAAATGTACACACAAGTGGATGAAATACACATTATGGAGACTTTTATAGCCGAGTTTTGTGATACAATTAGACATAGCAGAAAAATAACCTGAACTTCCATAAATGTGAGACACCAGCGCAGGAAAAGGGACTGACCTGCCAAATGAGTGAGGGATACTAGGGGTGTGTATGTAAAAAATGTTTACAAAGTCCCATATTTTGCTAATATCCTTTGTACTGTAGAATTCCACGTTTTGGGTTCTTTAGAGTAATAATAATCAGGATAGTATAGGCATACACATAGCGAACGCCACCTGGGTGCGTACAATGCTAGTGAAGGCGCTGGAGTGGCTCCAAGACATGAATGGGAATATACAGTGTGCACTGAAGGGCCCACTCCTCTGTATAGAAATGATTGATTCGGAAGAGCAAAATATTGGACAACGACAAGCTGAGGGGGGGGAGATCTGGTGCTGCCCCCACTAGAAATGCTAAAGGTTGATCTCAAAAGAATTAACGAATACATATTTAAAATCAAGTTTCGTTTGCCCTCATGGTTGATGCCGGAAGTGTCCCTTCCAAAAGACACGACTGCGTACGTCAATCACTGAGGGAACGTCAGGGAAGTGATGGGAAATATGATCTCAGGTAACGAGTCAGTTCAAACCAGCTATTTCTGCTCATTTCAAACTCTGCTGAGAGGTCACAAAAAAAAAAAAAAAAAAACACACAACTCACATTTTGGGAACATGTTCCTTTTGGGGACATGTGGGCAACATTCAGTCCATCCACCACTATATCATACGGAGATCGGGAATTCACAAAATGCTGGAAATCCTGCAGCTCCTGAGAGAGAGAGAGAGAGAGAGAGAGAGAGAAAGGCTTTATAATCCGTTATCAGCCCGAGTCAAGGCTCTCAGGACCAAATCACGGGCAGCTTCCACTTAGCAGAGGGGGTTCTTCATGAAAGTGGGAATTGACAAGGGAAGTGCAGACGTAAAGCCAAGTTGCAAGGATTCTCCCATGCAGCTTTGCTGCAAACTCAGCTATTTGGGCCTTGCGTTTGAAATTCCCTTGTCAATTTCCTGCAATCCCTGCATTCATGACTAAGGCCCACAATGTTTGTTATGTCGATTTCTTTCATGTAGAATATGGCGCCTGGCTTTCACCCTTTGGTTTTACATCATCTGCTTGATCAAAACTGCCTTTTAAATGATGCTCCTTGAGATTCCAGGCACAGAGAGACAGCCTCCAGCCTCCAGTCTCCAGCCTCCAGTTCTGCCTGGATAAAATACTTTTCCCAGGTTCTTCCGCAGTCTGGAAATCTGACAGAAGCTGCGACTCTGCTGCCTCATTTAGCTCAGCAGGGGCCACGTTTCAGAAGGGATTTAGCTCGGCAGGGGCACGTTTCGAAAGGGATTTAGAGCAGCAGGGGCACGTTTCGACAGGGATTTAGCGTGGCAGGGGCCACGTTTCGGCAGGGATTAGGCTCAGCAGGGGCAACGTTTCGGCAGGGATTAGGCTCAGCAGGGGCCACGTTTCTGCAGGGATTTAGCTCGGCAGGGGCCACGTTTCGGCACGGATTTAGCTCGGCAGAGGCCACGTTTCGGCACGGATTTAGCTCGGCAGGGGCCACGTTTCGGCAGGGATTTAGCTCGGCAGATGCCACGTTTCGGCAGGGATTTAGCTCAGCACGGGCCACGTTTCGGCAGGGGCCACGTTTTGGCAGGGATTTAGCTCGGCACGGGCCACGTTTCAGCAGGGGCTGTGCTTGGCAGCCCCTTGGTTTTTTCGTTTTGCAAAGAATTGTTCCATTTCTTCATTGAATCTTTCGGTACATTGTGTAAGGCGGGGCTACACAAATTCTTTAGGAGCCAGGCTGGCCGTGGGCTCAAATACTATACACGAGGCTTTCTAAACTAAATTTGTTATGAGCACAGTATATTTAGTTTTTTCAATGGTCTATTTAGCTCCTAAATTGTACGAGTATCTCTGAAGCCCCCCTGACTTACACAATTCAACTGAAGGGGCCTTAATCATGCTTTGGCCCATTCATATAAATCAATACAGGAGCCAGCAGTAGAGATTTCAGGCGGGCTAGAAATCAAGATGTAAAACATATCCCATTCTACACATCTCTCTCTCTCCCTGTCTGTATATCACTGTGCAGGTTAGCAGGGCTCTCACATCCTGTACATGATACGGATAGACTAGGACTCGCTGGGAATTTCCCTGTTTAATATTGCAAGGTTTACAGCCAGATCATCTCCCTATAGGGCACAGTCCACACACTGGCATGTTTTACTGGTCAGACACAGGAAATTCCTGCCGTGCAGGTGACTGTATCGACACGACTGAACTTGCCATTACTTTAGGGTTTAAAAAACACTCACTTATTTTAAAGAAAACATTTTTAGTTAAAAAACAAAAAAAGAAGTCATGTCTGGACACTAAATGGGGCTTGTCAACACAAAATGAACGTATGTCTTACATCAAGGGTAGACATAAATACCGGTAGATGCTTTAATGTAAGAATACCAATAAAGTGCCTTATTGGGGCCCATTTAGCTCTATCAGGGGCGGACATGTTTACAATCTTTGCTCTGTATAGCTCTATCAGGGGCAGACATGTTTACAATCTTTGCTCTGTATAGCTCTATCAGGGGCAGACATGTTTACAATCTTTGCTCTGTATAGCTCTATCGGGGGCGGACATGTTTACAATCTTTGCTCTGTATAGCTCTATCAGGGGCGGACATGTTTACAATCTTTGCTCTGTATAGCTCTATCGGGGGAGGACATGTTTACAATCTTTGCTCTGTATAGTTCTATCAGGGGGAGGACATGTTTACAATCTTTGCTCTGTATAGCTCTATCGGGGGAGGACATGTTTACAATCTTTGCTCTGTATAGTTCTATCAGGGGGAGGACATGCTTACAATCTTTGCTCTGTATAGCTCTATCAGGGGGAGGACATGTTTACAATCTTTGCTCTGTATAGTTCTATCAGGGGGTGGACATCATGTTTAGAATCTTTGCTCTATATAGCTCTATCAGGGGCAGACATGTTGTTTAGAATCTTTGCTCTGTATAGCTCTATCAGGAGGCGGACATGTTGTTTAGAATCTTTGCTCTGTATAGCTCTATCAGGAGGCGGACATGTTGTTTAGAAACTTTGCTCTGCATAGCTCAGGGAGTCAGAGTTATAGGAGGTGTGGGGAGCTGGAGTGAGTGTGCTGGTCAGGGAGTGTGAGTTATAGGAGGTGTGGGGAGCTGGAGTGAGTGCGCTGGTCAGGGAGTGTGAGTTATAGGAGGTGTGGGAAGCCGGTGTGAGCATGCGCAGCATTAAACCACCTCTGGTGTCCCAGAAAAGCAGGACTGTTGGTAGGTACGTCACAGGAGTTCTATATAAAGCAATCATGGAAGCCAGCAGTAGTCAGGCCTCCCTGGCTCCTGGGATTTGTCCAAGCTTTTTCTCTTGGTGCAAAATCCACTCTAGAAAATACAGTTATTGATTAGCACGGTTCCTGCAGTGTGTGGAAAGTACCAACGAAAATGGCCGAATATGACAGTTATCAGCGGTGCTCTCCAGATACACAGTGATAAGACCCAGGGCTCAAAGGCTTACAGTCTAGCAGCATTCTCCACTCTGCTAATGGGGCCAGGAATTCACTTCTCTTTCGCTATGGGGAAGAACTGGCGGGGGGAATCCCCTGCGTCTTCGCGTGTCGAGAGCTTGTGGGTGCGGCTGGATAAGGAACTGGTACGGTGTTTTACTCTCCTGGAAAATTCCCCGAGCCTGCCTGACAACCAGGACAATAAACAAACAGTCCTGCAGCACGGCGGGTCTCCTATTATTCTCTGAAGTCTTTAGAGAAACAGAGATAGCGCTACGGTGGGGCTAAATCACCCCAGCGGCCACGGCGAGCCTACCCACGGCAGCCGGGGGGGCTAAGACAAGCAAATCACAGGTTCTCTCTTTTGTGGGGGACACGTATGCAATGCTGGCTGGGCAAACGTTGGGGTATTGTAGTTGACAGCAGCTGGAATGTTAGAAAAAGCCTTTGTGTGAAATGAGACAGAGAAATACAGAGTTGAGCAAACCGTAGTATTGCTAATTCTGCAGAATGAGTTCTTTACAAGAGGAGGATATACAGTGACACATTTAGTATACCACAGGGCCCGTAATATCGTCAGTGTGCAAAAAAAATATATATTTTTAGAAACTTGCTGCATCATGTACAGGAGATAAACAGATCTGTCTCATCAGTTCTTTCCTCAAAAAACTTCAAATATAGTGTAATAGATGTATTGCTGTTGCCTTGGCAACAGTCCTGCCTATCTCTCCAAGCCCCGCCTTACTGGATGTTACTGAATTTAAAAGCCCCGGTGTAATTATTTTCAATATAAAACTATAGGAGAATTAGAAAATTGGTCGAAAGTAAAAATGAGTGAGCCCCTACTCCTTGCCTCACGGCATTCACACGGATTCACCGGGTCCTTCTTGTAATCCACATAAACACCTTGATTTTTTTTGGGGTGTTCCCATACATGGCGTCCAAGCTAAGGATTTGCTTTATAATATGCAAGTATCCAAAAATCTAACAAATGTACTTGGAAAGTCCTCAGTGCAGTGGTCAAATCTGATAGGGATACTGCAGATCTCAAACTGACTTTGATGCATCTGGTAGTGTTTACCCTGTACAAACCCTTTTCTTCTGCATATAAATGCATGCAAAAAAATCCTTGGGAAACTTTTTCAATCTTTCCTGGTCCAGCCCTTTTTTGTTTACATCTGATTTTGTTTTTACATTACAGGAGGATCAGTTGAGGTTAGGGTTGCCACCTGGCCGGTATTTTACCGGCAGGCCGGTAAAAAAATTGGCATCAGGCCAATTTTAAGTCTATGGAGACATTACCAAGGCCGGTATTTTTTGGAAGAAAAGGTGGCAACCCTAGTTGAGGTTGAGCAGTAATTAGCAGGCCTATTTTTGAATGATCACATATACATACTATGCATGTTTAAACAGGCACAAAATAGGTATCCATCAATGCAACCTGATTCACAATATGTATTAAATAATAATTTGAAAGGGTGCTCTCTTTACACTCAGGGAAAACCAAGGCAAAGTAATGTAAATTGCAAGGTGGGAGATCTAATATAACAGGTCAGACTCGACAAATATCTTGTTTATGGCTTTCACTCTGGACAGATTTTAAACAGAGATCAACAAGATGGATCAGCCAACTGATTCATTTAATATATAAAAAGATGTTCCTGGCTCCTATTTACAGCAAGTAGTGAGAAGCAGATCAGAATGGTTTGTCCTAGCAGTGTACAAAATATAAATAAACACTAGTATATTGTAATGAAAAGCACATTCATGGACTGGGATATCTATTATTCCAAGAAGTCATTTCCTGTGAATATGGTGTGCTTTTAACTTCTACTCTGGTACAGGCACATGCTAGGCAGAGTGACTAGGCTGTATTTCTTGGGAATCTTGGCACGTGTGAGCAGCAAGTGACATGACCGAGTGCAAGGAAGGGAGAGGCAGAGAGAATAATAAGGGCAAAAGAACATTGTTCTGTTGAAAAGGACACAGTGCAGGGTAACAGGGGAAATCCAAACACTTCCACAAACAAAAGCAAACTTGGAAAAAGTCTTGATGGGGTTGGGATTCTAATTAAGATTACAACAACCTGGTGAGATTGTTTATCTGGGGGATCTGACAAGTTTTATCCCTGCACAATGTTTAGTTAAATTGGAGAGATAAAATGTTCGTTTTAACTCAACTTTTTGTGACTAGTACCACTGTGATCTGAGCTAAAAGAGGCTACGGGGGTCTATTCATTAAAAGATATGTTGCAGGCGAGATGAACATTTCACTTAACCATACATTGTGCATTCCAAACAACAGACAGAGTCTGTCCTCTGATAGAGCTATACAGAGCTAAGATTGCAAACAACATCTCACCCCTCATAGAGCCATACAGAGCAAAGATTCTAAATAACATGTCCACCCCCTGATAGAGCTATACAGAGCAAAGATTCTAAACAACATGTCCGCTCCCCGGATATAGCTATACAGAGCAAAGATTCTAAACAACATGTCTGCCCCCTGATAGTGCTACACAGAGCATAGATTCTAAACAACATGTCCGTCTCCTGATAGAGCTATACAGAGCAAATATTCTAAACATGTCCTTCCCCTGATAGAGCCATACAGAGCAAAGATCCTAAACATGATGTCCGCCCCTTGATAGAACTACACAGAGCAAAGATTCTAAACAACTTGTCCACCCCCTGATAGAGCTATACAGAGCAAAGGTTCATAACAGCTTAATGTAATCTTTGCATTGTGCAGGTCAGTTAAGGATATTTTCTGATCTTTATACCGCTTGCTCAGGGATCTATTAATAATGCCACTGATCAGGTAGGAGTAATTAACTATGGATTTCCCTCACTAGACTAGCGCCCCTCCCTGGGCATCAGTACAGCTCAAATCATATCCGTCCTGTGTTCAGTATTGATTTTCTTTATTCTGTGCTGTGTCATTTTAACGACTATAAATATCTGTAACTGTGGGAAATTCCCATGTAACAAGAAGATCAGACAATCACTGGCCATTCAGCCTGGAAACACCACTGCCTCTGGACACAGGAAAATCCCCTTGTGTAAATGGAGATTTATAGAATGGTAATAATAACCCACATTAATGCAAGGAGTGGGCTTACTGCAAAACCTCACATTGTTTACCATGTTAGAGCCATATAGTGCAAACATTATATATACTCCTATTACTAGGCGGACATGTTGTTTGGAATCTTTGCTCTGTATTGCTCTATCAGGGGGCGGACATGTTGTTTAGAATCTTTGCTCTGTATAGCTCTATCAGGGGGCAGACATGTTGTTTCGAATCTTTGCTCTGCATAGCTCTATCAGGGGGCAGACATGTTGTTTTGAATCTTTGCTCTGTATAGCTCTATCAGGGGGCAGACATGTTGTTTCGAATCTTTGCTCTGTATAGCTCTATCACGAGGCGGACATGTTGTTTGGAACCTTTGTTCTGTATAGCTCTATCACGAGGCAGACATGTTGTTTGGAACCTTTGTTCTGTATAGCTCTATCACGAGGCAGACATGATGTTTAGGATCTTTATGCGACTGCGCACATGCAGTTAGGTTGCGGTATCCACGATCGTGCTGACTTATCATCTCAAACCACACACCCAGCGTTGCGTTTTACCGGTGGGGTAAGTTTGGGCGGGTATGACAGCACACCAGACAAGCAGGACATGGAAACTACACAATATGGCGTCAGAGGAAACCCTCGTGTCTGGCCTCTCCGATATAAAAGGGGAGCAGCGTTGCTGAATTACTGTATTTAATCATGAATAACCGGATGATGAGTTTATTATATTGTTATTACATGAACACATGTTTACATACAAGAACCTGAGACTTCTGACTGTTCACTAGAGAAGGTGTATGACAGAGCTCCACGGAAATCCCCACAGGATCACACAGAAGGAAAGAAATAGATCATATTGACTGACGAGGTAAATTTTTACCCTCACGACTCTTAAAAAATAAAAATAATATATAAAAAAAAAAAAAAGACAGAACTTCTGTTTACGTCAATGCTAAAAATACAGCAGGAAAAACAAAACAAAACAACTATTATTACTGGAACAGTCAGTAGATAGTGTATTATGACCAGATAGAGTCTGAAGATTTATACAGAACTAAAAACCTCTATTTGATATCACTTCGATAACCACTGTCTGCAGGCTATTCACTAAAGGTGAGAGGAGATGAACACTGAACTATAATATATACATTGTGCAGTATCTTCTAGCAGGAGAAACTCACCAGGCCCTGCACAATGTATAGAAGAATATATAGAAGAGCTCAGCTGGCCATGGATAATGCAGAGTTACAGCTTTACACACTGTCCCTTTATAACAATGCATTATACAGGGCCAACTCTGTTCTTCTAGCAGGAGAAACTCACCAGGCCCTGCACAATGTATAGAAGAATATATAGAAGAGCTCAGCTGGCCATGGATAATGCAGAGTTACATCTTTACACACTGTCACTTTATAATAATGCATTATACAGGACCAACTCTGTTCTTCTAGCAGGAGAAACTCACCAGGCCCTGCACAATGTATAGAAGAATATATAGAAGAGCTCAGCTAGCCATGGATAATGCAGAGCTACATCTTTACACACTGTCACTTTATAACAATGCATTATACAGGGCCAACTCTGTTCTTCTAGCAGGAGAAACTCACCAGATCCTGCACAGTGTATAGAAGAATATATAGAAGAGCTCAGCTGGCCATGGATAATGCAGAGTTACATCTTTACACACTATCACTTTATAACAATACATTATACAGGGCCAACTCTGTTCTAGCAGGAGAAACTCACCAGACCCTGCACAATGTATAGAAGAATATATAGAAGAGCTCAGCTGGCCATGGATAATGCAGAGTTACATCTTTACACACTGTCACTTTATAACAATGCATTATACATGGCCAACTCTGTTCTTCTAGCAGGAGAAACTCACCAGACCCTGCACAATGTATAGAAGAATATATAGAAGAGCTCGGCTGGCCATGGATAATGCAGAGTTACATCTTTACACACAGTCACTATATAACAATGCATTATACAGGAGAAACTCACCAGACACTGCACAATGTATAGAAGAATATATAGAAGAGCTCAGCTGGCCATGGATAATGCAGAGTTACATCTTTACATACTGTCACTTTATAACAATGCATTATACAGGACCAACTCTGTTCTTCTAGCAGGAGAAACTCACCAGACCCTGCACAATGTATAGAAGAATATATAGAAGAGCTCGGCTGGCCATGGATAATGCAGAGTTACAGCTTTACACACTGTCACTTTATAACAATGCATTATACAGGGCCAACTCTGTTCTTCTAGCAGGAGAAACTCACCAGACCCTGCACAATGTATAGAAGAATATATAGAAGAGCTCAGCTGGCCATGGATAATGCAGAGTTACATCTTTACACACTGTCACTTTATAACAATGCATTATACAGGGCCAACTCTGTTCTTCTAGCAGGAGAAACTCACCAGACCCTGCACAATGTATAGAAGAATATATAGAAGAGCTCAGCTGGCCATGGATAATGCAGAGTTACATCTTTACACACTGTCACTTTATAACAATGCATTATACAGGGCCAACTCTGTTCCTCTAGCAGGAGAAACTCACCAGGCCCTGCACAATGTATAGAAGAATATATAGAAGAGCTCAGCTGGCCATGGATAATGCAGAGTTACATCTTTACACACTGTCACTTTATAACAATGCATTATACAGGACCAACTCTGTTCTTCTAGCAGGAGAAACTCACCAGACCCTGCACAATGTATAGAAGAATATATAGAAGAGCTCAGCTGGCCATGGATAATGCAGAGTTACATCTTTACACACTGTCACTTTATAACAATGCATTATACAGGGCCAACTCTGTTCTTCTAGCAGGAGAAACTCACCAGATCCTGCACAGTGTATAGAAGAATATATAGAAGAGCTCAGCTGGCCATGGATAATGCAGAGTTACATCTTTACACACTATCACTTTATAACAATACATTATACAGGGCCAACTCTGTTCTAGCAGGAGAAACTCACCAGACCCTGCACAATGTATAGAAGAATATATAGAAGAGCTCAGCTGGCCATGGATAATGCAGAGTTACATCTTTACACACTGTCACTTTATAACAATGCATTATACAGGGCCAACTCTGTTCTTCTAGCAGGAGAAACTCACCAGACCCTGCACAATGTATAGAAGAATATATAGAAGAGCTCGGCTGGCCATGGATAATGCAGAGTTACATCTTTACACACAGTCACTATATAACAATGCATTATACAGGAGAAACTCACCAGACACTGCACAATGTATAGAAGAATATATAGAAGAGCTCAGCTGGCCATGGATAATGCAGAGTTACATCCTTACACACTGTCACTTTATAACAATGCATTATACAGGGCCAACTCTGTTCTTCTAGCAGGAGAAACTCACCACACCCTGCACAATGTATAGAAGAATATATAGAAGAGCTCAGCTGGCCATGGATAATGCAGAGTTACATCTTTACACACTGTCACTTTATAACAATGCATTATACAGGACCAACTATGTTCTTCTAGCAGGAGAAACTCACCAGGCCCTGCACAATGTATAGAAGAGCTCAGCTGGCCATGGATAATGCAGAGTTACATCTTTACACACTGTCACTTTATAACAATGCATTATACAGGACCAACTCTGTTCTTCTAGCAGGAGAAACTCACCAGGCCCTGCACAATGTATAGAAGAATATATAGAAGAGCTCAGCTGGCCATGGATAATGCAGAGTTACATCTTTACACACTGTCACTTTATAACAATGCATTATACAGGACCAACTATGTTCTTCTAGCAGGAGAAACTCACCAGGCCCTGCACAATGTATAGAAGAGCTCAGCTGGCCATGGATAATGCAGAGTTACATCTTTACACACTGTCACTTTATAACAATGCATTATACAGGACCAACTCTGTTCTTCTAGCAGGAGAAACTCACCAGGCTCTGCACAATGTATAGAAGAATATATAGAAGAGCTCAGCTGGATATGGATAATGCAGAGTTACATCTTTACACACTGTCACTTTATAACAATGCATTATACAGGACCAACTCTGTTCTTCTAGCAGGAGAAACTCACCAGACCCTGCACAATGTATAGAAGAATATATAGAAGAGCTCAGCTGGCCATGGATAATACAGAGTTACATCTTTACACACTGTCACTTTATAACAATGCATTATACAGGGCCAACTCTGTTCTTCTAGCAGGAGAAACTCACCAGACCCTGCACAATGTATAGAAGAATATATAGAAGAGCTCAGCTGGCCATGGATAATGCAGAGTTACATCTTTACACACTGTCACTTTATAACAATGCATTATACAGGGCCAACTCTGTTCTTCTAGCAGGAGAAACTCACCAGACCCTGCACAATGTATAGAAGAATATATAGAAGAGCTCAGCTGGCCATGGATAATACAGAGTTACATCTTTACACACTGTCACTATATAACAATGCATTATACAGGACCAACTCTGTTCTACTAGCAGGAGAAACTCACCAGGCCCTGCACAATGTATAGAGGAATATATAGAAGAGCTCAGCTGGCCATGGATAATGCAGAGTTACATCTTTACACACGGTCACTTTATAACAATGCATTATACAGGACCAACTCTGTTCTTCTAGCAGGAGAAACTCACCAGACCCTGCACAATGTATAGAAGAATATATAGAAGAGCTCAGCTGGCCATGGATAATACAGAGTTACATCTTTACACACTGTCACTTTATAACAATGCATTATACAGGGCCAACTCTGTTCTTCTAGCAGGAGAAACTCACCAGACCCTGCACAATGTATAGAAGAATATATAGAAGAGCTCAGCTGGCCATGGATAATGCAGAGTTACATCTTTACACACTGTCACTTTATAACAATGCATTATACAGGGCCAACTCTGTTCTTCTAGCAGGAGAAACTCACCAGACCCTGCACAATGTATAGAAGAATATATAGAAGAGCTCAGCTGGCCATGGATAATACAGAGTTACATCTTTACACACTGTCACTATATAACAATGCATTATACAGGACCAACTCTGTTCTACTAGCAGGAGAAACTCACCAGGCCCTGCACAATGTATAGAGGAATATATAGAAGAGCTCAGCTGGCCATGGATAATGCAGAGTTACATCTTTACACACGGTCACTTTATAACAATGCATTATACAGGACCAACTCTGTTCTTCTAGCAGGAGAAACTCACCAGACCCTGCACAATGTATAGAAGAATATATAGAAGAGCTCAGCTGGCCATTGATAATGCAGAGTTACATCTTTACACACTGTCACTTTATAACAATGCATTATACAGGGCCAACTCTGTTCTTCTAGCAGGAGAAACTCGCCAGGCCCTGCACAATGTATAGAAGAATATATAGAAGAGCTCAGCTGGCCATGAATAATGCAGAGTTACATCTTTACACACTGTCACTTTATAACAATGCATTATACAGGGCCAACTCTGTTCTACTAGCAGGAGAAACTCACCAGACCCTGCACAATGTATAGAAGAATATATAGAAGAGCTCAGCTGGCCATGAATAATGCAGAGTTACATCTTTACACACTGTCACTTTATAACAATGCATTATACAGGGCCAACTCTGTTCTACTAGCAGGAGAAACTCACCAGGCCCTGCACAATGTATAGAAGAATATATAGAAGAGCTCAGCTGGCCATGGATAATGCAGAGTTACATCTTTACACACTGTCACTTTATAACAATGCATTATACAGGACCAACTCTATTCTTCTAGCAGGAGAAACTCACCAGACCCTGCACAATGTATAGAAGAATATATAGAAGAGCTCAGCTGGCCATGGATAATGCAGAGTTACATCTTTACACACTGTCACTTTATAACAATGCATTATACAGGACCAACTCTGTTCTTCTAGCAGGAGAAACTCACCAGACCCTGCACAATGTATAGAAGAATATATAGAAGAGCTCAGCTGGCAATGGATAATGCAGAGTTACATCTTTACACACTATCACTTTATAACAATGCATTATACAGGGCCAACTCTGTTCTTCTAGCAGGAGAAACTCACCAGACCCTGCACAATGTATAGAAGAATATATAGAAGAGCTCAGCTGGCCATGGATAATGCAGAGTTACATCTTTACACACTATCACTTTATAACAATGAATTATACAGGGCCAACTCTGTTCTTCTAGCAGGAGAAACTCACCAGGCCCTGCACAATGTATAGAAGAGCTCAGCTGGCCATGGATAATGCAGAGTTACATCTTTACACACTGTCACTTTATAACAATGCATTATACAGGGCCAACTCTGTTCTTCTAGCAGGAGAAACTCACCAGGCCCTGCACAATGTATAGAATATACAGAAGAGCTCAGCTGGCCATGGATAATGCAGAGTTACAGCTTTACACACTATCACTTTATAACAATGCATTATACAGGGCCAACTCTGTTCTTCTAGCAGGAGAAACTCACCAGGCCCTGCACAATGTATAGAAGAATATATAGAAGAGCTCCGCTGGCCATGGATAATGCAGAGTTACATCTTTACACACTGTCACTTTATAACAATGCATTATACAGGGCCAACTCTGTTCTTCTAGCAGGAGAAACTCACCAGGCCCTGCACAATGTATAGAATATACAGAAGAGCTCAGCTGGCCATGGATAATGCAGAGTTACAGCTTTACACACTGTCACTATATAACAATGCATTATACAGGGCCAACTCTGTTCTTCTAGCAGGAGAAACTCACCAGACCCTGCACAATGTATAGAAGAATATATAGAAGAGCTCAGCTGGCCATGGATAATGCAGAGTTACATCTTTACACACTGTCACTTTATAACAATGCATTATACAGGGCCAACTCTGTTCTTCTAGCAGGAGAAACTCACCAGACCCTGCACAATGTATAGAAGAATATATAGAAGAGCTCAGCTAGCCATGGATAATGCAGTTACATCTTTACACACTGTCACTTTATAACAATGCATTATACAGGGCCAACTCTGTTCTTCTAGCAGGAGAAACTCACCAGACCCTGCACAATGTATAGAAGAATATATAGAAGAGCTCAGCTGGCCATGGATAATGCAGAGTTACATCTTTACACACTATCACTTTATAACAATACATTATACAGGGCCAACTCTGTTCTTCTAGCAGGAGAAACTCACCAGACCCTGCACAATGTATAGAAGAATATATAGAAGAGCTCAGCTGGCCATGGATAATGCAGAGTTACATCTTTACACACTGTCACTTTATAACAATGCATTATACAGGGCCAACTCTGTTCTACTAGCAGGAGAAACTCACCAGGCCCTGCACAATGTATAGAAGAATATATAGAAGAGCTCAGCTGGCCATGGATAATGCAGAGTTACATCTTTACACACTGACACTTTATAACAATGCATTATACAGGGCCAACTCTGTTCTTCTAGCAGGAGAAACTCACCAGACCCTGCACAATGTATAGAAGAATATATAGAAGAGCTCAGCTGGCCATGGATAATGCAGAGTTACATCTTTACACACTGTCACTTTATAACAATGCATTATACAGGGCCAACTCTGTTCTTCTAGCAGGAGAAACTCACCAGACCCTGCACAATGTATAGAAGAATATATAGAAGAGCTCAGCTGGCCATGGATAATGCAGAGTTACATCTTTACACACTGTCACTTTATAACAATGCATTATACAGGGCCAACTCTGTTCTTCTAGCAGGAGAAACTCACCAGGCCCTGCACAATGTATATAATATATAGAAGAGCTCAGCTGGCCATGGATAATGCAGAGTTACATCTTTACACACTGTCACTTTATAACAATGCATTATACAGGACCAACTCTGTTCTTCTAGCAGGAGAAACTCACCAGACCCTGCACAATGTATAGAAGAATATATAGAAGAGCTCAGCTGGCCATGGATAATGCAGAGTTACAACTTTACACACTATCACTTTATAACAATACATTATACAGGGCCAACTCTGTTCTTCTAGCAGGAGAAACTCACCAGACCCTGCACAATGTATAGAAGAATATATAGAAGAGCTCAGCTGGCCATGGATAATGCAGAGTTACATCTTTACACACTGTCACTTTATAACAATGCATTATACAGGGCCAACTCTGTTCTTCTAGCAGGAGAAACTCACCAGACCCTGCACAGTGTATAGAAGAATATATAGAAGAGCTCAGCTGGCCATGGATAATGCAGAGTTACATCTTTACACACTGTCACTTTATAACAATGCATTATACAGGGCCAACTCTGTTCTTCTAGCAGGAGAAACTCACCAGACCCTGCACAATGTATAGAAGAATATATAGAAGAGCTCAGCTGGCCATGGATAATGCAGAGTTACATCTTTACACACTATCACTTTATAACAATGAATTATACAGGGCCAACTCTGTTCTTCTAGCAGGAGAAACTCACCAGGCCCTGCACAATGTATAGAAGAGCTCAGCTGGCCATGGATAATGCAGAGTTACATCTTTACACACTGTCACTTTATAACAATGCATTATACAGGGCCAACTCTGTTCTTCTAGCAGGAGAAACTCACCAGGCCCTGCACAATGTATAGAATATACAGAAGAGCTCAGCTGGCCATGGATAATGCAGAGTTACAGCTTTACACACTATCACTTTATAACAATGCATTATACAGGGCCAACTCTGTTCTTCTAGCAGGAGAAACTCACCAGGCCCTGCACAATGTATAGAAGAATATATAGAAGAGCTCCGCTGGCCATGGATAATGCAGAGTTACATCTTTACACACTGTCACTTTATAACAATGCATTATACAGGGCCAACTCTGTTCTTCTAGCAGGAGAAACTCACCAGGCCCTGCACAATGTATAGAATATACAGAAGAGCTCAGCTGGCCATGGATAATGCAGAGTTACAGCTTTACACACTGTCACTATATAACAATGCATTATACAGGGCCAACTCTGTTCTTCTAGCAGGAGAAACTCACCAGACCCTGCACAATGTATAGAAGAATATATAGAAGAGCTCAGCTGGCCATGGATAATGCAGAGTTACATCTTTACACACTGTCACTTTATAACAATGCATTATACAGGGCCAACTCTGTTCTTCTAGCAGGAGAAACTCACCAGACCCTGCACAATGTATAGAAGAATATATAGAAGAGCTCAGCTAGCCATGGATAATGCAGTTACATCTTTACACACTGTCACTTTATAACAATGCATTATACAGGGCCAACTCTGTTCTTCTAGCAGGAGAAACACCAGACCCTGCACAATGTATAGAAGAATATATAGAAGAGCTCAGCTGGCCATGGATAATGCAGAGTTACATCTTTACACACTATCACTTTATAACAATACATTATACAGGGCCAACTCTGTTCTTCTAGCAGGAGAAACTCACCAGACCCTGCACAATGTATAGAAGAATATATAGAAGAGCTCAGCTGGCCATGGATAATGCAGAGTTACATCTTTACACACTGTCACTTTATAACAATGCATTATACAGGGCCAACTCTGTTCTTCTAGCAGGAGAAACTCACCAGACCCTGCACAGTGTATAGAAGAATATATAGAAGAGCTCAGCTGGCCATGGATAATGCAGAGTTACATCTTTACACACTGTCACTTTATAACAATGCATTATACAGGGCCAACTCTGTTCTACTAGCAGGAGAAACTCACCAGGCCCTGCACAATGTATAGAAGAATATATAGAAGAGCTCAGCTGGCCATGGATAATGCAGAGTTACATCTTTACACACTGACACTTTATAACAATGCATTATACAGGGCCAACTCTGTTCTTCTAGCAGGAGAAACTCACCAGACCCTGCACAATGTATAGAAGAATATATAGAAGAGCTCAGCTGGCCATGGATAATGCAGAGTTACATCTTTACACACTGTCACTTTATAACAATGCATTATACAGGGCCAACTCTGTTCTTCAAGCAGGAGAAACTCACCAGACCCTGCACAATGTATAGAAGAATATATAGAAGAGCTCAGCTGGCCATGGATAATGCAGAGTTACATCTTTACACACTGTCACTTTATAACAATGCATTATACAGGGCCAACTCTGTTCTTCTAGCAGGAGAAACTCACCAGGCCCTGCACAATGTATATAATATATAGAAGAGCTCAGCTGGCCATGGATAATGCAGAGTTACATCTTTACACACTGTCACTTTATAACAATGCATTATACAGGACCAACTCTGTTCTTCTAGCAGGAGAAACTCACCAGACCCTGCACAATGTATAGAAGAATATATAGAAGAGCTCAGCTGGCCATGGATAATGCAGAGTTACATCTTTACACACTATCACTTTATAACAATACATTATACAGGGCCAACTCTGTTCTTCTAGCAGGAGAAACTCACCAGACCCTGCACAATGTATAGAAGAATATATAGAAGAGCTCAGCTGGCCATGGATAATGCAGAGTTACATCTTTACACACTGTCACTTTATAACAATGCATTATACAGGGCCAACTCTGTTCTTCTAGCAGGAGAAACTCACCAGACCCTGCACAGTGTATAGAAGAATATATAGAAGAGCTCAGCTGGCCATGGATAATGCAGAGTTACATCTTTACACACTGTCACTTTATAACAATGCATTATACAGGGCCAACTCTGTTCTTCTAGCAGGAGAAACTCACCAGACCCTGCACAATGTATAGAAGAATATATAGAAGAGCTCAGCTGGCCATGGATAATGCAGAGTTACATCTTTACACACTGTCACTTTATAACAATGCATTATACAGGGCCAACTCTGTTCTACTAGCAGGAGAAACTCACCAGGCCCTGCACAATGTATAGAAGAATATATAGAAGAGCTCAGCTGGCCATGGATAATGCAGAGTTACATCTTTACACACTGACACTTTATAACAATGCATTATACAGGGCCAACTCTGTTCTTCTAGCAGGAGAAACTCACCAGACCCTGCACAATGTATAGAAGAATATATAGAAGAGCTCAGCTGGCCATGGATAATGCAGAGTTACATCTTTACACACTGTCACTTTATAACAATGCATTATACAGGGCCAACTCTGTTCTTCTAGCAGGAGAAACTCACCAGACCCTGCACAATGTATAGAAGAATATATAGAAGAGCTCAGCTGGCCATGGATAATGCAGAGTTACATCTTTACACACTGTCACTTTATAACAATGCATTATACAGGGCCAACTCTGTTCTTCTAGCAGGAGAAACTCACCAGGCCCTGCACAATGTATATAATATATAGAAGAGCTCAGCTGGCCATGGATAATGCAGAGTTACATCTTTACACACTGTCACTTTATAACAATGCATTATACAGGGCTAACTCTGTTCTTCTAGCAGGAGAAACTCACCAGGCCCTGCACAATGTATAGAAGAATATATAGAAGAGCTCAGCTGGCCATGGATAATACAGAGTTACATCTTTACACACTGTCACTTTATAACAATGCATTATACGGGGCCTCAGCTGTGTTTCTAGCAGCAGGTTCACCCGTGCATAAAGTATAGTTCAGTCGCTGGCACCAATGCACATGCGCAGTATTTAGGGTCTGCTGAATGAAAATCAGGACCACAGAATTGCAATCTCAAGTCAGGACTGTCCTTTTTTCAAGGGAGGAGTTAGTTGGTTGGTATGTACCAGAGCAAACAGCAAAAGAAGGAAACTTTGATTTCAGTAGAATGGCCAGGGAGGAGGTGTGGCCTGGGAGGAGGTGTGGCCTGGGAGGAGGTGTGGCCTGGGAGGAGGTGTGGCCTGGGAGGAGGTGTGACCTGGGAGGAGGTGTGGCCTGGGAGAAGGTGTGGCCAGGGAGGAGGTGTGGCCTGGGAGGAGGTGTGGCCTGGGAGAAGGTGTGACCTGGGAGGAGGTGTGGCCTGGGAGGAGGTGTGACCTGGGAGGAGGTGTGGCCTGGGAGGAGGTGTGGCCTGGGAGGAGGTGTGGCCTGGGAGGAGGTGTGGCCTGGGAGGAGGTGCGGCCTGGGAGAAGGTGTGGCCTGGGAGGAGGTGTGGCCTGGGAGGAGGTGTGGCCTGGGAGAAGGTGTGACCTGGGAGGAGGTGTGGCCTGGGAGAAGGTGTGACCTGGGAGGAGGTGTGGCCTGGGAGAAGGTGTGACCTGGGAGGAGGTGTGGCCTGGGAGGAGGTGTGGCCTGGGAGAAGGTGTGGCCTGGGAGGAGGTGTGACCTGGGAGGAGGTGTGGCCTGGGAGAAGGTGTGACCTGGGAGGAGGTGTGGCCTGGGAGGAGGTGTGGCCTGGGAGGAGGTGTGGCCTGGGAGGAGGTGTGGTCTGGGAGGAGGTGTGGCCTGGGAAGAGAATTCCAAGAATGTTTCTGTGATTTTACAACCTATATACAGCTATTTGTGGAATTAGTGAGATGCAAATGGATTATGAACCAAGTAAATGATTTACATAAAGCAATATAGAATATCTCTTACAGTTTACACAAACACACACACGCACATATATAAACGTACGCACACGCACATATATAAACACACGCACATATACACGCACACACGCACTCAGCATCTAAAAGGAACGGATTTGAAGGGAAAGAGGTTTCTGACCAAATGTGGGCCAGCCCCTTTATTAAACAAACTGAGGGCTTTAATGATGAAAGAGGGCATTGAAAGATTAAAATAGCAGAGTTTGAATAATAGCTGAATGGGAGAATTTTTCCAACGCGGCTACTTTGGCCTTGCGTTTGCAATTCCCTTCTCAATTCCCTCTTTCACGTATCGAGACCTGGAGATGTTCTCTGGCATGTGCAGCGACTTGTGATGTCATAAAAAGGAGACACATTTTTAATCTACGCATTTGCTCACAATTCTGACATCAAAATGTTGCATACTATACATTCGCAACACAAACAATGTATAAATGGTCTGACTTCAGAGCCCATGAACCCCCTTCATCCTTCCGAGATCGATGAATAAGCGCCACGAAGCTGAGTACCATCTATAATTGAAAGGTTCCCATTTATTTGGTAAACGTCACAACACTGCCACCTGGTGACCGAAAGGTAACTAGTGAGGTTTTGCAGGTAACACGGTATTTGCCGACCTTGCTGCATTCAAGATACAGGTAGCACATTTCCTTACCTCTGGCGTGGTCTTCCGGAAAGTATCAGATCCCTTGATAACACTGTTTAGAAAGACGGCCCTTAATGTAGCATACTCCTCAGCGTTCAGGTAAATGGATTCCAGCTGATCTTTGCACACGCGACAGTCACCACTGCAGGAACATTGGTAAAAAAATGGGTTTAACTTGCCTGATCTGTCGCTGTGCATTGTTCAGGGCCATAACTAGCGACTTTCTCCTGCAAGACGTGCACAGCTGGCCATGGATAATGCTGGATTACATCCTTAAAAACTGTGCATCGTTACAGGACAATACAACCCTTGCTTCCTCCGAGAAAGGCCATCCATTGGATTTTTGGCTCGGCTACTTTGGCCTTTGGTTGGAATTTCCCTTCTATCTTTCATGAACAAAACCCACAGTGCTTGTCATGGATTTTTTTTGGTAAGTCGATTTACCCTTTGATTGATGACGTTTACATAAATTTAGCATGTAAGGCAGAAATGATTCTAAAGACGGATCCATCCTGAATACATTTCACGTCAGAAATCTGCCGGATTTATTGAATGATGCTCCCTGTGTGCACTGTGCAACAGACATCTCTGTCTACACTATCGGCCTGGCACATTCACGGCTTAGACAGCGAGTATCCAACCTCTTAATGCAATAGAACCACAACAGGAGAGAAAAAAGGGAGAATGAAGAGGTAACCTATTCCCAATTACAAGCACAGCCGCAAAGGGAAGACTAACGGGGCTAATTGCCAGTTATAAGTACAAATATATGTCATCTGCAAGAGGTGATAATGTTGACTCGAATATGTCAGATTTTAAAGTAACATGAAGCAACAAAATTACAAAGCAGCCCTAATAGTTGGTGCATCAGTCACAACACCTGCTAAATTATTTGTTTGTTAGTAGCCTCATGTTGCTTTGAAAACTCACAGATGTTGTACATTCATTGTTTATGTTTCATTTAAATGTAGATATGAAAAGGGGGCTAAAAAGCAGAATTAAAGGATCTCTGTCAACCAATACATTGCTTATACTGTGGTGTTTAAGCATTCATGGGATAGGCTATCCTAGATATAAGATAAGATAAGGTCAGGGGCTAATTAAAGTATTTAGTAAATTGGGCAGACTATATGGGACAAATGGTTCTCATCTGCCAGTGACACATTCTATGTTTCTATGATCTGTACACTGTGTTAGCACAATGCATAAATTAAATGAAAAATATATTTTAAACCATGTCTGTGACGTCCCCTATTTATGACATCACTAGATATGCACATTAGCCAAATTTTCAGTGGGAAATGTGTAATTTGCATATCAAGCCACTGGTGATGTCATTAATGGGAGACGCCGCAGACAGTTTAAATCATATACCGTATTTGCTCGATTATAAGACGACCCTGATTATAAGACGACCCCCCAAACTTTGGATATTCCTTTAGGAAAAAAAAACTAAAAGCCTGAATATAAGACTACCCTATAGGAAAAAAGTTCAACTTGTTTATATTCACATGTAAATTGCTCTTTTAATAAAAAATTATATCAAAAAATGCATTTCTTGTTTTTATTTCCTTTTATGTGCCAATGCTGTCTCTCTCTTTCCCTTGCCCCCAGCTTTGTCTCTCTCTCCCCCCCTTAGTGTTGTCTCTCTCTCCCCCTCCCTTTGACTCCCCCCCCTTGTTTCTCTCTGCCCCCCCTCTCCTTGTTACTCTGTGCCCCCCTCCCTCCCCTTGTCTGTCTCTTCCCCCCTCCCCTTGTTTCTCTCTGCCCCCTCCCTCCCCTGTCTGTCTCTTCCCCCCTCCCTCCCCTTGTTGCTCTGTCCCCCCCTCCCCCTGTCGCTCTGCCCCCCTCCAATCCCCCTGTCTCTCTGCCCCCCTCCAATCCCCCTGTCTCTCTGCCTCCATCCCCCCTCCCTGCCCCCCTCCCTCCCCCCTGTCTCCCTGCCCCCCTCCCTCCCCCCTGTCTCCCTGCCCCCCTTCCTCCCCCTGTCTCTCTTCCCCCCTTCCTCCCCCTGTCTCTCTTCCCCCCTTCCTCCCCCTGTCTCTCTTCCCCCCTTCCTCCCCCTCACCTGTAACTCGATCCCTGGTGGCTAGTGGGGGGCAGCCGGGGGATGTCTGCACGATACGTGCAGACATCCTCCATGCTGCCCGACACGGCAGTCTATTATGACTGATCCCCTGCTGTTAGAGAGGGGGATCCAGGTCCCCTGCAGCTCTGCTGGGGACCTGGATCCCTGTTTTATAATCTGACCTCAATTTGAGGTCAGATTATAAGACGAACTCGATTATAAGAATAAAATAGAGCATTAACCTGGGTCATTTTACAGGACCTATAGAACAGTACTACTTACCTGTGGGTGACACTGCTAACACGGCCTGTCCAATTCTCGTTAGGGATGCTGAAAATGAACACAATAACACACAATGAGTACACATTTCAAATTCCAGAATGATTGTATGAAGCTGGTAAATAGTAAAGACATTATTAGGGTTGCTCACGTGGACTGACAGAATCATATTATTGATCTAACCTGTTCTCTAGCGCAGAACCACGGGGACATGACATGCTCTACCCAGCGATGGCTAACCTTGGCACTGCAGAATATTTGGGAATGAAGTTTCCCATGATGCCCAGTCAGTCATAAGGGCTATATGGGATATGTAGTTCCTAAACATCTGCACTGCCAAGGTTAGCCATCATTGGTTTAGCCAAATATATTAACTTTCAAAGGAAATGTGTAATTTAAATATTTTTCACTAAACAGTCTTGGAAGCAAATGCATAAATTAACCCATTTTTTTTTAATGCTCTACATTCTCAGTATAATCAAGGTGTAATCCCTTAAACAGGAGAATAGGTACCTTTTTTGTGTTCAAATAATACTTATTAAGGGTTTCACGGGGTACAGTGAACAACAGTATGAGATATGAGGAATAAGTCCCTTTTTTTGTGTACATGATGTACCGCTGTCACGGCATACAAAACAATTAAGCTGTCTCCTAAATATCTCTAAAGCCTGTTGGACTCTTTGCATATATAAAAAGGATTCTACACGTGACTTTATGTAATTATAAATACGAATTAGAATCGCAAATTGTAAAAGTTAGAAAAGAGTAAACAAGGTATCAGAAAAATGATATCACCTTTCAAACCAGGACTTTATAGCTTCCATGAGAAGTTCCCCAGGATAGATCTGATTGTCCCGAAAATAATCCAGGATTCCCAAGAGGTCATTTGTAAAGGTGGCACTCTCCTTTCCAGCATCAAACAGTGACTGGATGGTGTCATCTGATGGTGTCAGTTCATTTTGCAGCAATTCTTGATACAGGACCCAAGCTAACTTTTCCTCTCCATGTCCAATGGCTCCTTTAATACAATCTCTATAGTTTGCGGAGGAAGGACAAACATTTTTTTTGATTGTTTCCAACATATCGATCGATTCTCTCCAGCGATCGGTTTGGCTGAAGGCTTTAATAAACAAGCTATAGGCTCCGGTATCAAAGGACTTGAATTTGCACCTCATCAGTTCATGCACGTCATAGATCTCCGGAAAGTTATTCAGCTTTACGCACAACGCCAAGTATCGCAGAAGTAACTTGTAGCTAATGCCACACTCTTCCTTGGCTGCAAAATTCAACAGTGATTTGGCAACGTCAATGTCACTCTGGTTAGAAATTAATTTCGCCATCACAACTTCTTCAAAATGTTGCATCCTGGTAAATCCTTCTTTCATCCTGCCCCACTCCTTGACCGCCAAAGGTGTCGTTGGGATGGACAGCTTTAAGTTCCTCAAAGACGGTTCGCGGTCGTCTGCTAATTCTGATTTATATTGCAGGTCGGCTCGTTTCTTAGAAGCGCCCGCAGAAAAGACATTAATGGAAGCCGGGGGTAGTCCCTGCGCCTTACCCTTATCTTTGTAAAGTTTTGGACGCCTTTGCAATGGGGAATCCTTTTTAACATATGCGTACGCACTGAACGATGTACTTAGGTTCTGAGCTGACCGGTAAACTGTAGCTGGGTGTTTGTAACAAGTAATTATAGGGCACATTAATGTGTATCTTGAATACATCTCTCTCTGCCAAGCCCTGCAGAATGCCCTAGTTAATAGCATTGTTTAATTATTATTATTATTGGCTTTTCTCTTTAAATTATTTTAAACCCCAAGTAGCCCAAATAGTGTCTATAGTAAGTGAGGAAGTAAATGTAATTTGTATGATAAATACATAGTTATATCACAGTATCTGGGGCTTTATCTCAATATTAAGCTCCACTCACCCTGCTAGAGTCAGGCACCAAAAAAAACAAGATCATAATAGTTTACTGGACTTGTTCATTCACCCCATGGATACCCTCTACTCAGATTCACATGGCTCTGACAGACCAACAAACAACCACTTCCGGGGCACCGTGAGCACACTATCCAATCCGCGCCTTTGTTTGTCTTCCAAGCCTCGATTTCACTGGTATCTGGGCAGAACAAGGGGAGCGAGCGCGATGACGTCGCGGCGGGTTTTCGAACGTTGGGCTCGAGCGGCCAATCACCGCCGCAGAGCACCGCGAGTTCAGGACTCTCCAGACAGGATATGACGTTTCAGGGACAGGAAGTTGATGGTGTTTCTTAGTAACTGTCGTTCCTGTAGCCTTCAGAAACAGATATCCCTGCTTTGTAATGTGTTATAGTGTTTAGGAGCAGCACAGGGATGTATTAACTGGAGAAGGCCGGGAATGGTGCATGCTTGGGCCCTGGTGACTGAAGAGACTGGTAAATAATACATTTTATAATCTAAATATAAAAGTCTGATAAATAAGGAGTATACAGAAACATCTCTCAGAGGGCCTTACTTTCTGGGATGCACCTTGCTATGAGACAGGCAGCATCTTGCCCACTGGTGGCCCTCCAGCTGTAGATAAACTACAAATTCTGTAATCCTCCAACTGGCTTTAAAGGACAACAGGACCAAGGTAGGCAGTGAAAAATACTTGCTGTATATTTATTGCATAGAGCAGAACAGCATTTAGAGAGTAGTATTTATCTGACACATTATAATGTTGCAGATACTCCCAAATTGGTGTTACTTGCATTCTTAAAGGACAATTGTAATTGGAAATAAGTTGTGTTTAATTGAAAGATTGCATGAAGTGTAGGCATAGAAATACTTTAATGAAAGAATGCAAATAAAGTACCTTATTGAGCCCTCTCTGCTGCAAACAGCTCTTCCAGGGATCAGACATGTTTAGAATCTTGGTTCAGCTGATAGAAGATCTCAGCCATCTGACTGAAGATTCTAAACAACATATCTGCCCCCTGGAAGAGCTGTTTGCAGCAGAGAGGGCTCAACAAGGTACTTTATTTGTATTCAGTCATAAAAGTATTTCTATGCCATCTTTCAATTAAACACAGCTTATTTGCAATTACAATTGTCCTTTAAGAATGCAAGTAACACCAATTTGGGAGTATTTGCAACATTATAATGTGTCAGATAAATGCTGCTCCCTAAATGCTGTTCTACTCTATGCAATAAGTATACAGCAAGTATTTTTCACTGCCTACTTTAGTCCTGGTTTCTTCCTATGCTTTTTTTTTTTACGATTGAGGCTTTAAGAACACCATTAAATTACGATAGTCATCGTCTACAAAGTGCAAGAGAGAAAACTCTTTTTTACTTGTTTGATTTATATTTTAGTCAGCGTGGTCACCTTAGAAACTGCTGGGTCGGCAGTTGGACTCCTATGATTTAGGTGGCTTTTGTAATGAATACCAATGCTAATACTCATGTTTTGTGGATGATCGCATCAATAGAAATTTTGCTGTATGGATTATCTTTCAGGTTAACAATTTGCAAGAATGGACTGGAAAAGGAGTCTTAGGGAGAAATTACAGCAAGATAACAAAGGTCAGAGCAACTGAAAAGCAACAATGTGACATCATTATTTAAAGGATACAGAATTAGAATAATTCATAAAAAGAGTGAATAAATAATATTTGGAGGTGGAGATTACTGTTTTCAGCTGGTGCTCTTTCAACTTCTAGACATTTCTGTTATTGCATGACACTTAGCTCTGACCAGGGATGTACCTTAAATATTTGGTACCCAGGATGGATGGTATATTTGCGACCTCTTGTCTCCCCCATAAATGCCAGTCACATATTTTCAAGGCTATCCTAGATATAAGATAAGGCCAGGGACTAATGAAAGTATTACTATACTGAGAGGGTAGTGGATGTATGGAATAGCCTTCCAGTGGAAGTGGTAGAGGTTAATACAGTGAAGGAGTTTAAGCATGCGTGGGATAGGTATAAGGCTATCCTAGATATAAGATAAGGCCAGGGACTAATGAAAGTATTACTTTACTGAGAGGGTAGTGGATGTATGGAATAGCCTTCCAGTAGAAGTGGTAGAGGTTAATACAGTGAAGGAGTTTAAGCATGCGTGGGATAGGTATAAGGCTATCCTAGATATAAGACCGGGAACGGGGGACTAATAAAAAAATTGGGCAGACTAGATGGACCGAATGGTTCTTATCTGCCGACACATTCTATGTTTCTATGTCCCAATGCTGACTACTAACATAAGTTGGAATTCCCGGTTAATCCAAAGCTGTTTGGCCTAAAGCAAAACATTGATTACAAAAAAGGCACAGAAGTGTATTTCTGTCATACATTAACCTCTTTATTGAGACAAATTGCTCCATACTAGGAGGTAAGCAAGAGTGTTACTGTCCAGCAGAAAGAAGAAGTGAGCAGGAGATGAAGGATGAAGAAATGGATCTCTTCACTAAGTTTTACACGGAGTGGAAGGGAGTGAGTAAGGATTCAGCATCTCTCAACATCCCTCAATTCTACTTCAGGGTGAGCACTAGACCAGCATCCCATTTAGCATGTAAAGTGATGGCAAAATAGCAACGTAAATGTGTCTTATAATGAAGCTCTTTTAAAGAAGTGTAAAGATATATATATATATATTTGCAAGTTTTTGATCTAGAATATATATAAATGTATAATTATGTTTTGAGATGGAATTAGGGAGCTGCCATTATTCTTGTGCATTTTCTGGTCGGTGACCATGAATTTAATTCTACTTCTATTCTGATTGGCTCAAAACATCCACAACTGCACTTCTGCTTCCAAACATGGTCCTCACCACATACGACTATTCTAGAGGAACTTTAAATTAAATCTTGGATGTACTATTTAACATGTGAAACTTATAACATATGCGTTGCAGTGAGAAAACCACCATAGATTTTTTGAATAATATTAATATATATTCTAATATAGAAGCACAAGTGAAAAGTTGGTTGTCCCTAGTCTGAAGATAAAGTACATGCCAGTTTATCCTCTGTGTGATTTTTAAGTTTCAGCACCAGTATCTGAGCAATAGAAACCCAAGTTGAATTAGTCAGCAATGTCCATTAAATAGTCTACTGGAGCTTTCACACTATTGCAGCAGACTTGTGTACTTATGACTTCCTTGGTGGTTTGCCTTTAATTCCTGTTTGCTAATTGCAGATGCCGGCAGAGGATGAGGTTTTGCAGCAAAAACTGAGAGAGGAATCTCGAGCTGTCTTTCTACAGCGAAAAAGCCGTGAATTATTAGACAATGAAGAACTACAGGTAGGAATGGAGTTTAAAGATCGAAGATGCTTAATGGCCGTGCGGATCGTAGGATACAGGAGATAAGTAGCGTTAAAATGAGGTATGCACGAGGAAGTGACTTCGTTTTCGAAGCTTGCAATCAAATCCTCAATCAATACAAGTTCATTTTAATACTACTTGTTTCCAGTGTCTCCCCCCCCTCCCCCAGACATTTACTGTGGTGGACAATTAAATGAGGTACTATGGACCTTCACCGACCTTGCCAGGGACACTTTGCCTATTCCTGCACCATAGTATGAATATGCATTGTATTTATTTGCCCGGTAACTATAAGATCCATCTGGAGATCCTAAGATGACCAGTAAGCTAATCCATGTACTTTAATGTTGTTGTAACTGTACATTCTTAGACTTTGAAAGATTCTGTTTGGCTGCAAAAAAACTTTCTTTACGGCAAAAGCGGAAGTGTTTATTTAAAAAATTGTATTCATTCCCCTTTTAAAGAATCTGTGGTTTCTTCTGGACAAGCATCAGTCGCCCCCGCTGTTTGGAGAAGAAGCCATGATAAACTACGTCAACTTCCAGACTGTCGGTGAAAAAGCTGGAATTAAATGCAAGTACGTCCATCTGATCTTTTGTACTCTGCCTTTTTATTGTCAGCGAAGCTGTGTGCAGATTCACTAAATCTCAGTACTAATCTCAAGGTGGAAAAGCGGGCAATGTGAATATATATTCTAGGGCGTTCAGTGCAGACTATGGATAAATGGTTGAAAATGCATGGCCTCGGAGATTGGTAAGAGGAAGTTTATTTAGCTCATCCTACTCCTTTTAGCTTTGAGAAGGTTATGAAGCATTGCAACAGCCGCTTCTCCTTTCATCAAGTGAGGATAATTCTTTGGGAGATGCACACATCCTTTAAAAGAACTGTGTATAATATTTTTTTTTTTTTTTTTCTCTCTTCAAAATTTCACCTCTGATGAAGCCAGGCGATTATGGCGAAACGCGTCAGGTCTGTTTGATAAACCATGTGCCCCAGACGCACAAGCACTTGAACAAAACAATCATGTCAATGATGTATATCAATATAGTTGATTTGGGTTTGTATGAGTAAAAGTACACTGCTTTGATTAGACTTATATACTCCATTCCTGTTGATTCTATATCTTGAAATCTTGAGAAAATCCATTCTATAGGTAACAATACAAAAATATTTACTAGCCGTGATTTTGTTTTCCTACTGGCGCAGCTATAGAACCAGGTCATGAATTTTTCAAACTTATGGATATCTATACATTTTAGAAATGCGAAAAAATGCGATATTGTTGCTTCTTGGATTAAATATTTTCTTTTCTTTTTCAGGCCCTTTTTCACCCCTAAGGTCTTCAGTAAACTCGTTCACAGTGATGCTTACGGGAGAATATCCATAATGCAATTTTTTAACTATGTCATGAGAAAAGGTATGTTCAGATGTAATGAGGGACCAAGACATATGTTTAATTCATGATAAATGCTTTCTCTTTTACAAAGACTGGGGCAGAATGTCTTTTGAATTCAAATGACCCTTTTAAACATAAAAAATAGGTTTTACTCCTTAATTAAAGGACAACTTTTTTTGACTCCCATGTTTTTCGGCACTGAGTCAATAATGAACTTACTTGAACATATTGATTTTGGGGTTGGAGGGACTAACATTGTTTCATTCAGAGAGTCAAAAAAGTTTGTCCTTTTAATCAAACTGATGTTAAGTGATGGTATTTCTGGAGGAACTAATCTCTGTACGATCGATATGGGAGATTATAACCAGCTCAAAATCGAATATCAATAAATCCATGGTCAGAACTCCTGATCTGTGTTGTGGGTTTTCATTGAGCGTATGCTGTCTGCTCATACATGTCTGATAGGTTCATGTTCTGACAGATGGCTTCTCCCATTACAGTGTGGCTGCACCAGACCAGGATCGGACTAAGCTTGTATGATGTGGCTGGACAAGGCTACCTCAGGGAATCTGTACGTACAAAGCTGAATCTGTGCTCTTTTTGTCATGCAGACACTGCACTGTAACATATAATACTGGTGTGACGGATCCCTCCATCACTGGGGCTCAGGGAGAGCACTGATTGTCGGCCTCTTGCCAATAGACAATGGCCTTGGCCTGAGAGTGGGTACAATATACTGCCGGCACTAGGTTTGATAAATAATTTTCCAGCTGCACATTTCAGATGTGCAGTTTAGTATTGCAAAGGAGAGTGTTTACAGACTTGTTGGAATTATTTCCATTTTGTTCTTGTTGGCCCATGTTGTTATTGAGTTATTATTCCTCGTCCTACTCTAATGCTTCAGCTAGTGATTTGGATGGCTGGAGAGCTCGACGTAATACCCTGTATGTGATGTGTATGTAAGGCACAGAGTTTACGTGATAGGATCCATTATTTACTGGCAGGATCTAGAGAATTATATCCTGGAGCTGATCCCGACACTGCCTCAGCTGGATGGATTAGAAAAATCCTTTTACTCCTTCTATGTCTGCACTGCTGTCCGCAAGTTCTTCTTCTTCCTTGATCCATTGAGGACAGGTAATGTCAACTCAAAGCTCCTCTTCCACAGTTTTATTGCCAGAGAGTAAATCCCGGGGTCCTCTGGGCCTGGGCACATTTCTGCCTATTCCTCTGCCCCTGTGTGGGTGTGGCTAATTTGCTTTTGCCCCCAGATGTACTGTCAATATATCATGAGGACAGTGATTGCTACACTTTTACATGCCCTGTAGATATTTCAGCTGTAGAGACACCCCTCTTAACCACGCACATCGTAACGATCTGCCTCTAATTCTAATGTTCTGCTTTAGGGAAAATAAAAATCCAAGATATTTTGGCTTGCAGCTTTCTCGATGACTTACTAGAGGTAAGTGTTGGGTTTTACTCTAGACTAAACAGTTACTGTCTGTCCAGTGTACCATAAATTCGGAGAGCTTTAGTAACCAAACCTTGAATTGCCAAACAATTTGAAGAACTTTGGACCAGAATAGACAAGACTATTTGGAGCACATTTTCTGCATTTTGTACATGTGTTTAATATATATGAAATGCAATTTCCAGTTCTTCTGTAGTTTTACAACGAATATAATTTCTGCGGGGCTTCTCAATTCAGTTACATTCCGATAAGGAGGGGCTGGGAGAAATGGGACTGTTGCCATAGCAACAGCAATAATTACTACTCTGTAGTTGGAAATGTCTGTTTAATAATTTATCACTTAAGCCGTTATTCAAATAACGGATTTCCATATTTACAGTACTGATGTATGACTGTACATGTAGGAAATGATAGACTGGCGTATACAATGTAAACCCCTGTCTTTCGCTGTTATTTCCATTATACTTTTATTGCTTTATATTTTTAGACCATAGTTTCATTACTTTAACATTTATTGGTGTAGCGCTGACCACTCCCACCATTACACTTGTTACAGAGATCGTTGCATGAGGTAGGGAGCCTTGCTCACAGAGCTTACAATCTACAGCACTGGTTTCCAAACCAGTCCTCAAAGGCCCATCCAACAGTCCAGGATTTAGGGATTACCCAGCTGTGTCTGGGGGGGGGGGGGGACTGTTGGTTGGGCCTTGAGGATTGGTTTGGGAATCACTAATCTAGAGAATAACAATCAGAGATGTCTCACTACCTTCCTGTTTTTCTGACAGTTGCGGGATGAAGAACTTTCTAAAGAGAGTCAAGAGTCCAACTGGTTCTCCGCTCCTTCGGCGCTGAGGGTGTACGGTAAGCGGCAGTTCATTTGCCAGTGATTATGTCCTCTCTTGTTCCTGACTATAGGGTTCTATAAAAATGTATGCGTCTTTTTGTTTGGCACCTGGAGATGTGGCTGTGTCAGCAGTCCGTGAATACAATATATAATCGCCTGACTTTGAAGGTTTGGCGTTTAATGCACCCTTTTTTCATTCTCTTTGTGAACCCCCCCAAGGACAATACTTGAATTTAGACAAGGATCGCAATGGCATGCTGAGCAAAGAAGAACTGTCTCGTTATGGTACCGGCACCTTGACCAGCATCTTCTTAGACCGCGTCTTCCAGGAGTGTCTGACGTACGAAGGGGAGATGGTGAGGCTTCAACACCAAAACCATACTAAATATCTGTGCAGCCTGTGCACACTGATGTAGGGGCGACAGGGTACTGTATAAAGTGACGATGTAGGGGCGATAAAGTAGGGAATACACTTTAGTGAAGCGGAGCATGAAGGGAAGCATGTGGAATGTGTGGCTGTGTTAAAATGATTGGGGGCTTTGTAAGGAAACTCTGCTAATATAAGAAGAGGTGTTCAGCTTGTCTGGACTGGTTGTGGCAGAGGGAGGTAAGGGATTAGGTACAGCTTCACTGACCGTGATCACTGATTGAGGCCGCTCTCTTCAGGCAGGAATATCCGTTTGCTCCCGCCAGCATGGCTCAGCTGTATAGAATGTTTGTTTGTTTTCCTTGCAGACCCATGTACATAAATCTACAGTATATATTTCATCCTGGTGCCTTATCGTATTTATTTTGTTGTTCAGGACTACAAGACGTACTTGGATTTTGTCTTGGCTCTGGAGAACAGGAAGGAGCCAGCTGCCCTGCAGTATATATTCAAACTCCTTGATATTGAGAATAAAGGATACTTAAATGTGTTCTGTCTGAACTACTTCTTCAGAGTAAGCCTGTCTATTCATTCATTTATATGTTGCAATGATTCTCCAACACTTATAACAAAAAAAATATCCTGATTCCATTTTTCTTTCCTCTGCCAACGCAGGCGATCCAGGAGCAAATGAAGGTTCACAGTCAAGAGCCGGTCTCATTTGAAGATGTGAAGGTGAATAGACCAATTTAAATGTTTTATTTCAAGGCAGAGATTCAAGGAGAGAACATGGCACCCAATCAGACGAGCCCCCGTTCTGATTGGACACAGCACATGGCAGCCTCAGCACTGAGGTAGTGCCGACCGCAAACCTGCGTGGGTATCTAATGATACACATCAGGTTTATTTGGGAGAAGGGGACCCTATATTTTTAACCCTTGCTTCTCAAATGGCAAGGGTTAAAAAAAGAAAAATGTAATTGCCCTTTAAGGTATTCTGACCTTCGTCTCCAGAAAAAGCTTTATAATGGTACCAGTAGGATCCATAAATGACATAATAAAACGTCTCCATGTATAACAGGCCGTTGTCATTAGTACATCCCCTGTCCTGTTTGTGATGGAGGAGTGAGGAGTAACTCTGGGATAACATAATAGTGGAGCAGTCGGCATAGAAACCTATTTTTTCATTCTGATTTCTCCTTTTCCATCGCTGTAATATATCGTCCCCCCTGCACTTTTGACCTATTCTTTATTCATGTTGGATTGTTTCTTAGGATGAAATATTTGACATGGTTAAACCCAGTGACCCCCTGCGAATTACCCTCAAAGATCTAATCCAGAGCAACCAGGGGGATACGGTTTGCAGCATTCTCATCGATCTTAATGGATTCTGGACCTACGAGAACAGAGAGGTGCTGGTGGCAAATGATGGAGAGAATCCTGCTGATATCGACGACGCATGAGGTTCTGCAGAATGACTGACTGACTGCACACAGTATCTTACATTATGTCACAAGCTCCACTTATCATGCATGGCATCTATCCAGACAGAAGGATCATTTTGTACAAAAGTGGGAAAAAAACAAAAAAGCCTTTGTAAACTATATTAACATTTTGACCTTATTTTCTGATTAACCCTTTTCTTGCACAGTTTATTTATTTACATTGCTTGAGTAAGATATTTGGCTTTCATGCATTTTCAATAAAAAGTTTAATTTTTTTTTAAAATGTTTTATAGATTGTGTAGAATTGGTGGCTATGTACTGCTAGATATTAATCATCCTCCAGTAATATAACAGTACAGTTAAGTGTACAAAGTAAGCCCCACCCCTGAGGAGCAGATACGAGTTTGTGGAGTAAAAGGTGTCAGGCTCATTTAAGCAGGACAGTTCCTATTCAGGACAGCAATCTTAAAAATGAATACTGCACAGAAGCATTGACTCTTCCCCCCCTTGTTGGGGGTAAGGGTGGTGTATGGTGAGCTTGGGTTATTTTAACACTGCTGCGCTCTGGAGTTTCCTCCTTTGTTTATGCCTGTAGTGCTAAAGATTATGGGATTGTGCACAGTGAAGCCTATTCTATAGATCACAACTTATGCTGAACGGACAAGCCAGCAAGGCACGGACAGCGGAGCTGGAATCGTGATCTCTCACAGGGACACACACAGCTATAGAGGTTGACGCCGTATAGTAAGGATTTCATAGAACATGTTATTTAATATAAAGTACCAAAAGAAATACATATAGGACAACAGTAAGACCAACATTAAATAAGTGCCATCAATCTCTGGCTCGTTATAGGGATTAGCTCCAAAACATATCAATGCATCCCACATAACATAGTATATACACATCTTACAACATGTCTCACTGCACAAGCCTGCATTCTGGAACAACCTATGTAAACAGAATCGGGCAGGTCAGCTCTGATTAGTCTCTGCGAAACCTCTGCACTCTAAAGGGCCGTGATCTATAAAAGACGGGGAGATGGCGCTTCAGTGTACGGGAAGCTTCATACTGGATTTAAACCATAGAAAGATCAGCTACTGTACTAACAATGGCTCTAATGTCACTCGCTTTATCAACAAAATTAGTGCAAAAATACCCCCCAAAAAGCCAGAATGTGGTTTGTTTTGGATGAAGGACAGGGCTGACTCTTTGGTTTGTAACTTAGTCGCATCACAATAATAATATTTTTGAATCTATGATACAGTTTAAGGTAATTGTATATAAACAGCTATGTTTAAAACATTGTCTCCTGTTTACAAAAACAAACCAACCAACATACAAGGGCCACCGAATTTGCAAAAGGTCTAATGAATAGCATATAATGGCATGGCTTTTTAAAGTTAAATAAATAAATAAGAGAAGTGGCACACCTATAAGGCTCTTAATGGGAAAACAGTGGTGCAGAGCTACCAGCCTGCGCTGTGCAATAAAACAATGACAAACAGTATGTACGAATGCAACAGAGCCAACAATCAAATGCACAGTGATTTAGAAATACGTGACATTAAACATGCAAATGGCACAATATTAAATTCCCACCCAAGGAAGGCATTCTGTGGAATGTTGGCGATCTTTTTTTGCGTGGGCCCACTATTGCCGTTACTATCTGGTGTTCATTTGCACGTTTAACGCTTTTTTGAGACCACGTATTTCATATTTCCACGTTTCCATACACCGCTGCGTATTCATTACTTTGTATTTCACTGGTGGCTGATTGGCATTTGTTGTCCACCTTTCTTTTCAAGTTCATGGTGATTTTATCTAGGGACCGGCAGACTCCATGCTTCATAATGAAGGTGTTTAGGTGACTGAGCCCCTTAAACGGACAACTGTACTAACTAATTAACTTGTGTTTGCTTAAAAGATCACATCCAGCGTAGGCATTTTACATAGAAATGCTTTAATGAAAGAATATAAATAATGTATTTTATTGAGGCCTTTTTTCTTGAAATAGCTCTAGCAGGGGCAGACATTGTTTAGAATCTCGGGTCAGATCTTCATCATCTGTTTAAAGGTTAATGCAGATCTGACCCAAGATTCTATACAACATGTCTGCCCCCTGATAGAGGTATATGAAGCAATAAGCGCCCAATAAGGTGCTTTATTTGTATTATTTAACTAAAGCATCTCTATACACAGTCTGCACTTGATGTAATCATCGAAATTAAATCCAGGTAAAACATATAAACATGCATTGGATATAATAGAGCCTGCAGTCTGGTTACAGCCATGGAGTAAACATTTCTTGTACGTCTGAATAACTGGGCAATGTGACCCCTCTAATTGCAGGCCGTAACCATAGCTAGGATCTTGTAGTTCTGGGTTTTGACACCCGGTGTATCTGCATGTAGTACCAATGCACTACTGGGACCCCGTAACATCAAACAATCTTATTGTGGCTGGAGACAGCCTAAGGATACACGCAACGAAGGACTAGCGGCTTTAGGACCTGAACAGACTAATGCAGGAGCCACGGACACGGTACTTTCATAAGACTAGAATTAGACAGATACGTTGCCTATTGAGTTTGCAGACGGGTTACATTGTGTTGTTATGCCGGGCTGCACAGGAAGGCACCATGTTCATTTGGCAGACGTGCTTGTTCCAGCTCGGGGGTCTTCCTAGGTTGGGACAGCAGACAGTTCCTGTTTCTGTGACAGGCCGAGCGCGTCCTCTCCTTCCATCACAAAACTAATGTTCACAAACGAGCTGGCGGCTTCAGGCTGCTGTGTGTGAGCTGGGCTTTCACCGAGCTGCTGGCTGCCTCTCTGCTCCTGATACTGCCTCTCCGCCTGCTCAGACATTTCATTCTCTTCCTCCTCTTCTTCTACCTACAGACAAAGCAGATTCCTTTACAAAGGCTCATTGTCCTTCACTGAACAGAAAGCGAATCAGGTCACTGAGAACAGAGCAGAGACACAGGAGGATGGGAACACGGATAAAGCTATTTATTTTGTGATCCTAGATAAGATTTGGCTCAAATCAAACAAGGGTTAAAAACAAGTTGTCCTTTGAATGCTAGAAATCAGAGTGTATGATTCATATGTCAGTCCAGAACTTACCTCTTTTTGCATCCGATAATATTCATCGATGGCATACTGGTACTTGGGAGTACTGACACCCAGAACTGAAGCTATCTTCTCCCCGAGGAAGTCACACACTGAAAAGACATGGAAACATTCGTCTCTGGGTGGCCAAGCTAGTGATGTCATCCTTGATTAAAATCACTGCTCTGCCTACTTTGAGGTCTGACCTATGATGTCACCTGTGATGTCACTGGTTAACTGAGCGAAACTGATGGCCTATCCATGCTGAAAGCACATGGTGCTGCCTGACTCAGCTCTGTCACAAACATTGGGTTACTGTCAATGTAGAGAATAAAACATGATTAAAAAATGACTTACAAGGTTAGCAAAATTGAAGCAAATACCTAAATGAGTAGAATGTGTCCCATTTATGATGACATCACCACATTTTCTGTAGAAAAGCAGTTAATTTGCATAATAAGCCACAGATGATGTCATAAGCAAGAGACACCATTTATTTTTCTCCTAAATTTAGGCATTTATTGCAATTTTGCGAACACAATGTACAGATCACTTTTCAATCATTTTTTGATGCTCTACATGCACAGTATAAGCAACGTTTAGGTGATACAGTCCCTTTAAAGAATAGCACTGTTTACATACACTGGCACTACCAGGGGTAAAACTAGATATCAGTGTTCATTTTATTTTCTCTCCACCCAAAAAAAGCTGTGACCAGTGTATTCCAACAAACAGTAATACACAATGATTGCATGACATAAAGGAAAGGTATTCCTAGAAACCAGATAACAACCAGTCAACCCATCTAGACTGCCCAATTACTACTTACTTACTTACTACTGGAAGACTATTCCATGCATCCACTACCCTCTCAGTAAAGTAATACTTTCATTAGTCCCTGGCCTTATCTTATATCTAGGATAGCCTTATACCTATCCCATGCATGCTTAAACTCCTTCACTGTATTAACCTCTACCACTTCTACTGGAAGACTATTCCATACATCCACTACCCTCTCAGTAAAGTAATACTTTTATTAGTCCCTGGCCTTATCTTATATCTAGGATACCCTTATACCTATCCCATGCATGCTTAAACTCCTTCACTGTATTAACCTCTACCACTTCTACTGGAAGGCTATTCCATACATCCACTACCCTCTCAGTAAAGTAATACTTTCATTAGTCCCTGGCCTTATCTTACATCTAGGATAGCCTTGTGCCTATCCCACGCATGCTTAAACTCCTTCACTGTATTAACCTCTACCACTTCTACTGGAAGACTATTCCATACATCCACTACCCTCTCAGTAAAGTAATACTTTTATTAGTCCCTGGCCTTATCTTATATCTAGGATACCCTTATACCTATCCCATGCATGCTTAAACTCCTTCACTGTATTAACCTCTACCACTTCTACTGGAAGGCTATTCCATACATCCACTACCCTCTCAGTAAAGTAATACTTTCATTAGTCCCTGGCTTTATCTTATATCTAGGATAGCCTTATACCTATCCCATGCATCCTTAAACTCCTTCACTGTATTAACCTCTACCACTTCTACTGGAAGACTATTCCATACATCCACTACCCTCTCAGTAAAGTAATACTTTCATTAGTCCCTGGCCTTATCTTATATCTAGGATAGCCTTATACCTATCCCACGCATGCTTAAACTCCTTCACTGTATTAACCTCTACCACTTCTACTGGAAGACTATTCCATGCATCCACTACCCTCTCAGTAAAGTAATACTTTCATTAGTCCCTGGCCTTATCTTATATCTAGGATAGCCTTATACCTATCCCACGCATGCTTAAACTCCTTCACTGTATTAACCTCTACCACTTCTACTGGAAGACTATTCCATACATCCACTACCCTCTCAGTAAAGTAATATTTTCATTAGTCCCTGGCCTTATCTTATATCTAGGATAGCCTTATACCTATCCCATGCATGCTTAAACTCCTTCACTGTATTAACCTCTACCACTTCTACTGGAAGACTATTCCATACATCCACTACTCTCTCAGTAATACTTTCATTAGTCCCTGGCCTTATCTTATATCTAGGATAGCCTTATACCTATCCCATGCATGCTTAAACTCCTTCACTGTATTAACCTCTACCACTTCTACTGGAAGTCTATTCCATACATCCACTACCCTCTCAGTAATGTAATACTTTCATTAGTCCCTGACCTTATCTTATATCTAGGATAGCCTTATACCTATCCTATGCATGCTTAAACTCCTTCACTGTATTAACCTCTACCACTTCTACTGGAAGACTATTCCATGCATCCACTACCCTTTCAGTAAAGTAATACTTTCATTAGTCCCTGGCCTTATCTTATATCTAGGATAGCCTTATACCTATCCCACGCATGCTTAAACTCCTTCACTGTATTAACCTCTACCACTTCTACTGGAAGACTATTCCATACATCCACTACCCTCTCAGTAAAGTAATCCTTTCATTAGTCCCTGACCTTATCTTATATCTAGGATAGCCTTATACCTATCCCACGCATGCTTAAACTCCTTCACTGTATTAACCTCTACCACTTCTACTGGAAGACTATTCCATACATCCACTACCCTCTCAGTAAAGTAATCCTTTCATTAGTCCCCAGTTCCCTATCTTATATCTAGGATAGCCTTATACCTATCCCATGCATGCTTAAACTCCTTCACTGTATTAACTTCTACCACTTCTACTAGAAGACTATTCCATGCATCCACTACCCTCTCAGTAAAGTAATACTTCCCGATACCTTTGCCCCTCTAATGTAAGACTATCCATCTTAATCCAGGCAGGAGCAGCAGTAATAAGTGGTTTATAAACAAGTAGTAAGTCTGGATTTCATGCTAATTAACCCCATTTAGTGTACCTGAAAGGGTTGATGTGGCCACTCGCAGCATGTAGAACCAGAGATACGGGCCCCATGTTAACGTGGACTGTAGAGAGGAAACAAACAACGTGTTAGACAGTAGACATACAGTGCTTCATTAATGAAAGAGAGAGTTGCTAGGAATTGAGAAGGAAACTGCACACTTAAGGCCCAAATAGTCTGAAGTATAGCTGAATGGGAGAATCTTTCCTACTCAGCTACTTTGGCCTTACGTTTGGGATTCCTTGCTTTATGAATGAGCTCTTAGTCTGGGCATGTGAGTAACTTCTTCTAAAGCCCACGCTGGTTTTAAATTACTAGCGATCTGGACACGAACACACATGACTGGAGCAGAAGTCTGTTATTACATCATATGAGGAATTCCAAGCAGATTCTGACCGGCTCAAGCCCCAAATAACAGTGGAGTGAGTAAAATTTACTTCCAGGTGCTGTAGCACAGAAAAAGGGTCTACTCACACCCCAGGCAGACAACAGGAACAAACAGAGGTAGTGCCAGCTGAAGTCATCCGGAAGGTAAACAGCATTAATCCATAGTTGGTTTGTAAAAAAGTAACTTTATCAAATAAAAAAAAAAGGAATAATAAAACCATCGAGCAGGGAGACAGGAACAAAACGGATACGACACACGCTTGACGCGTTTCGCACCAACTGGTGCTTTGTCAAAAGCAGTCTCTCACGTTTGGTGCGAAACGCGTTGGTGCGAAACGCGTCAAGCGTGTGTCGTATCCGTTTTGTTCCTGTCTCCCTGCTCGATGGTTTTATTATTCCTTTTTTTTTTATTTGATAAAGTTACTTTTTTACAAACCAACTATGGATTAATGCTGTTTACCTTCCGGATGACTTCAGCTGGCACTACCTCTGTTTGTTCCTGTTATGACATCATACTAGCAGAAATTACAAGTCACGAGTTGAAACCCTTCATTCATTTAACAGCCTCCTTTAGGGTATGGAGAAAGCACAAAGGTTACAGAAAACAAAACGACATTTACGATCTGATTTGTAACTTGTTTCCTGGTGCAGGAAGATCAGTAACAGCATTTATAGTTCATACAGCCAACAGGGAATGGGGAAAAGAGAGTAACACAATCCATAACGTACAGTAAAATGTCACTACATCAACGGTACAGATTGTATTGCAACAGGAAGAAACCTGTGTGTATCTAGTAAGAGACTATTAAGGTAACATCCTCCACATCTCCATTGGATCACTCCTTTTTGGATTCATTATTTTCACAAAACATACAGGGATCAATGGTAAATTGCTTTTCAAATGTATATATTTTTTGCGGAGACTCTTTAAATCATAAATATTTATTTATTTATAAATAGTATAGTACCAAATATTACCGTATTTTCCGGTGTATAAGACGACCCCCAACTTTTCCAGTTAAAATTTAGAGTTTGGGATATACTCGCCGTATAAAACTACCCCTCTTCCAACGAGCATTTTCTCCTACAGTGACATTTACACACACACCCCCTTACACTAACACAGTGACACACTTACACACACACCCTTACAAAGAAAGTGACACACTTACACACACACACACACACACACAGGGCCACCAATAGACACATAACCTGAGACACACTATTTTGCCCCTCAGTATGCCAGTATTTTGCCACTCAATATGCCTTTCATGTGCCATTTAATATGCCAATATTCTGCCCCTCCAATATGCCAGGATTTTGCCCCTCAATGCCATTTAATATGGCAGGATTTTCCCCTCTCCTACCCCCTTCCCAGTACTTACCTAGTTGCTGCTCTACAGGTGCGCGCGGCTGTGAGGGAAGCGTTGTGCGCTCCCCTCCAGCCGCACGGCTTCAATAAAGTTTGTTTTAAAAAAAAGTTTAAACAAACTTTACTGAAGTTGCACGGCTGGAGGGGAGCGCACAACGCTTCCTTCACAGCCGCGCGCACCTGCAGAGCAGCAACGAGGTAAGTAAAAAGACTACACCCGGCATATAAGACGACCCCCGACTTTTGGGAAGATTTTCCTGGGTTAAAAAGTAGTCTTATACGCCAGAAAATACAGTACTCATTAAAAATCAACAGCATTTGGCAGGGATCGCCCCATGTAGCAAATCATGGTATCAGTTACTCCTACTGTATCAATGGTAGGCAGTAGGTCCTTTTTTTCCTGCAGTTCCCCCTCCTCGTCAGTGCTGTATTCCTCCATGGTTTCACCACTGGCAAAGTGGATAACTCTCCTTGGCACTTTTTTTTTCTTCTGCACATTGCCGAGCTCCACACTCTCAAACTCGCGGTTACCACTGATCATTACCTGCAGCCAAGATCAAACAAAGTCTAACAGTGCCAGTCTACAACAGGTCTGTGTTTATTTACAATTGTAAATAAACATTATAATAACTGACACTTCAATAGAGTTCTATGTAAAAGAAAGTCTGGAGCCAGGGCTAACTAGCCCCCGGGATTTAACTATATGCTCTCAGGCTTTGTACAGCCAAGAAGTATCATGTGAAATGTCTGTTTAATCATGTGCCATATACATCTTTGGTAAATTGGCCTATTCTCAGACATGTATACACTGGGTGAGTGAACCACCATGCTGGACAGCCAGCAATGCTGTCACATGAGTTATGTTATAATGTAACAGGCTGCACAGTGTTGTGATTTGTCTGCAGTCTTGAAGGACAGGAGTTCGATTTTCAATACAAAAAACCCAAAATTTTTAAGATGTAGCTCTGTGACCAAAACACAAAGCACACAATACATTTTCTTATACGACTATTGTGCTATGTGAAATGTGTTGGCTTCAGTGCCGCTAAAATAAGATCAAGAAAAAAGATGCTTGACCGCCATTACACTAAAACTCCCATCATGCTTGGACACACAGGCAAATATAAAATTCAAGTGGGCATAATTCACCAATAAGCTTAGCATATCAGTGCATTGTCTGGCTCCTGAACTGATGTGTGTGTGCACACGGTCATTGCTCCTGAATGGAGGGGTGTGCACTGTGTGGCTCCTGAATTGGGGTGTGTGGCTCCTGAAATGTGGTGTGTGCACGGTCTGGCTCCTGGATTGGGCTGTGTGCACGGTCTGGCTCCTGGATTGGGATGTGTGCACGGTCTGGCTCCTGGATTGGGGGGTGTGCACTGTCTGGCTCCTGAATTGGGGGGTGTGCACTGTCTGGCTCCTGAATTGGGGGGTGTGCACTGTCTGGCTCCTGAATTGGGGGGTGTGCACTGTCTGGCTCCTGAATTGGGGGGTGTGCACTGTCTGGCTCCTGAATTGGGGGGTGTGCACTGTCTGGCTCCTGAATTGGGGGGGGTGCACAGTCTGGCTCCTGGATTGGGGGGTGTGCACAGTCTGGCTCCTGGATTGGGGTGTGTTTACAGTCTGGCTCCTGAATTGGGGGGTGTGCACGGTCTGGCTCCTGAATTGGGGTGTGTGATTGGGCTGTGTGCACGGTCTGGCTACTGAATTGGGCTGTGTGCATGGTCTGGCTACTGAATTGGGCTGTGTGCACGGTCTGGCTTTTAGATTGCGGTGTGTGCACGGTCTGGCTCCTGAATTGGGCTGTGTGCACAGTCTGGCTCCTGAATTGGGCTGTGTGCACGGTCTGGCTCCTGAATTGGGCTGTGTGCACGGTCTGGCTCCTGAATTGGGCTGTGTGCACGGTCTGGCTCCTGAATTGGGCTGTGTGCACGGTCTGGCTCCTGAATGGGAGGGGTCCGCACGTGTGTGTGCAGTCTGGCTCCTAATATCTGTAACCCCCTGTCAAGCACTGACACAGGGTGTGACTCTTGTGAGACCTGGCTCTGTGTGTATTATATCAGAGCACTCTCCAGCTGCTGGGGACTCCATCACCCATGACTCTCGGCCAAGCACTGACACAGGGTGTGACTTGGCTCTGTGTATATTATATCAGAGCACTCCAGCTGCTGGGGACTCCATCACCCATGACTCTCGGCCAAGCACTGACACAGGGTGTGACTTGGCTCTGTGTATATTATATCAGAGCACTCTCCAGCTGCTGGGGACTCCATCACCCATGACTCTCGGCCAAGCACTGACACAGGGTGTGACTTGGCTCTGTGTATATTATATCAGAGCACTCCAGCTGCTGGGGACTCCATCACCCATGACTCTCGGCCAAGCACTGACACAGGGTGTGACTTGGCTCTGTGTATATTATATCAGAGCACTCCAGCTGCTGGGGACTCCATCACCCATGACTCTCGGCCAAGCACTGACACAGGGTGTGACTTGGCTCTGTGTATATTATATCAGAGCACTCCAGCTGCTGGGGACTCCATCACCCATGACTCTCGGCCAAGCACTGACACAGGGTGTGACTTGGCTCTGTGTATATTATATCAGAGCACTCTCCAGCTGCTGGGGACTCCATCACCCATGACTCTCGGCCAAGCACTGACACAGGGTGTGACTTGGCTCTGTGTATATTATATCAGAGCACTCTCCAGCTGCTGGGGACTCCATCACCCATGACTCTCGGCCAAGCACTGACACAGGGTGTGACTTGGCTCTGTGTATATTATATCAGAGCACTCTCCAGCTGCTGGGGACTCCATCACCCATGACTCTCGGCCAAGCACTGACACAGGGTGTGACTTGGCTCTGTGTATATTATATCAGAGCACTCTCCAGCTGCTGGGGACTCCATCACCCATGACTCTCGGCCCGAGCTCTCCGCAGATCTTACCTCACCGGTCGCCATATCGGTTGCTGCCCACTGACCGCTCCCTGCGGGTTGCCTGGCAACCAGACAGGGCGGAAGGACGGCTCGAGCTCCGCGCACGGGGACGACTTGTTTACGGGCTGCCTGACGTCACGTGCGTCACCTTCCCCATTCCGAGGCTTGAAACACAACCGGTAGCGGAAGGAATGCTGGGAGAACCTGTCAGACTGGAAGCTTATACTAAACACACATGGAACTGAACCCTCAGTATACTCTGTGCTGTGCACCCGGATAACATAATGCCTCACACTTACTGCCCGGGTACAGCATATTATTCAGATTTATTGCCCAATCCACCATATGTGACACCAGGAGAGGCATTCACCTGTCATTCACCACATTCCAGAGGCATTCACCTGTCATTCGCCCAATTCACCACATTCCAGTGACATTCAACCAATTCACCACATTCCAGAGGCATTCACCTGTCATTCGCCCAATTCACCACATTCCAGAGCCATTCACCTGTCAGTCGCCCAATTCACCACATTCCAGAGGCATTCACCTGTCATTCCCCCCCCTAGACTCTGGTCTCCCAGTCTAAATGTTCAATTAAAAGGCACTGTATCAGCTGAATATTGCTTACACTGTGAACGTAGAGAATAAAAACATTATTAAAAATGATCTATGCATTGTTAGCAGAATTGCAGAAAATACGAGAAAAATGTGTTTTAAATCCGTTTGCGGTGTCTACTGTTATGACATCACCTGTGGCCTAATATGCAAATTTCACATTTCCTATTGAATGTAGTTCATTTGCATATAAAGCGACGGGATATAAACTGGAGAGATCACAGACACATTTAAAACACAATTTTCTCCTAATTTAGGCATTTGCTACAAAAGTATAGATTTATTTGTAATCTGTTATTTAAACTCACAGTACTTTCAAATTGTGGGGGGAAGACTAGATTAATAAATTTTTATATATAAATATGTATTTGTTTGTTAAAGTTTTTTTTTTTAATTTGTTAAATATTTTTTATATTTGAAAATATAGTTTTTGCAAACTCCCTCCAGGGGATTTGCTCCAGCGACATCAGTACTTGAGACATCAATGGTCTATGACGAAGTCATTTAGAGTGTTGGGTCGAATAAAGGACTGACCTAAGATTCTAGATATGTCCGCCCCCTGAAAGTCCTATGCGGAGCAAAGAGGTCTCAATAAGTGGGTGTGTACAGAATGACTCCTAGATTTCTTCTTGGATCATCCACCATGCAGCTTTTTCAAAGCAGATGTAGGGGGAAAAAATAAAAAAAACCACCAGGCAATATTACTTATTTCCATTGCTCAAGGGTTCAGGTTTTGTGCACCTTAGACCAGGTTACGTATCTTGTTGCTTTGGCCTCTGGTACAAGCAGATTCAGAATGGCAGCCTCCTGTAAACTCCTTTGAGAAGCTCACAACATAGTTCTTGTTCATCCAGGGCCGTGGAGGACACATTACATACATTTGGTGCTTGGGTAACACTACCTTAGCTACAGGGGCGGGCTGGGCCGGGGGGCAGGGTGGCAATTGCCCCCCAGGCCGCCCTAAACTATGTAAAACACGGCCGCTGGGCCAGTGTTTTTTAAAAAAAAAAAAAAAAAAAAAAAAAACGCGCTTGCAGGCAGAGACTGAGAAGGGATCGGAAGATCCCCTCTCACCTCCGCTCTGCCTGCAGGGCTGCACGGGGAGCCGAACAGGCAGCACAGAGAAACCTCCGTGCTGCCTGTTCGGCTCCCTGTGCAGTCTGACACGGAAGTGCCGACAGTCACGTGATCGGCGCTCTGACGTCAGACGCGCGCCGATCACGTGACCTGTCGGCACAACCGCCGGGAGGCCGAACAGGCAGCATGGAGGGACCATGCTGCCTGCCACCAGGTAAGTCCTCCAGCCACTGGCCACCAGGGAAGTCCTGCCACTAGCCACCAGGGAAAAAGGTAAGGGGGGGGGGGGGCAAAAAACACTGGCATATTATTGGGCAAATTGGCTGGGGCATATTACATGGCAAATAAGACTGGCATATTATTGGGCAAATTGGCTGGGGAATATTACATGGCAAATAAGACTGGCATATTATTGGGCAAATTGGCTGGGGCATATTACATGGCAATTAACACTGGCATATTATTGGGCAAATTGGCTGGGGCATATTACATGGCAAATAAGACTGGCATATTATTGGGCAAATTGGCTGGGGAATATTACATGGCAAATAACACTGGCATATTATTGGACAAATCGTCTGGGGAATATTAAATGGCAGAATAAGACTGGCATATTATTGGGCAAATTGGCTGGGGCATATTACATGGCAAATAAGACTGGCATATTATTGGGCAAATTGGCTGGGGAATATTACATGGCAAATAAGACTGGCATATTATTGGGCAAATTGGCTGGGGCATATTACATGGCAATTAACACTGGCATATTATTGGGCAAATTGGCTGGGGCATATTACATGGCAAATAAGACTGGCATATTATTGGGCAAATTGGCTGGGGAATATTACATGGCAAATAACACTGGCATATTATTGGACAAATCGTCTGGGGAATATTAAATGGCAGAATAAGACTGGCATATTATTGGGCAAATTGGCTGGGGAATATTACATGGCAAATAAGACTGGCATATTATTGGGCAAATTGGCTGGGGAATATTACATGGCAAATAAGACTGGCATATTATTGGGCAAATTGGCTGGGGCATATTACATGGCAAATAAGACTGGCATATTATTGGGCAAATTGGCTGGGGCATATTACATGGCAAATAAGACTGGCATATTATTGGGCAAATTGGCTGGGGCATATTACATGGCAAATAAGACTGGCATATTATTGGGCAAATTGGCTGGGGCATATTACATGGCAAATAAGACTAGAATATTATTGGGAAAATTGGCTGGGGCATATTACATGGCAAATAAGACTGGCATATTATTGGGCAAATTGGCTGGGGAATATTACATGGCAAATAAGACTGGCATATTATTGGGCAAATTGGCTGGGGAATATTAAATGGCAGAATAACACTGGCATATTATTGGACAAATCGTATGGGAAATATTAAATGGCAGAATAAGACTGGCATATTATTGGGCAAAATGGCTGGGGAATATTAAATGGCAATTAACACTGGCATATTGGGCAAATTAGCAGGGGCATATTAAATTGCAGATAACCTTGGAATATTATTGGGCAAATTTACTGAGTTATATTAAATTGCAGAATAACACTGGCATATTATGGGACAAATTGGCTGGGGAATATTAATGGCAAATAATATTGGAAATGTGTATGTAATGGGGTGATGGAGGCATGTAAATGTGGTGATGGGGCATGTCCTGGTGTGCAACGTGGGTTATGGGTCATGTCGTAGGTGTGCAACGTGGGTAGGGGGGGGGTGCCCAAATTTTGGGATATTGGGTGTCTAAATCCTGGCATGTTGAGGGGCATAATCCTGGCATATTGAGGGGAAAATCCTGGCATATTGAGGGGGCATCATCTTGGAATATTGAGGGGAAAATCCTGGCATATTGGGTGTCTAAATCCTGGCATATTGAGGGGCATAATCCTGTCATATTGAGGGGCATAATCCTGGCATATTGAGGGGCATAATCCTGGAATTTTGAGGGGCATAATCCTGGCATATTTAGGGGAAAATCCTGGCATATTGAGGGGGCATCATCTTGGCATATTGAGGAGAAAATCCTGGCATATTGGGTGTCTAAATCCTGGCATATTGAGGGGCATAATCCTGGCATACTGAGGGGCATAATCCTGGCATTTTGTAAGGGAAAATTCTAGCATATTAAATGGCAAATCCTGGCATATTGTGGGGGAAAATCCTGGCAATATTCGTTATAAAACAAGGAAAAGATGGCCGTGGATGGGGAGGCGATTCGATGGTGCAATGGGCCACTTGACTGGATTTGCCCCCCAGGCCTAAGGCTGCCAGCCCTCCCCTGCTTAGCTACTTTGTAAGACTGTTAGTTGCCTCATGTTGCTTTGAAAACCCATATTAATGTGCTACTTGCCATCATATAGCTAACACATGAACTGCCAGGGGCCAATCTGATATGCCTCACTTTAAGCATCTGTAAAGACATTATGTTTGATGTAGTGTTTGCATTGTTTTGTCCATGCCCTGGGAAATGTGAGTGTTTGAAACTTCAGTATGTCATAAACCATTTATAAATTTATTTTACAGCATGAAATGGAGAGTTGGGATTTCAACCATCACAGTTTTTGATATTTGCAGGGTTCGATGTTCATTTCGAAAACACTTCATTTCATTAATTCTGTAAATTTAAAAAAAAAATGTGATCTGTGCTCCTATTCCCTTACAGAGCCAAAAGAAAAAAAGAAAAGAAAGATTGTTACGTTAAATTAAGTGAATTTTACAGACAGAAGGGAAAACTAAGGGAGCTGGTTTAAATGATCACATCTAGTCTCTTTCCGCTCTTATTTCATGGGGAGATTCGCCGGGATTCCTGTAACACAGACTGCAGAGTACACAGGAGCCCAGCGGTGGGCAGCAGCGATGGTAAAGAAGGATCGGAGGTGGCGTAAGTCGTTTATTACATGTTGTTAAATCCCATCATTCCTTTCATGTTGCCAGCTGCCCCCTGCTGGAATTGCCTCATCATTGACTGTAGACCTGCCATGCCACCTGCAAAAATGCAATGGTTGCTTAGCACAATTCTTCGAAATAAAAAAGCCATTTTATTACTCGCTTGTAATTTCAATCTTTTCAAAGGACAGTTGTCATGCCATACAGTCACTGTCTGAAATTAATAAGCCCTATTATAAGCTCTGCCATTTTTACAAAAACAAACCTTTACAACATTTTCAATTGTTGAAAACAGAGTTAAAAGGAGAATTGCAGCAAAATAATAATCATAAAAGTGTGTTGAATTAAAAGATTGCATCATGTGGTTTATAAAAAACATTTAAAGAATGCAAAGAAAGTACTTTATTGAGCCCTCTTTGCTCTGTTTAGCTCTATCAGGGGTCGGACATATTTAGAATTGTGTCAGATCCAAGATCTAAACATGTCCGCACCCCTGAGATCTACATAGTACTAGATAAAGTACTGTATTCATATTCCTTAATTAAAGCTTATATAAAAAATGCCTACAATTAATCTTTCAATTATTAACATGTTAGTTTTTTGCTAGTCTTTTCCTCCCAAACAGTAGAGCTGAAGAAATTTACTGCGCACACACACACGCACTGCTAAACAACTGTCCGTCGGACATGGCGCAGCCTGAGAGATTATTATAAAGGGCGAGTGGCGGATCATGCTAGTTTTTGCGTGCTCCATTACCATGAAACTATAGAATTTTGAATAGACTTTCAAAAGGGGAAAACCAGATATTCTAAATGCCTTTGTACCCTAAAGTGCAGAATAAATCATGTTTAAATGTCCATCATCCAGCTATCCGTGTAAGACTCACCCATGTGCTGCAGAACTCGGGGGTCCATCATTTTGGCCATCTGCTGGTTTAGTTTGGCCATTTGTGACGGGTTTACATTTTTCGACATGTCGCCACCTGCAGATGAAAAGGTGCAATATTTAGACAGGTCTGCAGTGTGTGAGCCTCTCATCCATGCTCCAGCTACACAGCAAGTGTGACAAGATGACAGCAATGTCCAGGGTTCAAACAAACACTACCAAATGCACACATGGACCAAGAGCTGTGATGACAGAACAATCAAACTCAAGGAGTGCAAAAAAAAAAAGCTTCAAACTATTTTTTTTATTTTAACTCTGTTTAATCAAATTGAACCCCATTTAAAATTCTGAATGTAATAAAAAATTTTTTTAGCTAGCAAGCATTATCTCCCACGTTACCATGTTGTCAGGGGTCAGTACTGCCGCTGACTGTGTAAGGGCCGATTTGTCCGAATGTGCGGCTAAGCTCTGTCGTCTAGATGTGACTGTCGGCTCCTGATAATCTCGCGGGTGCGGACACGCTCAATCGCTATACAAATGTATTGTATAAACATTTGCCATACTCTGCATATATTGGTTGGTCAGATGGCGGACGCTCTTCCTTACGCCGTGCTAAGGCAAAATTTAAAAAGGCTTCTCGCCAAAATTTAAAATAGGCTCGCAAAGCTGGGAACATGAAGAGTTTTCCCCTGATTCTGCTCGGACACACGCGCAGGGGAAAGCAAAGGTAAAAATTACGGGGTGCGGACAGATATCTCACAATATACAAGCCAGAGAAAAAGAACCAAGATGGAGCCCACGTTTGCCTTCCCAGCAGAGAAAGGAGGTGAATAGTTCAGATCTTCCCTCTTGGCTCAAAATTGTAATTGAATACCAACATTGCTGTGGTCCGGTCATTATTCATTTCATGTGAGATACATGGGCTTTTCAGCCAGGAGACAGGGGCCACTAATGATCTAAACCAGTGCTGTGAAGCTGGGACCCCTTCAGGTATTAGAGGACATTGTTTCCTTCCAGACTCTTAGCATGACAGAGAATCATGGGAGATGTAGTTCAGCAGTGGGACAGCCCTGATCTAGACCATCAAACGGTGCACATTGGAAAAAAGTAAAATAATCCAGCGGTTGTGTCAACGGAAATATACTGGATTGGATCCTTCTCACCTTTGAAAAGCCCCTTGATGCCGCCCATCTTTTTAACCATCTGAGCAAACTTTGTGTATTGTGTTAGCAACTCCTGCACATCCTTGGTGGACACACCGGACCCCCTGGCCACGCGCTGAGTTCTCCCGGGCTGTTTGCTGAACAGTTTGGCTCCATCGGTGTTATCAAGCTCTGAGGAGGGACACACAGTTACTGGGGGTAGGGGGGCTGCCTTTCCCTGGATACATTGGTTCTAGGGGAGTTTAAAGCGGTAGACACATCTGTTTCTAAAGATCACAATCTGTCAATGCTGTATTAATATTAAACGCAGACAGAGGGGAAAGGCTTACCCTGATCGTTCATGCTATCCATTATGGTCATCAGCTTTCTCAATCGAGCCATGGATTCCTGCTCATTCCCCTTGCTCATAAAATCTTGCCCAAACCCAGGAATCATCCCCTATGGAAAAAAAAAAAAAAAATCACATCTTTGGAAGTGAACACATTTTCACATATATCCATTTGCTTTACAATTTGGTAGGAGTTTTACCAATTTCAAAGGAAAAAAAAAAAAAATCACAATCACAGAACTTTAACTATGCATGGGATAGGCACAAGGGTATCCTAGCTATAAGATAGGGCACAGGGAACTAATAAAAGTATTTAGAAAATTGGTCAGACTAGATGGAGCGAATGGTTCTTATCTGCCGACACATTCTATGTTAGAGTAAAGACTGTGTATCTTAATAGACATACACAAATTATTCTCGTCTCTGATTACATAGGTAAGGATCGCTCTGTTGAGCCCCTTTGAAAACGAGGGTCTCTCTCTGCACAGACAGACAGTCTCTGACCAGACCGTGGTACTATCTTGGCAGCTGCTGGTCAGAGGATAAACTATGAACAGCACCTACCAGCTTATCATTATGCTTTGACCTTTGTCATTTGTCCTGTAAGCTAGTCGCGATGCATGGTGCATAGTCAAAAAGAAGACTTAACCAGCGCATATTTGAAGGTTTGATTTTTACTTTTTCCATTTAACAAAACAGTAACAATGAAATCACAGGTGCAGATCACAAGCTCTCACCAGGATCTGGCTGAAAGGACCCATTTTCATGATATTTTGGAACTGCTCATACATGTCTCTCAATGTGAACTGCCCTACAATAGACAAAAGATATGCAAATGAAACAAATATTCACTTTCCACCAGCCATATATCATCACACATTGCCAGCCGGGAAGGGATGTCAGACAAGTTCCGTTATGTCCGTTCAGAAAGTCTTACCATGTTTTAGTTTCTCTATTAGTGCTTCATTGTCGTCCAGCTTTAACTCGTTTACTTTATCTATCAGGCCCTCGATATCTCCCATACCTGGGGAATACAGATCACAAAAAATGCTAACAGGTTATCACAATATTAAAAAGGAAGCACATAACGGGATCTATTCATTAAAAACGGAACTGCATAAATCCGGCACTAATAGCCGAGCTGGGAACGTTCTCCAGCTTGGATCTTAATGCCGGATTTCGCCAGCTCCCCCTTTTAGTCAGTGAGACCCCCACTGCAGGAAGGATAGATATTGCTTACCAAGGAGTTTGCTAATGAAAGGCTGGGTTTTGAAAGGCTCGAAATCATCTATGTGCTCCCCGGTTCCAATGAAAATGATAGGGCTTTTGGTGGCAGCGACACTGCGAAGAGAAAATAAGAAAAATTATAGTGAGTAGCAGATACAAGGAATAATCTTCCAGTTGAAGTGGTCAAGGATAACACAAGGAGCAACGCTTAAAGGCACTCTGTCCACCTACCCATCGCTTAGAAAATAAAAAAAGATTATGCATTTTCTGCAATTCTGCCAAGCGAAAAATGCGTTTTACATGTGACCGTGGTGCCCCCTGCTGATGACATCACCTTGATATGCAAATGAACACATTTTTAATGGGAAATGCAGGCTTAATATGACTCACAAACAGGATTACGAAGTCTTACATCTGGTGTTTTAAATTACGAGGATCTGATTTGGTCACCTACCTTTGGGCTTCATTCATGAAAATGAATGAGTTTATCCAGGGATTGCAGATGTCTTCGTATGTGCCAAGCTGACCTCTATTTTTATAATAACCCTCTTCCATCTTTCCCTGATAGTTTATCTAGGAGTAGATTTCTTCCCAGTGAAACTTCCCTACTATTTTCCAGTTCCTGGCTATAGTAATCTGACATGCAATAAATAGCTGTACTATTAAGTTTTTTTTATTTTTCTATATATTAGGGTTGGGTCGATGGGTTGATCTGTAGGATACATTTAATTATTTTAGATAGTATTTCCGAGATCTCCTTTACCTCCCTACACTGCCATCACATATGATACATTGTACCAAATGTGGAAATGCTCTAATTAATAACCTTTTTTTTACATTTGCAGAAGAAAAAAAGATATTTGCTTTAAGCCATTTAAAATGAGTCACAAAATGTTAGATCACCACATGACATATAAACAGTTTCTGGCTAAACCAGTCAAACATAAGGCAGATTGGTGCGTGTAATTAGGCAGCGGTCATACTTACGCACTTAGAGCGCCGCCTCCCTTGGCGTGACCATCCAGCTTGGTCACAATAACTGATGCTACATCCACTTTGTCTTTGAAGGCTTTGGCCTGGGACTCACAAGCCTGACCAATGGAGGCATCCATGACATACACTATATTGTCTGGTTGCTGAAATGTTATAAAAATGTATTAATTTGCAAACTGATTAAATGGACAATATAGCATAAGCACGTAGGACGATGCCAGGCCAGACCTCTCCAGTACCCATATAGCATAAGAGTGTAGGACTCTGGGCTGGCCAGCCGTATCCAGTAATTATAATATATAAGCATGTAAGATGACGACTCCTTACTATAGCATTGGAAACTTGAAGCATTTCCTCAAACAGGGAATCTTCTTGTTTGTGACGTCCACTTGTGTCTACAATGATTATCTCAAAGTTTTCATTCTTAAACTTTTCCACGCCCTCATATGCGATGTTCACTGGGTCCATTTCTGTGTAACTGCAAAAAAAAAAAAAAAACACAGAAATTCAATTAAATTGAAAATAAATAAAAAATATTAAATGGGTAAAAGTTATAGTAAAACTGATTTTTCAAAGCGGACATCGTCGGTTAAAGGCAGAACGAGTCCCAAATAAATAGTCTCCCAATATCAGCTAGCCTTCTGGCTCGGAAATAAAACTCTTATGAGATATATTAATACTTGGCCACATATAAATACCAGGTGACTCCGCAGCACAGCATGCAAGCCGCACTAAGCATGTCGGGAGTCGCTGGATCCAGAAAGAGGTATGTCATTTTTAGGATAACTTCTGCAAGTCTAGCAAATGAACAGAGGATATTGGGAGTATGTTCATTTGGAACTTTGGGCTTGATTCACGATAGGGAATTGACAAGGGAATGCCAACTTAAGACCTTAGTAGCCAAGTTAGAAAAATTCTCCCATTGAATACTTCAACCAAAAGTTTGGAATTCCCTCCTTCATGAATAAAACCTTTTGCCCCATAATACACAACAGAGTCCATTTAAGGTAACTGGAAGCCACCTCACTGCAAAAATCCAATCCAGTCAGTAGAGCATCACTGAACATATTGATATATTCCAGAGGATTTGTCAGGCCTGTTTTTCTCATAGAAAGCACCAATATAAAGTGCTCCAAGGGATTCTGGGTAGAAATTTTCAGACAAGTTCTGTGATGCCAGTTTTTCCACTCTTAGAATTCATTTTAATACCATTTAATTTGAGTTCAGAGTGTTTTCTAAAAATTAGAATGAACAGAAATACAGAAATAAAGAGAGAGAGATAATTTACTAAGCTCTAGGATTTAGTTGTTAGACAAAAAGAATCTCCTATAGCAAGTTACACGGCGGCAGATCATTCATCCCTGCTGGGAATCTTAGAGTAGAGAGGTCTCAGACGTACCTCCCATAGAAAGGTATTCTTGCTTTGGTAGCGTTCTGTTTTAACTGATCAAAGGCTCCTAAAAATAAAGCAAATTTTATTCCATGCATTAACAGTCAGTATCATTAAAAATATGTGCAGAGATTTAAAATGACTCCCGTATTTATTAAATACAATTCCAGACGAAAAAAATAAACCAACCTAAACTACACTGCTATATGTAGTAAAAGCATGGAAAATAATCCAAAATCCCAAAACGGATGGACTTTAATTAAAGATGATGTATAGCCACCAAACATAACAAAAAATGAAAGTCTGTGATTCAGACTGAACCATCGTTCCTGTGCCATTTTGTGTAATTAAAAGCTATGTTTCATTGTTCTGTGTCTGGCATTTTACAGATATACATAGAAAGAGGAAAAATAAAACCAAGACAAAAATTACCTGCTCTGAATGTATCGGCGCAAATCAAACAGGTCTTCCAACCTTTCCTTTGATAGTAATAAGCCAACTGTAAGAAAACACAATATTTACAAAGGAACTGATCCAGTCGAATCTAAAGTCTCTTTCCAAGTGTTAAAATAACAGTAAATGTGTTAATATAAATGATTTTGGCTAACGAGCAAGCTGTATATATATTTCATACTGAAAAAAACTAGATAAACAAGTGCACAGAGCAGCTGTAATTCTTAGCAATTGTGTCGACTGAACACAGAAATGAAGAAGTTGCAGTGACCTTATCCCAACTGATTTACTTGAAGACGAGAGACATCTGTGGTTTATGGTTTGCGACACATTCAAAATCACCCGATTAAATGTAAGAGCCATGTTTTTTTTTACACTTTACATAATTAAATGTTTCAAAATCTAAAATCACTTTTACACATACAAAGCGAACCAGCAACTTTCTAGTGATCAACCCGGATAACCCAACATGTCCATGTGTGAATAAAATAATGTGATGTGAAGAGTTTAGCAAAAACAAAAGCCTAGAATTAAAAAAAAAGGCTGCCGGCCCGTCTTGTGGCTCTTACCTTTGAACAGGTGGTTGTTTTTCCACTTCCTTGTAAACCCACAAACATAATGACATTCTGCTTTCCTTTAGTGGGAGCCCATGCTTTAACTCCCGGATCCACCAGCTACAGCATATAACGGACAGTTATTTATTAAGTCACGTGTTTTCAGAGGTAACATTTTGCACGCAACAGTAAACACTTTTCAAAATCCTTCAGTTCTGTGCTGATCACCTACAGCTCTAATAGCGGAACCCGTATCGTAACATAAGCGAAGTTATGCGTATATACATATATGCATTCTGGGGACTCCCAAAATAAACAGATGGGATTGGCGAAGGATGGTTGGGTATACACAAAGTGCAATGCCTCAGTGTGTATATCAGGGACTGTAATCAGATCACAAACTAGCACACGCAAACAGGGCTTGGCAAATATTTGTAGACGTGCAGACCAATTCAGTGGCCAGCCTATGGTTCTTCTAAAAATAAAAAAAAAATAAAAAATATATGAAAACCAGCAGTAAGGATATTAGGAGCCATGACTCACGGGTTACTGGGATTTGTCATTCAAATATCTTTAAACAGGGCAAGAGCGCAATTCTGCTTTTACATGGACAGCACCATCTTCCTATGTGATGCATCAGTGCTCTAGCTGACTCGTTCTCTGAAGCTCTATTATTAAAGGGGACAAATATGACAGGTTTGTGGCCTACCTTGACCAGCTCTTTGAAGACGGCATGCTGAATCATTTTCCTCTTATTTAGACCAGATGCCATTTCTTCCAAATCAATAGCCAACCTATACAGAAACCAACACTTTAACACCTTTAAAAGTCTGATTTAAATAGTCAAAAAGCTGTTTGTGTGCCAGTCAGAACAATATGTAAAGGACAAATAAGTCATGAGTAAAACATCTCATTGCCACAAACTGTGTCCGGGTTGCATGAGTCCATTGTACGATCATAGCACCACTTTCCAGAGTGACTACAGGGGTCGTTTCACTAAAAAGTGAAAAAGCAGAGTTTGAAAGATAAGGAAATTTTTTCACTTACTTAACATTTTCTCTTAGTTGCTTTACAAGTTTAATATTCACATCAGCTTCCAGTAAGGCCGTGCAGATTTCCTTTAGCATAGCACTGAGCACCTATAAACCAACAGATATTACCATCACAAAATATCAACATAAGCTTGTTTTAGACCCAAGTCAAATTAAAGAAGGTGTTTCCTAAGGCCTATAGGGGTGAGGAACATGTACAATAGTTGTAGTATTTTGCTAGGTCTATAACAAATCCAGTAGAAGTGGTAGAGGTTAATACAGTGAAGGAGTTTAAGCATGCATGGGATAGGTATAAGGCTATCCTAGATATAAGATAAGGGCAGGGACTAATGAAAGTATTCATTTACTGAGAGGGTAGTGGATGTATGGAATAGTCTTCCAGTAGAAGTGGTAGAGGTTAATACAGTGAAGGCGTTTAAGCATGCATGGGATAGGTATAAGGCTATCCTAGATATAAGATAAGGCCAGGGACTAATAATAGTATTACTTTACTGAGAGGGTAGTGGATGTATGGAATAGTCTTCCAGTAGAAGTGGTAGAGGTTAATACAGTGAAGGAGTTTAAGCATGCGTGGGATAGATATAAGGCTATCCTAGATATAAGATAAGGCAAGGGACTAATGAAAGTATTAAATTACTGAGAGGGTAGTGGATGTATGGAATAGTCTTCCAGTAGAAGTGGTAGAGGTTAATACAGTGGAGGAGTTTAAGCATGCATTAGATAGGTATAAGGCTATCCTAGATATAAGATAAGGCCAGGGACTAATGAAAGTATTACATTACTGAGGGGGTAGTGGATGTATGGAATAATCTTCCAGTAGAAGTGGTAGAGGTTAATAAAGTGAAGGAGTTTAAAGGAACATTAAACAGAAGCAAGAGTTGAACAAAACATATACCGGGACATTTAAGTAAACCCGACGTGTATCTTAATACAGGGCTTGACAAATTTATTTTATTCTAGGAGCCAGCAAAATTTTTTAGGAGCCAGACAATCACGCAAACATACACGCAATTCATAAACACACACACCAACCCACGTCACATATACACCCCACACACACCAACCCACGTCACATAGACACCCCACACACACCAACCCACGTCACATATACACCCCACACACACCAACCCACGTCACATATACACCCCACACACACCAACCCACGTCACATATACAGCCCACACACACCAACCCACGTCACATATACAGCCCACACACACCAACCCACGTCACATATACAGCCCACACACACCAACCCACGTCACATATACAAACCCCACACACCAACCCACTTCACAAATACACACACACACTTCACATATACACCTCCCCCTACACCTCACATATATACCCCCCTTCACATATACACCTCCCCCCACACTTCACATATATACCCCCCCTTCACATATACACCTGCCCCCACACTTCACACATATATACCCCCCCTTCACATATACACCTCCCCCCACACTTCACACATATATACCCCCCTTCACATATACACCTCCCCCCACACTTCACATATATACCCCCCCTTCACATATACATCCCTCCCCCCCTTCACATATACACCTGCCCCCACACTTCACACATATATACCTCCCCTTCACATATACACCTCCCCCCCACACTTCACATATATACCCCCCCTTCACATATACATCCCTCCCCACCACTTCACATATACATCCCTCCCCCCCACTTCACATATACAACTCAAACATACACAAGTTTTTTTTTTTCCCTTCTTAACTTCTGAGTGCTGGGTTGACAACCCAGCACTTAGCCGAAAGAGCCATGAAGATCGGCTGGGGCACGAATGTTTCCCCTCCCTGCTGCCTTACCTCATTGCTGGGGAGGGGTTACATTCGTGCCGCAGACGATCCTCATGGCTCTTTCGGCTGAACACTCATACACACGTGTAGCGCGAGGGGGCGGAGCTTGCTGTCTGTCCCCTCGCGCTGCAAAAGACGGATGGCAGCGGCAAGGGGAACGGCACCCGGGCGCCAGGCTCCATTTCCAGGTCGCCATGGCGCCCGGGGTTTGTCGAGCCCTGTCTTAATAGATACACGCGGGTTTACTATCTACTGTGTCTTACATGTGAGACACAGCAGTTCCTGGTTGTCGTGTACTGACGCTAGCAGAGAGAGACAAACGCTGACCTATGGAAGCATGGCAGCTGTCAGTAAGAGGATAAACTGGTGTGTACTATCAAAAGTACCTGCCAGTTTATCCTCATTCTAGGTACAACTATAATTTCACTTCTTCTATATTAGAAGAACAAGTGAAAATAATGTTTCGTGTCCATTTAAACATGCATGGGATAGGCACAAGGCTATCCTAGATACAAGATAATGCCAGGGACTAATGAAAGTATTCAGATTTGGAGGGTTTAGGCCAGATTAGATGGGCCGAATATTTCTTATCTGTGGACGCATTCAGTGTTTTTGTGCAAGTCTGTAACTAAGTAGGTAAACACTGCTAAACTCTGACTTTTCCCAAAGAGCAAGGGTTAGGGAAAATGTAATACTAAAACAAAGCTACTCGAGTACAAAAGTGTCCAGTGGGGAATGGGAGACTGTATAATAGAATAAATGTATATACTGTCTCACTAACAAGATTTTGTCAACATCTTTCACTCAGGTGGAGGTCACGAGAAAGGATCATTAACCACATGCTGTGATATCTACTTACCTCCTCATTAATGATCGTTGCATTGCTCAAAGAGCGCAGTGCCAATGTGATCTTCCGCCCGAGCTCTGCCAACACCATTTTGGCGTCTTTTAGTTACACACAATCTGCAATAAACAAAAATTCACCATGTATTCTACCTATAATGAGACCGGTTACCTGTTATCAAACATTATTCGATAACTGTTGTTGCTCTGTAATTACATGGGCTCTACAAATTGTTTTTGAATTATATTCAAATACTAGTTTTTCTTGAGATAATGCTACACAGTTTTTTTGGGGGTAAACTATGAGATTAGAGAAAACCAATAAGCAGAACTTTGGGGGGGGGGGGGGGGGGGGGTTTGGAGGATAATACCAGCACCTAAAAACTACAATAGGCACAGAGGGCTATTGACTAAAAACTAAGCAGACAACAATCAAAAGCTGGAAAGACAATTATTTGATTTACCCTAATACACACATACACAGAGATGATTGAGTGCCAGGAGTCTTTATACATAAAAGAGAGAATTGACAAGGGAATTTCAAAATGAAGGCCAAAGTAGTTGAGTTGAAAAATGAGAATTGCCTTCTGAATTCCCTCTTTCATGTCTAAAGTAATCAGTACAATAAAGTGAAAAGGGCATTTGTTTTGGACACAGTGCCAGCACAGCTGTTGGGAGTAGGATCCCATGGGATGGCAGTGCACCATGGGTAATGTAGTCCACAGCAGCTGGAGAGTCAGATGACTAGGCATTGCCAGTTACCGTGGGGATGAAATTAGGATAACAAGGTAACAGCCTGCTTTACCCCTAGTGAAACGAGCCCCCAACTGGGGGGTCTTAGGGCCTTCCCTCGGGGGTCCACAGACGGGACTGGTTTTCCTGGGCGAGTCCCAGAAGCTCTGAGCGATTCCTCGTACACAACTTCCCCCAGAGAAGCAGCCGAATTCCTCACCATCCACCAACTTCCGGTCTGTAAGAAAACGTCACCGTATGCGCGTAAACTTCCGCTTTCCGGGGGATAGACAGGCAGAGACCATAGAGTTCCAGTCACTGGAATCTCTATGGTTGGGCGGCCATCTTGGTACACCCCAAACCAGCTGGAGGCAATAACAGACAGTTATACAGTTATATGTCACAGGGGATGGATTTTGCTGCAGCTCAAAAGGCTATTCTGGATCTGCTGGGACAGGTGTCTGCGGGGGATCTCCCTAAAATGATCAACTGGATGAGCACCAGCAGTATGAGACTATATTTCAAATAATTGGGCATAATATTCATTATTTAGTGAATGTCATGTTGCTGAAATATAGTTAAATTGGTTCTTTTAAAATTTTAGGGGGGGGGGGCAGAGATTTCTTTGCAAATATAAGTGGTTAAATTCATGCAGCATAATATTACTTAATTATTGTAATTGTGTAATTTATTGAGCCCCTTCTTCATATTGACCCTTTAGGGGGCTATTTTTCTGGGGGCCCTGATGCAAAAGGTGGAATCGTAATTTTTGTGGCTGAGAAAATGCATGATTGGTTCAAGGACAATTATAGGTCAAAACAAAAAATAAAAAAAACATATGTCTGTGTAATGATTGCATCAAGTGTAGACATTTAACTAGGGTGTTCCTGGGCCAAATCTGACCCCCTTCCCCCCCCCCCAATCAGTGTCCAGACATTCTCCCAAATCAGACAGGTCCGCAATATGCACCATGTTTAGCCCTTTCAGAAGGGAATGTGAAAAATGATGTATTACATTTACATCATAAATTCAAAATAATTACAGTGCATACATAACTTTACTGTGTGCATGGAACAAAAATGTCCCTGGATTTTATTTAAAAAAATATGATCACATTCGTTTTAACTGGAAATGAAAGAATACAAATAAAGTACCTTTATTGAAGCCTCCATATAGTTCTCTCATGGAGCGGACATGTTACTTAATATCTTGGGTGATATCTGCCTTCATCCAACTCAATATTCTAAACAACATGTCCACCTCTTGATAGAGCTGACCAGAACCAATAATGTGCTTCATTTATATTTTGTTAAGTAATGTCTACACTTGATGCAATCTTACAATTAAATATAAGGTATCCCTTTTTACCTACAGTTAATAAACGAAGTGGACAACACGAAAACTCGATACTTTAAGAAACGTACAATTATTTCGATGAGCAAAATAGAAGCCTGCTTATTTATTTCATAGTACTTTATCCATATATTGTATATAATAATGTTTACACTGTTTTTTTTTTTTTTTAACCTTAGATTTTCATGTGTAACTAATCTTGTTAATGGATTTGGGATGTTTTGTATTTCTAGTTGTATCAGAGATATGATATGTGAACTTTGTATTCTTGTAGGTGAGATAAAACATTTGATCTTGAGTAACGGTGATCTGATACTGCAAAGTATTGCTGAAGATCTTCGGAACTGCTTACCGGTGGAGGCGATGGTTAGCTCGGAGAGCAGAGTCATGCAGAACGTAAGATATCTTCCTTCTACGCGATTTGTAGAGCGGAAGTCTTAAAATCAATCATTCAGACGTGTCTGTGTTGTCTCCTGTTTATGACATCACCTTAATATGCAAATGACACATTTCCCCTTAAAAATAGCTCATTTGCATATTAATGAGAATTTATTCAATTTTTTTTGTGTGTGTGTCAACTTTTAGTTTTACCTCCAATAATACAGACCCATCTGCCAACATGTTTAATTGCAGATTCAGAATCTTAAGCATCCCACCCTACATGTGGACGCATTTCTCTATGATGACGATACAATTGATTCTTTGTGTGACGAAGGGAAGATTAACCGCCATTACTGTTTGTCCTGTGGATCCAGAAAAACCGCCCCCCTTGGTAGATATCAACAGGATTGTTTTAAATCCCACTCATCCTAACTAACGATATCATACATGCCATATAAAAAAAAAAAAAATTACGCTTAACACTAAAACTTAAGCCAAAAAAAATGAAATTATATTAAATTGAAAGATATTTTAACAGGGCAGTTTACCAAAGGTTATTTTCTGTATGTTTTACTTTAAAACAATATTCAATTCTGCTGTAGTTGTACATGGAAATGTATTTTTGTGGGGCTTCCAAATTCAGTGACATTCCAATGAGGAGGGGCTCCGTGAGATAGGTGGCACTGTTTTATACTAACCGCAATAAAACGATTACACTTTATTTGTTATTTGTCTTTTTTTAGGAGCCAGGAAGAGTTTGCGTGCAAACTGATAAAACAGATCTGTCTCTGTACATGATACAGGATGCACCTAAAAAATATTTTTGGACCCTATAGGTGCACCTGCGCCATACATAGAAATACTTTAATGGAATAATACAAATAAAGTACCTTATTGAGACCTGTTTGTGCTGTTTAGCTCTATAAGGGGACAGACATGGAGCATTACATTTGGAAACCTACTGTATAGAAGTTGGGATTTGTATTTGGCTAAAATTTCAATGCTACTCTTTTATTTGTCGTTTGTTTTGCAGATTTTCTTTCCCATTCATTTTCCCTGGTAGAACTTAAGTACCTCTTCCAGCATGTCTTACCTGATTTGACCGGGAAAACACTCATAGATATTGGTTCCAGACTTGGATCTGTTCTATATGCGGTAAAATATGTCAATTTTTTAAGATTTTTTTTTTTTTTTGCATAGAATTAATTCTCCTCCAGTGTCCCAGAGAATCGGGAGACCACAAAGGATGAATTCTGGGCAGGTGATCGCAGCACCAAGTCAGGACTGTCACACTTAACGGAACTCTGTCAAGCTAGATATTGCTTATACTGTGAATGTAGAACATAAAACAATTATAAACAATTACATATATTGTGTTGGCAGAACAACAAATGCATAAACTAAGAGAAAAATGTGTCTGTGGCGTCTATTGCTTATGACATCACCTTGTGGCTTGATATGCAAATTACACATTTCTCATTAAAAGAGTTCATTTGCATATCAAGCCGCCACAAGATGATGTCATAAGCAGAAGACACCACAGACACTTTTAAAACCTGTAATTTCCTCATTTTATAAATGTATGTGCATTTTCGCTAACACAATATATATATATATATATATATTTTCTTCTCTCTATTCACAGTATAAGGAATGTTTAGAGTGACAGAGGGTATACACTACTCCTTGCCCTTCATAAGGTTTTATGACAGCCAGCCAAATATCTAACTGCAGGAAATAATTCAACATTTTACAATCTGCTACTCTGGACCTACCAGATACATGGAGAGTTAAACATTTTAGTTGCTGCATGAGAATCTGTAAGCAGTGCTTCTGCTTTTTCATGGGGGTGTTTGCTGCTCCGGCCATTGGGTGTCTTCTTTTCACCAGGGATATTATCCAATGTTAGGGCACATATGTCCCAGATTTGGGGCATACAGTAAATGATTTGAAACATTGATGCAAGTGATTTATTGCATTTGTTTGTTAAAACATTAGGGATATATTTATAGCTCAGCCAGACGTTTACAAGGAGTCGAAATGAATGGGGAATTTTGCAATCTGCAAGACAAGATTATCCGGAAATATCAGTTTGCAGACAGGATCAAGGTGAGTGATAATTTATATGTACGATACAGCTATCTTTTAAAAATAGCAGGACGGAACTACGGAGATACGTTACATTCTTAAAGGGGTACACTAGCCACTAAATGTAGTTTCTTTGCCGGGACTGTGTTAATTGGTTGTAGATTCAGTGAAATCAGTTTGGTACTTATGTACCAGCTGTGATTATTGAAAGTAAGCCTGGGATTGGCCAGAGAAAAGCTCAGGAAGTGACAGTTGGCTCTTCCGCTGGCAGAATTACAGTTATCCATCACCAGGTCCCTTTCTGTTTAAGCCAAGATTTTGCTGTGGGGAAAGGGAGTTATGCTTTTATTTGTGTTGTATTTTTTTTTTTAACTGCTGCATAGTGAGGCAGGGAATGAACCAATAGGTAGGGGGTAAGAACAGTGAGGTTTTAAATGCAGATGAATTAGACAGGCATGGTCTAAATCGCAGTTCATTCTCTCCTGTCGGCTGCCATTTTCTGTAATATGTGTCCTCACAGGTGTACCATTCAGATATCTGCTGTCAGACGGCTCTTCTTCAAGAAGCAGACGTGGTCATCTTAAATAATGTTTTTGAATATTTCTTGGATAAAGAGGAACAAGCAAAGTAATTTTCTCTTGATTTTGTTGTATATGACACTAAAGTGGTATATTCCATCCGTGGCTGGGAGATTATATATTATTTTAATCATTCTTATGGATATTTATCATGCTAAACCAACAGTATAATTTATTTAAATGTTTCTAGAGTGTATTTGTCAATAGCATTTGCTTTAAAACCATTTCCGGTGTACATGAGGATACATTTTATAGTTCTTTTCTAAGTGGCTGTTTCTTTATTTACATTCTTAAATCCATCACCTTAACTTTGTTTTTACTGTTACTGTAGAGAATACAAAATGATCTATACATTGTGTTAGCAGAATGGCAAGCCCGTGCATAGATTGAAAGAGAAATGTGTTATAATTGTGTCTGGTGCGTCACCTGCTTATGACATCACCTGTACCTTGATATGCAAATTACACATTTTCTTGCTTTTTTGTTGTCTTTAGAGCTTGGACAGTATTGAATGAGAATTTAAGAAAGAGGGGAAGCCTTCTAGTGACCGTACCAAGCTTAAAAGAATCTCTGGAAAACCTGCAGGTGGGTAACCATTGCTTACATCTGGACTAAAAGAAGATTGGATTAACATACTGGCAGTGTGTATACTGGTCCACTCATATACCATTATATGGGAGGCAGCACCGAGTGCAAATCCATAGGATCTTCCCGTCAGTTGCACAGCTAGGTTAGTCAGTCCTTTGCAGGGGATCTAGAACTTTTAGATACAAAAGACATAAGGAGGGACCAAAAGAGGGGTAAGCAAAAAAGAAAAGAGTAAGAAATAGTGCACAGACTATACAAACACAAATAGAAAAAGGGTTAAACAATGTGCAAAACATTTCACCCAAATAAGTAATAGTCCATAATAAATAAAAAGCTCTTACTGTAACAACTACAGTGCAAGATTTATTAAAAGACCAATATAAGAGAAGATTCAGACGATAATGTAGAGCGACCTGTACAAATATATGATGTATATCCCATAAGGTGTGGGTCATATATCAGCTGATATAGGTTGAGTATCCATTATCCAAAGTACCTGGGACCAGAAGTATTTTGGATAACAGATCATTTTCACCAATAAGATATATTAAAGCCTCTCAGCACTTATGAAATACAGTAGTATTAATGCAAATACTGTATAGATTAAATAAATCACTTACTGGGATGTAGCAGGGATGCGAGGCATCATGGGGAGCCTGCCGTTGGCCTGTCAGGTCTGCACACGTGACATTGTATTACCCTTTGTGGGTTTGGGGGAATCCGAGCATGCATGGAAAGGCTATATCACAGCTTAAGGGTGCCGGACACCGAATACACTGATGTGCACTTGCATTCTGACAGGTGTGTGTGGAATTGGCAACTTGTGGAAATATCCCCAAAATATTTTGGATAACGGATTTCTGGATTAGGGATACTCAACCTGTATAGATAAACAACTGCAGCTTCATGATGCAGGATAAGTTTTGTATTTTATTGAAATCGCTAGTGGTATATTAAGGTTTAACTCAATAGAGGGAGAATTGTAGCGAATTGAGACAGAATTTCAAACTGTCTAGTCCCCAAGCTCACTTTGGTGCAGAATGAAGATCACTGCTTGTATAGCGCACAGGCTTTTTTCCCTGTGTGATCTGATGCAGGCATTCTGTATAAATCACATTTTTAATATTTGACTCAAGCCCTCCCCTGTGATTACTCTGTATGTTTACTGCAGGTGCAGCAGCACTGATTATATAGACACTGAGGATATAAAGTTTTGTTTAATTTAGTCACTTCTTGTGCTCTTCAAATTGATTATATTGTGTGGCCTCTGAGTGACCTTGCTCTTGTACACAGTAGGATCTCTTAACAGTGCAACACACTGTCTGATGATATCACTAGAGAGACAGGATATTCTATTCATTTGAATGGCATTATTCTTATTGGTTCCTGCCTCAAAAAAAAAAAAAGGAAATTACTTTTACTCAGCTAGTGTGGGCAGTCCTGGTTTCTTGCAAACTGTTGTAATTTCACAATTCATTTATATTTTAAGCAATGCAAAATGTAAAACATGCATTTGAAAGTACTTTGAAAGTATTTCAGCGCCATTGGTTGCTTCACAGTTATTTGGGTTTCTTTTTTTGTGCAGTGTTTCCCCCTTTTTTCCCCACCTATAACCTATATCAAGGTAATTCCTATTGAAGCCCCCAACTTGATTAAAGAATTGATTACCCTCTGAACACTTGAATTATACAATCTGCAGAGCAGTATGTAAAAGTTTTTTTTTTTTTTTTTTTTTTTTTTTTACGTGTCTCTCAAAAAATGACCATACAGCTGTATGCAGCGTCTAGGACAGTTCAGCGTGGCAGTTTGAACGCTGAACTGTCAGTGCTTACAGTCAGAGTAAACCCCCCCTAATAAATTAAACCCCCCCTTAAAAGTTACACAGAATCGAACCCCCATGCCTAGTAACCCCCCCCCCCCCCGAACCCAAACACTAATACCCCTAATACTAACCCCCCCCGAACCCAAACACATATACCCCTAATACTAACACTAACAACCCCGGACCCTAATACTGACATTAACCCGCCCGAAACCTAATACTAACACCAACCCCCCAAACCGTAATACAAACACTAACCCCCCAAACCGTAATACAAACACTAACCCCCCCCGAACCCAAACACATATACCCCTAATACTAACACTAACAACCCCGGACCCTAATACTGACATTAACCCGCCCGAAACCTAATACTAACACCGACCCCTAATACTAACACCAACCCCCCAAACCGTAATACAAACACTAACCCCCCAAACCGTAATACAAACACTAACCCCCCAAACCGTAATACAAACACTAACCCCCCCAAACCTTAATACTAACACTAACCCCCCTAATCCGAACCCTAATACTAACACCAACCCCCCCAAACCGTAATACAAACACTAACCCCCCCAAACCCTAATACTAACACTAACCCCCCCCAAACCCTAACACTAATTGTTGGGGCTCATTCTATTAATGGGTCTATGCTGCGAAAATGTAGATTACATTGCAATAGCCATCAGAATTCCAATGTGTATAGCAGATGCTCCTTAGTGATGCTTCCCCTGACCCATCTGAAATTGCTGGATTTTTATCTTTCAGATCAACATTCGGCTGGATCAGTGGGTGGAAGAAATTAAACTGGATTATGATGTCTACTTAGGAGAAGACACAGATCAGCAAGTCCTTAAGGACATTCACCTGTATACTGTCCACTAGCCGTGTTCTACATTGTGTTAATGGGGGTTTGTCATTGTAACCTAGGTACTACTACTATCAACTGGAGTGTGCTGCAAGTATCTCCGGTTCTAACAGTTTGCTGCCGACTAGTGTCAGACCCTAAATCTACACGGATCTTTAAAAGGGACTAATCCCCCCCTAACCAGGGGTCTGCACCCACATTGATCGTGGTGGAGATTTACTGGGACAGTTTATTGATGTTCTATGGAGCTTCACAGGCTGACATAGCTTATCTCCCGCCCCTAGCGCTCTGTAATCAGACAGAAGGCCTCCTCTGTCTGGTTATAAAGGCTTCTGAGCGAGGCTGCTATGGACTATGTTTCAGATGTGATTTAACTTTTCTTTTTGAAGTCAAACCGTGATATCCAGGCTGCGCATGCCTTGGAGTTGGTTCTTTCAGACATGGGAGCGCCGATGCCTAATATTTAGATAAAGGCCATGTGAAAGGGGTTTGTGCTTACTCACTTTTATTAGCGCTTCTTATCCTGGAGGGAGGGGGCATGGAGGGATGGAATGCATCATTTAAAGGAAAATAAACCGATCAGTCTGATTTATTTATTAAAAAAAATAAAAGTCTGCTATAGTGTAATAGAGTTATCTGTACATTATTTTAAAGTAAAACGAACTGCATTTCACCTATATAAATGAAATATTCAATCTCTAGAAAATAAACTAGGTGGAACTGTCTCTTTAAATACGCAGAGGGGCGGGGCAAGAACGGAATATTCCAACAATCGGGTATTGATTTTTGTGAGGTCATGCCCCATTCTGATTTTCATCACAGTCTAATGCCACTCCCTCTGCGTTTCGAAACTTATTGGTTCTTTGTTAGGATTGAATTTGCTGTTATTATCTAGAGCTTTATCAATTCTGTTACAGAAACAATAAAGTATATTGATATTGATTCACACCTCTTTTCTCCCCTCTTGTACATAGCACAAGCCCCCCAGATTAGAAAGCATTATAATATGTAATGATAGTTTGCCAAACAACGTAAGCATGCCATAAATACAGCGTAACTCTCTGTATAGTGTATACAAAAATACTAAAAATAAATATTATAATACTTACTAAACAGCTGTATATATGTACTCGCAGCATACTCACAGCTGTTTACTAAGTAAGCATGCATACATAACAGGAGTGAGGACGTGTATAATGCTGCCCACCAGTACACAGAACAGGACATAGAGGACATGTGTAAAAAGCTGCCCACCAGTACACAGAGCAGGAGTGAGAACATGTGTATAAAGCTTCTCACCAGTACACAGAACAGGAGTGAGGACATGTGTATAAAGCTGCCCACCAGTACACAGAACAGGACATAGAGGACGTGTATAAAGCTGCTCACCAGTACACAGAACAGGACATAGAGGACATGTGTATAAAGCTGCCCACCAGTACACAGAGCAGGACATAGAGGACATGTGTATAAAGCTGCCCACCAGTACACAGAGCAGGACATGTGTATAAAGCTGCCCACCAGTACACAGAACAGGACATAGAGGACATGTGTAAAAAGCTGCCCACCAGTACACAGAGCAGGAGTGAGAACATGTGTATAAAGCTTCTCACCAGTACACAGAACAGGAGTGAGGACATGTGTATAAAGCTGCCCACCAGTACACAGAACAGGACATAGAGGATGTGTATAAAGCTGCTCACCAGTACACAGAACAGGACATAGAGGACATGTGTATAAAGCTGCCCACCAGTACACAGAGAAGGACATAGAGGACGTGTATAAAGCTGCCCACCAGTACACAGAGCAGGACATAGAGGACATGTGTATAAAGCTGCCCACCAGTACACAGAGCAGGACATAGAGGACGTGTATAAAGCTGCCCACCAGTACACAGAACAGGACATAGAGGACATGTGTATAAAGATGCCCACCAGTACACAGAGCAGGACATAGAGGGCATGTGTATAAACCTGCCCACCAGTACACAGAGCAGGACATGTGTATAAAGCTGCCCACCAGTACACAGAACAGGACATAGAGGACATGTGTAAAAAGCTGCCCACCAGTACACAGAGCAGGAGTGAGAACATGTGTATAAAGCTTCTCACCAGTACACAGAACAGGAGTGAGGACATGTGTATAAAGCTGCCCACCAGTACACAGAACAGGACATAGAGGACGTGTATAAAGCTGCTCACCAGTACACAGAACAGGACATAGAGGACATGTGTATAAAGCTGCCCACCAGTACACAGAGCAGGACATAGAGGACATGTGTATAAAGCTGCCCACCAGTACACAGAGCAGGACATAGAGGACATGTGTATAAAGCTGCCCACCAGTACACAGAGCAGGACATAGAGGACATGTGTATAAAGCTGCCCACCAGTACACAGAACAGGACATAAAGGACATGTGTATAAAGATGCCCACCAGTACACAGAGCAGGACATAGAGGGCATGTGTATAAACCTGCCCACCAGTACACAGAGCAGGACATGTGTATAAAGCTGCCCACCAGTACACAGAACAGGACATGTGTATAAAGCTGCCCACCAGTACACAGAGCAGGACATAGAGGACATGTGTATAAAGCTGCCCACCAGTACACAGAGAAGGACATAGAGGAAATGTGTATAAAGCTGCCCACCAGTACACAGAACAGGACATAGAGGACATGTGTATAAAGCTGCTCACCAGTACAAAGCTGCTCACCAGTACACAGGACATGTCCTGCTCTGTGTACTGGTGGGCAGCTTTATACACATGTCCTCTATGTCCTGCTCTGTGTACTGGTGGGCAGCTTTATACACATGTCCTCTATGTCCTGCTCTGTGTACTGGTGGGCAGCTTTATACACATGTCCTCTATGTCCTGTTCTGTGTACTGGTGGGCAGCTTTATTTACATGTCCTCTATGTCCTGCTCTGTGTACTGGTGGGCAGCTTTATAAACATGTCCTCTATGTCCTGCACTGTGTACTGGTGGGCAGCTTTATACACATGTCCTCTATGTCCTGCTCTGTGTACTGGTGGGCAGCTTTATACACATGTCCTCTATGTCCTGTTCTGTGTACTGGTGGGCAGCTTTATTTACATGTCCTCTATGTCCTGCTCTGTGTACTGGTGGACAGCTTTATACACATGTCCTCTATGTCCTGCTCTGTGTACTGGTGGGCAGCTTTATACACATGTCCTCTATGTCCTGTTCTGTGTACTGGTGGGCAGCGTTATACACATGTCCTCTATGTCCTGCTCTGTGTACTGGTGGGCAGCTTTATACACATGTCCTCTATGTCCTGCTCTGTGTACTGGTGGGCAGCTTTATACACATGTCCTCTATGTCCTGCTCTGTGTACTGGTGGGCAGCTTTATACACATGTCCTCTATGTCCTGCTCTGTGTACTGGTGGGCAGCTTTATACACATGTCCTCTATGTCCTGCTCTGTGTACTGGTGGGCAGCTTTATACACATGTCCTCTATGTCCTGCTCTGTGTACTGGTGGGCAGCTTTATACACATGTCCTCTATGTCCTGCTCTGTGTACTGGTGGGCAGCTTTATACACATGTCCTCTATGTCCTGTTCTGTGTACTGGTGGGCAGCTTTATACACATGTCCTCTATGTCCTGCTCTGTGTACTGGTGGGCAGCTTTATACACATGTCCTCTATGTCCTGCTCTGTGTACTGGTGGGCAGCTTTATACACATGTCCTCTATGTCCTGCTCTGTGTACTGGTGGGCAGCTTTATACACATGTCCTCTATGTCCTGTTCTGTGTACTGGTGGGCAGCTTTATTTACATGTCCTCTATGTCCTGCTCTGTGTACTGGTGGGCAGCTTTATACACATGTCCTCTATGTCCTGCTCTGTGTACTGGTGGGCAGCTTTATACACATGTCCTCTATGTCCTGCTCTGTGTACTGGTGGTCAGCTTTATACACATGTCCTCTATGTCCTGCTCTGTGTACTGGTGGGCAGCTTTATACACATGTCCTCTATGTCCTGTACTGTGTACTGGTGGGCAGCTTTATACACATGTCCTCTATGTCCTGTTCTGTGTACTGGTGGGCAGCTTTATACACATGTCCTCTATGTCCTGTTCTGTGTACTGGTGGGCAGCTTTATACACATGTCCTCTATGTCCTGTTCTGTGTACTGGTGGGCAGCTTTATACACATTTCCTCTATGTCCTTCTCTGTGTACTGGTGGGCAGCTTTATACACATGTCCTCTATGTCCTGCTCTGTGTACTGGTGGGCAGCTTTATACACATGTCCTCTATGTCCTGCTCTGTGTATTGGTGGGCAGCTTTATTTACATGTCCTCTATGTCCTGCTCTGTGTACTGGTGGGCAGCTTTATACACATGTCCTCTATGTCCTGCTCTGTGTACTGGTGGGCAGCTTTATACACATGTCCTCTATGTCCTGCTCTGTGTACTGGTGGGCAGCTTTATACACATGTCCTCTATGTCCTGCTCTGTGTACTGGTGGGCAGCTTTATACACATGTCCTCTATGTCCTGCTCTGTGTACTGGTGGGCAGCTTTATACACATGTGACATGTCCTCTATGTCCTGCTCTGTGTACTGGTGGGTAGCTTTATACACATGTGACATGTCCTCTATGTCCTGCTCTGTGTATTGGAGGGCAGCTTTATACACATGTGACATGTCCTCTATGTCCTGCTCTGTGTATTGGTGGGCAGCTTTATACACATGTGACATGTCCTCTATGTCCTGTTCTGTGTACTGGTGGGCAGCTTTATACACATGTCCTCTATGTCCTGCTCTGTGTACTGGTGGGCAGCTTTATACACATGTGACATGTCCTCTATGTCCTGCTCTGTGTACTGGTGGGCAGCTTTATACACATGTGACATGTCCGCTATGTCCTTCTCTGTGTACTGGTGGTCAGCTTTATACACATGTGACATGTCCTCTATGTCCTTCTCTGTGTACTGGTGGGCAGCTTTATACACATGTCCTCTATGTCCTGCTCTGTGTACTGGTGGGCAGCTTTATACACATGTGACATGTCCTCTATGTCCTTCTCTCTGTATTGTTGGGCAGCTTTATACACATGTGACATGTCCTCTATGTCCTTCTCTGTGTATTGGTGGGCAGCTTTATACACATGTGACATGTCCTCTATGTCCTGTTCTGTGTACTGGTGGGCAGCTTTATACACATGTGACATGTCCTCTATGTCCTGTTCTGTGTACTGGTGGGCAGCTTTATACACATGTGACATGTCCTCTATGTCCTGTTCTGTGTATTGGTGGGCAGCTTTATACACATGTGACATGTCCTCTATGTCCTGTTCTGTGTATTGGTGGGCAGCTTTATACACATGTGACATGTCCTCTATGTCCTGCTCTGTGTACTGGTGGGCAGCTTTATACACATGTGACATGTCCTCTATGTCCTGCTCTGTGTATTGGTGGGCAGCTTTATACACATGTGACATGTCCTCTATGTCCTTCTCTGTGTACTGGTGGGCAGCTTTATACACATGTGACATGTCCTCTATGTCCTGCTCTGTGTACTGGTGGGCAGCTTTATACACATGTCCTCTATGTCCTGCTCTGTGTATTGGTGGGCAGCTTTATACACATGTGACATGTCCTCTATGTCCTGCTCTGTGTATTGGTGGGCAGCTTTATACACATGTGACATGTCCTCTATGTCCTTCTCTGTGTACTGGTGGGCAGCTTTATACACATGTGACATGTCCTCTATGTCCTGCTCTGTGTACTGGTGGGCAGCTTTATACACATGTGACATGTCCTCTATGTCCTGCTCTGTGTACTGGTGGGCAGCTTTATAGACATGTCCTCTATGTCCTGCTCTGTGTACTGGTGGGCAGCTTTATACACATGTCCTCTATGTCCTGCTCTGTGTATTGGTGGGCAGCTTTATACACATGTCCTCTATGTCCTGCTCTGTGTATTGGTGGGCAGCTTTATACACATGTCCTCTATGTCCTGCTCTGTGTATTGGTGGGCAGCTTTATACACATGTGACATGTCCTCTATGTCCTGCTCTGTGTACTGGTGGGCAGCTTTATACACATGTCCTCTATGTCCTGCTCTGTGTACTGGTGGGCAGCTTTATACACATGTCCTCTATGTCCTGCTCTGTGTACTGGTGGGCAGCTTTATACACATGTCCTCTATGTCCTGCTCTGTGTACTGGTGGGCAGCTTTATACACATGTCCTCTATGTCCTGTTCTGTGTACTGGTGGGCAGCTTTATACACATGTCCTCTATGTCCTGCTCTGTGTACTGGTGGGCAGCTTTATACACATGTCCTCTATGTCCTGCTCTGTGTACTGGTGGGCAGCTTTATACACATGTCCTCTATGTCCTTCTCTGTGTACTGGTGGGCAGCTTTATACACATGTGACATGTCCTCTATGTTCTTCTCTGTGTATTGGTGGGCAGCTTTATACACATGTCCTCTATGTCCTGCTCTGTGTACTGGTGGGCAGCTTTATACACATGTGACATGTCCTCTATGTCCTGCTCTGTGTACTGGTGGGCAGCTTTATACACATGTCCTCTATGTCCTTCTCTGTGTACTGGTGGGCAGCTTTATACACATGTCCTCTATGTCCTGTTCTGTGTACTGGTGGGCAGCTTTATACACATGTGACATGTCCTCTATGTCCTGTTCTGTGTATTGGTGGGCAGCTTTATACACATGTGACATGTCCTCTATGTCCTGCTCTGTGTACTGGTGGTCAGCTTTATACACATGTCCTCTATGTCCTGCTCTGTGTACTGGTGGGCAGCTTTATACACATGTCCTCTATGTCCTGCTCTGTGTACTGGTGGGCAGCTTTATACACATGTCCTCTATGTCCTGCTCTGTGTACTGGTGGGCAGCTTTATACACATGTCCTCTATGTCCTGTTCTGTGTACTGGTGGGCAGCTTTATACACATGTCCTCTATGTCCTGCTCTGTGTACTGGTGGTCAGCTTTATACACATGTCCTCTATGTCCTGCTCTGTGTACTGGTGGGCAGCTTTATACACATGTCCTCTATGTCCTGCTCTGTGTACTGGTGGGCAGCTTTATACACATGTCCTCTATGTCCTGTTCTGTGTACTGGTGAGAAGCTTTATACACATGTTTTCTATGTCCTGCTCTGTGTATTGGTGGGCAGCTTTATACACATGTCCTCTATGTCCTGCTCTGTGTATTGGTGGGCAGCTTTATACACATGTGACATGTCCTCTATGTCCTGTTCTGGGAGGTGGTGCCATACATCCACCACCCTGTCAGCAGCAGTGAGTCTCCCAGCAAAGGGGCGGGGTTCACCTTGAGTTTGTCACGCCCCCTTAATGTTTCCGGGTCCCCGGATTGGCCAGTGGGCGGGGCTAGCAGCCATGCTGAGCTCAGCGCACAATAGAGGAGGAGCCTACGCCACCGCTCGCGCTCTCACTTCCCGCCGCCGCCGCCATCATCTCCTCATACACCGGAAACTGCCTGCGGGACAGGGGGTTAACCCGCTCCACAACACGGACACCGAGCCAAGGCAGATGGGTACTGCTCCACCCATTCATACTGCCCGGGGACACTGTGTCAGACACCCACCTATCACTCTCATTCTACGGCTACCGTCCGACCACCCATAACTCATCCTACAGCAACTTCCCTCCCCATCACTCTCATCCTACAGCAACTTCCCTCCCCATCACTCTCATCCTACAGCCACCTCACTCCCCGTCACTCTCATCCAACAGCAACTTCCCTCCCCATCACTCTCATCCTACAGCAACTTCCCTCCCCCCATCACTCTCATCCTACAGCCACCTCACTCCCTATCACTCTCAGCCACCTCACTCCCTATCACTCTCATCCAACAGCAACTTCCCTCCCCGTCACTCTCATCCTACAGCAACTTCCCTCCCCATCACTCTCATCCTACAGCAACTTCCCTCCCCATCACTCTCATCCTACAGCCACCTCACTCCCTATCACTCTCATCCAACAGCAACTTCCCTCCCCATCACTCTCATCCTACAGCAACTTCCCTCCCCATCACTCTCATCCTACAGCAACTTCCCTCCCCATCACTCTCATCCTACAGCCACCTCACTCCCTATCACTCTCATCCAACAGCAACTTCCCTCCCCATCACTCTCATCCTACAGCAACTTCCCTCCCCATCACTCTCATCCTACAGCAACTTCCCTCCCCATCACTCTCATCCTACAGCAACTTCCCTCCCCATCACTCTCATCCTACAGCCACCTCACTTCCTATCACTCTCATCCAACAGCAACTTCCCTCCCCATCACTCTCATCCTACAGCCACCTCACTCCCTATCACTCTCATCCTACAGCCACCTCACTCCCTATCACTCTCATCCAACAGCAACTTCCCTCCCCGTCACTCTCATCCTACAGTCCCCTACCTCCCCGTCACTCTCATCCTACAGCAACTTCCCTCCCCGTCACTCTCATCCTACAGTCCCCTACCTCCCCATCACTCTCATCCTACAGCAACTTCCCTCCCCGTCACTCTCATCCTACAGTCCCCTACCTCCCCGTCACTCTCATCCTACAGTCCCCTACCTCCCCGTCACTCTCATCCTACAGTCCCCTACCTCCCCGTCACTCTCATCCTACAGTCCCCTACCTCCCCGTCACTCTCATCCTACAGTCCCCTACCTCCCCGTCACTCTCATCCTACAGTCCCCTACCTCCCCGTCACTCTCATCCTACAGTCCCCTACCTCCCCGTCACTCGCATCCTACAGTCCCCTACCTCCCCGTCACTCTCATCCTACAGTCCCCTACCTCCCCAGAAACATACATGTGCCACCCCAGAACTCTCACACCATAATCACATATCCCCCCATAACCTTACAGCATTCCAATTATACCCACTTTTCATAACTATCCCCAACTGTAAAGGGGAATTCACGCACCCCTGATGTTTGACTCGTGTCTTTCATGTGTCTTTCCTGCCAGTGTGAGCCGGCGCGCTAGAAGAGGACATGCCGTTACTGCACAGGAAGCCATTCGCACGGCTGCCGCCACCACCCGACTTACAACCCACCGAGCGCCTCTTCTATTGCCGGGTAACCAACGAGATCTTCCGTGACTATGAGTAAGAGACCCGTATGCCACTTCTTGTTTATTTAAACACCTGTAATTGTGTGATACTGGGCCTGTGATGGCATCTAGCGTCATAAAATAAGTGTAATTGTGGTGCCAAGCATTAGCTGCCAGCTACAGGTGGTAAATGTATGGGAAGTCTCCCTAGGCAAGAGGTTCTGCAGTATCTTCCACTTTTGCTGCACCATTTGCAAAAATTAACAGCGTAAACAGAATTTGTTGCCCCCCCCCCCCCCCCCCCCACCTCTCGAAGAATAAAGACCCTGGGTTATTGGGTTATAACTGTGTCATTTACAGGAAAGTTTTAAGTTACTACTGTCCAGAAGCTGTCTTCATATCCTGCTCCTATAATGTGTCTGCATTAAATGTAAATTCTCTGTGTAGAGTGGTCCTACATGCTAATGGCCCCTTAACCTGTTCTTCTTCCCGTATGCAGTAATGTTACACCCCTGAGCCAGGCTCTGTCTCGAAGCAAGTCAGGGAAACATGTGCTCGCTCACTCTTTTGTTTTGAAACTCTGGTGTTCGCTGCTCTAGACCCTTTTCTACGTTCGTCTTTAGTCTAAATGTTATGTTTCCAGCCAAGAGTTTGTGGAAAGGTCTCTAGAGAACACAACGTGTTTTTCGTTAGTTCGTGGACTTGTTTTGTGTGGTTGTTTTTCTTTCCATTTCATCCCCCCCCCCCCCCCCTTTTGTTTTCAACTGCTTTTGTGTGCGGCTGAAAAGACCCCCCCCTCCTCTTTTCTGCTAGTTCCTTGTACTGTGCAAGAAGACTTTGCAAGTTATCTTGCGGGAAGCGATCAGACAAACTCACTCTCTGATATGTAATGCTTTCCAGCTGGGGTGGATGTTTCGTATGTGGAAGTCATGCTCTATATAAATGCTGTGTTTTATGGGAACACGAATCATCTTAGACAAAGGAGATGTCTGTCCGCTGCATAACTTGGATAAACTCCTGGCATTGTTTGCACTGAACTCACATGTGAGATTTCAAATCTATACCTGTAGATGGAAGGGTTCCTGATTGGACCTATTTTTCGACTCCTGTAAAGACAATGATATTAATATAAGCATGCAAATAAATTGTGGAAGCCAACAGTGGTCGATTTTTTTTTACAGACAACTTCTGCTTTTTTTTTTATTTTTTATGAATCAATACTTTTAGAGATCAGGCCACAGACTTGTGTGCTTTTTTAGAGATCAGGCCACAGACTTGTGTGCTTTTTTCGAGATCAGGCCACAGACTTGTGTGCTTTTTTAGAGATCAGGCCACAGACTTGTGTGCTTTTTTAGAGATCAGGCCACAGACTTGTGTGCTTTTTTAGAGATCAGGCCACAGACTTGTGTGCTTTTTTAGTAGTATAGCCTGAAATGCCCCGAACATAACAAACAAAAACATAATTTGGCAGCAGTGATATTGTACAATTTTTTAAAAATATTTAATTACCAACTTCTTTTTTTTTTTTGTTTGTTAGCGGCCCAGAGAACTTCAAAGCACTCAGTTTTATACCATCATGGCCTCCGTTGACAGTACCCCAAATGAACTCTTGTTTTGAGAGTAATTTTGAGATTTAATAATGTAGAGGTGCATGCTTTCAAATACAACACTGAAACACCACAGAACAACCTCTGACTTCCTATGAGGCATCAGTGGAGCAACTTATCTGAATCCTAATTGCTGGGGAAATCTCTTTAATTTGCTGACGGTAGTCTGTACCTTATGAGAAAGTAATAATGCATAGTGATGTTGAACACTAGTGTATATGACAATCAAATGGATGGTTTAGGCGTTCCATCCATCTTGTTATCTCCTCCTAGGACCCCTGCTGCACTCACCTGGCATGCTGATATGCTTTGCGTAGAGGCTGATTGCACAGTATGCCTGGTGAATGTACCAGCACAATATGAACCGGATCTGGAAGGAGAGAACATTTATTTGAACTCCTAAATTATTTATTTGCTAGATGACATTAGGGGTATGTTTTGTCATGTTGCCTATGAAAGGTTATCTTTAATGTTAAAAAAAAAATAACATTTTACACGGTTGTGGATGGGGTTTTTTTTTTATTTTTTCTGGTTCCTGAAGGTTATTTTTTAAACTGCTCAATAAAATTGATAGAGCAACAAGTGTTTTCCGATTTTGGCCATCCAATGTCTTCCATAATGTTAGCATGCAGACATGATATAATCATGAGTCACGTTTTGGCCATTAAAAATAACAAGCGATCGGAGATATAATGTAGACTTTTTTTTTTTTTATAGCCCCCCAAAAAAACCTAGGGAGAGAAAAACCACAGAAATAGAAATATAAATAGAAAAGAAAATGATTAAAGGGAAATTAAGAACATCCAAGATCATATATGTTCAGAAAATCTGAAATACATCTTGGGAATATACATCGTGTTAGAGAAAATTATTGATACATAACTGTTATACAATCGACAGCAGCCAACCCTAAACAGAAGTGTGTACCTCAAAAAAAAAAAATGGGGTTTAGCGAAAATATGGGGGGTATTTGAAATATCTAGGGACTACCAATAATGGTCACTTATGGGTTTGTATGGCGTCAGACCTGGTGTGAAAAGTGTAGACCTGTTTTACTGTTGGAAATGACCATTGTAGCTGGAAACAGCTGATTTTGTAAAATATTTTTAATGTACATACATACATTACAGCTGATTAAAGAACCAATAAAACTGGCTTCTTTACAATCTAAATCATTTGTAACCTTGTCAGTGTCTTATTTTCTATTCATTTGCAAACTCATTTGATGTAGGTTTTCATGGTAAACTAGGACATTTCTAAGTGACCTCACACTATTGCACAGTATTGTGTGTGTGTATATAGTAAGGATCCCTATTCCCTTAGTCACATGCGAATTTCCTTTCTGTTCCTTGCAGTGAGTTTTTCGAACGCACTATTCTTTGCAACAGCCTGGTCTGGAGCTGCTCCTTCACTGGCAAGTCCGGGCTGACTTACCAAGAAGCACTTGAATCCGAGAAAAAAATTAGGCAAGGCTTGCAGAACTTTCCCGAGTCCCTTATAGTACCCGTTTTATACCTCTCTGCACTTTCAAACCACCAGCGTGTGACAGACTTGTGCGAGGACATCTTTGGATATGTGAAAAACCGCTTCTTTGTTGGTGAAACGGTGGATGTCGTGCGAAATAATGGTGCAAGGTAAATCCCTCTGGTTTCAGTCACTAATTCCTTTCGTTTGTGTACATCTGTGTGTGATTTTGTGAGTGCGACATGTTGTCTTCTTGGACTTGTGGTTTATAAAGGTTTTTGGGAAAATCCTTCAGACTATATCTTAGCTGATGTTCTTCATCAAGGAGGGGAGGAGCAAATACACTATAAACTTAAACTATAATTTGGGGCTTAACAAATATCTGTAAATTTTAGGAGCCAAACTAGCTAATTCATGAGCCAACCTAGTTATTTTTAGGAGCCAGGAAAATAGTCCTTTCATAGAATTCTATGTAAAACAACTGAAAAAGTTAGGACACTGAAACAAGGGTTTATAGGCACCCTGGCCCCGAGGTTTCTCAAGCTCTTTTTATTTTATTTTAATCGCGTGTAGAATTTTTTTTTAAATCCAGAGCTTCTAAAATGCCTATTACTGGCTCAACGTGTTTGATTTGTTTTACAGAGAACTCTCTGGAAGTACCATTTTCCTATCTCCTAAAATAACTATGATGGCTTCTGAATCTGGTCTGTTTTGGCTACTAAAATCTACAGTGCAAATACATGTAAAACTATGGCTGACAATATTTTTCAATACTATTGCCTGTACAATTTGTCACCCCAGCTATTTACCATCAATATAATCTCATAATCGGCTCTATTTGGTAGCTAGACCTTTACTGTAACATTGTCAGATTTTACCACTGATTTATTGAAAGTGCCAGTCCTGGTAGCTTCTCATACTGGACTGTTGCATACTCTTAGAAACCGGTCCAAACTTGTAACCAGCATTTAAAACCAATTTATCACTGTGGCAACGCACCCCAATCCATTGCACAGACCCAATCCTGGGAAACGGACTTAAATAATGCTTAAGAAAACATTACTTAATATTAAGAGGTTGCACCAAGTCAGAATTACCAGAGAATTAAAAAACTATATATATTTTTGAAAATAACAAGTAACAAAAAGCAGAATCCAGGGAGCAGTCGCATAACGGAGATCTCCACACAATTTACAATAGTGCCCTTTTTCAAAGGTGTTTTTTTATTTATCAAGATAATGACCCCTAGACACTTTGTTTTCTGTTTTCTCAAACATATTGTTTTGTTGCTTTTGTGAGTCTGGCTTGTTGTGTTCCTCCTAGCTCTATATATTGATGGTTTGAATTGAGTCATGTGTGTGAAAAGCCCTTTGAAAACTCCACATGTAGGGGAACAAAGAGTGAATCTCTCAGGTATGGTGTACAAAGCCGTATTCACTGCCAGGCCTTTGTTTCCCTGAAATACATACTTTGAAGAAATGCTCTCTCTTGTCTCAACTTGCTTTTGATGATAATTGAGAGAGATTCTTAACTGCTGCTGTTAATCCTTGTCTGGCAGATTGGAGTGCGAGGTTTTGGAAGTTAAACTCCCACCTCAGCAAAATGGTGTGACCAACGGCCACACTAGCCACGAAGACACCATTGTTATCAGTGATAGCGACGATGAGCTGGCTCCACCACAGAATTGGTAAGAAAAGACCTACTCCTGGGAAATCTAATAAATGCTTTATAAATATACCTCATATACAATAATAGAATTGTTTTGTAACATAGCCTGACAATTTAATTTCATATGTCTAAGGATTTAAAAAAAAAAATACACTGGAGACCCTTTTTAATTCCGGGTTTGCAATGATTAAACATATTTGCTTTGATTTTATTTTTTTTACATTGAACCTCACTTGTGGGTAAAATGGCACCTACCACAGGATCTATATGTCTGAATGTGAAGCACACAGGCTGATAGGATTGCTCACTGCCCTTTACTTTTTCTATATATACCATGGAGCGGCATTCACATGAAATATGATAATTATTACCCAACATGCCTTGTGTCATGTCATCATGGGCACGGTATAATTATCAGTACCGGATCATAAAGAAAGGACATTTAGTGATCTTGAAACAAGTCTTATATAGAAGAAAACCAGAATAGTGGGAACCTTACATTACATCAAATATATACAATAGTGCAATATGGTTGAAACCACAAAGAAGTGAATAATTGGTCATGTATACACTCACAGATGTGTGATACGTCCGTTTATTTACAAGTTTGTGAGTGTATACATGACCAATTATTCACTTCTTTGTGGTTTCAACCATATTGCACGATTGTGTATATATTTTATGTAATTTAAGGTTCCCGCGATTCTGCGCCATTATGGAGAGTGCTCCAGAAGACTGCGTTTTCTGTGTGGTATCGCAAGTATCATATTCGGCGCCATTGTTGCACTATTTTTTATACGCACCAATCGCTTTATTTCTTTTAACGAGTCCGATTTATTACAGTGTACTGCTGCAAACTGATGGGGTTTTTTTTCCCCGGCTTGTCATGTTTATTATATCTTTCAGGGAGAAAAAAGAACCAATTGATCCTGATTTGCTGAGATACAAAGTCAAACCCATTAAGAAGGAGTTATACGAATGTGTTACAGTCAGGTCATCTCAGCTCAGGTATGTGTTTTTGTAAGGCAGTTATTATCTGACCAGATTTTAAACTTGATAAAGTTGTAACTTGATATCATTCAAGCTGATTAGGATTTTGAAAGAATCCATTATTGATCATTCAGTGGAATTTTGCAATTTAAACAATCTGATCCTTGAGTAAAATCTTTGTACCAGGCAAAGTTTTATTAATTACTCAATTAATAATGATCCTTTTTAAATTTGCCCAGAAGTTATTGGTGTGGTTTTTTTGTGTGTGTTTGAGTAAACTATTTCTAAGAATCCTGGTTGGCAAATTGTATAATTTCTCTCTTTTTTACCGATACTCAAACTGCCATGTTATAACCGTCGTCGCTCCCTGTATAAATCTGGCTCAGTTGATTTTCGTCTAAATCATTTCATTGCTTATTCCATTTTGTTTTTCCTCCAGTCGAAAACCTGCTCTATTTTCTCAAGAGCGACTGAAACTCTTCCTAAAGCTGCACTGTGAACCAATAAATCGAATGATCAAGCTTAAGGTATAAACATTTGTAAAGGTCTTCAGTTGAGTGAACCCTCCATATCGGAGAGAAATACTGGAATGTTGGGATTCACTGATATAACGCGCCTTCCCATGAGACAGCTGATGTGTAGAATTGCAGATTGCACCATATTGATGCACAAAACAGCTTTTTCCTCTTGTTTTTATGCATCATTCGTACCTTCAGTCAGAAGGCACATAGCCTGGAAGCACTGTCTGCCTGTGGAGTTTGGGCCCACTTAACCCTGCATTGAGCGTGTGGTCTGCTGTGCACCATATTGAGACTGCAACTTACTGCATACATTTAATGATGGTAAAGATCCTTTGCGGATTGCTTTTAATACCATCTTTCCAGTGTCTCAGTCAACCTAATCATTGTTTTGACAGTGAATATAGCCCCTTAGTGACAAGACATTTTCACCTTGACTTTCCCTTGGTGACAATGGCTGTTTTGACATTTCTAGGGTGTTTGTGTCTAGCTGTAATTTATTTTCTTTCTCACATACAGTACCCACACAAATTATATGTTGTTTTTATCGCCATAAGAAGGGCTTTCATTAGATACCATTATGTTCATCATATCTTAGAATTTACTACAAAAAAAAAAATCATAAAATATGATGAAAAATTTAAACAATAACACTTTTTCTATCTTTGACCTAAAATATAATTTATACAAATAAAATCATTAAAAAAAGACCCCGTCTAAATAGTTTCTTAATGTTGTCCCGAGTTCAAAAATATGCATGTGTCCATATTTTTCGGTATTTTATGTTATGTTATGGGGCAAAAACCAAAAATAGTGTTTTTTGTTTTTTTTCCTATATTGACCTATTGACCCCAACCCGAACCCAAAATTGAACCCTAACACTAAATTTAACCCCAACTTTAATCCTTATTATATCCCTTAATATTTTTTAATTTAATTTTAACCCATCCCTTATGCTAAAAAATATTTAATTTTAACCCTATAGGCTCATTTAGCTATATAACCTGTTTTTAATTAATTAAATATGTATTTGAAATATTTTCCATTGCAATGCTACTTAACTACCACTAGGGGCAGTCAAATAGCATATTCAGAGCGACGGAAGTGAAGTTACTTTCACTTCCGAAGCTCATACCGGCAGAGGGCTTAGCCATATTGTAAAGTGATGTCATAAACAGGAGACACCACAAACCCATTTAAAACCCACGTTTCTTATTTTATGCAATTGCTGTAATTCTGATAATAACGTATACATCATTTCCACCATTTTTTAAATTATTCTCAACTGTCACCGTACAAGCAATGTTTAGGTGACCACGTCCCTTTAAATCAAGTGTTGTCACATGTTTATAAGACATAAGAGCCGGAAGATTGTATTGAGGAGACTGATTGATTGGTTTTTACTTTTACTGAATTCATTTTTTCTATGAATATTTGAATCCGTTTTTTTCTTGTGTTGGCTTGCTGCTTCACACGCTCATCTTTCTTCTTTTCTTATCCCGGTCTGCGTAGGCAAGTTCAGCTGCAAAGTACGAGGTTTCCGAAAAGAGCTTCCTTAATTATTTTCCCGATGATCCCCCAAACTTTGAACTCACTGCCTCAAACAGGAGATCAACTGGAAGACAAACGACCACAAAGCACTTACAGAGAGTGAGTTCATATTTTATTACTTTGAGTCTGCCTGCTATGCTAGTTTGAACACGTATAAAGGTCACGTAAATAAAACTGTTGACCATTTAAAAAGGGGGTGGGGCACCAGTGTATTTTGCCCCTTTTCCTTTATACACCACAGCAGTTTTGCCCCACCCCCAGTTTAAGTGACCCTTTTTAAAATTGATCAGGACACAACGTAAATATTGGTTGAACAATTTTAATAAGGCAGATTTAGAAAGTTCTGTAGCTAGCCCCTATCCCTGTGCATCGGGGTGTAGCTGGCCGCGTTCCCTGTGCATCGGGGTGTAGCTGGCCGCGTTCCCTGTGCATCGGGGGGGTAGCTGGCCGCGTTCCCTGTGCCTCGGGGGGGGTAGCTGGCCGCGTTCCCTGTGCATCGGGGGGGTAGCTGGCCGCGTTCCCTGTGCATCGGGGGGGTAGCTGGCCGCGTTCCCTGTGCATCGGGGGGGTAGCTGGCCGCGTTCCCTGTGCATCGGGGGGTAGCTGGCCGCTTTCATTGAATGAAATATTGAAGGACTGAAACCTATTTATTTTTTATTTATTTTTTTAGGGCAATGGTTCATCTAACCAGCAAAACCAGAGCAAAGCAGCACGAGAACGGGAGAGAATCCTGAAGCACAAAAATGAGTTGAAAGCAATGGGTAAAAAAAAAAACCTTCTTTTAATGATTTTTATCCTATTAAATGAAACCTCATCACTGAACTTTAACTAGAAACCTGGCTCTCCTGTATGGTGTGAGTTCATGTGCGGAGCTTCAGTCTGATGCTTTCATAGGTGTCTAAGGTCATGGAATATGCATAGTATAGTTAATACTCAGAGGGCTAACTATATATTTTCTTAGATCTACGTTAAAAAAAAAAAAAAAAAAAAGCAAATAATGGGTTAGTCACATTTATTTAATGTGTTGTCTGCCTGAAAATTAACATCTTTTAGAGAAGATGGGTGTGCTGCTAATCAGTTTATAAGTACTGGCTTTATATTAATTCATTGTGGAGAGTTGTAGCTTTTTTAAAGGTGCTGTATCACCTAAACATTGTCATTCTTGTGAATGTAGAAAAAAAAATGAGTGAAAATGAGCTATACATTGTTTAAGCAGAATTGAAAGCAAATGCTTAAATTAGGAGAAAATGTGTTTTTAAATGTGTCTGTGGAGTCTCCTGCTTATGACATCACCTGTGGCACGGTATGTAAATGCACTGATTTTCAATGGGAAATGTGTAATTTGCATACCGGGCCACAGGTGATGTCATAAACAGGAGACTCCACAGACACATTTAAAACACTTTTCAAATATTTTACGCATTTACTTGCCATCTTGGTAATACAATGTATAGATCATTTTCAGTAACTTTTATGCTCCTACATTCACATTAAAAACAATGTTTAGGCGATACAGTCCCTTTAAATAGAAATGCTTTAATGGAATAAAACCTCTAATTGCTCTATCAGGGGGCAGACATGTTTAGAATATTAAGTCAGGTGGGTGAGATGAAGGAAGATCTGATGCAAGGAGTCTTCCGCTTTTTTAGAGCTAAACAAACGGAGATGACTCAATAAAGTACTTTTTTTGTATTCTGTTATTAAAGCATTTCTATTTAAAATGCCTAAACTTCATGCAATCTTTCAATTAAACAGAACTTCATTTTGTGCCGTTTAAGAGCTAGTTGACTGATGAGTGAACTTTAATGTCTGTAATGGCTGAGCTAGTTTGTCATAGGGAGTTTTATGTGAAAGTGAAACCAATGAACCATTTCTCATCACCTTTAGTCACTGCCTAATGTTTTAGTTGTTTAATAAACCCCCCCCCCCCCTCCTGTTCCCTCTTTATTACTCCCCATCTCGCAGTCCCTGAGTGCATTCATATTTTTAATTTTTATTATTTTATTTTTTAGAAATGGAGAAAGCACGGATGAGGAGGGAGAGGGCCGACCTGGGAAAGGAGCGGATTAGGGAAAGGCACAGCAAAGACCAACAGAAAGAGGAACTGCGGAGGATGGTGGAAGTGGAGAGATTAAAGAAAAAAGAAGAAAACGAACGAATTAAACTTGAACGAGAGAAGGTAATTGGGTGCAGACATTTATGCTCAGATTCCCAACAGGGATATTACCATTATTATCACTGTGTGATCCAGTATTATTATTTTACACACTCGCTGATCTAGTTGTTTGTAGTGTTTTTCTTTAGCTTCATGTTTTGTAGCGTCCACTGCACTGACCCTTTGTTTTCCCTCTGCAGGATGGGGTAACAAGGTGAGTTTGTGTTTTATTAACACAACAGACTTTTATGGTCTGATTTTTTTTTTTTCCATGTATATATTTTGGGCTGAGTTTGATTTTAATATCCTTTTTTTTCTTTCCTTATATCCAGTAACTGATTTTGGATGCATGCCACTTGCTGTCATGCTCTATGGACCTCAATTGCATCTTTTTCATTAACTGCATCCATATGATGATTTTTTTAATTTTTGTTTTGATTCCACGCTCAGCTGCTTCATAGTGATAGATGGGAGGGCCGGCAGCACACCATGTCCTCTTATTCGTGATTTATTGAATGGTGTGTGTGGATACTTGAGACCACCCAAATTCCAAATAACTGTAATTTGAGCAATTTTAAGGGGGGATTACCTATCAAACTTCACTTTAAACCGTGGTAAAATAATTTTTTAACCCTCTATCCACTGATAATTTTTTCCATGTTTTTTCATGATTTGTAATCCAGAGGTCCTGCACGGATTGCTTATCCCCCGTTCTGTAAATATGATGGCTAGCACTATTTTGTAGATGCCGCATTATACTTTGTTTCCCCAATACGATCCTTTGCTTTGTTTTTTTTGTTTCATAGGATATGTTTTTTTTTTTTTTTTTTTAATACATTCTATTAAGGGCATCAGTCCTAGTACAAGTGTAATAAATTGATTTAGTAAAGTGTTTAAAGTGAACTTATATTGAAAAGTAACCTTCTCTAAATTGGTACAAACTAGAAATCTTGCAAAATGCGAGCAGTATAGAGCTTCCTTCACTATGGGCATATTTAGTCACTTATTTGCATCAGAAGTATTCATCAGAAATGTAAAGGTAATTAATGCATGTGGAAATTACTGAAGTGTTTAAGGAACACTGCTGTCCATACACTAACATGGTTTCAGAGTGCGGTACCTTGATTTATTTTCGTGTGCATCCATTTTTGCGTTGAAATGGCTTGTCTACTCTGTGCAAATGCTTCGATGTTATCAAAAATATTCAATGTTAGTCTCTGCTGAAACGGAGAATAAGTGGCATGTTCTTCTTGCAGGAAAGGGAGAAGATTCGAGAGGAAAAGCGGAAATATGCTCAACATCTAAAGCTTTGGAGCAAGCGTCGGGAAGACATGGAGTGCGATGACCTCAAGGTGCGTATCTCAGGCTCGCTTTATGGCCTTCCCTAGTAACCATAAAGTAGTGATGACAAATGCTGCAAAATAATGTAGTAGTCCCTGTAACTTCTAATAATCCCTAATATGCCTGGCTGCGGTCGAGGCTAGTGCCGGTAGGTCTGTTGCCCACCCATGCGGTCTAACTGCACGTGTACAGAATTCATTCTTGTGAGATAGCTATCTAAATATAGCTTGCAGATCATTCAGTGACCTATTATAAAATATTAAGCTGGTTTCTGGTACCTGGAGTGGAAGGAAGAGTGGTCCGCCCTGTTTCCAGTATGCCTGGAGGTGGTGCAGTCCACTAGTTGCATTAGCGAAGCCGGGCAAGGTTTGAGATCTCTCCCAGACTGAACATGCTTTTGCGTGACTACATCAGACCATCGCTAAGCACATGGCTGTCAAGTATCCAATCCTTTCCAGGGGCCAAATAAGTTAGGTACGCCCGTGCCCACAACCCTTAACAAACTTTCTACGTACTTTTAGGAGCTCCCTGTACCTACCTGTGTAAAGACGAGGATCCCTCCTGACTGCTTTGGTGATGCCGTCATGGTTTTAGAGTTCCTGCATGCCTTTGGAGAGCTGTTTGATCTGAAAGATGAGTTTCCTGAGGGAGTGACATTTGGTACGTACCCGTGTGTGTGTACAGTGCTTTTATCTGACAAGCGTATGCATTTTCAGTTAGATGCATAGGCTTTCTTTTTTCCCCTTGGTGATCCATGCTTGCTATGCTCACACTTTTTGCCTAAGATTCCAATTCTGCACCAGTCACATGCAGAATATAATGGAATATTGAAGTAGCTAGCAAGTGATGGATGTGATCCCTTCTGCCTATTCAAACCAGTATGTCTTGTACACATCTTATTATATTCAGAGATGCTGGAAGAGGCCTTGGTTAGCAGTGACCCAGATGGCCCGCTCTGTGAGCTGTTGTTTTTCTTCCTGACTGCCATCTTCCAAGCAATGACTGAAGAGGAGGAGGAAGTGGCAAAAGATCAGATAATCGAGGCAGAAACCAAAGGTAATGCAATTATGTGGGTAGCAATCCTCCGACTTGGTTGTGCTGCAGATTTCTATGACTTGATTAATGTTTCAATTCATTGCTCCCTTTTTTTTTTTTTGGACAGATCTCACAGAAGCCTTAGATGATGCTACTGACCCAACAAAATCTGCCCTATCTGCAGTCGCCTCTTTAGCAGCAGCCTGGCCACAGTTACACCAAGGTACGTTATGTCCTACAATTTGCACACTGTAAATGCATACACGAGTCCTTTTTTATTTTTTTTTATTTTCTTTGCCTATATATGTGCTTTATAAATACAATATACCTGCTTTAACTGGTAGGCTGCAGTCTGAAAGATCTGGATTTGGACAGTTGCACGCTCTCGGAGATCCTCCGTCTCCACATACTGGCTTCCGGTGCTGACGCCAATACCGCAAACGCCAAGTATAGGTACCAGAAACAGGGCGGCTTTGATGCTACAGACGATGCCTGCATGGAGTTCCGCCTCAACCACCCTGCTATACTGAAAAAGCTGTCCTCCTTGTCTGTGTATGCTTTATCACCCGGTGAGAAAATGACTCTAAACTATTACATAAAATGTAACCAATGACTTACTGAATCTATACAGTGCACAGGTCGCTGCTCCCGGCGGTGTTTGATAAGACCTAATAAATATGTAGCACTAATTTCTTTTAATTAAAACTAGCTTCTCTTGGACGTCTGGTCAAAAAAAATGAAACGCTGAGAAGAATAGGTTAAATATTGCCTGTGGCTGTAGGTTTTTAAAACGTGTTACTTGTAACTAAGCATGGTCTGTACACCACATTAACTAAAAGTAACTGCAAACGAAAAGTGCCAAAAATGGCAGGATTTTTTGATAATATGGGAGTAATTTTAGTAGTTTAAAGTCTTGTTTTGTTGTTATCCTAACACATATGTAGTGTGTCTTGCCACTCTTTGTTGTGAAATGTGGTCTGCACAGTATAAATATCCTGATTTTTTGCTGAGATTATCAGGCAGGACGTTATTAAAATGTTTTTAGGCTTCGTGGTTCAACAATAATGCAAATTGCTGAGCATTTAAGTCCCGTTTTGTTGGGAATTGCATATAAATCTATAGTTCAGTGTGCAAAATGGAAAGAATTTGGAAAATGAATTCTATAAACGTTATGCTTTTAATACACTTCCTGGTACAATCAGAAAATATTCTTATTATACTGCGGACCTGATGGAATAGTGCTCGGCACCCCTTCTGCTATCTCTGGATTTGCGTTGCTGTAAAATAAAAGCCGCTACTTTTTATTTGGTTCTAGGTGAAAAGCTGAAAATTCTTCATGCACTGTGTGGAAAGCTGCTCACGATGGTTTTAACCAGAGACTATATTGAAGATTACTTTGAAGAGCTTCGCCTAGCAAAGCAAGAGTTTAGAGAACTGAAATCTGAGCAGAATCGACGAGAGAGGGTGGGGACTGCCGCCAGGTTAGTTAAAAATAAAATACATCCTTTTAAAAAAAAAAAAAAAAAAAACTGAGATGGCAAGGGGGTGAATGGGTCATCTCTTCAGTACTCTGTCTTGCAGGTTTGATTCTCAGCCTTTCATCTCCCGTGAGTTAGTTAAAACAAGTGCCCTTAAACTGGGCAACGGTACCCTCCCTCCGTAGAATATTTTAATGTACCTTTCCTGGTTAAACATTCTATTCTATTGATCCATATGTGACGTCACGGGTACATGTCTTGGAAACCCTGCTGTGACTACGTGTACACTTCCGTTCTTTTAGCCTCTATGAAACGACAGATTTGTTTTAAAGGATAATCGCAGTAACTGAGAAAGCAACATGACCATGCTAGGATTATACATATAAGTTGATCGTTACAGTTGTTATATACTATAGAAAATCTGAATTTTGCATTGATGGCCATTAACTAAATCCAGTGACACAAACTTGATGGTATTGGGGGTTATGTATGAAAACTGTAGGCACCACTGTAAAACCCCAACTTCTAACAAGTCAGGAATAACTTCCTGCGTGAAGATTTGTCTAGCGCCCTTCGTGCCAACGCAAAGCCATAAAGACTAATGTTTTACTTTTAAGGGATTCTGTCAACGTAAGCATTGCTTATACGAATAAAAAAAATCCATACATTGTGATGGCAGAATTGCAGCAAATGCATCACAAGTGAACGATATGTTATAAATGTGTCCGTGGAGTCTCATGCTTATGACATCACCTTGTGGCTTGATATGCTAATTAAACATTTCTCGTTGAAAATAATTTTCTTTGCATATCAAGCTAAGATGATGTCATAAACGGGGGACACCACAGACACATTTAAACCATATACAGCACTTATTTATTGTCTTAGCAGAATTACAAGCAAATATATATTTTATTCACAGCATAAGTAATGTTTCGGTTAAGTCCCTTTAACAGTCATTGCATACCAGTTTAAAGAGTACATATCCTACCAATGCAGTGTTTGACAACTTTACTTTTGAAAACTATTTTCTCCCATTTCTTTTATTTTTAAATTTTAAATATTGCTTTAAGTAAGACAGTGTGACAATTGACTTAACGAAAACAAAAAGACCGTTAAACAGATCTTAATAATTTTCTCTCATTTCTATAAAACACTTTGTTTTGTTTTGTTTTTTTAAATATAATTTCAATTATGTCTGGCAGGCGGCAAGGTTAAAGTGCTTCTCGACTATTGGCAAAATCAGTGTTTTAATAACAAAAATGGTATTTTCAGGATTCGCAAAAGAAAAGTGGACAAGCTGAAAGAACAAGAGATAAAGATGAAAGATAAACAGGAGAAAGTGAGAGAGGATGAAAATGCTGGGTTTACTAGAGAAGCAGGGTAAGCGGTGCTTAAACAGGCCACTTTCTCCTCTTCAGTACACATATTTATCTCATCTTAAGGATAACCGTAGGCAAAAATAACCTACATTTAATTGATTATATCAAGTGCAGGCATTGTTAATAGAAATGCATTAAAATAATAAAGTACCTTATTGAATACTTTGTGCTGCTCATAGCTCTTTCAGGGGGAGACCCGTTTTAGAATCAAACCAAAAATCGAAACCCGTCTGCCCCCTGATAGCTATACGGAGAAAAGAATTGGGTATTCTCGTGTATAGTCCTGTTTTGAAATACTAAGCTGATTCTTATATTTGTAGAAATGAAGAGCAGGATGATTTGGATACCAGTTCTGAGAACAAAGATGCAAAGGATCAAGACACAGATGATGATGTCGAAGGAATACCAGGGGGACAGAAAGGTAAAGTTGAATGTTATAGTTAGTTATGCTATGAGTGCATCAGTCCTTTCCACAGACTGATCTTTGACTAATCAGAAGAATTTCAGAGCACTTAGTCACTGTACAGTTGGCGGGGCTGGGGGAATAAATAGGAAACTGAAATATATCACATGTATATGCTCCAGCTGTGATTGCCTGCCAAAATGCTAAATAGCGTATTATACCTAAAACAAACAAAAAACTTCATATTCAATCTATCTATGATCAATTTGGATTTCAATAACCTGAATTACCAGTTTATGTTCCCCCTTATTTATTTTTTTGTATTTTAATGTGTCCAGGGAACAAGGTCCAGAATGGCATTAAAAACGGGAAGAATAAAGATCCAAACACAAAGGGTGTACCAGAGAAGAAAGAGGCGCTGACTCCTGAAGAAGAGGAGGCCTTGAGGCAGGATCTGCAGGAACGAGAGCAAGACTTGTTACAAAAGATCCAGGAGGCCACAGCCTGCACCAATATCTTCCCACTGGGCCGAGACCGCTGGTACAGGCGTTTCTGGACCTTCTTTTCTGTGCCAGGACTATTTGTAGAGGAAGATTATTATGGCCTCACGGAGGACATGCTGCTGCCTAAACCGATGTCTCCGCGCGACGCCGCGAATATTGCACTGAACTGCCAGGAATCGCCTGCTGACGAAACAAAGGAAAGTCTTCCAAAGCCAGTGACCAAGCCCAACCGCTGGTGGTACTATAGCTCCTTAGAGCAGCTGGACAAGCTAATTGAATCTCTGAATTCCAGAGGACTCAGGGAGAGCTCACTGAAAGACACACTCGTACAGGAGAAGAACAAGATCTCTCAAAAGCTGATAAACCTGCCGGCCAATCGCTTCCACGCCTCAGGTAAAATGTGGCATTTTCTTTTGGCAGCGTCATGGTGACTGAAGACTTTTGTGAAAGTTACCGGTGCGGTGGAGTAATGCCATCGTTAAACCTATGTTTATAGCCAGCTTGGCATTTCGTGTACATGAATGCCATCTCATTAAAGGACAACTGGAGACAAATAGTTCTATGTAAGTCCTTCGCGACACATGACGTATAATAACCGTTCCAGACGGTCAAATCGGCTTTCCATGATGCCTCCATGTGGCACCTGATATGCGCCATACTGGAAAGGAAGCTACTTCTCAAATATAATGCTGTCCCGTAGTGGGCTTTAGGGTCAGAATTAAATGGTCATTGTAGGGGAAAATGCTAATTTGTGTTATTGCCCCTAGATCTTGTAAAAACAAAGTGAACATTGGGCATTTCTAAACTCCAGTGAACAAACATTTTAGCTGCTAATGATATCTTAAGAAAGCCCCCTTACAGTGATAACAAAACAGTGTACCCACACAATGTCGTTAACCCCTTAATAACGACAGGACATACATGTCAGCATGCGCTCAGCCAATCCGCATGAGCACTCGCTAGTTAAGGTCCCTTCTGCTGGTGGCTTTCAAGCAACAGTCTCCATGATTCTGATGGAAGCCTCATGACTGCCGGTCACGGGTTTAACAGACATTAAAACCTTGTCTCCGGTGGCTTTGTGTGTACACTTGCCCAGCTGCATGCTGTAGTTGTAACGTTTCCAGTGTATTCTTGCAGATAACCCTCTACCGTATCCAAAACCGGCTCGGGGCCGGTCCCAGCAATTTCCCGATCTCACACAAGCCTCTGCCGAGAAACAGCTTCAGTTCAGACTGTGTGACCTGCTGCTGGATATCGAAGACAGGATTTACCAGGGAACCTTAGGAGCCATCAAGGTATTGACCTCTCAGGAAAGATTTGTTGGCAATACATAGGCCAAAGCTTAATATAGTCAAACAGTATTATAACTGCACCGTTAATCATTACACCAGGCTTTGCAAATGATTTTTTTTGGGGGGGTGAATGCCTCATTTAAGTTACTGTATCACCTGAACATTGTAAAAATATTAATAATGATCTATACATTGTGTTGGCTAAACTGCAAGCAAATGCCTAAATTAGGAGAAAAAATGTGTTTCAAATGTCTGGAATCTCCTGCTTATGACATCACCTGCGGCACGGTATGCAAATTACACCTTTGCCATTGAAAAGCAGTTCATTTGCATACCGTGCCACAGGTGATGTCATAAGCAGGAGACTCCAGACACACACAAAACACATTTTCCTCCTAATTTAGGCATTTGCTGGCAGTTTTGCAAATACAATTTATAAAAAAAAAAATGTTATGCTCTGCATTCAATGTATTACAATGCTTGGGCGATTTTAAAAGTCGTTTTTAAAATAAACATACACCTTTTCTTGGCTGCAGGTGCCTGACAGACAGTCCTGGCGAGCGTCCATTGAGAAATGTTCCACGGAGCTTTTCAATGATGAAACAAAAGAGAACGGGGGAACAAAACCTGTGACCAGTGAGCTGGAAGATATGGAGATTGACCTGAAACCGAACATGAAAGACAGGTGACTGCCTCATTATGGCTGCTCTCTTTTAGGAGGGATGCATTCTGTACATGTTTTTATGCCTTTCTTATTTATTTCTCAATCAGGCTTCAAGGACTGAAAAACGACACGCCCAGTGCGACTTCCACAAGCACAAACACTCCTCAAAATGCAAACAACTCCATCCGCTTCCTTGCGCGAGCTTTACTGCTGATCGAGCAAGGCGTCGAGCGAAGATTCCTCAAGGCACCACTTGGTAAGGATCTCTGAACATTGCTGTAGAAGAAGGGAAAGACGGGACTTGTTTTAATAAAAATACCATTTATAACGCTCTGTTATTGGGAAGACTTTTTGGGGGAGATGGTTTGGGGTACTGTAAATGTCCCGTGTGATAAAATATGAGGAATCAAGGGTTTGAATGTTACCCTTATATTTTGTTATTATAAGGGGGGTTGTTATTAGCTCCTTTTTTTTCTTTACAAATTACTTGTGTTTAGATCTATTTTACTTGCACTTTGTCAAACTGCCCACGTAGTGAATCAGTTGACTATTTTGCAAACTGGAATAGATGAAAGCCATAAAAGATAAGGTGTGGTTTGTTTGTTTGTTTGTTTTTTAGCTAGAGGGAAAGACTTCTAAATGCAAGTAGCTTGTAAATCCAGGAATAAATGGTCTCTCTCTCTTTTTTTTTTTTAATTAGGAGATGGAGAGGATACCAAAAGGGACAAAAGGTCTGAGAAAAAGAAAGACGACCGAAAAAAGAAAGAGGATGAGCTGGCTAGTGAAAAAGACGGTGAGTATTACTCTGATTACACCATGCACATAGTTTCGTAGGTTATCATAACCTTAAAGAACTGCAACCTGACGTTTCCCAGCTTGCTGCTGTTGCTCCGTGGCTTATGTGTAGGGTAAAGTTCTTAAAAGATCACACCAATCTGGAAAATTAAAAACTGGAAATCTAAATGCACATTAAATCAGATTCTTACAGGGCTTGACGAATGTTTGTAGATCTTTGGAGTCAAACAGACCAATTTAAAGAGCCAGCCTAGTAAAGTGTAGGAGCCAGGGAAGTGGTACTTCCATTGGTTTCTATGTAAAGCAGTCCTTTAGGAGCCAGCAGCAGGGATTTTAGGAGACCTGCTCCTGGGATTTGTCAAGCCCTGTCTTAATATATGCATTTCTTTGTTCCGGTTTTTCCTATAACATGCATTTTGCATTAGCCCTGGACATGGTCAATATTATTTAAATCTAGATGTGCAAACTCTGGGGCTGTGACGTGGGGTTTTCAAGTCGTGGCAGAACATGCTTTTTGCACAAGACTACAAAAAGCCTTGGACTGGCCATGCTCCTAGGAAGTAATCCAGTCCACCAACCATGACATCACATAACTGGTCTTTCTTTGAATCATCATTACTAAATGATAGTTACTGCACATGTTGGTGAGCTGAGGATAAACACTAACAGATGAACCACAGTTTTCTGCTTTGAGAGTCTCTCTAAACCATGAGTTGAGTTGCGCTCTGGCAGCTGACATTTCTTTTGCCTGTGGCTTGATATCCCTTCTGTAGATGCTGGTGACAGTAGCCGTACTCAGAGGACCATCCTGGAGCGATGGCGGGACTCATTGCTGTCCTCGGGCAGCTTGTCCCAGATCTTTCTTCACTTGTCCACTCTGGACCGCAGCATTTTGTGGTCCCGCTCCATCCTGAACGCGCGGTGCAAGGTGTGCCGCAAGAAAGGGGACGCAGAAAGTATGCTGCTGTGCGATGGGTGTGACAGAGGCCACCATATCTACTGTGTGAGGCCCAAACTGAAAGTAAGTCTGCCAAATAACAAGGCAGTCAGACTCGCCCTGGGTCACCATGGACTCCTTCTGCTCATGATAACCCTGTATGCATTTCATAGCTACAAATATTACATTGGACTCCGTCCTAAGCAAGCTCATATTTGGCTTGAATTTAAAGAATTGACAAAATAAAATCTTGCAAACCGTTTCTCCTTCAGTATGTTCCCGATGGGGACTGGTTCTGCCCCGAGTGCCGACCCAAACAGCGCTCCAAGAGACCTCCTGCCAGACAGAGACCTTCAGTAGAGAGCGACCAGGAAGAGATGGAAGAATTTGTAGAGGAGGAGGAGGAAATTGTCGAGAATGAGTCTGAAAACCAGGAGGAAGAAGAGCAGAGTGAACTGTCTGAAGCAGAGAGGTGAGCATGGAATAGCACCCGGTGCTACACCTTCTGGAAAATAGCGTTCATTTTTATTTCAAATAAAATGTATTCTTCTCAGGGCTGGACAACAGGCCAATTCAGGAGCCAGTCTGGTTGTTGTTTTTGTTTGTTTTTCTTGTTTGTTGTTGTTTGCTTTTTTTGTTTGTTTTAAGGAGCCAGGGAAACTAAACTTCCATAGAATTCTATATAAAATAATCACAAAAGTCGGCCGGAGCCAGGGCACCCAGGTTTATCAAGCTTTGTGTGTGTTAAGCGTACTTTGATACTGTGTCTTGAAAACCTTTCTTTCTTTTAAGCAAGACTTTTGCCTTTCTACCAGACTCTAATGCTTCCATATGAAAATAAAGGAATTTGTGAAGCATTTATAGAGCACTTCCCGTCCCGTGAATATTAATATAATATTTAATTAATCTATAATGGAGGTCTGATCTGCGTAGTTTTCATCTTTTTTTTATTTATTTTTTTATAACTAGTTTTTGCATTTTTTTTCCCCTTCCAGCCCACCTAAGAAAGGCAGAGCCAAAGTCCATTTTCCATTAAAGAAGGGAGGAAAGAAAGCCGGGAAACCAGGGCCCAAAAAAAAAGGTGGAAGGACGTCCAAACGGCTTCAAGAAACTCCCAAAACTCCCAAAAATATCTTGCCTGCATCAAAGGGTAGAGGCAGAGGGATGAGAATAACACGGTCTGCGCCCCCCCTGGAAAATAAAACCGCGTCGGGTCTGTCCACTCGTAACTCACAAACGACCGAAGACTCCCATGATCACTCTCTCACTGAGCTGGTTTCCCTTCGAGGAAAAGGACATGGCAGGGGGCGGGGTAGAGGGCGGGGCAAGGTACAGAAATCCGCTGACAATACCCCAGTGGGGTCCCCATTTGCCTTCCGTCCATTCAGTCTGGACAGTCCTGAACAGACTCCCCGACGAGGACGAGGAAGGTCTCAGAACTCATCCCCTCTACCAACGCATTCCGCAGGGCGAGGCAAGAAGCGTCTGTCTGCAGGTACCATGTCACTGGGGGTTACGTATGGAAGGGGCGCTTAAGAGTGAGCGGCATGTAGAATGTCTGGAGTTTGCACTATGTGCAGCAGTCCCACAACTTGTGCTCCAGCCTCGCCAACTCATACCTATAAAAAAATTGATTCCCCAATTTCTGCCCTATAAAGTAAAAATTGGCGTATAATCCCAAATATTTTGGTCCCCAAAGGATGAACTGACATTCTTTTAACACTGGTGGGCACAGGTCGTTCAGTCCCTCCTTTCAAACGAAAATAAAGGTCACCTGTATAGTAATGTTAATTAATCTTTTAATCCTGCTTTAGTATCGGGGGTCATTCCCTGGAAATCACACTATATTTTTTTTGGCAGTGCTTTCTTCTCCCATGACCGCTGTCTTGATGTTCTCTCGCTTGGGTCAGGTCATGGACAAGTTTCCCCATTGCATGAACCCGCGTGTGACATCACGAGAAATTGCGGAGCTTGTATACTTGTAAGAAGATCTCGTGAGATGCTACACGCGGGACTGTGCAATGAGTTGGCGGGTCATCTGAAACCTTGGGTTGCACTGTCCGTGAGCTGTCCCAAGCACAAGAATAGGCAGCGGCCGCAGGGGAAGCAAGCGCTGCCAAAAGGTCATTTAAATCATTGTCTTGTTTTTTTTACATAGACTTGCTTTCCAGGGAATGACCCCGTAACTAAAGCAGGGTTAAAGGTATTTAATGTCCTTGGTTTGCAGGGGTGATGGTTGTCTTTTAAATTGAGGCTATGGTAACCCATGCTTTGGGGAAACCAGGAGAAGCAGTTTAAAAAAACAAAAAAAAAAAAAACAATTTCCTTTCTGCAGTGGCCCATAGTAATAACCGACCTCTGGACCAGACTAGAGTGCATTTTGGGAAATCTGTCTGCAAGTGGCTGCTGTGGAATAACCTATATTCGAAATACTGCCTTTTATTAGTGGTCCACGTAACAATGATGGATATTTGTTCAAACGTCACAAACTGGTTTATTTATATTTTGCTTCTAATGTCTTTTTTTTTTTACGGTTCTCTTCCCAGCCGAAGCGCCCGCCGCAGATTCAGGCAGTCGGAGAAGCTCTGGGAGGCATCAGGGGGTGCATGAGTTATCTGCCTGTGAACAGCTGGTGGTGGACTTGGTGAGACATGACGACAGCTGGCCTTTCATGAAACTGGTGTCCAAAATTCAGGTAATAAAGAGTCAAAAATCCCCTCTTCCTCAAGTTTACAGATTTACAAAATTGGAAAGCCACAGACCTATTTATGTACTTTCTAAATCTATAATTAAAGGGACATGCAGAACTTTACAAAGCCCCTGCAGAATATACTCTTGATTTCACCTCTGTATTCGCTTAGCCACCAGTAAATGGATTAGCTCATTCTGGTCCCATTACAGTTGTGGCACAGACAGCGTGGACTTGGATTGTGCACCTGCGAAGGCTCTGCACGCTGTCCCAGCACACTTGACCATTTAATGGCGATTTTGTTCTTCCTTATTGTAACTGGCTAGAAGCTTCAGCTAATAAAAAAACAAACAAAAAAAACATTTGATATTTTGTCTTATAGGTTCCCGATTACTTTGACATAATCCAGAGACCTATTGCGCTAAATCTCATCCGAGAGAAAGTGAACAAGTGTGAATATAAATCTGCATGTAAGTCATGTCAAACAGTGTCTTCCTAATCCATCTTTTGAATATACCTGCTTTCTAGATGCAGTAATTCTTTGTGTTAACGCTCGAGTATGTTTACCAAGAACTAGAATATGCCTGTTGGTTGTAGGACTATTTTTATTGACCATGGGACGTATTTTTCTATCAGGGGGCGGACATGTTGTTTAGAATCTTTGCTCTATATAGCTGTATCAGGGGGCGGACATGTTGGTTAGAATCTTTGCTCTGTATAGCTCTATCAGGGAGCGAACATGTTTAGAATCTTGAGTCGGATCTTCATTAAGATTCTAAACATGTCTGTCCCCCTGATGGCGCTATACAGAGTAGAGAGGGGCTGAATAAGGTAGTTTATTTGTAATCTTGCATTAAAACATTTCTATTTAAAATGCAAACATTTGATACAATGACCGTTCTTTAACATTAACAGCCGTTTGACAGCAGTTTAACTTAGCCTAGTACTTTATTTAAATGACATGTTAAGCCTTTAGTAAGGGTTTAAGGTGCTACATAGACTTGGAGTTTAAATACCAATTGGTGCCGTTTGTAGAGGACTGCTTATTTTTTTTTTTTTGCATAATCGTATGTGCCTGTATTTTCATGCATTCAACCCACTTGCTGCACAGGATATCACTGCTCACATCAAACTCAGCCAATCCTTTTATTTTTTTTTTTTTTTTCCCTTTCTCTGTTTTTTCCCCCCCGTCTAACAGCTGAATTTGTGGAAGATGTAGAATTGATGTTTTCCAACTGTTTTGAGTACAACCACTTTAACAGCAACGAAGCCCGAGCGGGAGTGCGACTGCAGTCTTTCTTTGTAAGCAAAGCAGAGATGTTGGGGCTGGAGGTTTCTTGTTGCAAAACACAGACCCCACTCCCGTCTGCAAAGAGGTCTCGCATCTGATGCACTCCTTCAACTGGAAGAGCATGACTTACCTTTTTTTTTTTTTTCCCCTACCTGAGTTCAGGGAATTAATACACTGTCCTGCTGAAAGGAAACTCCGAACAAGAAGAACAAAGACGAAAAAAGAAAATCCCTCAGCCGTCCATACAGGAAACAAACACTGATTCCTCTCTTGCTATCTGACTCTCAGGGGAAAGCAGTTATACACTGCTATACACCAGGTCTATTCAACGTACAAGTATTTTATAGAAGTTTATATGTATATCAGAGTTTCATCAGATCGTTTTACAGCTCGCTAGGAGAATTCGCGTGTTTAAGAGTTTCCTATGTTTACCTAAACTACTTTTTTTTATTTTTTTTTCCCCATTTAATTTTCTACTTTTGTGTAGTTATTTTTGATAAGCAATTGACTGTTAGCAAAAAGTGGCAAGACGGGGGGGGGGGGGGTGTAAAGTAAGTGGCCGTAAGGTTTATATTTTACCTAAACAACACTACTTGAGTGAATAAGTGGGTATATATTTTTTATGATGTTTTTGTTTTTTTTGGACTCGACCAGCTGAGAGTATTTCAGACTTTCTTACCTAGATATTTATTTAGCATTCCAACAAATATGTGAATGTCTTTGTATTTATAAAAACGTTGTACCAGAAGTTGCTATGGTGGTGACATAAGATGATTATTTTTTTTTGTGTGGTTATTTTGTATCAGACGTAAAACTTCGAGCAATACCTTTTTCCAATCGGCTTATTGAGTTTTATTGTCTGAACTAGTCTTACCTGTTCCTGACACAAGAGGTTCTCTTAATGTTCGTGTGCAGGTTCCAGTTTAAAACAATAAAAGTTCTTTTTTTTCCATTTTCTGTCTGTGCGTCTTGTGTAGAAGTCTCTGCTGTTGCTTATAAATACACTACAAGGTCTTGATAACCCTCTTCTGCTTAGTGCATGTGGTTATTTCTGACGTGTGTAAAATCAATCACACGTGTGCGATGGACTTAAGCACGGGTTGGTAGACGGTGGGAACAAGTTTAAATATCCTGAGATCACCGATCAGCCATAGCTGCCTAATATTGTCTAGCATACATTGAACGGCACAACCAAATAGCTGGCATGGTGTAGAGGAATATCTGTGTAAAGGATGGATTACACCCTCCCTAGTCCAGAAGGGAGATTCCACAGAAGATTGTGCAGAATGACAAGTCTTAAGATCCAGTGGGACTTCAAGATCCAGACGGGTTCTGGCCAATAAACCTGCCATTGTGGTAGTAGATAAGGACCAAAAGACAGCAATGGTGATAGACCTAGCGGTGCCAAATGACTGCAACATCAGGAAAGTGTATTGAGTAGCTGGAGAAGTACCAGGGCCTGAAAGAGGAACTAGAAAGGATGTTGAAAGTGAAGTCAAGTGTTCCCAGTAGTGATAGGAGCACTCGGGGCTGTGACCCCCTAAGCTAGGAGAGTGCAAGAGAGAGACTGCACAGAACTCTCAGGCCTCTGGTAGTGGACCCAAAGGTTGAGGAGGAAACATACCAATCATTTGGGAGAGCATGCATGAAGGGAAAGGATCCTGGCTACTAGCGAGCAGATCATGTGTGCCCGGGTAAACAGAAGACTTTAGCGACTGTCTGATCGATGGCTGAAAATAGTCCAAATAATTTGGCTGCACAAAATGGAAGCAATTTAATGTGTCTATTGTAACCCATGTGTATGTTAAATGGAACTTAAAATAGAATAATATATAGTCCTGTTTGGGATGCTACTCCCCCGCCCCCCAAATGAGCTAGAATACAAGTGTGTCCAGGAGAAGATCCCATAAGGACTAACTTGATTAATTAGCTGATCACAGGGCTGTATGGAAGTTGTGTGTCAAACAAATGGCTGACCATACAGCTGTATGCATGGAATTAAGTAGGCGGGGCTAAGAAGTTCTATTCATATTAATAGCAAGAAAGCAAAAACAATTCTGCGAATTTTACCTTTACAGAACAATACTACATGCAGGATTGCAACCCAACCAGTATTTTACATGCAGGCTGGTAAAAAACAAACAAACTGGCTTTTGGCCAATGTTAAATTCAGGGTTGAACTTGATGGACTTGTCTTTTTTTTTTTCAACCTAAATTACTGTGTTACTATGTGAAATGGACTCATGTCAACCTACACAGTGCTTATACTCTGAATGTAGAGAATAAATTATTAAATGCCCTCCCTATACATTGTGTTAGCAAAGTTTGCAAGCTAAGGCATTATTCAATTTGTCTGTGTCTCTTTTTTTATGACATCACCGCTGTGCTTGATGTGAACATGATCTAATTTTCAATGGGAAATGTGTCATGTGCATATCAAGTCCCAAGGTGATGTCATAAGCATGAGACTCCACCAGCATATTAAAAAAGATATCTATCTGATTTTATGCATTTATTGACAATTCTGTTAACACAATGTATAGATTATTTTTGTTTTATAGTTAAGTGGCAGCCCTAACTGTATGGGGAATGCAATGTATTCTCTCTTTGGGAACTTAGATGCCATGTGTTTTTGAGCGGTGTAATGCTTGGCCTGAGTCTAGGTAGAGCGGTTACCGCCCGGCACGATGCGCTGTGTCATGGAATGACAGAGACAGCTGTGTGGACACAACCTGCTCCACATTATCCTTGCACACGCCGCTTCCTCCGGTTCACTATCCATTGACACAAACAGTTGGCTGAGTGAACCGTGATACTTTATATCTGAACGGCTTACGGTGATATTTGTGTCTGTTAAACAGTAGAGAGGACAACTGTCTGCAAACAATTAACTTATGTTTAGCTTGTTTTATGTACAAGGCTGGATCTTGGTCAAGGGGCGACATAAAAAAAGCCCCAATGAAGTGCATGATGAATTGAGCCCGGTCACTGCACATCCGATACATGTATGAACTTGCACGCAATGCTGTCACTTGTGAGGAACGAGGTACCGAGCAATGCTGAAGCCTCCAGTCAGGTAAGATGGCACTGGGGAGTGGTTTGGGGTGCAAAGATGGCACAGGATATATTTTTGGAGTCAAAGATTGCACCGGGAAACTGTTTCGAGACAAAAGTGGCGGAGAAAATCGGTTTGGGTTTTAAGGGCACTTGGATGCGGTTTTGAGACAGATGGCACTAGGAAGCTGTTTGGGTAAAAAGTTGGCACTGGAAAGGTGTGGAAATGATGGCAGAGAAGCTAGGCACAAATATGGCACTGGAAAGGTGTGTGGGGACAAAGTTGGCAGAGAAGCTATTTGAGCACAAAGTTGGCACTGAGAAGCTGTTTGGAAACTACTGGCAGATAAAAACTATTTGAGCACAAAGATAGAGAAAAGGTGGCACTGGGAAGCTGTTTGGGCACAAGGAAGGCACTGGGAAGCTGTTTGGGGACAGATGTTACAATATCGCAAGAGCCAGAGCTGTCTCTGCGTTGACACGTGCAAGCCTCTAGCTAGGTTAGCTGTTTCTCAGCTGGCATTAGCAAGCTGTTTGTGGGGGGCAGATCTGGCACTGGAAAGCTGTTTGGCTAACTGACACTCCAGCTACTGTTGACAATGCTCAGCAAGCCATTTGGCAGGCTGAGCATAATGGGGACCATAGTCCACAGAAACTGGAGTGCCAGAGTTAGCCATTACTGGTGTTTTAAATATTATATATGTATACTGATGCTTTGTCGGTGGAGAGGAATATGGGCCTCTCTTTGGCACTGCAGGAAAGAATTTGGGGCACTCTGTGACACTCTGGGATTATGGTTGCAAATAAGGTTGGGGTGCATAAGTTTAGTAAGGCCTAGGCCAGCAAACAACAGACATACTCCTTTGGTCAAGTGTAGGTATTTTAAATAGAAATGCTTTAATGAAAGAATGCAAATAATGTAACTTACTGAACCTTCTTTACTCCGCAAAGCTCTATCAGTGGGCGGACATGTTTAGAATCTTTGCTCTGTATAGCTCCATCAGGGGGCAGACATGTTATTTAGAATCTTTGCTCTGTATAGCTCCATCAGGGGGCAGACATGTTATTTAGAATCTTTGCTCTGTATAGCTCTATCAGGGGGCGGACATGTAGTTTAGAATCTTTGCTCTGTATAGCTCTATCAGGGGGCAGACATGTTGTTTAGAATATTTGCTCCGTATAGCTCTATCAGGGGGCAGACATGTTATTTAGAATCTTTGCTCTGTATAGCTCTATCAGGGGGCGGACATGTAGTTTAGAATCTTTGCTCTGTATAGCTCTATCGGGGCGGACATGTAGTTTAGAATCTTTGCTCCGTATAGCTCTATCGGGGCGGACATGTTTAGAATCTTTGCTCCGTATAGCTCTATCAGGGGGCAGACATGCTGTTTAGAATCTTTGCTCTGTATAGCTCTATCAGGGGCAGACATGTTGTTTAGAATCTTTGCTCCATATAGCTCTATCAGGGGGCGGACATGTTGTTTAGAATCTTTGTTCTGTATAGCTCTATCAGGGGGCGGACATGTTGTTTAGAATCTTTGCTCTGTATAGCTCTATCAGGGGCAGACATGTTGTTTAGAATCTTTGCTCTGTATAGCTCTATCAGGGGGCGGACATGTTGTTTAGAATCTTTGCTCTGTATAGATCTATCAGGGGCAGACATGTTGTTTAGAATCTTTGCTCTGTATAGATCTATCAGGGGCAGACATGTTGTTTAGAATCTTTGCTCTGTATAGCTCTATCAGGGGGCGGACATGTTGTTTAGAATCTTTGCTCTGTATAGCTCTATCAGGGGACAGACATGTTGTTTAGAATCTTTGCTCTGTATAGCTCTATCAGGGGGCGGACATGTTGTTTAGAACCTTGGGTCAGATGAGTCCGATCTTCATTCACATGACCCAAACAACATTCCCTCCTCCTGATAGAGCTAAAAAAGAGGGCTCAATAAGGTACTTTTTTGTATTCTTTCATTCAAACATTTCTATTTAAAATGCCTATGCTTCATTTTTGTACCGACATCGGTCCTTTAATTCATTTTTTAACTGGCTTGCTGCATCTCTTGATGTTGAAAGGGTTAAGTGTTTTTTGGTGTAGGTGCCCCCAGTGCAGCTGTCAGTTTAGCATGTGTACAGTGAGCAAGCGCAGGACCGTGTGAGTGTCCATCTCCCTTAACCATACACCCCCCACCTCAGTATATTACTCCTCTTCCTTAGCCTTATTCCTCTCTCTGTCTTTTGCTTTTCTCCCTGTACTTTTTGTCGTTACCCCCTTCCCGACCCTCGGACTCGTCTCCTGTTCCCCTTGTCTAGACGTTGACTTTATTTCCCTTTTTCCAACCGTCTCATTCCAGCACTTGGTCGGTCGTTCATCTCCCTTCGTTAATTCTCCGGATTTCTTGCCAAACTTGGGAATAAACTCAGTCCAGAATATAAATCTCCGCTCAAACAAGCCACAGCATGGTAAGATAAGGCATTTATAACATATAATCGTATATTAACATTCCCTGCCTGATTTGTACTTTTATATCCACTAACTTTTTTTTATATTTCATACATATTTTTTTTCATTTTGTTATATTCTACTTGTTCTGTTTTACACAACACATAATATTTTTCACATGCTAATTCTAAAGCACTATTAAGTGACAGTAATGTGTAGTGCATTACAGATATGACCTGTAATTCTTGGTTTTATTAATAGCCTGAGCACATGGTTGGTTATAGAAGAGTAACTCCAGGGCTGAAGTTCTAAAAGTTGAGCAATCGTCAGGAACCATTCTATCGGTTTGCATGGAGACTGCTCCACTTTCTCTGCTCTAGAATCCTGTGCTACATATATATTTTTTATCCATGTTTTAACACCTTGTGGGGGACACAGAGGGAGTCCTATCACGTTTCCAAATAGCTGTAATTTCTATAACTTAAAATATCAGTGAGGGGTCGGCATCAATGCTGCCTTTCATACCTTGCATAGTCGTGTAAGTTACGCTTAAAGCAGGAAATGTAGACCACCCCACACCCTCTCTCCTTGGCCCCTTACTCTGTTCACTATAATCTAGCAGGGGGTGGAGTAGGGTGACCGCTAATGAATGCCTATCTGACACGTACAATGTTTAAACTGAACTATAACACTCATCAGTATATATATATATTTATATATAAAAAAAAAAAAAAAATTTTTTAAAACAATCCTCGATTAAAAATGTGGAGGGTTTGAATGTTTTCTGTTTATCACTTCTTAGTAAATATCCCCAATGTTAGGGTAGCCACCATCACAGTTTTATTCAATAAGGCACATGAAAAAAACAAAAAAACCTTACTCCAGGGCCGCAGTTATATTTTACTGAGGGGCCCTGAGGTCTGTATTTTTAATAAGTCTTTGATTAAATTTTTTTTTAAAAAAACTCTGATTTTACTCCTACTAAAAGTCCACCCGGAGTAGTTATTCTCATTTTAAATTAAAGGCATTACAAATGATGTCACTTTTATAGGTTAGAATGAAGGAGAATTTTTAATGGGATTTGAAAACACTTAATTTCTGGGTTAAACTGTAAAAGTTACAGGGTTTTTTTTTTTTTTTTTTTACACACTACCAAGATTTAGTTAATAATCGAAAATTGGAAGCAATATTTTACATGGAGCAGTCGCTCGGAGAGTACGGCACCTTTTTAGAGCTGGGGTACTGCAACTCCCATGATCTGCAGCCATTCCTTTGATGAATGATGGGAGCTGTAGTGAGATAGCAGCTGGAGTGCCAGAGATTGTTCAGGATACGTGAGAGGACCTTAAAAGGGCACAGGATGAAGAGGTCTGGGCTGCAGTGTACGATTCAGTTGATGTGAAGCATACAGACAGAGGTATTCCCTATTGGGAGTCTCACTGCACCAGTGCAATCGATTGAGCTGTATCTACATTCCATGGATATAAATGGGGGGGGGGGGGGGGGATATATCACTGCTGCAGTCTCAGTGAGACCCATTTTATATCACATTAACATTTATTTATATAGGGCCAACAATTTACGTAGCGCTAGGTACAGAGTGTACAGGGGGCTACATAATAAGTTAGACGAACTAGAACAGATTGATACATGAGGTAGAGCGCCTTGCCCACAGAGCTTACAATCTAGATAAAAGGGAATTACAGATTGCGTTATATGAACAGAGACAGACTGATACATGAGGTAGAGAGCCCTGCTCACAGAGCTTACAGTCTAGATATAAGGGAATTACAGACTGCGTTATATGAACAGAGACAGACTGATACATGAGGTAGAGAGCCTTGCTCACAGAGCTTACAATCTAGATAAAAGGGAATAACAGCCTGTGTTATATGAACAGAGACAGACTGATACATGAGGTAGAGAGCCCTGCTCACACAGCTTACAATCTAGATAAAAGGGAATTACAGACTGCGTTATATGAACAGAGACAGACTGATACATGAGGTAGAGAGCCTTGCTCACACAGCTTACAATCTAGATAAAAGGGAATAACAGACTGTGTTATATGAACAGAGACAGACTGATACATGAGGCAGAGAGCCCTGCTCACAGAGCTTACAATCTAGATAAAAGGGAATTACAGACTGCGTTATATGAACAGAGACAGACTGATACATGAGGTAGAGAGTCTTTTCTTTGTATAGCTCTATCAGGAGGCTGACATGTTTAGAATCTTTGCTCTGTATAGCTCTATTAGGATGCGGACATGTTGTTTAGAATCTTTGCTCTGTGTAGCTCCATCAGTGGGCGGACATGTTGTTTAGAATCTTTGCTCTGTATGGCTCTATCAGGGGGCGGACATATTATTTAGAATCTTTGCTCTGTGTAGCTCCATCAGTGGGCGGACATGTTGTTTAGAATCTTAGGTCCGATGAAGGAATATCTGACCCATCTAACCCAAGATGTCTGCCCCCTGTTGCTATATAAAGCAAATAGGGCTCAATAAGGAGCTTTATTTGTATTCCTTCATTAAAGCATTTCTATTTAATATGCCTACACTTGAGGCAACCTTTCAATTAATGTTTTGTGGACAACTGTCTTTTATTGTTGTCCTCAAGTTACCAGCCTGCCCGTAATATATCATCTACATAGCAACCTAACTGATTTATCTGATGACATCACAGCCATGTCATAATGTGTTTCATCACAAAGGGTTTGTTGTCATAGGTTTCTGGACTTGGCGAGTAAAAGCATTAAAAAGCAATTTGTAACCTAGAAAAGGAATTTGTAACCTAGATAAGGCAGGATAGCTAGGTGTTAGAGGAAATTATAATCTACTTGAACTCAAGATCATTAGGAAGAAATGTCCCCTGTGGTAAGTTTTTTTTATTTAACAACAAAAAAAAATGTGAATTGTCTTTCTATCATTAACGCATACTTAAATATCACATTTTTATTTTAAAAAAAATAGTGCTTGTATAGAGAATTTTCCTGACCTTTTATAATTTTGCACCTAGGCAATATAGCATGCAAAAAAAAAAAAAGCAATTTTAAAGTTGTGAATTTTGATATATTCAGAGTTTACAGAGAAAGCAACACTATCAATGGGCTGACTCTCTTCACACAGCACAGCTGTCAGATGTGTCAAATGAATCCTTCCAAATAAAACAAAATTCTGCAGTAAAAAGTTTAATATCTTGGCAATAATAAGTCATAGAAGGAACTTTTGAAAACCGCTTTTGACTCGTGATCTGGTGGCCTTTTATTTAAGATTTAAAAAAAATTTACTTTTATTATATATATATATATATATATATATATATATATTTATAAATACCATTTATTTGCAAATGTCGGAGATATGGATCCGTTTCTACTACAAATTTGAAGAATTACCTTATAATTGTTATTGTTCTATCATTTTTGGGCTGAACATACTACAATTGCAAAATCCTGCCATTTAGATTTCAAGAATTTTTTAAAATTTGTTTTTATAAACAATAATTTAAATACTTAAATTGGTAAAATAATAAGATCGTAACAACATTATATTTTCCTTGCTTGTGATTCAATGTAGACAGAGATTACCAGGCTGTATATAATATACTCACAGATTATATATATATATATATATATATATATATATATATATATATATATATATATACACACACACACAAATCCAATAGAAGAAAATACGCACTCACAGGTCTTTTTGGATCAAGAAAACTTCATTATTTTAAGTCGATACTTCAATAAATCATGTGCAAGTAGTCGACGTTTCGGTCCACGTTCTGGACCTTTATCAAGACTCTTGATAAAGGTCCAGAACGTGGACCGAAACGTCGACTACTTGCACATGATTTATTGAAGTATCGACTTAAAATAATGAAGTTTTCTTGATCCAAAAAGACCTGTGAGTGTGTATTTTCTTCTATTGGATTTGTATATGGAGCATGCTGTACAGCACCCAGGCAATTCACCCTACAGTGGACTTTCGAGCTGAGTGCACCTGCTTTGGAAATATGTATATATATATATATATATATATATATATATATATATATATATATATATATATATACATACATATATATATATATATATATATACACACACACACACACACACACACACACACACATATATATATATACACACATACACACACACACACACACGCATTCATTACAGAAGTCATCTGTAATGTGTTTACATAGTCAGCTGTGATAATATCCTTACATGGGAACAGTGATCATCTCAGAACTATAGTACAATACATGTATATTACATATACAGTATATTATATGTATGTGCTCTCCACAATAAATACGTTTAGTTTTACATTTGCAGAGTTGCCAGTAGTTTGCTGGGACAGTCTAGTTTTTTGGGGCCCTGTCCTGCAATTAATACTGCCTTAATACAGTACAATACATTGTGCACAGACAGCACTTACCAGATGTTGGCAAGTATGATGTTGAAAAGTGTGTAATATATTTTTGCACTCGACGGCAATCTTATTCTTTCTGGTGCAACACTGTAATGGATCTTTATAAATATATGTACAATATAAATATATTAAATGAAAAGACCTCCTTAACCATCAACCTATCTTTTGTCATCTGTGCGTCGTTGGCTGTTTGCATGTGAGATAGAGCTCTAATTCACTCTGCAAACACGGTCCCAAGGAATCCTAAGATAAGTTTTTTTTATATTTGTATTAGGGTTCAGGGGTTACTATTAGGGTTTAGGGGGTTAGTATTATGGTTTAGGGGGTTAGTATTAGGGTTTAGGGGTTACTATTAGGGTTTAGGGGGTTAGTATTAGGGTTCGGGGGTTAATTTTAGTATTGGGGTTTGGGGGGGCACTTTGGGGGGAATAATTTATTAGGGGGGGGGGGGTATTTTCTTTTTACTTGTACATTTGTAAGAGCTGACAGTTCAGCGCTGGACTGTCAGCTCTTACATAGCTGCGGCCGCGTTATTCTTCATTGCTGACAGTTCAGCGTTCTAACTGCCGCTCTGAACTGTCGGCGATGAAGTGTCCTAGACCCTTTATGTATATATATATATATAAGAAAAATAAACTTAGGGGTTTTCAGTCCCCTTTTAAAGGATTTATTCATGTTACATTATACTCAGTGTGACATGTTATTTCTTTGTAGTATGTGGCACCAATGCACCCCAAAGTTTGGCCTTTAGTTTAAAAACCCCGTCTCCTTGCCCTGCACTCCGCTCCGTATTGAGTAGGCTCGTTTATGTATTTATATACTGTTTGTTATCTATAAGGAAATGTTACAAGATTTGCTTAGCAGAGCAATGGATTTAGCACTGTACGGAGCGTACTAGTGTGTGAGCCCCCTGGATTTACTAAAGACACAGACAGACAGGTGGGAGCAGCAGGCTGGGCACATTGGGGGTTGTGGGATTTATCCATGTCTCAGTATCTCTCCACTTTCATGAAATGATCAAAACACACAAGAGAAATTGTATTATTTTTTGGGGGGTGTTTAAAACCTGGTGATCTGTAATAATTAGTCTCCTGCTTATGACATCACCTTGAGGCTTGACATGCAAATTATACAATTCCCACTGAACATGTGTCATTTGCAAATCAAGCCACATGTGATGTCATGAACAAGAGACTCCACAGACAGACCTGAGAACATATATTGCTCTTATTTTATGCATTTGCGTACAATTCTGCAAATGGAGGTTATGTATATATTAAAAAAAACAACCTTGCACATTGAAAAGTGTTGAGAAAAGATGGGGGTGAATATATAGGAGGAATTTAGACCCCCCCTTAACAGGTATTTCAATTTAAAAGAGAGGCCCAAGGGTGAGCGGAGGACGAGCTGCATGCACGTGTGTTAGTTGTTTTGTGATGTATTGTGTTATATTGTATATTGTTGCATTGTATTGTAATTGTATAGACGTATACGGTGTTGTGTTAGGACAACACGGTCTCACAGATATTTTATATGTTTTTTGAAATAATAAAATTAATAAAAAATGAATAAAAATAAAAAAAAATGTTATGTCGTATGTGTACAAAATGGTTTGTTTTTTTCCCCTTTACTCATATTCCTTCATTGAGTTTGATGTTTCTGGATTTTTAATGCCTTTGGGTTAATATTTAAAAGGTAACGTCGCAAGATCCCTTGTTTTCCGAAATATTGTATTTGTACACACTCGTAGATGAAGTAACTGAATCAGGTATTTGCCATGTATGATTATTCTAGTAATTTTTGTAGCATGGGATATTTGTGTAGAAAAAAAAAATCAAAGAAAAGTGTTGAGAAGTAAAAAAAAAAAAAAAAGCGCGATCGGCGTTCGTTATGTATAATGGCAATTTCCTTTTTATGAATCCCGACACATTTCGCTGTTGTCGAAAGGACCTCTGCCAAACCGTGAACGAGTATCTCCGATACTAATCAGGCGCTTTTGACCAACGGAGGTTGATAAAAAGCATTATCGCCTCCTGAGTGATGCTGGAGTTGCCCAGTGGAAAAATGTAAATATAAAAATATTTCATTAGGCATATTTATTTCCCCTATGACTCAGACAGTAATGACCCTTTACTGCCATGTTAAAGGGCCTCTATCCTTCCAACTAAAGGAACACTCCAGGCAGTAAACTAACCTTAGTTCACCTGCTAATGTATCGCCTGTACATTGTGTAGGATTTTGTTGTTGTTGTTTGCATACATGTCCATGCGGGCGTTCCCCAGGAATCTTTTGCAAAAGCACAAGCTTCACCCCTTCCTCTATTTTTTTTTTTTCTTTACTTGCAAGAGGTTCAGTGCAGATGCACATAAGCTTCCACAGTAGCAACTTAACTCCGAATCTGGTAACTGCCTTCCTTTTTATTGATAGCAGTGGTTAGAGGATCAGAACAGTGGTGTAAGCTGTGCAGTCAGTATCCTCATGCATCTCTAGTGGGGACCACTGATTGTCTGGCAGGAGATGCTGGACTAAGTTTTTGCTAGGCAAAATAAATGTCAGATTTAACTTGGATGTATTGGTCCTGGGTCCCCCCCCCCCCCCCCCCCCAGCTCTAGATCGAGGTGTGCCAGGTCTTCATACTAGATTTTTAAGATGATGTATCCTTCTGTTGTAACCATCCTTGTCTTTCACCTTTTCCCAGGCATCAGGTGTGACAGTGAATGATGAGGTCATCAGAGTCTTCAACGAAATGAAAGTGCGTAAGTCGTCCTCTTCAGAGGAGATCAAGAAGAGGAAGAAGGCAGTGCTCTTTTGCCTCAGCCCGGACAAGAAAGAAATCATCGTGGAAGAAGCCAAGCAGATCCTTGTGGGAGAAATTGGCGAGACAGTCGAGGATCCTTACAGGACCTTTGTCAACCTTCTGCCGCTTGACGACTGCCGATATGGACTGTACGATGCTACTTATGAAACGAGAGAGTCCAAGAAGGAGGATCTGGTCTTCATCTTCTGGTATAATGCTTTTTAAAGGGTGTTTATTAAGCAGAAGTTTAAAGTACAATAGAGTAACCAGTTCTGCAGATTCGGCAGAGCACTGTTACCTGGCTGAGCTGGGAGGGGGTACATTTTAAGGCTAACCTAACCTAAACAGAACTGGTAAGATCAGTGCTTCACAAACTTGGGTGGGTGGGGGGTAGATGTCCAGATGTCTCTGGAGAGGGAAGGTACTCCAGGAAGCAGACTCAAACGGGGGATAAGTATGCATAGTTGCCAACATCGGCCATGTTTCCAGGGACACATATTTGTTTCACATGCTGCAGAAAGAGCATGCAAAGCGCAGCCCGGCAGGATGTAGGAGGGATATACACACAGATAGAATCCAATTCATTAATCATGGAAGGTCCTATGAGATCTCCACCCTGATTAATTAATGGGATTGTGTCTGTGTGTATATCCATCCTACATACTGCCGGGCTGCACTTTGCATGCTCTTTCTGCAGCATGTGGAACAAATATGTGTCCCTGGAAACATGGCCGATGTTAGCAACTATGATACTGTATGGGGAAAGGCGAAAACGGACGCCCTTGACGCCGTTGGTCTAATGCCAGATTCATTGATAACAAAGAGAAACTGAAGTTTGGGGGATCTCCAAAATTTGGGAACGCTTGGGTTATGTGGACTTTGATGTTATTTGGGACAAAATCAGTTTTATTTTACATTATATCACGGTTTGTATGATTGGCCTGGGCCAGGATGGGGTTAGGGGTGGGCTTTGAGTTCTGGGGTTAGAAGGTTACAGTTGGCTGCTGAAACCACAGGGTCACATTTTCTAAAAACTGCACCTGCGTTTGGTGTCGCCCTTGGCATTGAAGGTGCCTGGACAGAGAGGATCCGCCATGATGACCTCACAGGAATTCGCTGGCGGACATCTGCTTTGGCTAGTACTCACCGATGCTTCCGAGCGGTATGATTCTCGGCGTGCCCTTGTTCACAATGCCGGCTTCTGATATAGGATCGCGCCCTGTCGCGCCAGCAGCTGATTACTGGAACCCATGACGCAGTCATTGCAAATTCTAACCTCTAAGTTCTTTCCCCAACTATAGTAGAAGGTTATGGTGTGAAATGCAGAAGACACTGTTAATAGAGCCCCCCACTATGCTATATAGGGGTCTGTTTACTAAACGGCCCATGGTGGTGTATGTTCACCAGGTTAATCTGGCGGAGTGTGAAAAATTTAGCCATTTTTGCGTTAGGTACCGGTTCTGTTCGCTAAGTGAACTGTAAAAATGACCTGCAAGATGACCTTTTGATCAGGCAGAATTCAACTTCTGCCTGGTTAAAATAGTTTTTAAATGATGATTTTATTTTGGTGCAGTATTAATAAGGCTCCTGCCTCTGTAAGAGAAAAACATGTGGGGCTCAGAAACACTGTAACAAAGCTGAATGTTAAAAACTGGTTAACTTGTTTGCTCGGGTGCCTTTTATAAACTCTTTTGGTCTATTCAATCAGGGCTTTATTCATGGAGCAGGGAATTGAGAAGGGAAATGCAAACTAGCTGAGTTAGTAGAATTCTCCTAGTCAGTAGAGTTGAGCGGACACCTGGATGTTCGGGTTCGAGAAGTTCGACCGAACTTCGGAAAAAAGTCCGGGTCCGTACCCGAACTTTACCCCGAACCCCATTGAAGTCAATGGGGACACGGACTTTTGGCCACTAAAATGCCTCTAAAATAGTCATGGAAAGGGCTAGAGGGCTGCAAAAGGAATTAAAATGTGGGTAAGAGTAGGACAAGTACCCTGAAAACAAATATGGATAGGGAAATAACTTCAAAAAAATAAAATACATACAAATTAAAAATACTGTACTATTTACCACCCAAAACAATTACATTTTTCAAAGTGCGCTGTAAGCACAGTATTTGACGGTTCTATTTGACTCTCAGATGTAATACATGTAATGCTATTGCTATTCTATAAACCGAATGTCTTTCGGTTTAAAGACTTTCGGTTTATAGCCGAACCCCGAACTCCAACACGGACATACAGTGAAATGTCCGGGTTCTTGGCACGGACACCGTAATGTCCGGTACGAACCCGAATAGTGCAGTCCGGGTTCGCTCAACACTACTAGTCAGCACTCTGCTTTAAACTCTATCTTGGCCTTAAGTTTGCAGTTCCCTTCTCAATTCAGCCCAGCTCCCTCTTTCATCAATACATCCCTTAGTGTACTGTGGTTAACTGTCATGTGAACTGCAAACAAACAGCCTTAATGGCTGAGCTGGGGAGGCAGAATGTTTCAAGCTCGGCTATTAATGCCTGATCTTTGCAGTTCTGTAGTCTGCTTTGTGGGTTATACTGGGGGCGTCTTATTGTCCTTCGATTGTCTTTATGGCATTTTTTTAATTGCCAGTGAGATGGGTTGAGTGGGCCAATGCCCCAAACTGTACAATCTCGGGGCTGCAGTTTCATATTCCTGGCAGGGTTAATTCAACCTTTCAATCTTCTGAGGGATATACCATTAAATTGGGATAAATCCTGTACCTTCCTTGGTTAAACACTTAGGGCTATGCTGATGGAAACTGAAAAAGGGAATTTCAAACTTAAGGACAGAAGTAGCCAAACTGGAATAATTGGAGAATTTTGGACTTAAAGGCCAACTAAAGTTTTTATTTTTCTTAAGCCTTGCCTTGCCTTGCCCTTGTCCCAAGTAAACCCAACATGTGTCTTTAGAATTACACTCCGGTTTACTCTCGACTCTGCCTCAGAGCTGAGGCTGACGCTGACATATACATTAAAAAGTGCCTGACACTTTATCCTCATACGAGGCAACTCATATTTTCAGTTTTGCGTCTATACAACACCCAGAAGTGCAAAAATTAGTTAGCGGCTCTTTAAATTGGAAATTCCCTTCTCAATTCCCTGCAAACCCCCCTTTGTTGTTATGATAATGTAGTCTAGGTTTGTGTCGAGACCTTTACACACGGCATTCAGCGGCTGTGAATGAATAGATGGGATAGATAACGCCTGCCCAGATACACATGATGCAAAATACTAATTTGCTCAGAGACACGATTTGGTGGCTCCCACCACTTGAGGCAAATAGCAGTATAAGGGGGCGGACATGTTGTTTAGAGTCTTTGCTCTGTATGGCTCCATCACGGGTCAGACATGTTGTTTAGAAACTTTGCTCTGTATGGCTCTATCGGGGGAGGACATGTTGTTTAGAATCTTTGCTCTGTATAGCTCTATCAGGGGGCGGACATGTTTAGAATCTTTGCTCTGTATAGCTCTATCAGGGGGCGGACATGTTTAGAATCTTTGCTCTGTATAGCTCTATCAGGGGGTGGACATGTTGTTTAGAGTCTTTGCTCTGTATAGCTCTATCGGGGCAGACATGTTGTTTAGAGTCTTTACTCTGTATGGCTCTATCAGGGGTGGACATGTTGTTTAGAATGTTTGCTCTGTATAGCTCTATCAGGGGGCGCACATGTTGTTTAGAATCTTTGCTCTGTATTGCTCTATCAGGGGGCAGACATGTTTAGAATGTTTGCTCTGTATAGCTCTATCAGGGGCGGACATGTTGTTTAGAATCTTTGCTCTGTATAGCTCTATCAGGGGCGGACATGTTGTTTAGAATCTTTGCTCTGTATAGTTCTATCAGAGGCGGACATGTTGTTTAGAATCTTTGCTCTGTATAGCTCTATAATATGGAGATGGATAATGACCATCTTGCACCTAGGCTTAACACCCAGCCGGTATATTACCGGCAGGCCAGTAAAAAAATTGCCAATAGAGCAATGTGAATTCTATAGAGCCAATTCCAAGGCCGGTATTTTTTTTTTTTTAAAGAAAAGTTGACCACCCGACCTGCACCTCACTTTTTAGTGATTAATCCCCAATATCATGCAATGTTTTTTTACCAGACGAGATGTCACCTCTGCTCAGCCTAGTTATGTAATGATGTCTTATGTGCTGTGTTAAAATCAGGTTATCCCTTTATTATTCCCTAGGGCTCCTGATAACGCACCCCTTAAAAGCAAGATGATATACGCTAGTTCCAAAGACGCAATTAAGAAAAAGTTCACAGGTTTGTATACAGTAAACATGTTTATTATTTTTTATAAACCTATACAAAAAAAATAGAAGAATAATGCAAGATGCCAATAAAACAAATATCATGTGTTAAGTCTTATTGAAAACATACAAAATATTAAGTGCATCTATAGCCTAGGCCTCCAACCACGGCCCTCCAGCTGCTGCAGAACTACAAACCCCATAATTCTCCACCAGCATTCTAGAATGGCAGGGAATTATGGTACTTGTAGTACACATAACATCTGGAGGGCCGCAGTTGGACGCCTTGGATCTATAGTGTTCAGTCACAACATATTAATACACAATACAAAACTCGCCAGATGTACCACATTAATGAATATTCTCCGGACATATACATAGAGCTATAAGAGCTGACAATATAGAACAGCAATATATCCCCCCTCTGACATTTCAGCAAAATATACCTTTATCCAGAGGAATCATTTTATAGACCTACCTGGATGCATACATTTTACTGGTAACCTATACAACTTAAAGCTACGCAGTCCATTTTTTCCAGCTCGGCTACTGTGGCCTTAAGTTTGAAATGTATTTGCATTTTTTTGTTTAATTCCGTCTTCTGGTGTGGCCTGTAATATTTGTGTGTCCCTCCTGTGTCTTGTTATGCCCCCTTCTGACTTGTATTTGTCTTTCTGCAGGTATCAAACACGAATGGCAAGTAAATGGGTTGGATGACATCAAAGACCGTTCAACCTTGGCAGACAAACTGGGGGGCAACGTAGTGGTCTCGCTAGAAGGCCTTCCTCTAAAATGAATCTGAGGACCACCTCACAGTGAAATGTTCTGCTAGCAGTTTTTATTCTGACCATAGGGAAGGGTATAGTTTTGTTTTTTTTCTCTCTTTTGTTTGTTATATTTATTGACTTTTTTCAATATTTCTTCTTGCAAGCCTTATAGAATATTTTGGGGGCTTTGGAAAAAAAAATTGAAAAGGTTAAAAATAAAAAAAAAGAATGATAGGAAATTTAAATATGGGACAGCAGATAATCTGTGAGTTTTACTTAGTAAACAATTACATTTTCCACAAGACCATGTGAATGTATACAATCTTATGAGATCATATATACATGATATACATGTACATGTAGTTTGTATGTACACATGTATACATTCATAGGGGAAAAAAAAAATATTAGAGATTTAAAAGAAAGACTACACTAGGAAGTTTTATTCCAGCTAAATTATTATTTATTATGAAGTATTATTATTTATCTAGATATTTATAATAATCTTACTGAAATTCCAATGATCTTTCTTTTTTATTATTACTATAATTTCGGCTTTGACTAAATTACTATTTGATTTACACACAATGCATTAGACAAGTTTAGACGGAGTAAGTCAAACATTGTGTGTATTGGGAATGTAAAGAAGAAAAATATATATATATATATATATATATATATATATATAAAATACGAGAATAAATGTGTCTGTCCTGCTTATTGTCACTCAATATGCAAATGAACTACTTTCAATTGGAAATTTGCATATGACACAAGGTGATGTCATAGACACACATTTTTCTTCATCTGTGATTGCAGTTCTGCTTTATAAAACAGAGTCCTGGTAAGGTTTTGGACACAGTATACCTCGAGCGAGACACCGAAACATAGAATATGTCAGCAGATAAGAACCATTTGGCCCATCTAGTCTGCCCAAGTTCAAAGCATATTGTTTTTTTTTTAAATAAATCAGTAGCTATTGAAGGACTCAACGTATAGAAACTTGTAAGCCTAATATGTTCCTATATTATCGCAATATGTTTGGAACAGGAATGGTTTTAAAACGTTTTGGAAAATTGAACTTTTATACATGGTTTGTGCAACAGTATCCAGAGCCACTGACAGGTTGGCTGAACCTTTTTAATGGTGTACGAGGCAAAGGTTGGGTGTCCCTTACAGGACTTATTGAGGTTGCTGGGACGAAAATCCAGGTCGAGCCAAACCTGCGGCCCCCCGCCTCTAAATACTCAGCAGAAATGAAACGGTCACCTTTTTAATAGACTGTCCAATAATTAGCGATCTATTCAGATTACGTTAAGGATGGATACAGACGGTGGGAGACGCACAGAAAACTTTCTGGGTACAGAGATGACAAATTTAAAAAAAATAAAATAAAAAACACATTTTTCATTAGAATGTATTAATGTACCATAAATTTGGAAACAATGTGATTTTGTTGGGGGGGATTCTCTGTGTTTGCCAAATAGGAATAAACTTGTTGGATAATGAGAAGAAAAAAAAATTGTCAGTGTTATTTGTGATTTAGGGAGGGGAAAAAAAATGTAGGATCTAGGTAAACGGAATAAAATCTGAGCAATAACCAGTGATAGTAGTTCAGGTCCTTTAAGAGAAATACTACTGAACATTTTACTATTACTGTAGAGCATAAAAAAATGATCCATACCTTGTGTTTGCGAGTTACAAGCAAGAATAGCTTGCTGCAAGGTATCATCTGTTTCCCTTTAAATGAAAAAGTCATTTTTTTTTTTTTTTCTGCAGATGTTCGATATTATATAGAAATACATTTTGCTTGTACTAAGGAGGCCTCTTTAAAAAAAGAGAATCACACTTTGCTGTTGAAAGCCCCATTAAAGGTTATAACATGGCTGAAAAAATGTTGCTTAATCCATTGTCCGTATCATCACGCTAAGCCGGTGGATGTGGGACTGGAAAAACCTCTTGTTATTTTTCTGTATGTAACACCCTGATCCAGAGAACATGAAGCAAGTGTGCGGATACTGACAATGATCTCAGATGTTGGCAATGAAATGTCGGACTGTAAACGGATCCATAATACATTCCCTGGGATGGACGGAAGTCAGTGGTTTCCTTGGTCCTTTTAAAGGGATTAATCCAAAAAATGTCTTCAATTGACCTTGTGTTATAGAGCATTCATTCTTACAACCAATTAACCACTAGCGTTGGGGATTTACAGGGCATATGCTTATATTTTTAATGGTATTGTTCTATTAGAGGAATAATGGCACTGTGATAAGTGATTTTGCAGAATAATGACATTTACAGTGATTTTGGAGGCATAATGGCACTGTGGTAAGTGATGTGGAGGAATAATGGCAGTGTGGGAAGTGATGTGGAGGAATAATGACACCGTGGGAAGTGATGTGGAGGAATAATGGCACTGTGGGAAGTGATGTGGAGGAATAATGACACCGTGGTAAGGGATGTGGAGGAATAATGACACTGTGGGAAGTGATGTGGAGGAATAATGGCAGTGTGGGAAGTGATGTGGAGGTTAATGGCACCGTGGGAAGTGATGTGGAGGAATAATGGCAGTGTGGGAAGTGATGTGGAGGAATAATGACACAGTCGTAAGGGATGTGGAGGAATAATGACACCGTGGGAAGTGATGTGGAGGAATAATGGCAGTGTGGGAAGTGATGTGGAGGAATAATGGCAGTGTGGGAAGTGATGTGGAGGAATAATGGCAGTGTGGGAAGTGATGTGGAGGAATAATGGCAGTGTGGGAAGTGATGTGGAGGAATAATGACACTGTGGGAAGTGATGTGGAGGAATAATGACACTGTGGGATGTGATGTGGAGGAATAATGACACTGTTGTAAGTGATGTGGAGGAATAATGGCGCTGTGGGAAGTGATGTGGAGGAATAATGGCGCTGTGGGAAGTGATGTGGAGGAATAATGACACTGTGGTAGGTGATGTGTAGGAATAATGACACTGTGGTAAGTGATGTGGAGGAATAATGGAACTGTGGTAAGTGATGTGGAGGAATAATGACACTGGTAAGTGATGTGGAGGATTAATGACACTGTGGTAGGTGATGTGTAGGAATAATGACACTGTGGTAGGTGATGTGTAGGAATAATGACACTGTGGTAGGTGATGTGTAGGAATAATGACACTGTGGGAAGTGATGTGGAGGAATAATGACACTGTGGGAAGTGATGTGGAGGAATAATGACACTGTGGGAAGTGATGTGGAGGAATAATTGCACCATGCATCATGATTTGAGGCAATATGGAATTCCCCCTCATAAAAAGTTCTGCCAGTGGTTATTGTAGGGTCTTTAAGATGTCACTATGGGATAGAGAACATGTAATCTGTAGGCACATTACTTTGTAACTTGATCTACACTTCTGGCCTTCGTACAGCGGTCCTATTAATAGCGAACACATTCCCGTTCGCTAGGGGTGGTGCTAAACGTGGCACATGTGTCATTATCTGTACAGTCTCCAAAAGTATGATAAAAATATGACTTCCAGCTTATTACATAAATACAAGGTATATGAAATCATTGTTGACTTTTGCTTCATTAATAGAAGCAAAAGTTAAAAACCTTTTGGCACATTGCCACCTCGGGCTGAATGCTGGTGCATGCGGATACTGTCATCCAATCAGAGTGGGCACTGTCGGGGACTGGTCGTCTCGCTCTGCTAGTGCAGAGTGAAACCTTTTTCACATGTCAGAGGGAATAAAAAGACACCGCTCAACCAACAAATAACAAAAACTAAGACTTGAAGTCCTAGAATAATTACACGGACAATAAAATATATAGAGATATTAGTCTCATTCTATGCATATATCAAAGAAAACACAAAACATTTACAATAAATCCCCTAAAACATTTAAAAAAATAAGTAAATAAGAATAATGTGTATGTTATGAAGGAGGCTGAAAAAAATGAATTAATAGTAGCACCTCAAATACAAAAAGACGCATTTTGTTCCATCTTATTCAGCCCTCTTTGCTCTGCACAGCCCTATCATGGGGCGGACATCTTGAGTTAGATGAAGGACGATGTAACCAGTCTAAGCGATATACAAAGCAAATATTCTAAACAACATGTCCGCCTCCTGATAGAGCTATACAGGGCAAAGATTCTAAACATGTCCGTCCCCTAATAGAGCTATACAAAGCAAATATTCTAAACAACATGTCCGCCTCCTGATAGAGCTATATAGGGCAAAGATTCTAAACAACATGTCCGCCCCCTGATAGAGCTATACAGAGCAAAGATTCTAAACATGTCCGCCCCTGATAGAGCTATACAGAGCAAAGATTCTAAGCAACATGTCTGCCCCCTGATAGAGCTATACAGAGCAAAGATTCTAAGCAACATGTCTGCCCCCTGATAGAGCTATACAGGGCAAAGATTCTAAACAACATGTCTGCCCCCTGATAGAGCTATACAGGGCAAAGATTCTAAACAACATGTCCGCCCCCTGATAGAGCTATACAGAGCAAAGATTCTAAACAACATGTCCGCCCCTGATAGAGCTATACAGAGCAAAGATTCTAAACATGTCCGCCCCCTGATAGAGCTATACAGAGCTAAAATTCTAAACAACAGGTCCGCTTCCTGATAGAACTGTACGGAGCAAAGAAGGTTCAATAAGGTACTTTAATTATATTCTTTCGTTAAAGCATTTCTATTTAAACCTACACTTGATAAAATATTTAAATTAAACATAAATACATTTTTAAATTAAAGGCTTTATGTAACGCTCACTTTGGCCTTTTTCTCTAGCATCTTAGCTCTTTGACCAAAATGTTTAAAATGATACTAGCACCAGCATGTTCCTCTCTGTTCTCCAGCCAGTGTGTTGAGTTACAGAGGCTCTCGGTAATAGAGCAACATATCCAGCTGTCTTCTTCTATCAGCAGTCAAATTCCATTTGTATTTTTTTTTTTTGCCATACAAAAATGAGCGTTTTGATTGGTTAAAACCGAGCAGTGTTCTAACAGGGCTACGGAATTAACTAGATTATAAAGCAACTCTGTGTATCGTAGCTTGAAAGCTGACGACTATACGTCTGTACACTCTAGGGTCTACTCAATAACGAGGGAATTAAGACGGGAATTTCAAACTTTAGGCCAAAGTAGCTGAGTTGGAAAATGTGAAAAAAATGTCCAACTCGGCTACTTTGGCCTGCAGTTTGAAATTCCCTGCAGTTCCATCTTTTTTGTGTAGACCCTTCAATTTCTACACACGTTTAATCATCAAAATATATTTAAAAACATATTTTAAAGGCTTTGACTTGCTAAATGGAAAATGTCATACCTACTACATCCATCCATCACCTTGTTCATCCTGTACATGCAGAGATTAAAAAATGATCTTGGCAACAACTGCATAAACTAAGAAAAGAAAAAGTGTTTGTGGAGTCTCCTGTTGATGACATCACCTGTGGTTTGACATGCAAATGAGCCACTTTCAATGCCATATGTGTAATTGGCATGTGATGGCCAAAAGTTGGTGTCATAAACAGGATACGTTGCAATTTGCTTGCAATGTATCGATATACACATATCAGTATATCGATTTTTATATGATGCATATACACACAGTCAGAATCCAATTAATTAATCATGGTAGGTCCTATGAGATCTCCACCCTGATTAATTAATTGGAAGGTGTCTGTGCGGATATTCATCCGACATACTGCTGGGCTGCACTTTGCATGCTCTTTCTGCAGCATGTGGAACAAATAGGTGTCCCTGGAAACATGGCCTTTGTTGGCAACTATGCTGTAGTAACCTGTGTGCTGGAGTGCCTCTGCTGGGCTGTCTGTGCCCTTGCACTAATACTTTTCTTTTGAATTGGACTTCTATGATTCACGGAGTATGGTCTGCCGACCATCGGTGGTCCCTATGGGGTGTGCAAATACCTCCCAACATCTGCCCCCGTCAGATTGTGAGCTCAGGAGGTGCACAGTTCTGTGCATACGCAGTATGCATTCTCCTGTTGAGCTCTACCTCTGTCGCGAAAAAAGCGGGACAGAGGTAGATCTCAGCAGGGGACAATTGGGAGGCACAGGTGTGTGTTTGTGTGTCAGTCATGTTGGGAGGGAAGAAAGCATTGTGAATGGGAATACTGGTAAAATGGCTAAGGAGAATGACAATGTGAAAAGTTAGAAAAGATGACCATGAAACTAGAGTAAATGCGAAGGCAAACAGTAAGGAAGAGTAACCGTGAAGTATGAAGGAGCACGCAGACCGTTAGAAGAGGGAGGGAGCCAGAGACTCCACAAAGTGTCGGCACTGTAGTAGAAGAAGGAGCACAGAATATGCTGAAGATTAATGGGTAAGTTGTTTGTTTCAGCACTTGGACCAGTAGAACTGGTATAAAGAAAACTCTTTAATAAGGCAAATGTTAAGGTTTAATTCCTCTTTAGCACCTTTGACACAAAATGAATCAAAACATGTTCTTTGTATTGTGGCAGTGGATTGGAACCATTTTTTGTGGCATTGATATCAGAGCTCTACAAATTCCCTACTGTTATCTTTCAACCTTTTTTTTTTTGATAGTTTTACATAGATCTCCATTTAAGTACAATTTCCCTGGCTCCCTAAACTAACTAAGCTGGACCCTGAATTTGCAACACTCCCAACGCTCCCACTTTACCCAGGACAGTCCGGACGCACGGTGGCGCTAACACTTAACCTTCCGATATCAGCCCCACGGCGCCCCGGTTAGCTGGTGGCAGAAGTGGGATAGTATGAATTAGTCTGTTTCTTAAACTCTATATTTGCGTCAAATATATTACGATTCCCTGTATAATTCATAAACGTATGTTTTTTTTCTTCTCTGTGGATGGTTTTGTGACTTAATTCGACAGTCTTGGAATCCTAAAAGACAGAGAATCATAAACCGGAAGAGTGAACCAGTCCATAGGAAGACCGGCAACGCAGCCAGGACCGGACTCTATCCAGATGTCTCACTGCTAGATGGTGCCATCCGATTCCACTGAACACAGTGTCTTACTGTCTGTCGGAATCCCAGGGCTTGAATCAAAGCATCATTCAGCATCCAAACCAGCCACAATGCGAACACAAAGGATTCATAAAATACACGAGGAACATTCAGGGACAAAACGCTAAGTTCTGTTTAATTGAAAGATTGCATCGTGTGTAGACATTTTAAAGAGAAATCCTTTAATGAGACAAACAAATAAAGTACCTTATTGAACCTTATTTGCATTTTATGTCTCTATCAGGATGTGGCTATGTCGTTTAGAATCTTGTGTCAGATGAATGAGAATCTGAACCCCCTGACTCAAGGTTCTAAATAACATGTCCGCCCCGAATATAGCGGTATACAGAGCAAAGATTCTAAACATGTCTGCCCCTGATTATTACAGAGCAAAGATTCTAAACATGTCCGCCCCTGATAGAGCTATACAGAGCAAAGATTCTAAACGACATGTCCGCCCCCTGATAGAGCTATACAGAGCAAAGATTCTAAACATGTCCGCCACTGATAGAGCTATACAGAGCAAAGATTCTAAACATGTCCGCCCCTGATAGAGCTATGCAGAGCAGACTGTAAACATGTCTGCCTCTGGTAGAGCTATACAGAGCAAAGATCCTAAATAACATGTCCGCCCCTGATAGAGCTGTACAGAGCAAAGATTCTAAACGTCTCCCCCCTGATAGAGCTATACAGATAAAAGAGGGATCCGTAAAGTACTTTATGTATATTATTTTAATAAAGCGTTTTCATTTAACATGTCTACACTTGATGTATCTTTTTTTATACGCAACACCCATATCTCTAGTAGATAAATACAAAAACTCATTCCCAATTTTATTTTGGATTGACAATTGCATCTTGTTATTGAGTGTGTAATTCATTTTAGGGCACATACCTCTCGCTAAGCATGGTCTATGGGTTGCATTGAATATAATGAAGACTGCAGCGTGATCTATGTGGTAATAATTATTGCCCCTGAATATAATGGCAATTTGGTCACCCTAATCCCAGTGCCCCAATTGTCCACCCCCTCATACAGCTGTACACACATAATCCTTCTGATACAAGTAGTGGGTGGGGTTAAGGTAAAAATTTTTCAGGATAAAAGGTTCAAAACTGTATCAGTTCAGACAGTGGGACTGAGAGGGGTACAACGAATGAGACAGGGGTGGGGTTGGGTTATTTGACTGGGAGTGGCCCTATAAGCTCTACTGTGCTCCTGTTTATACCACACATGCCCTGGACCATAGACAGGCTGAGCTACTCCCCCTTCCTCTCTCCTTGTGACAGGGGCACAGCACCCCCTGCTCTGTCTCTCTCTCCCTGTGACAGGGGCACAGCACCCCCTGCTCTGTCTCTCTCTCCCTGTGACAGGGGCACAGCACCCCCTGCTCTGTCTCTCTCTCCTTGTGACAGGGGCACAGCACCCCCTGCTCTGTCTCTCTCTCTCCTTGTGACAGGGGCACAGCACCCCCTGCTCTGTCTCTCTCTCTCTCTCCCTGTGACAGGGGCACAGCACCCCCTGCTCTGTCTCTCTCTCTCCCTGTGACAGGGGCACAGCACCCCCTGCTCTGTCTCTCTCTCTCTCCCTGTGACAGGGGCACAGCACCCCCTGCTCTGTCTCTCTCTCTCTCCCTGTGACAGGGGCACAGCACCCCCTGCTCTGTCTCTCTCTCTCTCCCTGTGACAGGGGCACAGCACCCCCTGCTCTGTCTCTCTCTCTCCCTGTGACAGGGGCACAGCACCCCCTGCTCTGTCTCTCTCTCTCTCCCTGTGACAGGGGCACAGCACCCCCTGCTCTGTCTCTCTCTCTCCTTGTGACAAGGGCACAGCACCCCCTGCTCTGTCTCTCTCTCTCTCCCTGTGACAGGGGCACAGCACCCCCTGCTCTGTCTCTCTCTCTCTCCCTGTGACAGGGGCACAGCACCCCCTGCTCTGTCTCTCTCTCCCTGTGACAGGGGCACAGCACCCCCTGCTCTGTCTCTCTCTCTCTCCCTGTGACAGGGGCACAGCACCCCCTGCTCTGTCTCTCTCTCTCTCCCTGTGACAGGGGCACAGCACCCCCTGCTCTGTCTCTCTCTCTCTCCCTGTGACAGGGGCACAGCACCCCCTGCTCTGTCTCTCTCTCTCTCCCTGTGACAGGGGCACAGCACCCCCTGCTCTCTCTCTCTCTCCCTGTGACAGGGGCACAGCACCCCCTGCTCTGTCTCTCTCTCCCTGTGACAGGGGCACAGCACCCCCTGCTCTGTCTCTCTCTCCCTGTGACAGAGGCACAGCACCCCCTGCTCTGTCTCTCTCTCCCGGTGACAGGGGCACAGCACCCCCTGCTCTGTCTCTCTCTCTCTCCCTGTGACAGGGGCACAGCACCCCCTGCCCTGTCTCTCTCCCTGTGACAGGGGCACAGCACCCCCTGCTCTGTCTCTCTCTCCCTGTGACAGGGGCACAGCACCCCCTGCTCTGTCTCTCTCTCCTTGTGACAGGGGCACAGCACCCCCTGCTCTGTCTCTCTCTCCCTGTGACAGGGGCACAGCACCCCCTGCTCTGTCTCTCTCTCTCTCTCCCTGTGACAGGGGCACAGCACCCCCTGCTCTGTCTCTCTCTCTCTCTCCCTGTGACAGGGGCACAGCACCCCCTGCTCTGTCTCTCTCTCTCTCTCCCTGTGACAGGGGCACAGCACCCCCTGCTCTGTCTCTCTCTCTCTCTCCTTGTGACAGGGGCACAGCACCCCCTGCTCTGTCTCTCTCTCTCTCTCCCTGTGACAGGGGCACAGCACCCCCTGCCCTGTCTCTCTCTCTCTCCCTGTGACAGGGGCACAGCACCCCCTGCTCTGTCTCTCTCTCCTTGTGACAGGGGCACAGCACCCCCTGCTCTGTCTCTCTCTCCCTGTGACAGGGGCACAGCACCCCCTGCTCTGTCTCTCTCTCTCTCTCCCTGTGACAGGGGCACAGCACCCCCTGCTCTGTCTCTCTCTCTCTCTCCCTGTGACAGGGGCACAGCACCCCCTGCTCTGTCTCTCTCTCTCTCCTTGTGACAGGGGCACAGCACCCCCTGCTCTGTCTCTCTCTCTCTCCCTGTGACAGGGGCACAGCACCCCCTGCTCTGTCTCTCTCTCTCTCCCTGTGACAGGGGCACAGCACCCCCTGCTCTGTCTCTCTCTCTCTCCCTGTGACAGGGGCACAGCACCCCCTGCTCTGTCTCTCTCTCTCCCTGTGACAGGGGCACAGCACCCCCTGCCCTGTCTCTCTCTCTCCCTGTGACAGGGGCACAGCACCCCCTGCTCTGTCTCTCTCTCTCTCCCTGTGACAGGGGCACAGCACCCCCTGCTCTGTCTCTCTCTCTCTCCTTGTGACAGGGGCACAGCACCCCCTGTCCTGTCTCTCTCTCTAGCCCGGCAGTAACATGGCGGCCTCCGCCTCTGCCAGGCTGAGTCACCTGACTACGGAGACTGGGACACCGCCTCGCCGCTTACTGGCCGCGCTGCTGTCACGTGACTCGCCCGCCCGCCCCCTCCTCTTGCTCCTCCCCTTGTCCATCGGTCGGAGCCCGTTCCTTTTCCATCGGTGACCGTCTCAGCCATGATGGTGAGTGGGGGGAAGGGATGAGGAAGGCTGTGGCCCCCCGGGGGTGGGGCGTATGTGCCCTGGCTAAATAGTGTGTTTTACCCCCAGCAGGAAGGCCTGGACGACGGACCCGACTTCCTGTCAGAGGAGGACAGAGCAGTGAGTATCTCAATCCACAGAGTGTGCATCCCACCATGCTCAGCCAGCAGGGCAACCCGTGCATCCTACCATGCTCAGCCAGCAGGGCAACCCGGGCATCACACCATGCTCAGCCAGCAGGGCAACCCGGGCATCCCACCATGCTCAGCCAGCAGGGCAACCCGGGCATCCTACCATGCTCAGCCAGCAGGGCACCCCGTGCATCCCACCATGCTCAGCCAGCAGGGCATCCCACCATGCTCAGCCAGCAGGGCAACCCGGGCATCCCACCATGCTCAGCCAGCAGGGCAACCCGGGCATCCCACCATGCTCAGCCAGCAGGGCACCCCGGGCATCCCACCATGCTCAGTCACCAGGGCATCCCGTACATCCCACCATGCTCAGCCAGCAGGGCTCCCCGTGCATCCCACCATGCTCAGTCACCAGGGCATCCCGTACATCCCACCATGCTCAGCCAGCAGGGCTCCCCGTGCATCCCACCATGCTCAGTCACCAGGGCATCCCGTGCATCCCACCATGCTCAGTCACCAGGGCATCCCGTGCATCCCACCATGCTCAGCCAGCAGGGCATGCCACCACACTCAGCCAGCTGGGACCCTGTGCATCCCACTATGCCCAGCCAGCAGGGCATCATGGGGAATGTAGACCTAAACATCTAGTGTGCCTGATTAGCAGTAAAGCTGGTTGACCGTCATAGAAAATCTAGTCCACAGCAATTGAAGTGTTAAACGCTGACACGTCTCCATATAATATATATAATACAAATAAACACTTTATATAAAGGCAAATAACTAAATGAATCTGAAAAAAACAAACCCAGATGCCAATTATTAGAAGATATTACAATCTTGTTAAAAAGATTCTATCCCTTCAATATAGTTTATAGTGTGAGTGTAGAGAATACAAATCTGTCTATAAACGGTGTCATTGGAATTCCAATTTGTGTTTTAGATGTGTCTGTGACGTCACCAGTTTATGACCTCACGTGGCTGTTTATGCAAATTACACATTTCCTATTGGGCAGTGGTTCATTTGCCTAGAAAGCCAGGTTCTGTCATAAAGGGGAGACGCCACAGGCGACGTCAGTGTCTTCTTGTGGGTGTGGCCTGCGCAGGTTTTCATTTATTGGTCTGTGAGCCTGTTATACAAATAGTACACACCTCGCTGGCTCTAATCAAACGTCTGACTTTTGCACAGGTCATTGGAGTCGTGCAGGAGCAGGGAGGAAAAACAATATAATGTAGCTTTATTTTGGCATTCCTACAGAGTAATTAAAGACAATTCCAGGTTTTAACCAAATCTCAAACCATCCAGCATCTCTTTCTCCTGACCTGCGTTATTCATCACTCACTCACTCATACTTGTACTGGGAGTGTACACATGTTGCCGCAGCGTGATGTCATCAACAGGAGACATGTCAATCTTGCCCCCCCCATCACCCCCAGCCTTCAAAAATCCATCCATCTCTGCATTTTAAACAGCAGAGTTCAACAGAGAGAGGCTGATTCCACAGTAAAAGCTTTCTCGAATCACTGTGATATCACTGAATTTAGGGGATTAATTATTGCTTTTAGTCACCTCATGTTCCCATCATTTTACGGGGCTCATTTATCCACTTTCTATAAATGTGTAATCTTTTCTTTTTCCAGTAAATTTCTCTGGAAATGTAATGATTTTTCGTGGGTGGGGCAAACGCTAAAGAAATAAGGTGGTTTAAAGGTTGTGGTGGCTGCTGTCCCAGTTACAAGACACTATTTCCTTTATAAATAAGCGGTAGCTATACATTTTAACCCCTTGGTGACACTGGCTGTTTTCATGTCTGTGGTGTTTGTGTTTAGCTGTAATCTTCTTCTTTCTCATTTACTGTACCAACACAAATCATACAATTTTTTTTTTCTGGGATAAGAAGAGCATTCTTTAGATGCCATAAGTTTGATCATGTCCTGTCATTTACTATTAAAAAAACATGGCTCCTTGGAAGGTTTTCTATGAACACCTTTGAAAGGTTTTTCAATTTGGCAGAATGGCATCTGTTGGATTAAAAGTTGGTTGGAGGCGTTTAGTTCCTGTTTAAAATATGAAAATTATGCCTTAGTATACTTACCCTGGTACTCAAGGAAAAACCCCGCTGTTCAAAACCATTGGATTGATAATTGCATTTTTGTAAATCATTAGACAATAGTAAATCGAAAAGCTATTTTAATTAAAGGATCAGCTACCAGAAAAAAAAAGTTATGTTTAACTGAAAGATTGCATCAAGGGTAGGCAGTTTAAATTGAAATGCTTTAATGAAAGTATATAAGTAAAGTACCTTATTAAGCCAACTCTTCTTATACAACTCTACAAGGAGGCGGACATCTTGGGTGACATTTTCCTTCATCTGACCCAAGATTCTATTTAGCTCAAAGTGCTATTTAAAGTACTTTATATTATTTCTTTAAATAATTTCTAGTAAAATGACTACATTTGATCAAATCTTTCGATTACGCATCATTCAATTTTTTTTTTGCCCTTTTTAACAAGGGTTGGAATGACAGTGCATTTATTTAAAGGTCTATGTTATATATTCTTTTCTATAGTATTTTGGAGTACTTTGACCCATGTGCTTTTCTCATTTAGCCTTAACTTGGCTGGAATGTCCACCGTGGGTAAATTATTCTGTACAGTTGAGTTAATCTCAAACCTTGAGGATGGGATTATTTGCATAATGGCTCTTCAGAGACACATGGGGATATCAGGACGAGAGAAATAAAAGGAAGGTTATTTTATATTTTGCTATGTCGAATTCCTGAGAATTGGTATAAGACTTGGAAAAAGAGAGTCATTATTTTGGATTTTTTGTTGTTTGTTTTTCCTGTAGGTCTCTACAAAGCATTGCTTGTCACTACACACTGCCATTAGTTACAGGATAGAAGATGTTTGGGTTTTATTGAGAGAAGTTGGAAAGATTCTCCCAAATTGACAAATTTTTCCAACTCTGCTGCTTTAGTCTTAAGTTTGACATTCTCTTCTCCTTATGATCGGGGGGGGGGGGGGGGGGGCTCAGATACCCATTGCAGCTGCTCCCCCTTACTTATGTACCAGCTGTTGAACTCCCCACCCCCCGACAGCCCTGACTGTAGAAATAACATTTAAATGTCAAATTGCCACCTAGACATTTCTTAGACTCTGATTATAGAGAATAAAAAAATATATATATATCATATTAGCGGAATTGCATCAAATGCATAAAATTAGAGAGAAATGTGTTTTTAAACTATGTCTGTGGCGTCTCCTGTTTCTGACATCACCTTCTGGCTTGATATGCAAATTACACATTTCCCATTGAGAATAAATTTGCATGCCAAGCCAAACGATGATAAGCAGACACCACAGACTCCTTTAAAAACTAATTTCTCTCTTAGCAAAATTGCATTAAATGCATCAAATAATAATTATAGATCGGTTTTTAAATTTGCTGTGAAAGTAGAGAATAATGGTTATGTTTGAGATCCCCATCTCTGTTCCCTGCCATTCTCCCTTTCATGAATAAAGCCATTCATCTTATAAAAAATATAATTGCTAGTTACAGAATCTGTAGTGTTTTTTTTTTTTATTTTTTAATATTGTATTGATACCTGTGGGATCCCTTCCTGCAAACCAATCGAGATTTGTTCAAACAGGGTCATAACTCCGCCCCCTTGTGATGTAATAGTTACATTCCCCTCCCATTCAATGCAAGTCTATGGTCAGAATTCTGACTTACTGACTGCATTCTGTGTCCCCAGCCCCAAAGTGAGATCCTAGTGCTGTAAAGTCACTGGTGGGATGGCACCCAAAAACACTATATTTCACAAAATGGCGAATAAATTCACAAAACATAAGACATATCCGAAATCAACAATGCAAAATAAAAAAATAAACCCTTTTCATTTTTTGGTGGGAGTGCCCCTTTAATGAGATTTCCCTTTGTTACACATTCCTTTGCTATCATTTCTTTTGTTCTCTTTTTTTTATTTATTTTTAAAGCCCAGAGCGATTAATGTAGACCTTCAGGCAGACGCGACCCTTCAAGTGGACATATCCGATGCACTGAGTGAGCGTGATAAAGTGAAGTTCACTGTACATACAAAGGTATGTCCTATAATGTGTGGCTAATTTGGCACCGCAGATATTTAAGAACTATATATATCCTGATATTCAGCTAGCCTCAAGTACGACAGAGCATCATGGGATGTGTAGTTCCTGAACTTCTGCAGTACCAAGGTCAGTTCCTTAATACCTTTTGTGTGCCTAGATTAGCCATCACTGTTATACACTGTTTTTCAGAGTTCCCTACCAAATTTCAAGCAGAATGAGTTTTCTGTGGTGAGACAGCACGAGGAATTCATCTGGCTGCATGACTCGTTCGTGGAAAATGAAGAGTACGCAGGATACATTGTAAGTGCACATTCTACAGTAATATCCTGCTTTTTCATACTTGCAAGAGCTTCAGTGCAAGAGCTTCTAATGCACTGAGTTCTATATATATAGATCACCTCCTGCCATCTATTTGCTTTGCCTTACTTCCAAAAGGATCAGATTGATATATTTCTATCTTAATCTCCTCTCTTATGCCCTCTGGCACGCTCCTGTACTCATTAAGCTGTGATCTGTAGTTGCATTCATTCAAAGTTTTCATTATACTTTTTGCTAAGGGATTATTATTTGGCTGGGTTTACAGTCCTTGTCAGTAGGATTACATCTGTTTTAATCTCCGTGATATTATAATTAAATTCCCATGAATGTTAAGCCCTGTGCTGGGAGGGGAAGTAGAAATTCTAACAGAATAACGACTAAGATTACTTTGGAACGTGATTCAAATTTTCCGGCAGATCCCACCGGCACCCCCACGACCGGATTTTGATGCCTCTAGAGAGAAACTCCAGAAGCTCGGTGAGGGCGAAGGGTCCATGACCAAGGAGGAGTTTACCAAAATGAAGCAGGAGCTCGAGGCGTACGTACACTAATTACTTGGATTGTAAAATACAGTGAAATAACATAAAGTCAGGGCTCCAAAAATCCCTGGCTCCTTAAATGCCCACTGCTGGCTCATGACTATTTCTTTTTTACAGTTTTACATAGATCTCTATGGAAGTAAAGGTAAACCCCTGTATAATGCTCGGGATCCACAAACTCACATCTACGTGGGATCCCAATATGAGTCCCGAGATCGCGCAACATGACATATTGGCCACTGAAAACTAGTTCACCACAGACTATATTTCTCTTATTTTATGCATTTGCTCTGCTAACACAATGTAAAGATCATCATGATTCTCTACATCCACATTATAAGCAGTGGTTAGATTGACCATATAAGGATAATGTTTAGATTGACAGGGTCCCTTTAAGATTTAAAGGAACTGCAATGAAATAGATTAAAGAAAAAGTTATGCATTACTGTTGGAGATATACTTCTCTTTTGCATTTGACATTTAATATATATATGTTTTTATTTTCTTTTTATTGCAGGGAGTATCTGGCAATCTTCAAGAAAACAGTAGCAATGCATGAAGTCTTCCTGTGCCGTGTGGCAGCTCACCCAATACTTAGGAAAGATTTAAACTTCCATGTCTTTCTGGAGTACAATCAGGATGTAAGTCAGGGGTATACATTATCTGCCACCGGTAAGCCTTTGCTGTTAAATTACATTATTTTTTTTTCAAATTGTCTTTTTTTTTTTCTTGTAGCTGAGTGTCCGAGGAAAAAACAAGAAAGAAAAGTTGGAAGACTTTTTTAAGAGTGTGGTTAAATCAGCCGATGGGGTTATTGTATCCAGCACAAAGGTAACCTCGCTTTTATTCAAACCTGATCACACCCCCTCCCAGGGTTTCACTGGTAATCCGGTATAATTAATTCTCTGAATTCACCTATACATTGGATCCATGTTTGGTCAGCGTTTTTGCTCTGCTCTCTGGTAGTGAACAGGTTAATATTTTGGCTTATCTTGGATCCCTTTTGGGAATGTATCGGATGAAGTGCTTTAGCGACAGAGTAGTCCTTCAGTTCCGACTTGTCGCGCGCGTCTTCCGATGTCGGTGAGGGCGAAATACGTGTTGCAGAAGCTCAGGGATAATTTTGTTTTCTCTGCATTGAAGGATGTGGATGACTTCTTTGATCATGAGAGGACATTTCTTGTGGAATATCACAACCGGGTGAAGGATGCCAGTGCTAAATCTGACAAAATGACGAGATCACACAAATGTAAGTAGATCTCTGGTTTTAATGTCTGACGTCTAGAGTGGGGGATTTTTCAGCTGACCCTGCAGTGCTGCTGATTGGTAAACCACCCTCTGTAACAGTAATACAATGAGGGGTAGTTACAAGACTCCATTCTGGGGCAAGATTCTAAAAGTGATGGAATCAGCAGGAAGGTTCCATTGGTATCCATGGTGACTGCAGGAACATTCCATCGGTATCCATGGTGACTGCAGGAACATTCCATTGGTATCCATGGTGACTGCAGGAACATTCCATTGGTATCCATGGTGACTGCAGGAACATTCCATTGGTATCCATGGGGACTGCAGGAACATTCCATTGGTATCCATGGGGACTGCAGGAACATTCCATTGGTATCCATGGGGACTGCAGGAACATTCCATCGGTATCCATGGTGACTGCAGGAACATTCCATCGGCATCCATGGTGACTGCAGGAACATTCCATCGGCATCCATGGTGACTGCAGGAACATTCCATCGGCATCCATGGTGACTGCAGGAACATTCCATCGGCATCCATGGTGACTGCAGGAACATTCCATCGGCATCCATGGTGACTGCAGGAATATTCCATTCATTTTTTTTTTTTAAACTTTTAAAATCCGGAATCGATAAATATCCCCCAATGTTTAATGTCTCAATGATCAAGGGAGTCGGTCACCGGACCGTCTCACTGCTGCCACCATGCTTCAGCAGGAGGCAGCATCATCTTTGCTTTTGCAAAGGACAGGGGTGAATCCATTTTGGCACGTGCACAATCCAATTCAAATGGCAGTTGTAATGAAACCGAATTTTGAATAAGACCAATATAAGGGCCAGTGTTTGAAATCCTTAAATATTACTATTCAATAAATAGAATAATTTTTGCTGTGTTTTTCTAAGGTGCTGCTGATGATTATAACAGGATAGGCTCGTCCATGTACGCACTGGGAACACAGGATAATACAGACATATGCAAGTAAGGATCATGTGTATATACACCACACACAGCGCTCAGGCTGAAAGTAATGGGCCAAATAGGACATGGCTAGAGATTTTTTGGCTGCTTTTTTTTTTTTTTTTTGTAGTTAATTGTGTTTTAAATGTCTGTTTAGTTATATGTGTTTTAAATGTCTGTGGTGTCTACTGCTTATGATGTCATAAGCTGGAGACACAGCAGACACATTTAAAAACATATTTCTTTTTTTCTCTTAAATGATGCATTTTCATTCAATTTCTGCTATCAAAATGTATAGATCATATTTTTGTCTTTTTTTTCCCCCCTCTACATTCACAGTATAAATGATATTTAGGTGATGGTCCCTTTAATTTACTGGGGAGCTCAGACTATTCCACCTTATCTATAAATACTGTTAATGCAACCTTCTAATTAAACATTAAAGTTGTGTGTGTGTGTATATGTATATGTGTGTGTATGTATATGTATATATGTATGTGTGTGTATATATATATATATATATATATATATATATATATATAATGTATATGTATGTTCAGTTTTTCTGTTTGGCACGATGTAGTGCCTTCTGTATTGACTGGTCTGGTAACCTTTTTAATGTCTGCTTTTTCCGGAAGCCATTTTGTTTATAATATATATCACGTTGGTCCTTTTTAAGGCCATGACGCACTGCGACACCCTACACATGAGTTGAGCTTTGTGATTTGTTTCTCATGTTTTGCAGATTTTTCCTCCGTGTATCTGAATTATTCGACAAGACCCGTGTATGTATAACCAAGCCCATGTCCAGTAGTTCATGTGTCTGACTGTATTGTGTTACCGCCTTGGTAGAGCTGTTTTTAAAAGGAAAGCTATTTATAAGTAAATGCATTTAAAATACTCAATCCATACATTTATTGTACAGTGAATCCCCTGCTGGTATTAAAGAGTGACTTAAATAAATATTTTCAAAGATGGAAAGGGTTATATATGGAAGGGCACGTCTACCTGTTGGATATTATTTTGAATGGTACTTCTGATTCATTTTTTTGGTTTGTTTCTTTGAGGTTTCTAATAATGCATTACATACTTATAAATAGACATGTGCATTCGTTTTCGGACGAATGCATTTTCGTCCGAAAAACGAAGAACGAAAATGCTAAGCTAACGAAAGCCGAATGAACGAATGGTTAATAAACGAAAATCATTCGTCCATTCGTAGTACTATTGCATTCTACAAGCCGAAATTGAGTCGGTTTATAGAATACAATAGCATTTAACTATACGGAGACAGAGTCTCCATTCATAAAATTATGAATGGAGACTTTGTCTCCGTATAGTTAAAAGCTGACGGCCTCTAAACCGAACGTTCGGTTTATAGGCTGTCGGCTTATGGAATACATGTATTCCTATTGCTATTCTACAAACCGAACGTTCGGTTTATAGGCTGTCGGCATTTTACTACACGGAGACAAAGTCTCCATTCATAATTTTATGAATGGAGACTCTGTCTCCGTGTAGTGAAATGCCGACAGCCTATAAACCGAACGTTCGGTTTATAGGCTGTCGGCTTATAGAATACATGTATCCCTATTGCTATTCTATAAACCGAACGTTCGGTTTATAGACTTTCGACTTATAGAAAACATGTAGTACTATTGCCTTTCTATGAACCGAACGAGAGCCCCATTCATAAGAATTTCTTATGAATGGGGTTCTCGTTCGGTTTATAGAAAGCCAATAGTATTACATTGTATTCTATAAAACGAACGAATAAAAATTAACGAAACGAAAATAATGAACGAATTTCGTCTGAAACGAATGCAGTAATGAACGAAATTCGTTTTAGACTAAATAAATAACATTTTCGTCCGAATGGACGAAAACGAAACGAAAATTTTAGTTTTGCACATGTCTACTTATAAATACGCTAAATAAGTAACATGTATGTCTTTACCTAAATGAGTTCTGAAATAAATAAAGTCACTACTTTTACTTATGTCAATTTATAGATGTAAGTATAATTGATATAGGAAATCCGTTTGAGAGCAGTACTTCCTGTGGAAAAGTCTAGCAGTTTGTCTCACAACGTAGGTTTATTTGTAGGGTTGAAATGCATGGCTGCCCACAGGATGAACATTTTACCCCTTTTATAAGTAGAGAGGTGTAAAACCGATAATCCTACATTACCTTAAACAGCAATTGTTCTATTTACCTGATAGATTCCATCAAGTGCCGGAATTTTAAATAGAAATGCGTTAGTAAAAGAATACAAATAATGTACCTTTATTGAGCCCTTTTTGCTTGTATAGCTCTATCAGGGGGCAGACATGTTGTTTAGAATCTTTGCTCTGTATAGCTCGATCAGGAGGCAGACGTTGTTTAGAATCTTTGCTCTGTATAGCTCTATCAGGGGGCGCACATGCTGTTAAGAATCTTGGGAGATCTGACCCAAGATGCCCTGGGCTCAATAAGGAAATTATTTATATTCTGTCATCAATGTATTTCTATAAATGTCTACACTTCATGCAATCTTTCAGATGAACAGAACTTCATTTTCTGCTGACAGTTGCCCTTCAAACCATCACCTTATATTATATTCCCTTCCTGGATATGTTTTAGTAATTTACTTGCCGTGTAGTTATTCTATTTTCTCTCACTTTTTTTCTCGTTTAGAAAATCGAAGCTCGGGTTTCGGCAGATGAAGACCTGAAACTTTCCGACCTTCTAAAATATTACTTAAGAGAATCACAAGCTGCTAAGGTATATGGTGGAGTCATGATCACGCGGCATAGGGGGGCCACGATCACGCGGCGTAGTGTGGCCACGATCACGTGGCGTAGTGGGGCCACGATCACGTGGTTGATAAATGCTTTGTTAAAGGAATCGGCCAACAAAGCAACACACCCAAAAATGTTGTTTATGCCATGGGCTGAATTACGTGCTATATTCTGATGGCTTTAAGGGGTCACTATGACTTGTAAATGACCTTCCTTTTATTTCCAGCATATGGAAAATCACTAACATGTAAATATCTAATCTAAATATGTGTCATCTACTCGTGAATATCAAGCTTGCTGCTTCTACTGATCCTCAGGATCTGGGAGGAAAAAATGCACATTTTTTTAACTGTATATGAAATGTGTGTGTATACATTTGTTGTACATCTAGGGTTGCCAGATACAAAACACTTTTAATTGCTCCCCTGCAATTCCAAAGTGGATAACTCTCTGGAAAATGAAAAGTCTACATGGTAATAAAATCACATTTAGTTATTCCAAAGTATTTCAATCTGTCTTTATTCTGAGGAGGTCAGGAAAGTGACTGTGTGTGTGTGTGCGCTCTGTTCATTCTGGTTTCTTTTAATTCATTTGTTAATAGGATCTGTTATACAGAAGATCCCGCTCTCTGGTGGACTATGAAAATGCAAATAAAGCTCTCGATAAGGCCAGAGCTAAGAACAAAGATGTTTTATCAGCCGAAACCTCTCAACAGTTATGTTGTCAGAAATTTGAGAAGATCTCTGAATCTGCAAAACAAGGTTTAATGTCAGACACTACAATTGCCCCCCCCCCCCCCCCCCATGTATATTTCTCTTTATTGAAGTTATGCTATCGTAACCGCAGGCCAGGATACTAGCATCAGGAGGCAAGCGTACTATATGTGTAATATTAAACTACTTTGTTATATAACACTGCACCTGTTCTAACTCATTCAGGACCAGTGATTGTCTATTGTAATTGCCTTGATTATCACGAGTTGCTGTATAATTAGCAGGCCTATTAAAATAGCCTGGAACATGACTTTTTTTTTTAGGTACCCTGGGGGAAGTAGAGTGGGTGTGGTTTAGCTGTTGCCCCACCCAGTTTGTTCAAGTCCTGTTTAACTTTGCTCATACACTATTTTGGAATATGCCTTTATTTGTGGGTGGAGGATCCAGGCAACTAATACTGTGGCCCTGATAATTAATGGTCTTTCATTTATTTCAAGGCAGAGATGGCCATGTTTTAGTTGTGTTTAATTAAAGGATTGCACCAAGTGTAGGCGTTTTATATAGAAATGCTTTAATGAAAGAATACAAATAAAGCACCTTATTGAGCCATCTTTACCCCATATTGCTCCACCAGGAGGCTGACATGTTTAGAATCTTGGGTCAGATCTTTGTCTGAACCAAGGTGAGTGAAGATCTGACCCAAGATTCTAAACAACATGTCTGCCCCCTGATATATGGAGTAAATAATGCTTAATAAATGTAGTTAATTTATTTTCTTTCATTAAAGAATTTATTTCTAAATCATCTGCACTTGATGCCATCTTTCAATTAAACATAAGTTATTTTTTTTAGCTACAGTTGTCCTTTAAGAAGGTGTTGTACGAAAGTTGCTATCTTTTTTTTCTTTTCTTTTTTTTTATTACACCACAATTATGTAATTGTGTTTTTTTTTTATGTGTTTCTATTCAGAGCTCATGGACTTTAAAACACGCAGAGTGGCTGCATTTCGAAAGAATCTAGTGGAGCTGGCCGAACTGGAACTGAAACACGCCAAGGTAGAGACCCAACATCTAGTGCAAGAGACAATAGTTATAAAAAAAAACCTTACCATTTCACAGCAAAAATGAAGTTCTGTTTAACGGAAAGATTGCAATAGCTGTAAATGTTATAAATAAAACTGCTGAAAGAATGCAGATAAAGTACCTTATTGAGCCCTTTTTGCTCTCTCTAGCTCTATCAGGGGGCAGACATCTTGTTTAGAATCTTGGGTAAAATACCTACACTTGTTCAATTAAACAGTTTTACAGTCCTTTTCATTTTATTTTAAATTTATCTTTCAGTGACCGTTTAAGAAAAAAAATTCACTCCTACTTTAACCCCTTCGTGACATTAGGACGTACTATGCCGTCCTGATTTTAAGTGTCTAAAAGTCGTTAGGACGGCATAGTACGTCCTGTGTTAAACAGCTCATCGCGGATCCCACATGTCAGATGAGGCCACTTTGAGTCCGACAGGGGAAATGTTTGAGCACCGGCTACATTTCTCTAAATCGCGCCGTTCGGGCACGCCTCTGTGACGTCCGGAGGTCTCGCGATTTTTTGGCAGGGACCCACAGGGTCTATTAAGACCCTGATCGGGTCTCTGCCATAGTGTTCCTGGCTACCGATCACCTTGTGGCCAGGAACAAATAGTGACGTTTTGGTGCTTGCGTCGTTTGCGACATGTTGGTTAGAATCTTTACTCCATATGGTTCTCTCAGGGGGCAGACATGTTGGTTAGAATCTTGGCTCAGATCTTCACTCACTTGGTTCGGATGAACAAAGATTCTAAACAAAATGTCTGCCTCCTGGTAGAGCAAAATGGGGTAAAGATGGCTCAATAAGGTACTTTATTTGTATTCTTTCATTAAAGCATTTCTATATAAAACGCTTACACTTGATGCCATCTTTCAATTAAACACAACTTAATTTTTTGTTCCAAATGTCCTTTAACCTTTGCACATATCTGCCTTTTTCGGGGTATAACGCCTGCCGTCTCAAATGGGATGTCATTTTAATAATTACTATTTTCTCGTTACAGGGTAACCTCCAGCTATTGCAAAGCTGTTTGGCTGTGTTAAATGGTAAACCCTAACTCGCACTCCATCCCATTGGCAAAAAACAAAAACAAATTTATCGTCCTTCCACATCGAAGCACTGCCTTTCCCCCCCCAAAGATTGGTTTATCTAGCTCCGCAGAGGATGGACATCTGAACAGAAATCAGGCTTGCCTCCATGTCCTGAGCTCACACTCTGTACATCCACGTGTACGTTTGTTTAGTATATGCTTTTTTACCCCCCCCCCCCCTTGTCCTTCACAAATACAAAAAACCCCATCATTTTTTTCTTTGTGGAGATTAGACCATTAATTGCTCTTTGTGTTCTGTATCACATAATGCTGCCAATCGTACTTACCAATGTATGCTAATCTCGGATGATGGTCCACGTCCACGGTTCAAATGGATTTCATTTTACCATTAGATTTTTGTTTCGTATACTTTTTGTCCAATTTACCATGTATATCAGGGTTTGATTTTTAAAGCCTCTGTTCTGAATTTTTTTTTTTTTCTGAACTATATTTTTTTTATTAAACATTTTTCTTAGATATTTCAGAAAAGGCTCCAACTATCTCTTTTTAAAATGTAAGTTCCTAACGCTAACGCATCAATATGTATGCCTTAACTTGTAGACTTTCTCTCAAATATTGTAAAATAAACTGTGAATCCAATGATTTTTAATTTACTTTTGTCCTGTTTGACTTTGTTTTTTTGGTATTTTGTTTACCAAGTTTGTGAAATAAATTAATGGACAATTACGGAACTCAAGTATTTCTCTGGAGGATAACCTAGGGGTGCAGCCCTACAGCGACAACAACTCCCATCTGGCATGATGGCAAATATCAGGGGCTTCAAGTTAACCAGGAGGGCTGGAGAATGGAAGAACAATTTTTTCCATGCGCAAACATAATTTTTTGCTTAGCTGAATAAAACAGATATGCTCCACCCCTTAGCCTGGATTACAACATTCTGAACATACAGCTGTATTGGCACAGTGCAATAATTTGACAAAAGGGATCTAGATGTACAAAATGCCACATTATTTGTACATAACCCGCGTTGTTCCAGAGAAAAATAGGGGGGCTGTGTTGGTATGTAGGGGTGTATTATAGGGGGCTGTCGGTATATAGGGGTATAATATACGGGGGGCTGTGTTGGTATGTAGGGGTGTGTTATAGGGGGCTGTGTTGGTATGTAGGGGTGTATTACGGGGGGTTTGTGTTGGTATGTAGGGGTGTATTACGGGGGGTTTGTGTTGGTATGTAGGGGTGTATTATAGGGGGGTTGTGTTGGTATGTAGGGGTGTATTATAGGGGGGCTGTATCGTTATGTAGGGGTGTATTGTAGGGGGGCTGTGTTAGATAGGGGTGTATTATAGGAGGGCTGTCGTTATGTAGGGGTGTATTATAGTAGGCTGTCGATATATATAGGGGTATAATATACGGGGGGCTGTGTTGGTATGTAGGGGTGTGTTATAGGGGGCTGTGTTTGTATGTAGGGGTGTATTACGGGGGGTTGTGTTGGTATGTAGGGGTGTATTACGGGGGTTGTGTTGGTATGTAGGGGTGTATTACGGGGGGTGTTGGTAAGTAGGGGTGTGTTATAGGGGGCTGTGTTGGTATGTATGGGTGTATTATAGGGGGGGCTGTGGCGGTATGTAGGGGTGTATTATAGGGGGGGCTGTGTCGGTATGTAGGGGTATAATATAGGGGAGCTGTGTCAGTATGTAGGGGTGTAATATAGGGGAGCTGTGTTGGGGTGTATTACAAGGGGGGCTGTGTCGGTATGTAGGGGTGTATTATAGGGGGGGCTGTGTCGGTATGTAGGGGTGTATTATGGGGGGGCTGTGTCGGTATGTAGGGGTGTATTATGGGGGGGCTGTGTCGGTATGTTGGGGTGTATTATGGGGGGGCTGTGTCGGTATGTAGGGGTGTATTATGGGGGGGCTGTGTCGGTATGTAGGGGTGTATTATGGGGGGGGCTGTGTCGGTATGTAGGGGTGTATTATGGGGGGGCTGTGTCGGTATGTAGGGGTGTATTATGGGGGGGCTGTGTCGGTATGTAGGGGTGTATTATAGGGGGCTGTGTCGGTATGTAGGGGTGTATTATAGGGGGGCTGTGTCGGTATGTAGGGGTGTATTATAGGGGGGGCTGTGTCGGTATGTAGGGGTGTATTATAGGGGGGGCTGTGTCGGTATGTAGGGGTGTATTATAGGGGGGGCTGTGTCGGTATGTAGGGGTGTATTATAGGGGGGGCTGTGTCGGTATGTAGGGGTGTATTATAGGGGGCTGTGTCGGTATGTAGGGGTGTATTATAGGGGGGCTGTGTCGGTATGTAGGGGTGTATTATAGGGGGCTGTGTCGGTATGTAGGGGTGTATTATAGGGGGACTGTGTCGGTATGTAGGGGTGTATTATAGGGGGACTGTGTCGGTATGTAGAGGTGTATTATAGGGGGGCTGTGTCGGCATGTAGGGGTGTATTATAGGGGGGCTGTGTCGGCATGTAGGGGTGTATTATAGGGGGGCTGTGTCGGCATGTAGGGGTGTATTATAGGGGGGCTGTGTCGGCATGTAGGGGTGTATTATAGGGGTGGCTGTGTCGGTATGTAGGGGTGTATTATAGGGGGAGCTGTGTCGGTATGTAGGGGTATAATATAGGGGGGCTGTGTCGGCATGTAGGGGTGTATTATAGGGGGGCTGTGTCGGTATGTAGGGGTGTATTATAGGGGGAGCTGTGTCGGTATGTAGGGGTATAATATAGGGGGGCTGTGTCGGTATTTAGGGGTGTATTATAGGGGAGCTGTGTCGGTATGTAGGGGTATAATATAGGGGGGCTGTGTCGGTATTTAGGGGTGTATTATAGGGGGAGCTGTGTCGGTATGTAGGGGTATAATATAGGGGGGCTGTGTCGGCATGTAGGGGTGTATTATAGGGGGAAGTGTCGGTATGTAGGGGTGTATTATAGGGGGGCTGTGTCGGTATGTAGGGGTGTATTATAGGGGGGCTGTGTCGGTATGTAGGGGTGTATTATAGGGGGGGCTGTGTCGGTATGTAGGGGTGTATTATAGGGGGGGCTGTGTCGGTATGTAGGGGTGTATTATAGGGGGCTGTGTCGGTATGTAGGGGTGTATTATAGGGGGGCTGTGTCGGTATGTAGGGGTGTATTATAGGGGGCTGTGTCGGTATGTAGGGGTGTATTATAGGGGGACTGTGTCGGTATGTAGGGGTGTATTATAGGGGGACTGTGTCGGTATATTATAGGGGGGCTGTGTCGGCATGTAGGGGTGTATTATAGGGGGGCTGTGTCGGCATGTAGGGGTGTATTATAGGGGGGCTGTGTCGGCATGTAGGGGTGTATTATAGGGGGGCTGTGTCGGCATGTAGGGGTGTATTATAGGGGTGGCTGTGTCGGTATGTAGGGGTGTATTATAGGGGGAGCTGTGTCGGTATGTAGGGGTATAATATAGGGGGGCTGTGTCGGCATGTAGGGGTGTATTATAGGGGGGCTGTGTCGGTATGTAGGGGTGTATTATAGGGGGGCTGTGTCGGTATGTAGGGGTGTATTATAGGGGGAGCTGTGTCGGTATGTAGGGGTATAATATAGGGGGGCTGTGTCGGTATTTAGGGGTGTATTATAGGGGAGCTGTGTCGGTATGTAGGGGTATAATATAGGGGGGCTGTGTCGGTATTTAGGGGTGTATTATAGGGGGAGCTGTGTCGGTATGTAGGGGTATAATATAGGGGGGCTGTGTCGGCATGTAGGGGTGTATTATAGGGGGAAGTGTCGGTATGTAGGGGTGTATTATAGGGGGGCTGTGTCGGTATGTAGGGGTGTATTATAGGGGGGCTGTGTCGGTATGTAGGGGTGTATTATAGGGGTGGCTGTGTCGGCATGTAGGGGTGTATTATAGGGGGGCTGTGTCGGCATGTAGGGGTGTATTATAGGGGGGCTGTGTCGGCATGTAGGGGTGTATTATAGGGTGGCTGTGTTGGTATGTAGGGGTGTATTATAGGGGGGCTGTGTCGGTATATAGGGGTGGCTGTGTCGGCATGTAGGGGTGTATTATAGGGGGGCTGTGTCGGCATGTAGGGGTGTATTATAGGGGGGCTGTGTCGGCATGTAGGGGTGTATTATAGGGGGGGCTGTGTCGGTATGTAGGGGTATAATATAGGGGGGCTGTGTCGGTATGTAGGGGTGTATTATAGGGGGCTGTGTCGGTATGTAGGGGTGTATTATAGGGGGCTGTGTCGGTATGTAGGGGTATAATATAGGGGGGCTGTGTCGGTATGTAGGGGTATAATATAGGGGGGCTGTGTCGGTATGTAGGGGTATAATATAGGGGGGCTGTGTCGGTATGTAGGGGTATAATATAGGGGGGCTGTGTCGGTATTTAGGGGTGTGTTATTGGCAGGAGAGGTCTCTGCGCACGCGTACTGGGCGACTCTGTTTCCGGATTACACGTCTATCGTCAGCGCCGGTGGAGAGCAGTGACGTCATCAGTCGGAGACGCGAGCGCTGCGCTTGTCGGTGTCACAGCGGCAGGTAATCCGGTGACACTCCCATCACGCTCAGCCCTATATAATAATATCTGTATTCACTTTGCAAGCAATGACGGGTCTCTAACCTTGTGTGTGGGGGAGTAATGCCATCCTCACTATCCTCAGCCAGGGTCAGGAAGCTGCTTTCTGGCTAAACATGTTCTGAGAGTGATAGGAGTTGCTCAGGAACCCGTTGCAGAGAAGCTGTCAGTTCAGTTTGTATTAAGCAGCGGGCTGCAGTGAGGGTCAAACACTTAATACATAAACCCTAATATCTAATAATAATAATAATATGTAGCTATGGGTTAATATCATTTGACACAGTTCCCAGGTCTGGTCAGTGTGTGTTACACACATATATCCTCTGGATCATTGGGATTTGCCAGGAACATTGCCTTTTTTTCTTGCCCTTTGTAGTGAATTTGCTGAAGGTTTTCACGATGAATACGTTACTCTCAGAATATGATTCCTACGCTATCGATGAGCCCAGCGACGAGGAACCCGCACACAGCAGGTACGGTGTGTTATATTCCTCGCTATGTACTAAGCCTTTCCTAGTCAGTTTTGCAAGATGGGTGCCATCACTTTATCAGAAATAAAGACAAAAAATGGGCTAAAATGCCTCTTCTTGTCCACTACCTCTACAATTAGGGTATGTGGAAATGCCCCGGGGGGGGGGGGGGGCAGGCAGCGTAGTAGTGGTGTCAAAAAGGAGAAACCCTAAACACTGGTCAACGATCAAGTCTGGTCCAGCAGATGACACTGTAGTCCGTCATTCCTGGTAGAGCAGGTGTAATTAACAGCGTCCATTTTTGCGGGGAGAGGGTCTCAGCGGTTAAACCCACAGCGTTTCCTCCCATATCCCTCTGTCCTGGACAGTCTTCTGTGTCTGCGATGTTGGCAGTTTAGAAAGTCCAAGAGATTTCAGAACGTCAGGCGCATCTTCTATTCTTTACCATCTCTCTGGCCATGCCCCAGGGGTATGTGACGTCTAATGATCTCAGGTGAGTGGTTAGCGGGGTCATAGTCCTTCTCCATTCCAGTGCTGGGGCAGAGAGATTGTCAAACACTTAAAGGGTTACTCCCTTAAATAAGAGATGTAGGTCTTCATTGAGATAGCCAGCAATGTCATTTTATCGCAGTTTAATGATGGTGTCCATGGGTGCCTCCTGCGGAGCCGGCAGTCCACTCTCACGATATGTCCTAAGCTGTATTCATTTAGTAAGGAGACTCTGATCTATTGGATCTTTTGATGCTTCTTTAGCTCTGAGGATGAGTTGGATGTGCTTTTACACGGGACTCCTGAACAGAAACGCAAGCTGATCCGCGAATGTCTGACTGGTGAGAGCGAATCCTCCAGTGACGACGACTTTGAGAAGGAAATGGCGAGCGAGCTGAGCAGCACTTTGAAAACAATGGAGGGGAGCTGGCAGCCTCCGGCTTCAGGTCTGTACACAGTCATTACAGGCTTGTATAGTACATGTAATCCATAGATTTACCCGATTCAAACTGCTGCCTCCTGCAAGATGGCCGCTCCTTCTGTCACAATGGAGGCGGCACAGTCCCGCCCTCAAACGCTGACTTCACAATCTCACCGTGTTTAGTGTGCAGGAGCCCGCCAGAGGTTGGAGTGCAGAGATGTGAACGCATCTGCAGATGTTTGGAAACTACATATCCCATGATGCTCTGTCAGCCTCCCAGGGCTTTCATAGAGATGCCCACTGCACATGTGCAGGATGTTAATGATGCCACCGGTGGCATCCCACAGGTGTCATGACTGACTGAGCACCGTGGGATATGTAGTTCTTTAACATCTGCAGTGCCAAGCTTAGCCATCACTCGGCTAAATCATAAAACCAAAACCTCTCATTTCTGCTATTGTTCATACCCTTGATGCCAACGTTTCTAACGGTGAGGTTGGCGCTGTATTCAGTCATGCTTGATCTATGTCCCGTTATGCTCCTTCAGGTGTGTCCACTGGCTGCGCTACAACCTCCGCAGAGAATCAGCCACAGCAGTATTACGACGATGTGTATTTCGACTCTGATTCAGAAGATGAAGCCGCAGAGGGTAAATATAGAGCGGGAATAGCAGACAACGGTCCAGCTGATTGCTCCACTTTTATTCCAAGTATTGTTCCTTCTAAAGCTTCCCTTGCGCGTTTAACTATTTCCAATACCCAGTCATGACATCTGCATCTTTTAGATGGAAAAGGGTTATATAAAATTCTACATTTAAAACCGTGACCCCCCCCCCCCCCCCCCCCAACTATTGCAGCAAAGCTCAGCAACCGGCAAAGAAGACAAAAGAAACACCCAGTTTTAACCAATGACGACCTTCTGTACGATCCAAAGGAGGATGATCGGGACCAGGAGTGGGTTGATGCCAAAAGGAGAGGGTAAGGCACTTTTTTTTTTTTTTTTTCTTTGGTGCCCGGGATTCTCACCATTTACTGATGGACTACAACTCCCACATTTCCTGTCTAAAAATGCCAGGGAATGATGAGAGTTGCAGTCCATGACCAGCTGTTATTGTTGAGGCACGCTAGTAAAACAAAAGGAAGTGTGTGGGAAGCTAGATCACATTCTGTGGATCTTGTTTGTATTTGTTTGCAATTTAATATAATGTGTTCCCACACCAGCCAGCATGTCTTCTTTTGCTGGAAGACTCCAGAAATGATTTGTGGGGTAATACCCTTTACCAGGAGGCTGATGAGTGTGTTTTTATTCATACAAAGTCCTGAGTCTTACAAAGCGGTGTTATCGGCCATTTCAGCCATATTGATTTTTAGATTATTTTTTAAATATTCTTATTCGTCATGAGCACTCGTTAAATTACGTCTGATTAACTTAGTCTGATTAATGGCGAATCGTTCACCTGATTGTGTTGTTTTATTTCTATGCCAGATACCGTAACATGAGAAATCAGAAAGGAACCAACCAGCAAACCAAACAGGAAGCCTTACCCAATAGCGATGCCGTCTTGAACTGCCCTGCCTGCATGACGACACTGTGTTTGGATTGTCAGAGGTCAGTATTTCACAAGCGCAGGTCACCGTGACCTTGAAACCCGGATCCTGACAGCCAGTCAGACCCATTTAGTCTATAAGGGAATGTGAGATTAACTGGCATTTTTTCATATTTCTTTTTGCTGTTAGTCCTTACTGCTTTCACTGGAAGGCTATTCCAGGTATCTACTTCCCTTTCTGCAAAATATTTTCCCTTTCCAAGTGTGTGAGGTGTTTGTATATTTGGGTATATGTAAAGTAGGTGTGTGTGTGTATGTATGTGTATATGTAAAGTAGGTGTGTGTGTATATATGTGAAGTAGGCGTGTGTGTTTATGAATTGCGTGTATGCTTGCGTGATTGTCTGGCTCCTACATTTTTTTGCTGGCTCCTAAAATCAGATTAAATTTGTCAAGCCCTTGTTTAGAATCTTTGCTCTGTATAAGCTCTATCAGGGGCCGGCCGTGTTGTTTAGAATCTTTGCCCTGTATAGCTCTATCAGGGGATGGATATGTTGTTTAGAATCTTTGCTCTGTATATCTCTATCAGGGGGCGGCCGTGTTGTTTAGAACAGGGCTCGACAAACCCCAGGCGCCAGGTCGCCATGGCGACCAGGAAATTAGACCTGGCGCCTGGGTGCTGTCAGCCTCCTGGTCCCCTTGCCGCTGCCATCCGATTTTTCCGCAGCGCGAGGGGGTAAAGTCTGTGCCGATGGCCGATGGCCGATGGCACAGACTGCAAGCTCCGCCCCCTCGCGCAACGCGTGTCTGAGTGCCGGGTGTCGTCACGTGACATCCTGGCACTCAGCACGCCGACCAACGGAGTTAAGCTGCAGCGTGAATGTCCCCCTCCCCTGCAGTGAGGTAAAGCAGCTGGGAGGGGGGACACATCAAGAAGAAACCCCCAAGAAAAGACTGTGTTAGGTGGGTGTGTGTTTGTATGTATTGTAAAGTAGGTGTGTGTGAGGGGTTTGTATATATGGGTGTGTGAGGTGTTTATATATATATGGGTGTGTGAGGTGTTTATATATATGGGTGTGTGAGGTGTTTATATATATATATATGGGTGTGTGAGGTGTTTGTATATATGTGTGTGTGAGGTGTTTGTATATATGTGTGTGTGAGGTGTTTGTATATATGGGTGTGTGAGGTGTTTATATATATATGGGTGTGTGAGGTGTTTATATATATATGGGTGTGTGAGGTGTTTATATATATATGGGTGTGTGAGGTGTTTATATATATGGGTGTGTGAGGTGTTTGTATATATGTGTGTGTGAGGTGTTTGTATATATGTGTGTGTGAGGTGTTTGTATATATGTGTGTGTGAGGTGTTTGTATATATGTGTATATGTAAAGTATGTGTGTTTGTATATATGTGTGTGTGAGGTGTTTGTATATATGTGTGTGTGAGGTGTTTGTATATATGTGTGTGTGAGGTGTTTGTATATATGTGTGTGTGAGGTGTTTGTATATATGTGTGTGTGAGGTGTTTGTATATATGTGTGTGTGAGGTGTTTGTATATATGTGTGTGTGTGAGGTGTTTGTATATATGTGTATATGTAAAGTATGTGTGTTTGTATATATGTGTGTGTGTGAGGTGTTTGTATATATGTGTATATGTAAAGTATGTGTGTTTGTATATATGTGTGTGTGAGGTGTTTGTATATATGTGTGTGTGAGTTGTTTGTATATATGTGTGTGTGAGGTGTTTGTGAATATATGTGTGTGTGAGGTGTTTGTGTATATATGTGTGTGTGAGGTGTTTGTATATATGTGTATATGTAAAGTATGTGTGTTTGTATATATGTGAAGTAGGCGTGTGTGTTTATGAATTGTGTTTATGTTTGCGTGATTGTCTGGCTCCTAAAAAAAATGTCTGGCTCCTAAAATCAAAATAAATTTGTCAAGCCCTGGTTTAGAATCTTTGCCCTGTATAGCTCTATCAGGGGGCGGACATGTTGTTTAGAATCTTTGCTCTGTATAGCTCTATCAGGGGACGGATATGTTGTTTAGAATCTTTGCTCTGTATAGCTCTATCAGGGGGCGGACATGTTGTTTAGAATCTTTGCCCTGTATAGCTCTATCAGGGGGCGGACATGTTGTTTAGAATCTTTGCTCTGTATAGCTCTATCAGGGGACGGATATGTTGTTTAGAATCTTTGCTCTGTATAGCTCTATCAGGGGGCGGACATGTTGTTTAGAATCTCTGCTCTGTATAGCTCTATCAGGGGGCGGACTTGCTGTTTAGAATCGTTGCTCTCTATAGCTCTATCAGGGGGCGGACATGTTGTTTAGAATCTTTGCCCTTTATAGCTCTATCAGGGGGCGGACATGTTGTTTAGAATCTTTGCTTTGTATAGCTCTATCGGGACGGACATGTTGTTTAGAATCTTTGCTCTGTATAGCTCTATCAGAGGACGGACATGTTGTTTAGAATCTTTGCTCTGTATAGATCTATCAGGGGACGGACATGTTGTTTAGAATCTTTGCTCTGTATAGCTCTATCAGAGGACGGACATGTTGTTTAGAATCTTTGCTCTGTATAGCTCTATCAGGGGACGGACATGTTGTTTAGAATCTTTGCTCTGTATAGCTCTATCAGGGGACGGACATGTTGTTTAGAATCTTTGGTCTGTATAGCTCTATCAGAGGACGGACATGTTGTTTAGAATCTTTGCCCTGTATAGCTCTATCAGGGGACGGACATGTTGTTTAGAATCTTTGCTCTGTATAGCTCTATCAGGGGACGGACATGTTGTTTAGAATCTTTGATCTGTATTGCTCTATCAGGGGACGGCATGTTTAGAAGGTTCCCCGAAGGATTGGGTTTACTTGGGGGAAGGGGTTTACTTGGGGTACGTTTAATTGTTCTTTGAGGCAGAGTATTATTCATTTTAAGTAATGGTCTGGTGATGAACCACTAGGGGGCATACACGGGTAGATCTTTAAAAGGTTTCCTCTTCCCACAAAACCAGAGTGCCCATTTTTCCTGCAGGCAATGTATGGATGTGACATAAGTGGAGGTAAAGTTCTGCTCTGCGGATTATATACTTCCCAAAAAGCTGTAATGATGCAGATCTGCATTAATTCAGGGAGATCTGGCCGCTCCAAGCTCCAAATAACGTATTTAATAAACAGTGGTTACTAATGATCCTTTCCATGCCATACAGACACCTCATCACAATGGATTCTGGGAGTTTCCTTCTCTTAAAGTCAGTAATTGAAGCCAAACACGGTGGGCTTTATTCCTGACAGAGGGGATGTCAGCCAAGTTGGAGAAGTAACCTTAAGTATTCCCTTCTCAATTACTTGCAATTTCCTTTTTCATAAATAAAGCCCTTACACAACTATTACGTTACAGTTTGTGTCGGTGGGCTCATTCTAGACGACCTCAAGACCATAGAACTGTTTTTTTGTTTTCTTTGTCACCATCTTTTTCCACTGTTCGCAGTGAATATTCAAGCTCAGTATCATCCTTGCATTTCTAGGCACGAGTCTTACAAGACCCAGTACAGAGCCATGTTCGTCATGAATTGCTCTGTCAGCAAGGAGGAAGTCCTGCGGTTCCCGGATGAGCCCCTGACGAAGCACAAGAGACGACATCACAAGAAGATGAAAGTTACTTCAACCGACGCAGCGACATCGGCACAGAACAAAGAAACCGAGATGTTCCATCCTGTGAAGTGTACCGAGTGCTCCACGGAGGTGGCAGTCTACGACAAAGAGGAAGTGTATCATTTCTTTAACGTCCTGGCCAGTCACTGCTAACGAAGAAGACCCCCATGGACATGTTTTTGGGGAAACTTACCACATACAGAGTGATTCGACTTCTTTTTTTTTTTTTTTTAGTAGTAAGCAAATTACTTTACTCTTATTTTAATTTTTTTGCATTTTAAAGTGGGTGACAAGTTCAGGTAGATAAAATCATCGCAGCTTTAGCTTTAAATGACGAATTCTCCAGTAAAATAAAAACTACAACGATGGCCGCCTGAGCAGCCTGTTCCCCAAGTGATGTTACAATGTCAGAATGCTTAGATTGCAGGAAGCAAGCAGAGCATTGTGAGATATGATAATTACATGTGCGCGAATATCCAATCCAGCGGCCATCTTTGTAGACTTCTTTTTTTTTTGCCTCTGTGATAAATATTTTTTTTAATAAAACAAAATGTCTTTTGCGTTTACTAGCAATTTGTTTTTATTTACTTATGAAAAGAGACATGATAAATATCATCATCTATGCTTTGAAGATTTAATAAAGGATTCGGCAGGGCCCAAGCCCTGTTGTTTTAGCAGGATAAGGGCACCAGGTTTGGCCCTGCTCCATGTTTTTTAGTATTGCTCCCCATGTCACTGTGTTCAAGGTTGATATACAGACATGTTCCAAAATTCATCTAATTTTCACACTAGGACCATTTTTATTGATTCGTACCTCGCACAATATATAGATCAATTATTTTATTGCTGGATGAAGGAAGATCTGACCCAAGATTATACACAACATATCCGCACCGTGATAGAGCAATACAGCGCAAAAGATACTAAACAACATGTCTGCCCCCTGATAGAGCTATACAGAGCAAAGATTCTAAACAAGACGTCCAACCCCTGATAGAACTATACAGCGCAAAGATTCTAAACAACATTTCTGCCCCTGATAGAGCTATACAGTGCAAAGATTCTAAACAGCATGTCCAACCCCTGATAGAACTATGCAGAGTAAAGATTCTAAACATGTCAGCTCCCTGATAGAGCTATACAGAGCAAAGATTCTAAACAACATGTCCGTCCCCTGATAGAGCTATATAGAGCAAAGATTCTAAACAAACAACATGTCTGCCCCTGCTAGAGCTATACAGAGCAAAGATTCTAAACAACATGTCCGTCCCCTGATAGAGCTATATAGAGCAAAGATTCTAAACAAACAACGTCTGCCCCTGCTAGAGCTATACAGAGCAAAGATTCTAACCAACATGTCCACCCCCTAATAGAACTATACAGAGTAAAGATTCTAAACAACATGTCCGTCCCCTGATAGAGCTATACAGAGCAAAGATTCTAAACAAACAACATGTCTGCCCCTGCTAGAGCTATACAGAGCAAAGATTCTAACCAACATGTCCACCCCTGATAGAGCTATACAGAGCAAAGATTCTAAACAACATGTCTGCCCCCTGATAGAGCTATACAGAGCAAAGATTCTAAACAACGTGTAAGCCCCTGATAGAGCTGTATAGAGCAAAGATTCTAAACAATGCGTAAGCCCCTGATAGAGCTATACCGAGGGATCAACAAGGCACTTCATTTGTTTTATTTCATTAAATCTTTTATAATGCTTACACTTAAAGCAATCTCTCACTCTCAACCTTCCTGTTTCTACTTTCTGTATCCCTTTATTCCATGTAAAATGTTTAAAACCTGAATAAAATATATTTTCTTAAACCATGTGTTTGCTTGAACTTCTGCTATCACAGTGTTTAAATCAGTTTAGGTTCTAGTCCCTCGAAATGGGCAGTTCCACTGGTGCTCTGGAAGGTGCTGTGTATGGTGTGCCGGGAGGGGCTGTGTGGAGCGCTGGCAGGTGCTGTGCACTGTGTGGTGCACTAGGAGTAGGGTTGCCACCTTTTCTACAAAAAAAATACTGGCCTTGCTGGTGTCTCCATAGACTTAACATTGACATCAAGCCAGTGTGTTGAGTGGTGCTGTGTGCCGTGTGAGGTGCAGTGACTGGTGCTGTGTGCGGTGAGGTGACTGGTGCTGTGTGCGGTGAGGTGACTGGTGCTGTGTGAGGTGACTGGTGCTGTGTGGGTGAAGGGTGGGAAGAGTGACACTACAGGGGGAATGGGGGAGGTTGAGAGAGAGACACTACATGGGAAGGGGAGAGGTGAGAGAGAGAGACACTACATGGGAAGGGGAGAGGTGAGAGAGAGACACTAGAAGGGAAGGGGAGAGCGTGACAGAGACACTACAGAGGAATTGGGGGAGGGTAAGAGAGAGACACTACAGGGGAAAGGGGGGAGGATGAGAGAGAGACACTACATGGGAAGGGGAGAGGTGAGAGAGAGACACTACAGGGGAAGGGGGAGCGTGATAGAGAGACACTACAGGGGAAAGGGGGGAGGATGAGAGAGAGACACTACATGGGAAGGGGAGAGGTGAGAGAGAGACACTACAGGGGAAGGGGGAGCGTGATAGAGAGACACTACAGGGGAAGGGGGGAGGATGAGAGAGAGACACTACATGGGAAGGGGAGAGGTGAGAGAGAGACACTACAGGGGAAGGGGGAGCGTGATAGAGAGACACTACAGGGGAAAGGGGGGAGGATGAGAGAGAGACACTACATGGGAAGGGGAGAGGTGAGAGAGAGACACTACAGGGGAAGGGGGAGCGTGATAGAGAGACACTACAGGGGAAAGGGGGGAGGATGAGAGAGAGACACTACATGGGAAGGGGAGAGATGAGAGAGAGACACTACAGGGGAAGGGGAGAGCGTGACAGAGACACTACAGGGGAATTGGGGGAGGGTGAGAGAGAGACACTACATGGGAAGGGGGAGCGTGATAGAGAGACACTATAGGGGAAGGGGGGAGGGTGAGAGTGAGACACTAAATGGGAAGGGGAGAGGTGAGAAAGAGACACTATAGGGGAATTGTGGGAGGGTGAGAGAGAGACACTACAGGGGAATTGGGGGAGCGTGATAGAGAGACACTACAGAGGAAGGGGGGAGGATGAGAGAGACACTACATGGGAAGTGGAGAGGTGAGAGAGAGACACTACAGGGGAAGGGGGGAGGGTGAGAGAGAGACACTACAGGGGAAGGGGAGAGGTGAGAGAGAGACACTACAGGGGAAGGGGAGAGCTTGACAGAGACACTACAGGGGAATTGGGGGAGGGCGAGAGAGAGACACTAAAGGGGAAGGGGGAGGGTGATAGAGAGACACTACAGGGGAAGGGGAGAGGTGAGTGAGAGACACTACAGGGGAAGGGGGGAGGATGAGAGAGAGACACTACAGGGGAAGGGGGGAGGATGAGAGAGAGACACTACAGGGGAAGGGGAGAGGTGAGAGAGAGACACTACAGGGGAAGGGGGGAGGATGAGAGAGAGACACTACATGGGAAGGGTAGAGGTGAGAGAGAGACACTACAGGGGAAGGGGGGAGGGTGAGCGTGAGACACTACATGGGAAGGGGAGAGGGGAGAGAGAGACACTACAGGGGAAGGGGGGAGGATGAGAGAGAGATACTACATGGGAAGGGTAGAGGTGAGAGAGAGACACTACAGGGGAAGGGGGGAGGGTGAGCGTGAGACACTACATGGGAAGGGGAGAGGGGAGAGAGAGACACTACAGGGGAAGGGGAGAGCGTGACAGAGACACTACAGGGGAATTGGGGGAGGGTGAGAGAGAGATACTACATGGGAAGGGGAGAGGCGAGAGAGAGACACTACATGGGAAGGGGAGAGGCGAGAGAGAGACACTACAGGGGAAGGGGGAGGGTGATAGAGAGACACTACAGGGGAAGGGGGGAGGGTGAGAGAGAGACACTACATGGCAAGGGGAGAGGTGAGAGAGACACTACAGGGGAAGGGGGGAGAGTGAGAGAGAGACTACATGGGAAGGGGAGAGGTGAGAGAGAGACACTACAGGGGAATTGGGGGAGGGTGAGAGAGAGACACTACATGGGAAGGGGGAGGGTGATAGAGAGACACTATAGGGGAAGGGGAGGGTTAGAGAGAGACACTACATGGGAAGGGTAGAGGTGAGAGAGAGACACTACAGGGGAAGGGGGGGAGGGTGAGAGTGAGACACTAAATGGGAAGGGGAGAGGTGAGAAAGAGACACTACAGTGGAAGGGGAGAGCTTGACAGAGACACTACAGGGGAATTGGGGGAGGGTGAGAGTGAGACACTACATGGGAAGGGGAGAGGTGAGAGAGAGACACTACAGGGGAATTGGGGGAGGGTGAGAGAGAGACACTACATGGGAAGGGGAGAGGTGAGAGAGACACTACAGGGGAAGGGGAGAGCTTGACAGAGACACTACAGGGGAATTGGGGGAGGGTGAGAGGGAGACACTACATGGGAGAGGTGAGAGAGAGACACTACAGGGGAAGGGGGAGGGTGATATAGAGACACTACAGGGGAAGGGGGGAGGATGAGAGAGAGACACTACAGGGGAAGGGGGAGGGTGATATAGAGACACTACAGGGGAAGGGGGGAGGATGAGAGAGAGACACTACAGGGGAATTGGGGGAGGGTGAGAGAGAGACACTACAGGGGAAGGGGAGAGCTTGACAGAGACACTACAGGGGAATTGGGGGATGGTGAGAGAGAGACATTACATGGGAAGGGGAGAGGCGAGAGAGAGACACTACAGGGGAAGGGGGAGGGTGATAGAGAGACACTACAGGGGAAGGGGAGAGGTGAGAGAGAGACACTACATGGGAAGGGGGGAGCTTAGTGGGGGGTTTATGCATCATGTGATGCATTTGGGGGGGTTATGGTGGAGGGTTAATGCATCCTGCGATGTATTTGGTGGGGGGGTGATAGTGGGGGGGTTAATGCATCCTGTGATGTATTTGGGGGGGGTGATAGTGGGGGGTTAATTCATCCTGTGATGTATTTGGGGGGGGGGGGGTGATAGTGGGGGGTTAATGCATCCTGTGATATATTGGGGGGGGGGTGATAGTGGGGGGTTAATGCATCCTGTGATGTATTTGGGGGGGGTGATAGCGGGGGGGGGTGTTAATGCATCCTGTGATGTATTTGGGGGGGGTGATAGTGGGGGGTTATTGCATCCTGTGATGTATTTGGGGGGGGATGATAGTGGGGGGTTAATGCATCCTGTGATGTATTTGGGTGTGTGTGTGATAGTGGGGGGTTAATGCATCCTGTGATGTATTTGGGGGGGGGGGGGTGATAGTGGGGGGTTAATGCCTCCTGTGATGTATTTGGGGGGAGGGGGTGATAGTGTGGGGGGGGGGGGGGGTTAATGCATCCTGTGTTGTATTGGGGGGGGGGGGGTGATAGTGGGGGGTTAATGCATCCTGTGATGTATTTGGGGGGGGGTGATAGTGGGGGGTTAATGCATCCTGTGATATATTGGGGGGGGGTGATAGTGGAGGGTTAATGCATCCTGTGATGTATTGGGGGGGGGGGGGGATAGCGGGGGGGGGGGGGTGTTAATGCATCCTGTGATGTATTTGGGGGGGGGTTGATAGTGGGGGGGTTAATGCATCCTGTGATGTATTGGGGGGGTGATAGTGGGGGGGTTAATGCATCCTGTGATGTATTGGGGGGATGATTGTGGTGGGGTTAATGCATCCTGTGATGTATTTGTGGGCAGATGGCTTCATGTCTGCTCCTTAGTCTGCCTTTATTACTGAGATCCCGGGATGCTGAAGTAGTCAATCAGCTCAGGCAATGATACGAATATCACCAGCTCATCCCGAGGGAAAGGCCGTGGGGCTTTGGAAAGATTCGTGCATCAACATGACATAGCAGAGAGATTGTATCTCCCTCACACCAGCAGTGGCACAGCTTGGAGGATAAGACAAAACCCCCACACCAAACCCCTCCACACTGCCCTAAAGCAGTGACTGAAACTGCATAGTCAGTGCTCATGATGACTGCCATGGGATATGTCCCAAACCTTTGCAGTGCCAAGGTTAGCCATCATTGCTTTAAAATGTCAACGCCAAATCCCAGGGATGACTGGTCACATTCAGGCAAATATGCAGATTAAGAAAGATTCTTGTGTAAAGGAGTCTGGTGCCACGGCACAACGGTTACACACGGCTAACATGGTGGCGGTAACATTGTGCCCACAGTACTTCCTGTAGTGCCACACTATCATCATCATCATCATCATCATCATCAACATCCAGTATGACATAGAACCTGTCCCAGTGTCACACTGCACCCACCCACAGTACATGCCAGTGTCACACTGCACCCACCCACAGTACATGCCTGTGTCACACTGCACCCACAGTACATGCCAGTGTCACACTGCACCCACCCACAGTACATGCCAGTGTCACACCGCACCCACCCACAGTACATGCCAGTGTCACACCGCACCCACCCACAGTACATGCCAGTGTCACACCCCACCCACAGTACATGCCAGTGTCACACCGCACCCACCCACAGTACATGCCAGTGTCACACCGCACCCACCCACAGTACATGCCAGTGTCACACCGCACCCACCCACAGTACATGCCAGTGTCACACCGCACCCACCCACAGTACATGCCAGTGTCACACTGCACCCACAGTACATGCCAGTGTCACACCGCACCCACCCACAGTACATGCCAGTGTCACACTGCACCCACAGTACATGCCAGTGTCACACTGCACCCACAGTACATGCCAGTGTCACACTGCACCTACAGTACATGCCAGTGTCACACTGCACCCACAGTACATGCCAGTGTCACACTGCACCCACAGTACATGCCAGTGTCACACTGCACCTACAGTACATGCCAGTGTCACACCGCACCCACAGTACATGCCAGTGTTACACCCCACCCACAGTACATGCCAGTGTCACACCGCACCCACAGTACATGCCAGTGTCACACTGCATCCACAGTACATGCCAGTGTCACACTGCACCCACAGTACATGCCAGTGTCACACTGCACCCACAGTACATGCCAGTGTCACACTGCACCTACAGTACATGCCAGTGTCACACCGCACCCACCCACAGTACATGCCAGTGTCACACTGCACCCACAGTACATGCCAGTGTCACACTGCACCTACAGTACATGCCAGTGTCACACTGCACCCACAGTACATGCCAGTGTCACACTGCACCCACAGTACATGCCAGTGTCACACTGCACCTACAGTACATGCCAGTGTCACACTGCACTCACAGTACATGCCAGTGTCACACCGCACCCACAGTACATGCCAGTGTCACACCCCACCCACAGTACATGCCAGTGTCACACCCCACCCACAGTATATGCCAGTGTCACACCGCACCCACAGTACATGCCAGTGTCACACTGCCACATAGTACCTGTCCCAGTGTCACATTGCCACATACTACTTGTCCCCGTGTCACATTGCCACATAATATGTGTCCCCGTCCCAAATTGCCACATAGTACGTGTCCCCGTGTCACACTTCCACATAATATGTGTCCCCATCTCACATTGCCACATAGTACCTACCCCCGTGTCACACTGCCAAATAATATGTGTCCCCATCTCACATTGCCACATAGTACCTGTCCCAGTGTCACACTGCCACATAGTACCTGTCCCCATGTCACACTGCCACATAGTACCTGTCCCAATGTCACACTGCCACATAGTACCTGTCCCCATGTCACATTTCCACATAGTACCTGTCCCAGTGTCACATTGCCACATAGTACCTGTCCCAGTGTCACATTGCCACATAGTACCTGTCCCAGTGTCACATTGCCACATAGTACCTGTCCCAATGTCACATTGCCACATAGTACCTGTCCCAGTGTCACATTGCCACATAGTACCTGTCCCAGTGTCACATTGCCACATAGTACCTGTCCCAATGTCACATTGCCGCATAGTACCTGTCCCAATGTCACATTGCCACATAGTACCTGTCCAAGTGTCACACTGCCACATAGTATCTGTCCCAGTGTCACACTGCCACATAGTACCTGTCCCAGTGTCACACTGCCACATAGTACCTGTCCCAATGTCACATTGCCACATAGTACCTGTCCCAATGTCACATTGCCACATAGTACCTGTCCCAGTGTCACATTGCCACATAGTACCTGTCCCAATGTCACATTGCCACATAGTACCTGTCCCAGTGTCACACTGCCACATAGTACCTGTCCCAATGTCACATTGCCACATAGTACCTGTCCCAATGTCACATTGCCACATAGTACCTGTCCCAGTGTCACATTGCCACATAGTACCTGTCCCAATGTCACATTGCCGCATAGTACCTGTCCCAATGTCACATTGCCACATAGTACCTGTCCCAGTGTCACACTGCCACATAGTATCTGTCCCAATGTCACATTGCCACATAGTACCTGACCCCATGTCACATTTCCACATAGTACCTGTCCCAGTGTCACATTTCCACATAGTACCTGTCCCAGTGTCACATTGCCACATAGTACCTGTCCCAGTGTCACATTGCCACATAGTACCTGTCCCAATGTCACATTGCCACATAGTACCTGTCCCAGTGTCACATTGCCACATAGTACCTGTCCCAATGTCACACTGCCACATAGTACCTGTCCCAGTGTCACACTGCCACATAGTATCTGTCCCAGTGTCACACTGCCACATAGTACCTGTCCCAGTGTCACATTGCCACATAGTACCTGTCCCAGTGTCACATTGCCACATAGTACCTGTCCCAGTGTCACATTGCCACATAGTACATGTCCCAGTGTCACATTATTACATAAAATCTGACCCAGTGTCACATTGCCACATAGTACCTGTCCCAGTGTCACATTGCCACATAGTACCTGTCCCAGTGTCACATTGCCACATAGTACCTGTCCCCGTGTCACATTGCCACATAATACCTGACCCAGCGTCACACTGCCACATAGTACTTGTGTCCGTGTCACATTGCCACATAGTACTTGTCCCTGTGTCACATTGCCACTAAATACCTTACCCAGTGTCACACTGCCACATAGTACTTGTCCCTGTGTCACATTGCCACATAATACCTGACCCAGTGTCCCACTGCCACATAGTACTTGCCCCCGTCTCACATTGCCACAAAATACTTGTCCCTGTGTCACATTGCCACATAGTACCTCTCCCAGTGTCACATTGCCACAGTCCTTGTCCCCTGTGTCACACTGCCACATAGTACGTGTCCCAGTGTCACACTACCAAATAGTACCTTTCCCTGTTTCACATTGCCCCATGTGCCCCCGTCTCAAATTGCCACATAGTACCCATCCCCATGTCACACTGCCACATAGTACCTGTCCCAATGTCACACTGCCACATAGTACCTGGCCCAGTGTCACATTGCCACATAGTACCTGTCCCAATATCACACTGCCACATAGTACCTGTCCCAATGTCACATTGCCACATAGTACCTGTCCCAATGTCACATTGCCACATAGTACCTGTCCCAGTGTCACATTGCCACATAGTACCTGTCCCAGTGTCACACTGCCACATAGTACCTGTCCCAATGTCACATTGCCACATAGTACCTGTCCCAATGTCACATTGCCACATAGTACCTGTCCCAATGTCACATTGCCACATAGTACCTGTCCCAGTGTCACATAGTACCTGTCCCAGTGTCACATTGCCACATAGTACCTGTCCCAGTGTCACACTGCCACATAGTTCCTGTCCCAGTGTCACATTGCCACATAGTACCTGTCCCAATGTCACATTGCCGCATAGTACCTGTCCCAGTGTCACATTGCCAAATAGTACCTGTCCCCATGTCACATTTCCACATAGTACCTGTCCCAGTGTCACACTGCCACATAGTACCTGTCCCAGTGTCACATTGCCACATAGTACCTGTCCCAGTGTCACATTGCCACATATTACCTGTCCCAGTGTCACATTGCCAAATAGTACCTGTCCCAGTGTCACATTGCCACATAGTACCTGTCCCAGTGTCACATTTCCACATAGTACCTGTCCCAGTGTCACATTGCCACATAGTACCTGTCCAAGTGTCACACTGCCACATAGTACCTGTCCCAGTGTCACATTGCCACATAGTACCTGTCCCAATGTCACATTGCCGCATAGTACCTGTCCCAGTGTCACATTGCCACATAGTACCTGTCCCAATGTCACATTGCCGCATAGTACCTGTCCCAGTGTCACATTGCCACATAGTACCTGTCCCAGTGTCACACTGCCACATAGTACCTGTCCCAGTGTCACACTGCCACATAGTACCTGTCCCAATGTCACATTGCCACATAGTACCTGTCCCAGTGTCACATTGCCACATAGTACCTGTCCCAGTGTCACACTGCCACATAGTACCTGTCCCAGTGTCACACTGCCACATAGTACCTGTCCCAATGTCACATTGCCACATAGTACCTGTCCCAGTGTCACATTGCCACATAGTACCTGTCCCAATGTCACATTGCCACATAGTACCTGTCCCAGTGTCACATTGCCGCATAGTACCTGTCCCAGTGTCACACTGCCACATAGTACCTGTCCCAGTGTCACACTGCCACATAGTACCTGTCCCAATGTCACATTGCCACATAGTACCTGTCCCAGTGTCACATTGCCACATAGTACCTGTCCCAATGTCACATTGCCACATAGTACCTGTCCCAGTGTCACATTGCCACATAGTACCTGTCCAAGTGTCACATTGCCACATAGTACCTGTCCCAATGTCACATTGCCGCATAGTACCTGTCCCAGTGTCACATTGCCACATAGTACCTGTCCCAATGTCACACTGCCACATAGTATCTGTCCCAGTGTCACACTGCCACATAGTACCTGTCCCAGTGTCACACTGCCACATAGTACCTGTCCCAGTGTCACACTGCCACATAGTACCTGTCCCAGTGTCACACTGCCACATAGTACCTGTCCCAATGTCACATTGCCACATAGTACCTGTCCCAGTGTCACATTGCCACATAGTACCTGTCCCAATGTCACATTGCCACATAGTACCTGTCCCAGTGTCACATTGCCACATAGTACCTGTCCAAGTGTCACATTGCCACATAGTACCTGTCCCAATGTCACATTGCCGCATAGTACCTGTCCCAGTGTCACATTGCCACATAGTACCTGTCCCAATGTCACACTGCCACATAGTATCTGTCCCAGTGTCACACTGCCACATAGTACCTGTCCCAGTGTCACACTGCCACATAGTACCTGTCCCAGTGTCACACTGCCACATAGTACCTGTCCCAGTGTCACATTTCCACATAGTACCTGTCCCAATGTCACATTTCCACATAGTATCTGTCCCAGTGTCACACTGCCACATAGTACCTGTCCCAGTGTCACACTGCCACATAGTACCTGTCCCAGTGTCACACTGCCACATAGTACCTGTCCCAGTGTCACACTGCCACATAGTATCCGTCCCAGTGTCACACTGCCACATAGTACCTACCCCCGTGTCACATTGCCACATAGTACCTGTCCCAATGTCACATTGCCACATAGTACCTGTCCCAGTGTCACATTGCCACATAGTACCTGTCCCAGTGTCACACTGCCACATAGTACCTGTCCCAGTGTCACATTGCCACATAGTACCTGTCCCAGTGTCACACTGCCACATAGTATCTGTCCCAGTGTCACACTGCCACATAGTACCTGTCCCAGTGTCACACTGCCACATAGTACCTGTCCCAGTGTCACACTGCCACATAGTACCTGTCCCAGTGTCACATTTCCACATAGTACCTGTCCCAGTGTCACATTGCCACATAGTACCTGTCCCAGTGTCACATTGCCACATAGTACCTGTCCCAGTGTCACATTGCCACATAGTACCTGCCCCAGTGTCACATTGCCACATAGTACCTGTCCCAGTGTCACATTGCCACATAGTACCTGTCCCAGTGTCACATTGCCACATAGTACCTGTCCCAATGTCACACTGCCACATAGTACCTGTCCCAATGTCACATTGCCACATAGTACCTGTCCCAGTGTCACATTGCCACATAGTACCTGTCCCAATGTCACATTGCCACATAGTATCTTTCCCAATGTCACACTGCCACATAGTACCTGTCCCAGTGTCACACTGCCACATAGTACCTGTCCCAATGTCACACTGCCACATAGTACATGTCCCAGTGTCACACTGCCACATAGTATCTGTCCCAGTGTCACATTGCCACATAGTACCTGTCCCAGTGTCACATTGCCACATAGTATCTGTCCCAGTGTCACATTGCCACATAGTACCTGTCCCAATGTCACACTGCCACATAGTACCTGTCCCAGTGTCACACTGCCACATAGTATCTGTCCCAGTGTCACACTGCCACATAGTACTTGCCAGGATGTTCTTTCTCCTGAATATAACAGATATGTAATAAGAGACATACCATATCTCTACATCATGATAAATCTAGTCCACAGCTAGTAGAGAGCACAGGGTTACCCAACAGTGTGTCTGTTTATAGGTCTGTGTATGTCTCTATCGAGGGAATTAAAGTTGGAAACAGGAGGGATTGAGCTATAAAGTGACTGAAACATTGGAAACTTATCTCGGGCCCCCATGTGCTTAGGGGAGCTGGAGGCCCCCGCCAGGGACTGTAACATACAAATAGCTAGTGCTTCCTATATAAACAGATATTGCAGCCGCTCTGTGTGCAAATTAGGAATCCAATAGCATCTGAATTAATGGTGCCTGATGGATCCTCACGGAGCTGGACTTATTTCTCAGACAGATTAGAGGAAGAGACTGGAAAACATTTACTAGAAAACAAACATCAATACAGACACCCTGCTGCTCTCACTTCTCATCCATTGGGCCTGGGGGGGTGGGGGGTGGGGGGGGGGGGGGGGTTTAGGAAAAAAACTAAAAGCCTGAATATAAGACTACCCTATAGGAAAAAAGTTTAACTTGTATATATTCACATGTAAATTGCTTTTTCATATTTAATAAAAACTTATGATATAAAAAAATGAATTTCTTTTTATTTACCTTTTATGGGCCAATGCTGCCCCCTACCCCCCATACTTACCCAATGCTTCCCCCAACGGTGTCTGTCTCTCTCCCCCATTCTCCTCCAAATGTTGTCTGTCTCCCCCTTCCCTCCCCCCAGTGTTGTCTGTCTCCCCTCTCCCTCCCCCCAGCATAGCCTCCCTGGTTGCTAGTGGGGGCAGCCGGGGGATGTCTGCACGATATGTGCAGACATCCTCCATGCTGGCTGACACTTCCTTCCATGATGACGGAAAGCCTCCTGATGGAGCAGAGACAAAAATCTAAACCGGGTAGTAAAGCTAGTTGGGGAAAAAAATCCTAATTTATGTAAAAAAAAAAAAAAAAAAAAAATTTACATTATATTTTTTATGTAAAATGAAAATTTGTTATGTAGTAATTATAATAACAATACTAATAATAGCAATAGTTTGTTATGTAGTAGTAATAAATAATTTGTTGTGTAGTAATAATTATAATAATACTAAGAATGTATGATGTAGTAATAGTTTATGTAGTCTCAGTAAGCCTAATAATAATGATTTAATGTGTAGTAATAATAATACTTATATTATTATTACTACATATTGCCACCCCCACTGCAAATTAAACTCTTTCAGGGTGTTATATATAAATGTTCCTTCCTGCACAATATAGTGTCAGGAAGATAAAGAAATAATTGGCGTTTGTTCTGTATCTCGGTGAGTGTGACGCAATGGGGATCAGCAAATAATTACACCTGGCACTACCAGGCCGCTCATGTCAGACACAAAAACATCCAAAAATATATCAAAGACTGTCCTACACCAAATAATGACTGGCTGGGGAGGCAATGATTATAAATGGAGAAGAAGAAGAAGAAGAAGAAGAAGAAGAAACTAACTGATGAGAACACGGAAAATACGCCAACCGACGCATTTTGCAGCTTATGTAAGGCCTAGATCTAAAATGTATCCAGTTCAAGTAGGAGTATCCAGTAAACGGGCAAGGGTTTACATTACCCATAACTCTCTGCGCAATCCCACATCATGCAGCTCCACTGGGGCTTTGGGTACACTGCCATTGCATGCTCACTGCCCATGTCTTTATCGAAAGAAAGCAAAAAAAAAAAGAACAGAAACAAAACAAAGCAAGAGAGTGAGCACACAAACATGTAACATCTGGGCCCTCTTGTTATTTTTATATAAAATAAATCTGAATTCTTTTGGCATCGTCTGATAAATATTGCCTTCGTCCGAGCACTAAACTTGGTCTACTACGCTTTGGCTACAGGGAGCCTTGCGTGAACTGGCAGACACTCAACTGGGATGCGGGAGGCTGAGGGTGATGGGAATACAGATCTACCAAACAGCTGGAGTGCTGCTGATTCGCGAGCATTAGAAATGAGAGAAATTTGTAGACGTGGGCCGAGAGTTATTTCTCCGCCTGGTCGATGGTCTTATTGACACGGGATTCTTGGCCGGCTGCGTTATCGGCCGCGAGCGGCAGGCCGGTCAACTTCTCCTGTTCATAACAGATTGACGTGAAGGAAATGAACGCTTCGGGTAGGTGAGTACGGACGCGCCATTAATGGAAATGAAGGCAGGCTTCATTTAGTCATGGAGTCCAGTTATCCGCTTATTGCTTGCGGTTCCCCCCGCTGTGCCGCACATCGAAAAAATTCTGTGGAACTGAAAGGACATCTGGAAGAATTCAGCCAATTAATGGGATTCATGCTGGAGCTGCTCTGACAGGCAGATTACACCAAATCAGACCTGCCGCACGGAGGAGAATGTCTTAATCACACATGAAACATTCATTACATGCTGCAGGAGAGTTTAGATTCCGCTAATGAAAGATCAGGGACAGAGCATCCAGCAGGTATGTGTGATTAGCTGGAATACCAACATAAACAGCGGCCAACACTTATTGCCAACATGTTTACATCAAACACATTTAACCCTTCAGAGGCCCTGTTCTCTCACATCCTCTACAAGTCTGGAAATATCCGCTTGTTAAATCAAAACGCGTTCGGAGGGGCTATGTATCAAAACTCCCACAACGCAAAGTGCCAATAATGTACACATAATCCCCATAATGCATTAATATTATCCCCATAATGAATTAATTTTATATTAATATAAAATTTAACATAATAAAAAAAAAAAAAAGTATGTCCATGTACACTCATGCAGACATTGTATACACATTACCTATATGTCCATGTACATGCATACAGACACAGTATACACATTACCTATATGTCCATGTACACACATGCAGGCACAGTATACACATTACCTATATGTCCATGTTCATGCATGCAGTCACAGTATACACATTACCTATATGTCCATGTACATGCATGCAGTCACAGTATACACATTACCTATATGTCCATGTACACGCATGCAGTCACAGTATACACATTACCTATATGTCCATGTTCATGCATGCAGTCACAGTATACACATTACCTATATGTCCATGAACACACATGCAGTCACAGTATACACATTACCTATATGTCCATGTACATGCATACAGACACAGTATACACATTACCTATATGTCCATGTTCATGCATGCAGTCACAGTATACACATTACCTATATGTCCATGTACATGCATGCAGTCACAGTATACACATTACCTATATGTCCATGTACATGCATGCAGTCACAGTATACACATTACCTATGTGTCCATGTACACGCATGCAGGCACAGTATACACATTACCTACATGTCCATGTACACGCATGCAGGCACAGTATACACATTTCATTTATGTCCATGTACACACATGCAGGCACAGTATACACATTACATATATGTCCATGTACACGTATGCAAACACAGTACACATTACATATACCAATGGCACTTCCTATTCTTCCTATTAGCATCAATAGATCTTACCGTAACTCCCTGCATCTGAAGGATTACAAGCATACAGCTGTACACATGGTGCACTGAGAGTGAAGGATCAGTACAGACTCCTGTGAGATGCATGCACACAGTACAAGTGTAGTTATTATGTTTTTGTAGTAATGGGAGCAGGGCCGTCTAATGTTATTAGGATCCAGGGAGAGCATGTATTGTTAGGGTTAACTTATATTTATTGTGTTAACATAACAAGAGTCAATTCAGCATTGGAAGAGTTAACTTCAGGGAAGGGTTAAACCCCCCTCCCCTCTTGGAGGGAGCACATTTTTTGTCTGTGTCTATCATCTATTCTACATACATAGAGTAAGAAGTAATAAATCTAATGATACCAGACTTTAACCCAGACTAAATCAATAAGGTAGAGATAAAGGAAAATGGTAGAAAATGACCTAAGGGTCCCATCCTGTGTCAGCATCTCAGGAGTTTTGTAATTCTACATAGGCACATAGAAACAAAGTGTTTAGTTAATTATATAACTATATATTTGTAACACGTATGTATTCTATGTCCACGCCCCCAGGTTGTGTATGAAGTCTTAGCCAATGATATGATGCCAGCGAATGTCTTATATAAGTGCTTGTCTCTACAATAAACTTTAGAGTTACTTAACGAACGCCCTTGTGTCAGACTTGAGTTACTCTCCGAACGCGTTCGCTGATGTGTTTCCAACTCCCACCACGTGAATCCAAATCAGAGTGATACATTGCCATATACCAGAGACTTGCTGATAGAGACCGAAGACGAATTGGTCCCTTTCATGTATATGTGCCACCCCACCGTACTATCCTTAAAGCATCATACATCATGCAGCATTGTAACATTGAGCTTACAGAATACGTGGTATTACATGGTCATTCTCCTTCACACACAATGTGCCACCAATGACCACTTCCTATACCAAGCTGCCTCACCATAATGCATATTGGATAACTTCCTTTTGTGAGATCCTGGAGTTAGACAACCTTGCAGCATTGCTCTCCAGGCTCCCCGGGGGTCTGGAACTCTTTCCTGGTGTATAGGTTGTGATATACAAACGCTGTATAAACTCAATGCTGCCTGTGCAGTATTATTGCCAGGACAGACCTGAATTTGAAGGGACAAGAACCAAAAAAAAAACCATGACTGTCCCAGCAAATTCAGAATTGGTGGTAACTATGGTAATGGATCATAATGTTTCCCATTACACTGTGATGCAGCAGCCAGCGTGGAGCTGAAGCGTCTGCCTTGCCAACTTTGTATTAAACTCTGTTACCTGAATTCCCCCTCGCCCTACCAAAACCCCTAAACCAAATGTGCAGAAGAATACCCTCCCTGCCAATGTGCAGTACAGACCCCAAGGTGTCATCACACCCCCCTCTGACATGGCTGCACACGCTGCAGAACATTGCACATTAATCATGATTACACACTGCAGCATATTGCACGGTAATGCTAATCACGTACTGCACCAAGATGCACATTAATGTTATTCACACACTGGAGCACATTGCACAGTAATACTAGTCCCACTCACACAGCAGCACATTGCACAGTAATGCTTATCACACACTGCAGCACATTGCACAGTAATGCTAAACACACACTGCAGCACATTGCACAGTAATGCTTATCACACACTGCAGCACATTGCACATTAATACTAGTCCCACACTGCAGCACATTGCACATTAATACTAGTCCCACACTGCAGCACATTGCACATTAATACTAGTCCCACACTGCAGCACATTGCACATTAATACTAGTCCCACACTGCAGCACTTTGCACATTAATACTAGTCCCACACTGCAGCACATTGCACAGTAATGCTTATCACACACTGCAGCACATTGCACAGTAATGCTTATCACACACTGCAGCACATTGTACATTAATGCTAATCACACACTGCAGCACATTGCACAGTAATGCTTATCACACACTGCAGCACATTGCACAGTAATGCTTATCACACACTGCAGCACATTGCACATTAATACTAGTCCCACACTGCAGCACATTGCACAGTAATGCTAAACACACACTGCAGCACATTGTACATTAATGCTAATCACACACTGCAGCACTTTGCACATTAATACTAGTCCCACACTGCAGCACATTGCACATTAATACTAGTCCCACACTGCAGCACATTGCACAGTAATGCTAATCACACACTGCAGCACATTGTACATTAATGCTAATCACACACTGCAGCACTTTGCACATTAATACTAGTCCCACACTGCAGCACATTGCACAGTAATGCTAATCACACACTGCAGCACATTGCACCGAGTGCAAATTACACACTAGAAACAAAACCTCCTCAACGAAAGAGAAAGGTACTTTCATTGCACATTAATACTAGTCCCACACTGCAGCACATTGCACATTAATACTAGTCCCACACTGCAGCACATTGCACAGTAATGCTTATCACACACTGCAGCACATTGCACAGTAATGCTTATCACACACTGCAGCACATTGCACAGTAATGCTAAACACACACTGCAGCACATTGCACAGTAATGCTTATCACGTACTGCACCAAGATGCACATTAATGTTATTCACACACTGGAGCACACTGCACAGTAATAGTAGTCCCACTCACACAGCAGCACATTGCACAGTAATGCTTATCACACACTGCAGCACATTGCACAGTAATGCTTATCACACACTGCAGCACATTGCACAGTAATGCTTATCACACACTGCAGCACATTGCACATTAATACTAGTCCCACGCTGCAGCACATTGCACATTAATACTAGTCCCACACTGCAGCACATTGCACATTAATACTAGTCCCACACTTAGGCACATTGCACATTAATACTAGTCCCACACTGCAGCACTTTGCACATTAATACTAGTCCCACACTGCAGCACATTGCACAGTAATGCTTATCACACACTGCAGCACATTGCACAGTAATGCTTATCACACACTGCAGCACATTGCACATTAATACTAGTCCCACACTGCAGCACATTGCACAGTAATGCTAAACACACACTGCAGCACATTGTACATTAATGCTAATCACACACTGCAGCACTTTGCACATTAATACTAGTCCCACACTGCAGCACATTGCACAGTAATGCTAATCACACACTGCAGCACATTGCACCGAGTGCAAATTACACACTAGAAACAAAACCTCCTCAACGAAAGAGAAAGGTACTGGATCTTCAAACTAGGTACAAGAAACTAGGTACAAGACAACCACAAGGGATGAATAAAGAATGAGATCTAAACCATATATTTCGCCACTAATTACCTGACACACTGTGTTGCCCTCCTCCTCTCCCCCTGATACTACTATTTTTCACATCTAAATTTTTTAATGTCTGTCACTGTCTATAGCTAATTGCAAAAGCTATCACTTTAAAATGACCACGTCAGACAGGCATTTGAGCATCACTCATGACCTGACGAAGCGCCAGATAGAAGGTGCGAAACGCGTAGGCCCAATCGTTCCACCGAGGAGACTCTCACTGTTTGTGTATATTGGCTGTGACGTTTGTACCAATAAATGCTCATGCACAGCACCTTTTTGAAGCCTCTGTCCTTTGTTACTTCACATGTAACCGGTGCCCCTCTACCCCTTCTCTTCTTCTCAATGATATGTCGTGGAATCTACCCCAGCATGCTGTGCACAGGACCACTTAACCGAACCGTCGTGCAATTTATCCCAGCATGCTGTGCACAGGGGCATGCAACCGGCCTGCTCAAAGTCTATCCCGGCATGTTTTGCACAGGGACTGAGGGGTATTTTAGAATGGGGGCTACCTGACACAGTTTGAGACTCTTTGTCTCCCGCTTCGCTGTTTTACATGTAATTATTCTATTTCTTTCACTGCCTTCTGGGCTGTGCGAAAAGTATATACAGAATAAAACCTAAAATTATTTTATAGTGACACTGACTATACTAATGTGTCTACAATTCCCAGAGTGTGTTATTCCTGAAATGACAACGAATGATCCTGGAGAAAAAAAAAGGTCACAAAAAAAGAAACAAACTGTGACATTTTTGTGTTGTTTAATGCTGTTTTTAGGTGTTTTCTGTTTGGACAAGGGATTTTGAAATATCAATATTTTATACAGGAATATTACACAATTCTAATATCATTGAGAAATTTTATATGTCTGTTTGTTTGTTTCTTTTCTTTGTTTGTTTTAAAGGTTCAGGTGTATTATTAACACCAATACATTCACAATATACAAAACAGTATCATTCCCAAACAGTCACATAACATATATCCTCAAATGAAGAAAAGCTCAGTAGTTACAAAAGTAAATGAACCTGCCAGAACAAACAGAATAATAATGAACCACACATGCAAACAAGAGAAGCATTAAAAGGACTGTATCACTTAAACATTGCTTATACTGTGACTGTATTAAAGGGACTGTATCACTTAAACATTGCTTATACTGTGACTGTATCACCTAAACACTGCTTATACTGTGACTGTATCACTTAAACATTGCGTATACTGTGACTGTATTGAAGGGACTGTATCACCTAAACATTGCTTATACTGTGACTGTATAAAAGGTACTGTGTCACCTAAACACGGATTATTCTGTGACTGTATTAAAGGTACTGTATCACCTAAACACTGCTTATACTGTGACTGTATCACTTAAACATTGCGTATACTGTGACTGTATTGAAGGGACTGTATCACCTAAACATTGCTTATACTGTGACTGTATTAAAGGTACTGTGTCACCTAAACACGGATTATACTGTGACTGTATTAAAGACACTGTATCACCTAAACACTGCTTATACTGTGACTGTATTAAAGGGCTGTATCACCTAAACACTGCTTATACTGTGACTGTATTAAAGGTACTGTGTCACCTAAACACTGCTTATACTGTGACTGTATTAAAGGTACTGTATCACCTAAACATTGCATATACTGTGACTGTATTAAAGGGACGGTATCACCTAAACACTGCTTATACTGTGACTGTATTAAAGGGACTGTATCATCTAAACACTGCTTACACTGTCACTGTATTAAAGGGACTGTATCACCTAAACACTGCTTATACTGTGACTGTATTAAAAGGACTGTATCACTTAAACACTGCGTATACTGTGAATGTATTCAAGGGACTGTATCACCGAAACATTGGTTATACTGTGACTGTATTAAAGGGACTGCATCACCTAAACACTGCTTATACTGTGACTGTATTAAAGGGACTGTATCACCTAAACATTGCTTATACTGTGAATGTATTAAAGGGACTGTATCACCTAAACACTGCTTATACTGTGACTGTATCAAAGGGACTGTATCACCTAAACATTGCTTATACTGTGAATGTATTAAAGGGACTGTATCACCTAAACACTGCTTATACTGTGACTGTATTAAAGGGACTGTATCACCTAAACACTGCTTATACTGTGACTGTATTAAAGGGACTGTATCACCTAAACACTGCTTATACTGTGACTGTATTAAAGGGACTGTATCACCTAAACATTGCTTATACTGTGAATGTATTAAAGGGACTGTATCACCTAAACACTGCTTATACTGTGACTGTATTAAAGGGACTGTATCACCTAAACACTGCTTATACTGTGACTGTATTAAAGGGACTGTATCACCTAAACACTGCTTATACTGTGACTGTAAAAAATACAGAAAATGATCTATACATTGTGTTAGCAGGACTGCAATCAAATGCCTAAATTAGGAGAAAAATTTGTTTTATATGTGTCTGTGGAGTCTTCGGTTTATGACCTGTGGCTTTATCTGCAAATTACACATTTACAATAAAAAGCACAGGTCATAAACAGGAGACTCCACAGACACATTTAAAACACATTTAAACAAATTTAAATTTACTTGCCGTTTTGCTGACACAATGTATAGAGCAGTGTTTAGGTGATACAGTCACAGAGTAAGCAGTGTTTGGGTGATACAGTCACAGTGTAAGCAGTGTTTGTTTGGGTGATACAGTCACAGTATAAGCAGTGTTTAGGTGATACAGTCACAATATAAGCAGTGTTTGGGTGATACAGTCACAGTGTAAGCAGTGTTTGGGTGATACAGTCACAGTATAAGCAGTGTTTAGGTGATACAGTCACAGTATAAGCAGTGTTTAGGTGATACAGTCACAGTGTAAGCAGTGTTTAGGTGATACAGTCACAGTATAAGCAGTGTTTAGGTGATACAGTCACAGTGTAAGCAGTGTTTAGGTGATACAGTCACAGTGTAAGCAGTGTTTAGGTGATACAGTCACAATATAAGCAGTGTTTGGGTGATACAGTCACAGTATAAGCAGTGTTTGGGTGATACAGTCACTGTATAAGCAGTGTTTGGGTGATACAGTCACAGTATAAGCTGTGTTTAGGTGATACAGTCACAGTATAAGCAGTGTTTAGGTGATACAGTCACAGTATAAGCAGTGTTTAGGTGATACAGTCACAGTATAAGCAGTGTTTAGGTGATACAGTCACAGTATTAGCAGTGTTTGGGTGATACAGTCACAGTATAAGCAGTGTTTAGGTGATACAGTCACAGTATAAGCAGTGTTTAGGTGATACAGTCACAGTATAAGCAGTGTTTAGATGATACAGTCACAGTATAAGCAGTGTTAGGTGATACAGTCACAGTATAAGCAGTGTTTAGGTGATACAGTCACAGTATAAGCAGTGTTTAGGTGATACAGTCACAGTATAAGCAGTGTTTAGGTGATACAGTCACAGTATAAGCAGTGTTTAGGTGATACAGTCACAGTATAAGCAGTGTTTAGGTGATACAGTCACAGTATAAGCAGTGTTTAGGTGATACAGTCACGGTATAAGCAGTGTTTAGGTGATACAGTCACAGTATAAGCAGTGTTTAGGTGATACAGTCACAGTATAAGCAGTGTTTAGGTGATACAGTCACAGTATAAGCAGTATTTAGGTGATACAGTCACAGTATAAGCAGTGTTTAGGTGATACAGTCACAGTATAAGCAGTGTTTGGGTGATACAGTCATAGTATAAGCAGTGTTTAGGTGATACAGTCACAGTATAGGCAGTGTTTAGGTGATACAGTCACAGTATAAGCAGTGTTTAGGTGATACAGTCACAGTATAAGCAGTGTTTAGGTGATACAGTCACAGTATAAGCAGTGTTTAGGTGATACAGTCACAGTATAAGCAGTGTTTAGGTGATACAGTCACAGTATAAGCAGTGTTTGGGTGATACAGTCACAGTATAAGCAGCGTTTGGGTGATACAGTCACAGTGTAAGCTGTGTTTAGGTGATACAGTCACAGTATAAGCAGTGTTTAGGTGATACAGTCACAGTATAAGCAGTGTTTAGGTGATACAGTCCCTTTATCATCTTGAGACATGATTTAGAGATAATGTGTCTAATAATCCTGGAGACTGCAAACCGTTTACTCCAAATTCAACCCTTATTAGCTCACAAATACATGCAACAAAACAATTAGGGTTTCTTCATCTGAATTCCCTGGGGCGGCCTGAGGGTTAAAGGCAATTATAGGTTAATGTCAATCCAATGAGGGTGGAAAGTAGCATTTAAAAATCCTCTGCCACTCAATACTGAAGCTGTTTTAATATGTGCACTGTCCTTCCCTGGTCTGACAGCCCCCATCAGTCTTAGTTATTATCCCTGACAAGCTCAACCAGAAACGCCTCTCAGCTGTGCATCAACTTGTGATTGGTAGGGGACCTTCACTTAGACTTACTATAAATCCAATGATCAGTGGAAGACACTTCTCACAGTCCCATGTCTCCTGGTCCTCTTCTCAGCCACCCATTCTGCAGGGAGCTTTGGTTCCTACAGGCTTTGCTGGAGTCTCAGTCCCTGACACAAGATGCCCAGAGGATTCCTGGTGAAGAGGAGCAAGAAATCCTGTGCATATCACCGGATCCCTGGTCATGAAGCTGCACCTGGCTCCTTCCATCCAATTCTGGAGGTCCTTACACCTTATACCCCCACCTTAGCTCCTCAGTCAGAGTTTGAGGCTACTGATGAAAAAGACAAACCAGGGCAGGAGTCAGAAAGGGTAAAGGCTCCTGCTCAATCGACCCCTGAGAGATCTCCTATTAAAGTCACTCCCAGGCTGGAGCAAATGGACCAGTGGAACCAGCTGTCCTTTAGCCCAGTGAATCCTGTGGATCTGGACATCAAGAAAGCTTTCTGCAAGAGATACCTGAGTTCTCCAGCTTCTGCTGAATCTTTCCCAGCTGCAGAGCCCTTTGCTTCCATGGAAAAGTTCTTTGCCCAGGGCAATCCCTTCCTGACTCCTGAAGCAAAGTTGCATGCTAGCCTGGGTCCCAGGTCCATCAAACTCCCCTGCAAAAGAACCAAAGCCAGTAGGAAGCTGCATTTTGCAGATGAAGTCACCACATCCCCTGTGCTGGGGCTAAAGATCAAGGCTGAGGAGCCAGATCGTAAATCTCGCCTCTCCCAGATCAAACGACCACCTCTGGGGGAGTTTATTTGCCAACTCTGCAAAGAGCATTATCCTGACCCCTTTGCCTTAGCTCAACACAAGTGCTCCCGTATAGTTCGAGTTGAGTACAGATGCCCAGAGTGTGAGAAGATATTCAGTTGCCCTGCAAACTTGGCTTCACACAGGAGGTGGCACAAGCCCAAAGCTTTGGGAGCAGATGGGCAAAGAGGAAAGAGCCTCCAAACCCCACTGGAAGGCAAGGAGAACAGCAGTGGTCTGAGCATGTTGGAACTTCAGAGCGCACAGGTTCAGCACCAGCATCCTGTGGACAGCTCCCGGGTACCAGATCAGCACCAGCATCCTGTGGACAGCTCCCGGGTACCAGATCAGCACCTGCATCCAGTGGACAGGTCCCGGGTACCAGATCAGCACCAGCATCCTGTGGACAGCTCCCGGGTACCAGATCAGCACCTGCATCCTGTGGACAGCTCCCGGGTACCAGATCAGCACCTGCATCCTGTGGACAGCTCCCGGGTACCAGATCAGCACCTGCATCCTGTGGACAGCTCCCGGGTACCAGATCAGCACCAGCATCCTGTGGACAGCTCCCGGGTACCAGATCAGCACCTGCATCCAATGGACAGCTCCCGGGTGCACCTGTATCCTGCGGTCAGCACCTTCCGTAGCAGAAAGAGCACAGACACTCCTGGATCTCAAGCCACCTCTGAGGAGGGAGATGAGGAGGCATTCAACTGTCCCTATTGCCACAAGAGATTCCGTAGACATGCCTACCTCCTGAAACATCTGCTGGCACATCAACCATTTAACCCTTTGGAAAGAGGGCAGCACACCTTCCCATGCACCCTCTGTGGAGTGCATTTCCCCTCCATGGACATCAGGGATAAGCACAGACTGTGGCATGCAGTGAGGGAAGAACTCCTCATCCCTTTAGAAGAAGCTATGGTAGCAGAAGCTGGCCAGCAGATCTTCCCTTGTGAACTTTGCCCCACAGCTTTCTTTAGTGCCCCAGGACTCACCTTGCACTTAAGCAAGTGTCACTCAACAGAGGGCAGGCAGGAGATGCCCCAGCAAATCCCCATTGGACCTGGCCGTTAAATAATCTTGGCAATGGAAATGTGATGACTTGTGTAACATATGTGTTTGCTATTATGTGTGCTAAGTGGTGCTTAAATAATTGTGCCTGCTACTGGCTTAAAATGAACCCCCTGCGTTTCCCAGAGCCCTGTTTATCACTCTGAATGTAAAGCAAATGATTACAAAACTACACTAGAATTTCACACAAATGCATAGATCATATGACATTACAAACAGTAAATAACAATAACAAAAGAGCATTAGCAAGCATAACTAATTTATATAATGGATAATAGATCTTATATATTGTATAGTTTTATTATAATGTTTGCGTCTTAAAAGATTGTACCTACTATTGCAAATACTCCATTCAAGCACAATGTCACCCAAAAAAACCAAACACAAGTGAATAAACCAAAGGTCTGTATATGAATAATGTCGTCTTGAGACTTTCGTATAGGTTGTAGAATATCATTATTTATTCATTACTAATGCCAGCGTGGTTGATAGAATGTAGATTAATCTATCTGTTCCGTACCAAAGTGCTACAAACAATTGATAAACATTAAAAAAAAAAAAAAAACAACAAAGTTTAAGTTTCTTGTGAAAGAAACTAGAACATATCTCCACTGGAAGGCATCAAATTAAAATCGACAAAATTATCTGAAATAAGGTGCAATTAAATTTAGGATTACATTTTTTTTTCCCCAACAGACATTTATTGAAAAAAAAAAAATTAAATATCGAACAAAACAAAAAAGGCTTTGGTTCAGTAGAATCCTGGAGGCTTTTAAATCCTTGAGGTTTTTGAATGACATACAATTTTGTTCTTTATAATTCTAAACTCAACATGATCTTCTTAATAGAGGTGTTAAGTACTTAGGGACAATAAAAGACACATTAAATCCTGTCATTAGTTGTACTTTCTGTGCCCACTAAGGGACCATATCCTTTGTTGTGTTAAATTATCTGAATTGTGACAGTGTGGTTTTTATTTTTTTTTGCTGACAATTTGTTAGGATAAGCTTTCATCACAATTTAATGTGCCCACAATTATGAAATTCAATTTATAAACTATGCATTTTCTTTCTCAGTATTATGCACAGATATAGAAATGTAGATATGTGCTAAAAAAAAACAAAAAAAAAAAACTAAATTCTATATAGTATTCATTTTTCAATTCAACTAGATAGCCATTTAGGGAAGTATTTATTGCTCAGGAGTGAATAATATAATTTATTAATGATGAGCGATTGTATGATAAACACTCACAAACTGGATGTGTAGAGTGCCCAATAATCCTCATTGGAATCTAAACGTTTAATTCATTTTAAATGCACAGCCCAGCAGGGACTGTGGTCTCTTTGGAGCTGAGCGAATGGTACAATATTGCACCCATGGAATTATTACACACTTATCAGACAATATAATACATTTCTATACTAATATGTCCAGATTTCGTTTGTTGCAAATTTGCAGAGCAATGTATTCCAATGAAACAACACAAATCTGATTTTTACACAGTAAATGCATTAGCTCCTTAAGCATAATACCACTGTATGTATTTGCTTGCAGACACATGAAATAAATAATTACTGGAAAGTATGGTTGTAAAAGTACATGTTACTGGGAACTCATTGTATAGCTGCGATTTTAAATCACTTATGTTGTGTTATTATATATTTTTCTATTTTGTGTAAACATGCTGATCAGTGGTTTCTTAACCTTTTATGTCTTTTGCCCTGTTTAGAAAAAGATTGGACGGCCTTCTCTGGTACATATGTAATAGTGCAACATTAACAATGGATAAAACTTAATACAAAGGCAAACGTTCTAGATATGACACCCTCTCTTTCATGTTCCTGGTATCACCCAGAGGACCCCCTTGTAGACGGCTAGTGGTCCACAGACCCCACTCTGCCAAAAGGGATGCTCAAAGCGTCTGTTTAAGGACATTGGTGCTTGTGGCAAAGGCTACAAAGGTCATCATTAAATGGTCTATCCCAAGGACCAGTCAATGTCCACTGAGGTGGCCCCAAGACCTGGCAAATGGATGCCAAACCTGGAGCATTTGTTCCTTAATGTAGATCACCTGGACCTTCCTTAATGTAGACCACCAGCCATTATCCCATATAGACGAATACCACCTATACGGCAAGGGAGTAGTTCAAGAATAAGTAGGAGAAACCTAACAGACGTTTAAGAAGGCTATTCACTTAAAGATGAGTTGCACATTTCATCTCACCAATTTAGCTATACATTGTACAGGGACAAACCTGGAGAGTTTTGCAAACAGATCAGGTTAGTCCCAGCACAATGTATACATAAATTAGTTATATTTTAAACTCACCTCATTTCACCTGTAACTCACCTTTTGGAGAATAGCCCCGTAAGAGTTTAAAGGAAAATGAAGCTTACTGGCCTTCTAGAATATGAAAAGATCCTTTGTAATCCATGGTTACTCATCACATTTGTAATAATTTGACATAGCCAATAGATGTTAAATAACAGTACTCTGGTTTTGGGGTGTGTATTTTAGGTTATGTTGAGCAAGTTCACAAGGTACCAAACTACGGACTTGCAAATGAGTTTAGATGATATGGGTGTGACCTATAAAAGGACAATATCCTAAAGTGTATAATTCATGAAACCAATGGTATTCTAACATTGAGAATAGCTCTTAATGTCATACATTTAACATTTAAAATACCAAGACGAATCCTGAAGATTCCAAGAGAGTCGCAAGCTTAAGGGCAAAGTAGCAGAGATGGAAAAATTCTCCCATTCAGCTGGGCGCAAGTCTAAAATTCCCTTTTCAATCAATTGCAATTTACTATTTTGGGAATGAAGTCCACAGGTGGGGTGTATGCACTAAAAAGTGAACTGTGGAGAGGTGAATTGGAAAAATCAGCCATTGAACAGACAGGTTGGAGAATGGGTCCAACTCCGATATTAGTGTTGGCTTTTCACAGTTCACTTTTAGTGACTATACCCCCATCCTGAGTCTATATATACACTAACCCACACAACTAAGTGAATTTTGATTAGTCTTAATTTTATTCTAGGATATTTGTGTGAAGGTTCAGTGGGTCAATTCACAAGGCCAGTGCATCGGGACTGCAGATTTGAATTTCTGGTGAGATCAACTCAGCTCTTCATCTTTCCAAGGTCGATAAAATGAATACCATTAAGTAACCGGAGAACCTCTCACTGTAGCATTCCCGATTACCATTATAATTATGACAATCAGCAAATGACTCCCTACGAGAAAGTCGATCAGAGCACAGAACTTTTCAAAAGATTAATGACACTCAACGCAAAGCAAGTGTCAAGAATAATTTTATTGTATTATTAAATAGGATGTGGTTCTTTTCAAGCCCTTTACAAGGGGGCAGAACAGGCATGAAATGACAATACATGCTGAAGATCACCACATTTGGGTTAGATGCACATGCAGGTCATACATTTGCCCATGGTGCAGTATCCACACAGCCTCTCTATGGCAGTGCAGAAGCATTGGATATCAGTCTGTGCGTCAGCGAGGCCTTTAGAGATCTGGCCTAAGAACCCAACGCATTCTGCTTTTCGCAGATATTTTACCAACGCAAAATAGATTATAAAAACACTAAAATAGCTGAGAAGTAAATGGGCTGAGACTTTCACATAAAAAGTGAACTCACTCAGTCGAAGGCATTTTTAATTTTATATCAATGAGATTTATAGAAATGGATGCAAAAAAAAAACATACAAACTTGATTATATCTCATCAACTCCGTTTCTACTTGGGAAACCCCCCCCCCCCACCTTGGCGCAAATAAACTAGACATGGTATGCATTCCTGCATATTCTCTAGACGGGGTGGAGCTGTCCTTGTCGGAGAAGTGTTTCTAACTGGTGGGATGAACGGGTGGTTCGTGGCCTTCAGGATTCTTATCGTGACTAAAATGCCCTTAGGCTTTTTTTTTTAATTTTTTTATCCATTATACATAACCCCTGGACTTTGCATATAGTTTGGCCTTGTATTTAAAATTCCATACTAAAGTACCTCTAACACACCAGCTCAAGCATGGATAGTCTACAATTCCTCCAGAAAAGGATGACTGAAGCTGATCGATATACTTCACCTACTAGCTCTAACAAATAAGTGTTTATGGCTTCCTCTCTGCTCTCTTCTTTTAAATAGTATCCTTTGCTTGGACAAACGTGGTATGGTGTATTCAGAGTAGCCGTTAAGAAAGGCCCATGTTCTATGTAAATCAGTGATAATGGCTCGAGTATCTCATGAATAGCTAGAAAGCCTAAGACAAACTAAGACACTATATCCATGATTTGAACAATCCTATAGCTGTGCAAATCCTTCCATGAACAAGCCATAGGCACCCAGCATGTTCCTGATCCATTAGAAACCCTTATAAACAGACATACGCCATGGATTGTATGAAAAATAACGGACTACTGATACAGAAAAACAAGACAGACTTCCTGTTAGTAGTGTTAATGATAATTAAATAACTTATTGCAGTTAGAGTTGTGTGTGTCCAAGTGATCCTTACTGGGTACCACCATCCACCAAACGGAGCGACGGAGGACAGAATTCCAGCACAGAAGAAAAAACATGTGTATGCCTGGGAAATGTATAAATAAACCCCCTAGAGTGCTACTGCAGTAACACAAGCTACATATGAGAGGAGACCAGAGGCTTCATTCATCGAAAAGAGGGAATTGAGAAGGCAATAGCAAAATTAAGGCCAAAAGTAGTGTAAAGTATAGCTGAATTAGAGTATTTTGTCTGTGGAGTCTCCTGATTATGACATCACCTGTGGCTTGATATGCAAATTAAACATTGCCCATTGCAACCCAGTTCATTTGCATACCAGGCTATTTTCTCATTATACGTTATATTTTGTCATAAAGTACAGATCAGTTCGTTTCAAACATTTTTTTTTTTTATTCTCTACATTCACAGTAAACACAATGTTTAGGTGATACAGCCCCTTTAATGTTTGCAATGCTCTCTTTCATGAATGAAGCCCCCCCGGGGGTGGCGGGTTCTAAAGTCACAGGAGATCAGAAAGCAGTTCTCAGCCAAGCAACACAGCATTGAAGTTCAATCAATTCCCCGGTCTCTTTAGACCAGGGACGGATTCTATCAGATGCTTTTCTTCTGCTCAAATGTCCATATTATTAGTCAGTGGTAGAATTCAAGGTGGACATTTTTGGGGGGCCCTCTACTGCTATTGCTTGCGCATAGCCTCTCTTTCCTAGCCCCGGCCTTCCTATTGGTGCCATGGACTAGATGTCCATAGACTCTTGGGCAGACTAGATGGACCGAATGGTCTCTTATCTGCCGACACATTCTATGGAGTACATTTTTTACCGGCCTGCTGGTAAAATACCGGCTCGGTGGCCGCCCTAGTGGCGATTGGCTTTATTGGCTTAGAGTTATGGGGCACAATGTTCCTCTGCTCTCCAGATCTTTTTGGGTATATGAGACCATATTCCATTGTCAACTTCAAGAGCAGCAAGACAGTAGGGGAGGCAGAGCGAGGCTAAATGCCAAGTCATTATTTTGCCCCCCCCCCCCCCCCCCCCAATAGAATTCCCATTCTGCCCACTTTACAGGAGTTCAAACTGAGCTCAAACGTAACAGGTTACCTGTGACAATATAAAACATATACTGAAATGTACTGAAATAATTATAATCAATGGAAAAAAAGACTAATGTTTATTCTTTATATAGTACGTAAAAAAAAGCTCTGTGCTTTTTAAAAATGCTCGTGGCATGGCGGGGACCAATAAAATAAAACAATAAGAATAAAAATAACAAAAAAAAAAAAAAGTACAGAATACAGGAAATAACATTAGACGTATTATTAATTCAGTGCACAAGTGAAATGCTACAAGACCCTAAAGTATCCCCTTAATCCTTTGGCATACCTAGAGCAAGTGTGATTTGACAATTCAAAATATTCTTCCAAGCAGTGATTTTCTTTAATTCTACTCTTGTAAAAAGGGGGAGGGAAGAATTGAGTTGCCACTTAGATGTGTTTTACACACGGTCGGAGACTTGAGAAAGGTTAGCAGATTCTATAATACAGCAGTGTCCCCCACTGATACCTACATTGCATATTCAAGGCTATCAACAAGAAGAAAAAAAACCCCATAAAAACCCAAAACTAAATATACCAGCAAGATGTCCAATCGGATATCATTTCAGCCTTTAAAAGTGGAAAAGACACACCCTTGCAAAGGAATGTGAATGGTTACAAAGAAAACCCCAAGACACTCTACACCATGAATTTATGGTGTAGATCTCTTCCTTAGCCCATCATCTTTAAATTCTAATTATTAGGCCAATGATCTTATTAAATATTCATATAAAAAAACAAAAAAAAACAAAACATGCATGTATAAAAATAGTGAGTTGCCGTATAACATTTAAATCTTAATCTAAAAACTGTTCGGGTTTCACTTTTCACTGGACAAAAAATATTTAAAAAAAAAAATGTAATAATAATACAATTAAAATCTACATAGATATTGCTGTATAATATATATTGTGTGAAACCGGATCAGGATCTAGATAAATATAATTATTAATATACTGTGTTGGACCAGAGGAAGAAAAAAAAAAGGTTGGATAAGCAAAACACATCAGATAATAGAACCAATAAATATACAACATGGTGAACAAAAATATGTACTAAAAAAAAAACATAATAATAATAATAACAATATAGACATTGTCTCAGCGGCAAAAACCCAGTAATAAATTGCTAAAAGCTGCAAAGATATACATATGGCACCTTGCACTGTAAATAACAAATAAAAACCACAGAGATATCAGGATAAAAATATTAAATTAGCTTCTAAAAAGTCCAGTGTTATTTACTGAAATAAAACAGAAGTGTACGAAAAACTCAAAATTATGCTAAAAAATTATATATATATATATATATATATCACAATAAATCGGATGCTGTCATGTGAAGGCTGGAAGTGGGTGCTTAGGGGCTGGATCCTTCCAACAAGAACCCGCCTGGGTACGAATAGATCATTTAAGTTTTGTTCGCAGAGCCTGAGGAACGCCTAAGTTTTATAGACATTCGGCTTTTGCTGGTCCGTGGCGAGATCGGCGATGCCAGCTCTGCCTCGCTGCCCTGCATTGGTACCTCTTCACTCTGCTCGATATTTGGGTCTGGAAGTGAGAGGGAGAAGATAAGGGTTTCAGTACAATGCCCCCTGCAACATGATGTGACAAATCTATAGCCTCGTGATGGAAGAGAAGAACCAAGTAATCTATTTCGTTTTTTTTTTTTTCCTATACTGAAAGCTAAGATTAAATTTGCAAGGGCTTCTTGGAACCCTCGTGGTACTGCGCTACATCAGGAACCGCGTTAGAACCGGTTTTATAGCAGGGTTGTACTGTATGTATATTTGTATATATAGTACGCACTACTCTGCCTTTCTGTTGCCCCGCGTTATGTACAATACTCAAATCAGGAGATGTCAACTAGCACATTATTATTTAGTATCAGATGAGGGTTTCTTTTAATGTTCAAACCCACCCGTGCCAAATCATTTTTTGGACCGAACGTCGAACCTCGAACCTCAAACGCTGACCCTAAAACTAAACCCCTGCTTTGGGGATCAAACCCATACACTCTTACGGTGGCATAGCAATCTTGTCAATCTGAATGCTCTGCCACAAATACTAAGTATTCAAAAAAAAATGTGTCTACAGTCGAACTGACCAAGTGTTTATTTTTAGTTAAGTGATCGACACATTAACAGATCGACACATGTTCATGCTCTACTGATAAACGTGGGATTTAATTTGACAGCAGTGGCATAAAAGGTTGGTAGGTTGCAGTAAGCAATTCCCTGCAAGAGGATTCTGGGAATTTTTGTTATTAAAGGTTCCGGAGGGCTGCAGGCTGCCCATCCCTACATTATATACGGTTAAGTCACAACACTACCTGTAGCATGAGTGATTTCAGGGATTACCATTGGATGCATTGGAAAGGGTTAGTGGCAGAATCCAATGGAAAACAGCACAGGTTTCTAGAATTGCAAACTCAGCCAACAATGCTTCCCTGGACGCACAAAACGATTGCATGTTTCTTTGCACCGTAGGTGTCCGGAAGGAAATCAATTTATTGAGAAGTGGATCCTACAGAAGAACCGCATTGATCGGCTAATCTGATTCCCACGCAGGGGAGCATGTAAAAGTTATAGGTGTTTGGGTAAAAATGGCCGAGCTGGCAACCCTACGGGCTACGCAACATAGACCAGCCGGGAAAGGAGGGACTGCGTGATTGTAAGGCTAGAGTGAAAGAGGGAAGAGAATCGACACTTACCTTTCAGAAACAGAACAGAGATTTAATGATCTAAAGAAGGGAAAACAATAAAGACGACATAACAAAATACAAATCAAATTAGGAGCAGGAACGAAGCAGATCAGCGGCTGGACAGAGAAGGCACCGATCAAACACAATAATAATTACAGTTTGGACACCGGTAGGTAACACAGAATAAGAAAAATACTAAAGGTTATAGATATATATACAGTAAACATCCATTCTTCATTTCAAATGTGATTAAACAGCATTGAATCGTTACAGCAAATGGTTATTTGGAGACCAACCTGCTCTATTATGTGACAATCCATTTCTCTTGCTGAAACGTTGCAATTATGAACCAAAATCGGGGGCATCAATTACCGATTCAAATGCTTTGGAGCGTGTTTTAATCAATCTCGCCCATTAGTTACAGAGATCTGCTCTGCTGTCAAAATATTAGCATTATTGATCGTTAACAGCGATTAATGAGTAGTAACGACCACGGGAGCTTGGGAACATACAGCCATTTCTTAAATCGACACTGGACTAGTCAAGTGAATTGTCTTTATCTCTAAATGGTCAATTATACAATTTGGAGAGATCAAACCACAATCAAATGTCATCATGTGAAAGACTCTACAACCCCAGGGGTGGGAAAGTGCAATTTGTTATAAAGAGATCACCATAAGATTATGGCCTTTATTCAAGGGAACGTCACACTTGAGGCCAAAGTAGCCAAGTTGGTTCAGTTGAATGGTGAGAATTTTTTGGCTACTTTGACCTCAAGTTTGAAAAATCCCTTTTCTCAATTCCCTCTCTTTCATGTATCACGCCCTAAGAACACATTGCATTTTTTGCCTTTAAGTTAATTAACATTAAACTGTCGATTCTGATATCCGATATTCCCACTGACGTCATATTGGTGCCACTTCTGTTCTGTCTTCTCATGGTTTACGACTGTAATTTACTGGAATTATTAAAGCCTTTATTCAGGGAGCACAAAGCCCCTGACTTTTCAGTAGTAATTATTCCACTGCCAGTAGGAAGGGGCCAACCAAAGGAAGGTTTCTACGGATGCGTACAAATTGTCATCTCCCCTGGATAAACATCATCAATGGTCCATGGTGTGGTTTGGAAAACCAGGCTGACTTACGTGCATGTGCCGGGAGATGGTTATGTGGGGCTGGACAGAAAACTTGCGCGGCATAGTCCTCGAAAGTGGTGGGCTCCAAGTGCTGCTGAATGATTGAATCCAAGTAGCGCATCCTCTCCTCAAAGCTGGGCGTGGCATGGGGAGTCAAGGAGAAACGTTTCAAGCCATTGAAAGCAAGCGAGCGAATGATGCTCCTCAACGTCCATCACCTGGTCCCTTAATAGCGCCCGTTCCCGATAGATCATAACGGGGGCGCCAATTATTACTAAAATATCTCATTTTTAATGGGAAATGGGTAATTTGTATATCAAGCCACACCACAGATGACAAAAAAAAAAAAAAGTTCTGTTTAATTGAAAGAACACATCAAATGTAGACATTTTATATATAAATGCTTTAATGAAAGTACCCTATTGAGCCCTCTCTGTTCTGTATAGCTTTATCAGGGGGGCGGACATGTTTAGAATCTTGGGTCAGATGAATGAGAGTCTGACCCAAGATGTCAGCCCCCTGATAGAGCTATGCAAGCAGAGAGGGTGCAATAAAAATGGTACTTTATTTATATACTATTTAGAATGCCCACACTTGATGCAATCTTTCCATGGAAACTTAGTTCATGTGCATACCGTGCCACAGGTGATGTCATAAGCAAGAGACTCCACAGACACACACATTTTAAGGATAATTACGCACTTGGAGTACGTGTCACACAGAACGCCGTCACTTTACAGAGAATAACAATTCCCTGCACTCCAGCGCACGTCTGACAGCGGACCGCAGTGCAAATTACCAGGAAGGAAACAGTCACAGTTTCATTTTTATGCTATACATTTGCTGACAAGTTTGGTTCCACGATGTATAGAGCAAAGTGTACCACCTGAAGTGGTTAGCCAAACGTTTTGTGAATCCCAGAAGTACCTTTAAAATCCCAAATAAATGTTCTTGGTACAGTATCTGCCCACGATATCTTGAAAAGTTGAAATTCACGATCCAGAGATCTGACGGCAACCAACACGAGGGCATAAACAGCAAACAAAAACGACAGCGTGTAAGATGCACGACAACATAGACACAGATAGAATGACTGACAGTATTGAGGACTTCTGTGACGATGAGCGCTTTAGCAAATAGTGCAGGGAATGTGAGAACCACGGGCAGCTACATATAATTATCAGCAAAATAACTCGCCTGCTGGCTTCGTTTTTTTGCAGGTTCTTCATCTGAGAAATCTTTTTACCCTTCCCTCCCACAAATTTCCCACTCTTTTCGGCAGGGGACAACAGTGGGTCTTATGCAATCTGTGAAAAGGGACAGTACAGGCATCAAACTACACTTTCTTTAATGCATAGTAAAAAAAAATATCTTGCAACCCATCAATAAATGGCAAGAGGAATTGGGCTTAACTGCAGAGGATGATGAATGTATGTTGGCTATAAAGACAAATAAGAAAGCGGTGCATTCTCTGAATTTGGTGGAGCTTTATTTTAAAACGATTATATGTGAAGGCTTGCCTGGAGTTGTGGGAGGGGCGGGAAGAGCCTATTTAAATCACCCCCCTGTTGGCTGCATCACCGTGTAGTCCTGACCTCGGCAGGCCCCACCCACCACACCCTCAACTCATTAATTCATTCTTTTATATCTAGGGTAGGCCCTCTTTATTACAGGCCTACCGCATACGGCGGTTTAGGCACACCTCAACCGACTTGTCCATACCATGGTTACACCATACTATGCTGACGTCATGTTACGAGAATAGCCCCGAACACAAATATATATATATATATATATATGGCACTTGTCATCGGTGAAATGGAAAAAAGTCTACGCCGGATCAGACTTGATCGAAATACAGGGGGTACCCTGGGACATCTGTGGGGGGTGAAAACAGGTCCGGCTCTTCTTGTTAGATATTACGGCCGAACGATTCCGACGACCCAAAGATGATGATATTTCATATAGGATTATCTAAGTACAGATTAGAAATGAGATCCTTCTTGGTCCAGGTGTTCGGCAGTAAAACGCTGGATTGCACGGGCTTGGAAGTCGACTAGGAAAATCCTGATAGAAGATTTCTTAATACAATAAGACTATCCAGCTACTGTGGAAAGGGGTTATATCCAGTGCTGTATTTACCGCGAGGCATCCTAGGCGGATGCCTATGGCGGCAAATTTTGGGGGGCGGCAGCGCCCCCCAGCACTGAAAAAAAAAAAAATACAAAAAAAAAAAAAAACGGCCCTTTAAAAAAAAAAAAAAAAAAGACCGCGCTTGCAGGCAGAGACAGAGGTGAGAAGGGATCGGAAGATCCCCTCTCACCTCCGCTCTGCCTGCCAGGCTACACGGGGAGCCGAACAGGCAGCACAGAGAAACCTCCGTGCTGCCTGTTCGGCTCCCCGTGCAGTGTGCCGACACGGAAGTGCCGACAGTCACGTGACGGGCGCGCTGACGTCATACGCGCGCCCGGTCACGTGACCTGTCGGCACAATCGCCGGGAAGCCGAACAGGCAGCATGGAGGGACCATGCTGCCTGCCTGCCAGGGAAAGGTAAGTGCTGATGGGATGTGTGTGTGTGTGTGTGTGTGTGTGTGTGTGATGGGAGTCAGAGTGTGATGGGAGACAGTGTGTGTGACTGAGTGTGATGGGAGTAGGAGTGTGTGTGATGGGAGACATGTGTGTGACTGAGTGTGATGGGAGTCAGAGTGTGTGTGATGAGAGACAGTGTGTGTGACTGAGTGTGATGGGAGTCAGAGTGTGTGTGATGAGAGACATGTGTGTGACTGAGTGTGATGGGAGTCAGAGTGTGTGTGATGGGAGACAGTGTGTGTGACTGAGTGTGATGGGAGTCAGAGTGAGTGTGAAGGGTGTCAGAGTGAGTGTGATGGGAGACAGTGTGTGTGACTGAGTGTGATGGGAGTAGGAGTGTGTGTGATGGGAGACATGTGTGTGACTGAGTGTGATGGGAGTCAGAGTGTGTGTGATGGGAGACAGTGTGTGTGACTGAGGGTGATGGGAGTCAGAGTGTGTGTGATGGGAGTAGGGGTGTGTGACTGAGTGTGATGGGAGTAGGAGTGTGTGACTGAGTGTGATGGGAGTGTGTGTGTGATGGGAGTATGAGCTTGATGTGAGTCTGAATGATGGGCCATGTTTTAGGTGTGTAACGTGGGTGTGCAGCTTGGGTAGGGGGGTGCCCGGATTTTGTCTGCCTAGGGCAGCACAAAATCAAGATACACCACTGGTTATATCTTAAATAATGCAGAGAAGTTGGAAAACTACTATCACACCTGGGCTCATTGGTTGAATAAAAAAATTAGGTCTTTGAAGAAACAGGACGGGTCTGCCGTCTGAAAGGGTGATTGAGTGTATGGATGGATAGTAATATTTGTTAAGAGGATATTTTGATTTGTATTTTTAAATATTCAAGAGTTCTTATTTTATATTTGCATAATAAGGGGAAAAGAAAGGGGGAAAAAAAAGTAAAGGTAAAAATGATTTAAAAAAAAAAAAAAAAAAAAAAAAAAAAAAAGCTACTGCAATAATGTTACTTTTCTGAAAGACACTTAATAAAATTCAACTGCTGGTAGGATTAAACTCCACCTTCAACCTCTGCAGTCTGTTTGTATGAACCTCGTGTGATTCCCCAGCCAAGAGCCATAGGAAGTTACATCACGACGACTGTAACACTGACACTTGCAGCGCCAGAGTGGATAAATCCAGAATTAACCCCTTCCCGACCTTATGACGAGTTAACTCGTCATAAGAGCCGCAGCATTAGCGACCTTATGACAAGTTAACTATTCGTGCAGTCTAGCCGGCGGTGCGCTCCGTGGGCACCGCCAGCCAGTCTGCAACGGGTCCAGGACTAAGCCTCGCACCCGAGGCAAAGCTCCTGGACCCGATCGGTGGATTTCCGGGCATGTGATCGCGGTGATTGAGTGATCACCACGATAACATGCAAATTAGATGGCAAAGTCAGTGTGTTCACACACTGCCTCCAATTCACTCTCTGTGCTTCACATTCTTATAGTGACAGAGAGAGAGTGACCTGTAAGTAAAAATAAATTAATAAAGAACGTTGCTGAATTTTTATTTTTTTTTACAAAAATTAACCCTTTCATTGCTGATCACAGTTTTTAACTGTGATCAGTTTCCTTCCACTTTATGGCCCTCATTTAATTTTTTTTTTACAAATGTTTTTATTTTTGCAATTTATAAAAAATTTTTAATAAATAAAAGGTAATTTTAATATTTTTATTTAATAAAATGTAACCCCTGCATGCCTGTTGCATGATTTTTACTGATCTGACATCGCACTCTTCAGAGTTTTTTTTCTGTCTTTTTGTTTAGGGGGGTTTGGGAACCAATATTTTTCTTTTTTATTAGTTAGTTCATTAGGGGGGATAAGTGGGTTACTGTTGCACTAGTTGTGTAGCTTATTATTGGGAAAATAATGGGGAAAAACTTTTTTTCCCTCAAAAATGTATCCTCTTTTATATGTATTTTTTTTAATACTAAAATGTAAATCATTTTTATGTATAGGGTCTCAAAATAAAGCTCTAACTGTCCTTTAAAAAACAACATATAACTTGCATGGGTACATTAAATGAGAAAAATATAACTCTATAACCCCATAGAAAAAAACAAAACAGACTTACAGAGAAGAAATCCTGCTGCCAGAATGACTGCTATCAAGATAAGCCAACTGATAATCAAGTACTTCAGTAATAATGCTGTTGAATGGATTAAAGTACATGTGCTGACTGTATGCTTTTAACCATTTCATCACCTAAGAGGACATTGGCTCATTACAACTCATTACAGGTAAATGGGCAAAAATGCCAGATTAACAAAAAAGTGATCCATCTAACCTCTAGTTAGAAGGCTTCAAAAATGTTTTTTGTTTGCTTTAATTTTTGGGGATGAAAAGTCATGTATTCATTTTGTGTGTTTTGTTTTATCGAGTGCCTCACTATCTGTTTTTTGACACTAGGATGAGGTGACCGCTACTACGTTCTGAACATATCGACCAAGGGTTAATTCAGAAAGCACATTCTGTCTTGTAATAAAGTCAATTAAGTCCGCGAGCTACACACCGCAGATTCTAACGAACACGCGAAACTTCCCAGTGTTTATTTAAAAATCATTATGGGAAAAAAAAAAAAAAAACCCGCCGTGTAGGGTTTTCAAACTGTGCCAAGTGGTGGCTTTCGAGATGCAACACAATTGTAGGATGCAGTTCATCAACACGTTGCATTGCACGCAGCAGAGCTAGCTGATTGACTGTGTTTTCATTAAATTAATTGTAAAACTCAAGGGAGTTGTTGTATACCTTGCTGTTTTTGAGGAAAGGGGGGGAGAGACTACTTATTTTATTAGTATGGAATAGCATAAGTTTGCAGAGATCTATTTAGGTTACAGGTGCATTACTTTCAATTCACAAGGAACTTTTTCCCCCCCCATCAATAAGATACATTTAAACACCTGAATTATTTAGTCTGTCTTTAGACAGTCTGGCCCTGTCTAAGTGGATTTCTGGGATACATCCAATAGAAGGGAGTTCACTGCTCACACTGTCTCTTAATGTTCGTAAAACAGTCAGCGACCATAATTCTGATTGGCTGCTTGGATTGCTGGAATGTAAAGGCAAACTTTTTTAAAAAAAAACTTTATATCTCTTTTCCTGTAATACTGTTGATTGAATATACTGTTTTTGATCATTTCTAGGACTAAATTGGGTATGAAATGCCTAGGTCAAGAACAGGAACTATCAGGGGGCGGACATGTTGTTTAGAACCTTTGCTCTGTATAGCTCTATCGGGGGCAGACATGTTGTTTACAATATTTGCTCTGTATAGCTCTATCAGGGGGCAGACATATTGTTTAGAACCTTTGCTCTGTATAGCTCTATCAGGGGGCAGATATATTGTTTAAAACCTTTGCTCTGTATAGCTCTATCAGGGGGCGGACATGTTGTTTAGAATCTTTGCTCTGTACAGCTCTATCAGGGGGCAGACATGTTGTTTAGAATCTTTCCTCTGTATAGCTCTATCAGGGGGCGGACATGCCCACTCCCATATAGAGCTATACGGAGAAAAGATTGCTCAGTAATGTACTTTATTTATATTCTTTCATTAAAGTATTTCTGTTTAAAATGTCTACAGCTGGTACCATCTTTGAATTAAACACAACTTTTTTTTTCTGCCGACAATTGTCCTATAACCGCGCAGGTGACGAAATTCCTTACCGTGTCCCAAGTAATTAAATGGAGATCACAGGATAGAGGTCATCTCATACACGCGTTGACACCGCAGACATTGACAGACCCACAGCTTCTCTCCTTTATGGAGATTGAAGTAGATTTTTGTAGCACTGGGCTTAGGTTGAACTTGTACATTATTGAATTAGTCAGTCATGAGTCAGTAAGAGCAGACGCCAATATGGGCCAGGACTTTTGTTCAGAGCACTTCACGCTCTTTGTATAGTAGATATTAATCTTTTGATTGGAGGTGCGTGTACTCCTCTGTGTAGACAGAGAGGGGCTGAAAGAGGAGCCCAGCTCAGCTGCCGATTTCTTAGCAGTTAATAGAATCGTCAGAGTCACAGCAGTCTGCCTCATACATGGAATACTGCCCTTTGTGTATTACCAAAACTCATTTTCTATTTGGCTGAAAAGGGAAAGAAAAAGAAAGACAAGGAGGGAAAAAAAAACAAAAAACAAACAAAAAAAAAAACCAGTTGCTTCTCTCTCCTGTGGTGCTGTTCATTATTTTCAGTTTGCTCAAGTTCCGAGCTATTCCTGCGAGAGGAAGAGGGGGTAAAAAAAAAAAAAAATTGCAAGTAGGACTAAAATGAGCTTGTTAGCACATTATGAGAGCAGCATCTAAGGTGGGTTTTGGAAAATCACACTGGCGTGTTAAACTTGTCGCTCTTCGCATGCTGGCAATGAGGCGTTTTCAATTGATCACTCTCACAGTAGTGATCAACGCAAAGCTACAGAACTGGCAGGCTGTGTTAGCGCAAACACCTAGCATAAAAAAAAATAAAAAAAATAAAATATATATATATATATGTATATATATATAAAAAATGGGAAGAGGGCCTAGGCTCTTAATTGGATCCTTAATTTCTCCTCTTTGCTTTCAGTGGTTATCTGGGAGGGCACAACACCGAGGCCGGCACCGTAATGGGCTGCACTGGACATGTGGAGCACTTGTTGAAACAGGCATGGAAATACAAGAGCTGTGACTACACCACATGGGTAATATTGTCTGAATAGGAGGACTGATCAGGAGTTAAAGAATTTTTTAACTAACAATTCTGAACGTGAAAAAAAAAAATAAAAAATATAGAAAAATGGATGTCACCCTCACTGGTCAAACAATTTCATCATGTGAATTTACCAATATCTGTAGCACGCATATTACATTAAAGTATTTAGGTCTTTCTTTCTTTAAAGAGCCCATGCACTTTAGAAACTTATTAAGAGATGGATCAGTGGGCTAAAGTGCCATCTGTAGAATCTGTTCCATCCTCAGGGTGGCAGGTTTGAAATCCCGGTTGCCACCTTTCCGTGGCCCATAAAAGGAGTGTCATTAATAGCAACATCGCCACAGAGTACTGGATAAAACAGAATATCTGGACGTAGCATTCCTGGTTACACACTTTGGTGAGTTATATAAAAGAACAGCAGCAACAAATAGCGGTATTCAAACAGGAAGTCTGTGGAAACTCCGAGAAAAAGGCTCGCGATCGGAATCTGAAATGAGGATCAAGGAACAGGACAGCTGATCTCTGTTGAAGACAACATGTTCAATAAACCATGCTGAATAATGTGTTTATTCCCTCACCGGCAGAGAAATGCTTGGATGCGCTCACACAGAGGCCTACGATGAAGTAAAGCATTTGACTCCACACTCCAGTTGGTTTGTCTGCCAGTGATGGAATAAACACGTCATTCAGTACGGTTCATTGGACGTTTCATGGTCTTCAACAGAGATTGGCTGTCAGATTCCTAGATACTCTTTCTGAATTACGTAAAAGGTGTCAACAAGTAAAAAAAAATCTCACGACTTGTTATGTATGATGGAGACGGCACATTTCAGTGTGTAAGGAGAAGAGCGTTCTACGACACCATTCTGATTTTTTAATACACGGGCTGTGCTGGAGCACAGGACTGACACACATGGGACTGCATCGGCGCATAAGGAAGACATATTATTTGGAATCTCTGCTCTGTATAGCTCTATCAGGGGTTGGACATATTGTTTAGAATCTTTGCTCTGTATAGCTCTATCATGGGGCGCACATGTTATTTAGAATCTTTGCTCTGTATAGCTCTATCAGGGGAGGACATGTTTAGAATCTTTGCTCTGTATAGCTCTATCAGGGGGCAGACATGTTATTTAGAATCTTTGCTCTGTATAGCTCTATCGGGGCGGACATGTTGTTTAGAATCTTTGCTCTGTATAGCTCTATCAGGGGGCAGACATGTTATTTAGAATCTTTGCTCTGTATAGCTCTATCGGGGCGGACATGTTGTTTAGAATCTTTGCTCTGTATAGCTCTGTCAGGGGGCGGACATGTTGTTTAGAATCTTTGCTCTGTATAGCTCTGTCAGGGGGCGGACATGTTGTTTAGAATCTTTGCTCTGTATAGCTCTATCATGGTGCAGACATGTTCTTTAAAATCTTTGCTCAGTGTAGCTCTATCAGGTGGCGGACATGTTGTTTAGAATCTTTGCTCTGTATAGCTCTATCATGGTGCAGACATGTTATTTAGAATCTTTGCTCAGTGTAGCTATATCATGGGGCAGACATGTTAGTTAGAATCTTTGCTCAGTGTAGCTATATCAGGGGGTGGACATGTTGTTTAGAATCTTTGCTCTGTATAGCTCTATCATGGTGCAGACATGTTATTTAGAATCTTTGCTCAGTGTAGCTATATCAGGGGCGGACATGTTTAGAATCTTTGCTCAGTGTAGCTCTATCAGGGGGCGGACATGTTGTTTAGAATCTTTGCTCTGTATAGCTCTATCAGGGGGTGGACATGTTTAGAATCTTTGCTCAGTGTAGCTCCATCAGGGGGCGGACATGTTTAGCTTTTTTTGTGTTGTTTCTTTAAAGTATTTATTTTTAAAATTCCTACACTTGATGTAATCTATCAGTTAAACAGAACTGAATTCTCTGTCATATTATTTATATCCATTGATATATTCCCCATTATCATCTGCACACACAAGAAACAGGTCAGGTTTGGCAAAATGCCGTGTGACAATCTGTCTGGACTCCTGGTATGTCTTCAGGGTCCCACACAGACTGACAGACGACTCAAAACCCCAGAACAGGTGTCCATAGCTGTGTGAGCTGATCCCACAAAGACATCTGCCACGTTACAGAGCGACGGTATTAAAAAGGTGCCAGATTAATGGGCTGGAAAAATAAATCCTATGGTAACGCAGCTACACACTAAATCTGAAGCCCCCCACGGGGCAAGCCGGGATGTCAGCTTAGCATAGATAATGGAAGAGAAAGGAATCAGGAAAAGTCTCCTTCTAAATGAACTATTTCCCTCAACAAGATCTGTCTTTCCCCTGAATGTTGGTAGGTGTGATTCATAGTACTCTGCCTATGGCCGAGCATCTGAATTTAGCAATTTCTAGCATTTATTATAGAATTTAACTAGCAGAAATGAAGGTTGTGTTATAGGGTGAGTTTTGCAAATCCCGAGTATTCAGTAACGGGGGTCTCAGGTTTCAACAAAGAGAGGATCCATATTGCTGCCAAGTTTGCTAAAACTCAACTCTTATACATTTAACATAAAAATCATAAAAAAAAAAAAAAAAAAAACAATAATATAAGAGAACAAAATACAGGATATGAACGTGCTGTAACTGTGCTGTGTGTATTCAATAACTTATTTGTTTACAAATAAAATGTTTTTCATTTATTTTTGTTTTTTAAAAAGTTTTAAAGTTTTAGCTAAATTGCCAGGGTCTCTACCACGAATACCTACGAGATGCCCCTAGCATGGCAGACGCCAATCTAGTAGTTCCACCTACCACGAACCTTTCAACGAATACCTACAAGATGCCCCTAGCATGGCAGACGCCAATCTAGTGGTTCCACCTACCACGAATACCTACGAGATGCCCCTAGCACGGCAGATCCCAATCTAGTGGTTCCACCTACCACGAATACCTACGAGATGCCCCTAGCATGGCAGATCCCAATCTAGTAGTTCCACCTACCACGAATACCTACGAGATGCCCCTAGCATGGCAGATCCCAATCTAGTAGTTCCACCTAACACGAATACCTACGAGATGCCCCTAGCATGGCAGATCCCAATCTAGTAGTTCCACCTAACACGAATACCTACGAGATGCCCGTAGCATAGCAGACGCCAATCTAGTAGTTCCACCTACCACGAATACCTACGAGATGCCCCTAGCATGGCAGACACCAATCTAGTAGTTCCACCTACCACGAATACCTACGAGATGCCCCTAGCATGGCAGACGCCAATCTAGTAGTTCCACCTACCACAAATACCTACGAGATGCCCCTAGCATGGCAGACGCCAATCTAGTAGTTCCACCTACCACAAATACCTACGAGATGCCCCTAGCATGGCAGACGCAAATCTAGTAGTTCCACCTACCACCTCATATTCTGAATTACTTAGCGCCTATCTGCATCTATGCACGGGGGAATTGAGTTATGGCTCAATTTGATCCTGTAATGATAATGAACGCACGGAAGGTTTGATTGTATTAGGTAAAGTGAGCTCTGACAAATGACAGTCTGATATTGTGTCAGACACGGTCTCTGTCTTTCTGATAAGTAGCATATTAGTTTAACCTAATGTACAATTTGCCCCCGGGGGTGGCAGCTGGATTAGGTTCTGGGTCCAGAGCTCAGGAAATCTCACCATTAATCTACACTTAAATACAATATCTACTGAGGTAAGAGGTAGAAATGGTCAGCAATGAATTATATTCTGCAATTAACCCCCCCCCCCCCCCCCCCCCAAAAAAAAAGCAGACATTTCTCTGCTTGGCTTGTCTTGCATGTGGGTCAGCTATTGAGTCAAAGCAAATGTTTTCATTTATTTCATTCTTACTGGAACATAACGTTCAATTGAATGAAAACTCATTAGACAGGAAAAAAAAAACCGGAAACTAGAAAAGACAATGTCTAGTGAAATGCCTGCCGTATAAAAGTAATCGTGGAGCGCCCCAACATTTTTTTTCGGTTCCTATAGCGTCAACGCGTTTTGCACCTCTCAAGGTAGTATATTAGATTAAAGAGTAACTAATCTTTTTTTTTTTCTTTTTCTTTTTTCAATTGTGAAAGGTACATACAAAATGACACGCCAGTTTATCCTATCCTCTAATCTGCAGCCATGATGCTTCCCTGGAAAGCAAACGTTTAAAATAAGTAGAAACTTTCATTTAACTACAGTAAAAATTAGAACAAACTATTCAATATAACTATGAAAGTTTTGTCATTTTTAGTGGCATATTTTGCAGTTTGTTCAATATTTAATGACAAGCATATTTCACAATTTTGTGGAATAATCTGGAGCGAGGGGTGCTCAACAAAAATTTACTTCAAAATGTATCACTAAAAATACTTTTTAAAGAGCCAACCGAGTTTAATAAACATACGCGCTGTATTTTAAATGTAGATTTGATATCCTATTATTATAAATACCGTATTTATCGGCGTATAACACGCACTTTTTCTCCCTGAAAATAGGGAGCAAATGGTGGGTGCGTGTTATACGCCGATCGGTGGCTGGGGAAAAAAAAAAAATCTAAAACTTACCTCGTTCCTGCTCTGTCCCCCGGTGCTCTGAAGGTGCGTGGCTGTGAGGGAAGCGTTGTGTGCTCCCCTCCAGCACGCGGTCAATAAAGTTTTTTTTTTTTTTTAAAACAAACTTTATTGTTCCGCGCGGCTGGAGGGGAGCTCACAACGCTTCCCTCACAGCCACGCACCTTCAAAGCACCAGGAGACGGAGCAGGAACAAGGTAAGTACTGGGGTCTGGGGAAGGGGGGGGGGGGAGGGTGGCATACTAAGGGGCAATATCCTGGCATATTACATGGCATGTTGGGGGCAATATCCTGGCATATTAAAATGGCATATTGGGGGCAATATCCTGGCATATTGGGGGCAATATCCTGGCATATTAAAATGGCATATTGGGGGCAATATCCTGGCATATTGGGGGCAATATCCTGGCATATTAAATGGCATATTGGGCTTCAAAGTTCTTTATTTGAAATTTAAGTTTTTTTTCCCCTGAAATTTCCTTCTTAAAATGAGGTGCGTGTTATACGCCGGCGCGTGTTATACGCCGATAAATACGGTAATAAATTTAGTTTGAAGCAAAGATAAATATTACTAATAAATAATAAAATGGTTGTTGACCTAATGGGAGTGAACAAATTGATTGTAGATTCAATTTGCAATTCATCCACCATCGGACGAGCTCTTTAAAAAGCGTGCCTAAATCCCAAAAAATTCTCATGCAAAGTCTGCCAATATTCCTCGGCCTATTAAGATTTGCCATATTTTTTTTTTAGATAACTCAGACACTTGTTAGTTTGAGGTCTGAGAAATTTTTGAATTTCTTTCATTTGCGTGTGTTTTTTTATTGGGGGGGGGTGGGGGGGGGGGGGGGGGGTAGTGTAACACCAAAATGTTATTAAATGGAATGGGGAGGGGGGGGGGGGGGGAATGAGGAGACAAATTTAAAAAGAAGGTCCATGCAAACAGTTAAAGCATATTGCAGATTTAGCAAAAAATAAACCTACAAATATTATTATTTGGCTGCATGGGCCAGGATCCCAGCCTATACCCTGCAGATGGTGCGGAGACACAGATCCCTCCCAATCTCTAACCCCCTTTTCTTTTTCCATGATCTGTCAAGCTGTTTTTTTTTGGGAGAAATTTGCCACAGTACAATGCTGCTATTGTGAATGTTGCTGGTCAACTCTTCCCACTGCGAGGGATGCTCCTGCTGCACCCTGATTGGTGTCTTTGGGAACAAAAGAAACAGATTTAAGCTTTTCATCAACTTAACCAAGCCAAGCGCTGCTATCAGGCTTCGACATATGCCAATTGCGGATGGCCGGCCTCTTGGGTGTCTGAGGAGCCAGCAAGCCTCTTCAGACACTGTAACGGAGCACATGCCTTTGTGATTGGCATCGCAATGCTAAAATAGCATGCGAAGCGTCAAACAAGGGCTGGGGATGGGGAATTCACACTCCCATTGCTGTCACCAGATGCAAAACTCAAATCGGAATCTAGATCAGGAGAGATAAAAGACATAAATCGAGCCCTGAGAATTTAACCCCTTTTTGGAGGCAGGTGGGTGAGAAAGATGCTGTAGACTAAAGGGGAGGGAGGTGTAACACATTTTGACACACAAAAGACTCACACAGAGTTTAATTGACCATCTTCCTGCTCGTTAAACCTGTCAGTAAACCAGGGCTTGGCAAATATTCCTAGCATTGAGGATCAGGTTTAGTTATTTTTTATTTATTTTTTTTTAGAAGCCAGAGAAATGGTACTCTATGTAAAACAATGAAAAATGTCCGCATACTTATTGACTTCATTGGTTGAGGGTCAATGCTACCGCTCAGCACGGGATTGATATCACAAACTAAGACGGTGCTGCGTAAAGCGGGACAGATGGGGTGGGTGAAGGGTGGAGTAGGGATTCCAGGAGGAGTTGGGTGTGCCTCAGAGTTACCTTTGTACATGCTCCGCCCCCAACGGTCTCAAATGACCCGTTAGTTCTGCCCACCCGCTGCGAGTTGCTGGGTAGGCATGGCGCATCTCCTAACACTCTACTGGTGGCCTTCATACAAACCCAAGTGTCAGGACTGCGTTGGCCACCATGCTAACCGCAAGCGTTTTTTTCTATTGCATGGATAATTGACTTTTATGGGGGTTCATTCTCTTGCAAATATATCTTAAAACAAAATTCTTATATAAAAACAAATGCGCTAACAAACAATGAACCTCCTAGTGAACGCATCCAGGTCTACGTACCAGGTCAGGGTTCTGAGTTAATAACCAGCATTCCACTGAATATTTATTGAGAATTAAAAATATATGTTGTTGGCAATGTGTCAGTAGATTCGCCGTGCAGGCGGTAGAAGGGTTAATGAAAAACTGTAGCCTGCTCTTTGCTGAACTCTGAAGGCTTCTAAAAATAAATAAAAAAAAAAGGCATTATAACCTATCAACAGGTAAGGGGTAGATTACCGAAGCATCTCCCGCGATTTCAGAAAGCAGCCTTTGTTCCTCCGATAGCTGCCTGTTGTACCTCCTCGACGTAATTGCAGGAGGCAGCTGTTAAGAGTGGGCAGGGAGGACTAAATGGAGCAGCTTAGCAGTTCGGGGAAAGCTGGCACACTCAAATCGGAGGAGATGGACAAGAAAAGAGGAGGGCAGAAGACCTCTGAGCCAGAACCCCAGGCAGTGATAGAGACAGATTGCTGTAATTCTGCCTGATTGATCCAAGACGCTACTTGCGATCAATAAACGGCCTATTTCGCTCTGGAGCACAAAATACCCATTTGTTAAACTCAACGCCGCTGAGAACAAGTCCTTTAAAGAGGGGCCTGGCAATGCTGGCTGGGTGAATGTCTGCTTTAAAAACAAGTTGGGATGTATATATATTTGGAGAGTGATGGCCATGTGAGAGAGAGCGAGAGAGAGCGCGTCTCCAACGCAATTATCCTCGCGTGTATTTCTTTAAAGCGACTTGCTGGCTTTATTATTCCAGCAAATTATTAGGAAGACTCATGTTCTACAAAAGCCTCGTCCCCTTCTGTGTCCTGCACCTGAAACGGCATTCATTGTCTGCCAGCTCACAGTACGTTGAAGATTAATTATCTAAGTGATTCTTCTTCCATTCCTTTTACCAGATTCACGACACAACAATGTACGGGATAGGTCTACGCCACGCGGATACCAGTGGAGGAAAGAAAAGGATGAGACGGCCGCCACTGAGTCGTAAGTACTGCTTACAGACAATGCTCCAATTCTTTACTGTTCGAACAGAGTATTTTACATCTGCCCCAAAAAAATCTTTTTAAAAAATGGGAGCAGTTCCAAGGGATGAACATGGTGTGGAGTGATGGATCACAAGCAGGAAACCTAATGGTAGAAAGCACTAAGGAAGCCCGATGGCACTGTGATAAAAAAAAAATAAAAAAAAAAGGACCCAGACGTATCGTTTTGATACACTGCAAGCAGATGTAGGTGGAGACCATTTTGCATTCTGTCCAATAAAATATAAGCAGTGTTCAAAAGCGGTTTTATTCAGGCAGAATAGGGCTTCTGCCTGATAAAAAGTTAGTTGTGGAAAGGAACAGGAGGTCTTAATCCCTATTTGACAGACTCATCGCTGGGTTGCATTTGACATATTCAGCTAGGTGGCCCCCTGTATTCTAGAAGCCTAGCGCAGTACTGAAGGTCGTGGGAATAATGTATAAAGGTCATTTGTGGAGCAAAGGTCGAAAAGTGACGTAATCAGCAGGAACGTTGGTTTCCACAGCGACTGTTCCGCTTTTAGAACTTTACCCCGCACAACCCCAATGTCTTGTGCCTGGGAGTCTGAATACAATGAAACCCCCCTGGAGATCTGCTGCAAAGTGCATTTTATATCAATCATCAGGCTACAGTGCACTTTGCAGCAAAGTGAACCTTCCATACGCACTACCTGCTTCATTTACTATGGAAGAATGACTGCCGGCGATCTCAGTAAGACGCCATTTGGCCCGCTACATGGACGGGTCTGAACGTGGAAAAAAAAGGATACAAGTTCTGATAAAGTGGAATGAGGGATTTAAGTGCTCGGCTGGCATTGATAGCAGTGGCACGGACCAGACCCGGGAGGATTTTGCCATTCACTATGGCTCCGTCAAAGAGCGGCCCAAAAAACGGAACCTGTGAGGAATAAATGGGTGGTTACACAAGCCTTTGTATCTTCCGAACATAGCAGTAATGGGGTCACAATGCAGGGGTCATCGCCAATATGGCTGGGGGGCTGTCCAAACAGGTATATTTTTCCCCGTGCTATTCAGACATCAGGAGACCTGTATGTTCTTATAGATCTCTTTTGTTGTGTGCCTTTGATGGTCCCCTTATTGCTGTCCCCTATTGGTCAGGAGTTAACATTATACATTGGTGCACACAGCTAATTTATACATAATCCCCATGGCTTCTTTAAATTGTGTTTTATTGGGGGTTTTCCCCTTCCTTATTATTTAACACAAGACTAAATGTCTTACCTCTGGCTTCTTCATGATCTGGATGCTAAACATCTGATTCTTCATGGGGTAAATAATCAGCAGGACATCCCCAAATTCAGTTGGAATAATACCGCGGCGGTACTCCCGGATGTGCTCAGACCATATGATATGGACCTCGTCATTACCAAGATGGCGAAGCTTTAGAACAAGGGGGGGGAGGGGGGGGATTAAATACATTACAATATATTAACACGAGAGCATAGCACTGAACCAAAAATACAACAGACATTATATATATATATATATATATAGAGAGAGAGAGAGAGCAAGCACTCACGGGACTGATTCAATAAATTTATAGTAAGCACTCACGTTTCGGTCCCCCTCAGGAACCTTTATCAGTCTTGATAAAGGTTCCTGAGGGGGACCGAAACGTCGACTACTTATATGCTATATAGTCTGGAGTATCGACTAAAAAGATTACTATAAATGTATTGAATCAGTCCCGTGAGTGCTTGCTCTCTGTTTTCTCCGTTGGACTTGTATGCTTTTCTGCTGCACAGCACCCGGGCACTTTGAACCTGCTGCTCCCCATAGCTGAGTGCACCGCTTTTGGATTATATATATATATATATATATATATATATATATATATTTAAAATACAACAGACATTAATATATATATATATATATATATATATATATATATATATATATATATAAAATACAACAGACATTAATATATATATATATATATATATATAAAATACAACAGACATTAATATATATATATATATATATATAAAATACAACAGACATTAATATATATATATATATAAAATACAACAGACATTAATATATATATATATATATAAAATACAACAGACATTAATATATATATATATAAAATACAACAGACATTAATATATATATATATATATATAAAATACAACAGACATTAATATATATATATATATATATAAAATACAACAGACATTAATATATATATATATATATATATATATATATATATAATATAAAATACAACAGACATTTATATATATATATATATATATATATATATATATATATATAATATAAAATACATATATATATATATAAAATACAACAGACATTAATATATATATATATATATATATATATATATATATATATAAAATACAACAGACATTAATATATATATATATATATATATATATATATATATATATATATAAAATACAACAGACATTAATATATATATATATATATATATATATATATATATATATATAAAATACAACAGACATTAATATATATATATATATATATATATATATATATATATATAAAATACAACAGACATTAATATATATATATATATATATATATATATATTATATATATAAAATATACAAAAATATGCAAGATAATACAAAGATCTTAAACCCAATATCACAGGAATAAAAGGTGATGACTAGAGCATTACATTCAATAAAATACAATCTCTGCGCAAAAAGCAATAACAGTAGAGTAGATCCTGCCGGATATGGCCTGTATAAGTTTCATTAGTTGATTTAAATGATCCTTCATTTGGAGGCTAGCTGCCAATAGAGATACTTCATAGTTATAGAGAGGAATTAGTTACCAAGCGGTTGTTGTACTTAGAGGCTTTACTAGGAATTCATACTGTGTTTAGATTTGAGTGGTACAGAAAGCCGACCAATTCAGGCTTTAGCATATCTCTGTTTTGCTGCAGGTAAATTGTGAGAATATTTTACCAATTGAATGGCGGGCGATGTGCGGCAAAGGACAGGAGTGTAATGCAATGTTACAGGGTCGCTAACGTACAGAACGAGGAATGAGTTCATTTAGCGCTACGCAGTGAGAATATCAGGCGGCTAGTGCACATTCCTAGAGAAATCGGAGCTTAGACGCTTCTCTCTTCTGTGTTAGAGGACCCTTTGAGGGTTAGAGAGGCCCTCCAGATGTAGTCACTGCCCACGCAGTTAAATAGACCCTTCCTCTGAACTCACGGCATATAAAATCTTTATTCAAGCAGGGAGAGAACCATGTGCATGTCCAATGGATTTGATACCTGGTATTTTTATCCTACATGCACCGGCTCCATAAGCCTTAATTACAGGTTCCTGGATTATCCACCACTCACTGCACACTATTGGAAGGAAGCCAGCCCCGCCTCCTCTGTACCTCTCACTGAATTTAGAAGGCCCGGTGAAATTATTTTCAATGTAAAATTACAAGAGAACTGGAAATAGTTTTATAGTAAAAATAAGTGCATATGTCACATACAATAAAAACCAGGTACAATACGCCGAAAATAAGCTAAATCAGGGATGCCAAAGCCTTTATGGGAGGATTATGGGAGATGTAGTTCTCCAAGAGCCAAAGGGTTTGACACCCTCACGCACGGTGGGGCTACCCTTTGAGGCATTATGAGATTATTCCTTCTGCAGAGCAGTCAGCTATGTCACGTGTGAGCACGTGTGAGATACTAATCACACGGTACAGGCTCTGTGACTCATGGTGCCTGGATAATACAATGATGGGGCATTCTACTATTGCAAAATAGAGAGAAAACAAATCTGTTTGATCAGAGAAAAATCGGCACATATTAGGTTTTAATGGTCTGTACCCGACAGGAGCAAATAGGTTTCTCGCCAACTGACCAATTCTTATGATATGACGCAATACAAGCATTTAATTCAGACATGCGTGGGGAAGGCAGAACCATGGTGATTGTGTGGCACAGGAAGGAGAGCGAGAATGAGCAGGGTGGTCGGATATTAAAGGGGCAGAGAAATGCCAGGGACGAGAAGCCAAGCAGCTTGGCTTCATGCAGAGGACTGGCCACTCAGCATCAAAAATGTTCCCCATCACGGCCATGGATGTTGGGAAAAGTAACATCTGAGGCACTAGAAGAAGAACCAAGGGAAATCTGAAGGCGCTCTTCCTGGTTAAACACGTTGGGCTATGTTCGTGAAAGAGAAAAATGCAGGGAATTGACAAGGGAATTGCTAAATTAACCCAAAAGTAGCAGAGTTGAGAAAAAGTTCTCCCATTCATTTTGTACAGAGCGATGTATATTTCTCATTTTACATAATATGTAGAATAATTATTTCGATGTGCTGGGTAGTGTGGCTGAATGGCCAGAAGCTGCCCTTTTATGCCCAGATATAATAACAATAATATATACTATAATAATAAAACAAATATAATAATCTTTATTCCTGAAAGAGGGAATTGACAAGGGAATTTCACATTTAAAAGGCCAAAGTAGCCGAGTTGGAGGATTTCTCCCAATGGCTTGCATTTAAATTCCCTCTTTCAGCAATAAAGATTATTTATTAAGTAATTATTTGATGGACTGAAATAAATATGATATAAAGGGCCAAATATACATAGCGCTGATCAAACAGGGCACGGGGGCCAGCCAGGATGGAAATTAGGTTTAATATATAACATGTCCTCCTGATCCTTTCCATGTTATAGAAAGATATGATGGCGTTGTGCTTCCCATCTAGAAAGAAGGTTTGAGAGAAGGATCAGTAATGAGCCGTCCAATACTCCAGGTCTTCGGATTTAATTAGAGGCATTAAACTTCACGCTGAGGTCAAGCAGCTCCTACTTCCTTAAACCCCCCCGGACCCCCAGCCCGTGCTCATTAACGTTACCACCGAGTGGATTAACACCTCTGAAGATGCATGAAATGAAGGAGCCAAGGGAACGGCTTCATCTCTCCGAGCGGACCCCCTTAACGAGGGGGGGAAGATCAGAGGCCTTGACGTGTTAGGGCTAATCTGGAATTTATTACATTCAGCAGAAAGACATACTGATGCAGTCAGGTTTATTCAGCTTATTATCATTATCAAGAGGAGGCTGAGCACATGGGGAGCGCTTCCTCATCAGTCACTTACCTGCAATTACTTCAAACCGAACAAATATTAAAAGAGCTTCTAAACGTTTCTATTCACTCGTGCTTCGAGTAAAGCAACACAAGTGTGAAGAATATTGGCCCAAGTATGATGATAAACTGGCATGTACTTTTCAAGGCCCGTTTATCCTTGGACTGGCAGCCATGATGCTTTGCTTCGGTAGGAGACAGTTGCGGCCAAGGCTGTCATAGGAAGCGTCTCGTCCGAGGTGGTCGTCACAGCTAGTGCAGTAAGAGATCCTTATATTTACATAATAACCAACAGAAGGGACCTTGACTAGCTCCCCTCTGATGGTGGCATGTGAAAACAAGACTGGTGGATGCCAGTGGTGTATCTTGATTTTGTGCTGCCCTAGGGAATCAAAATTCGGGCACTTTCCCCCACCCACATGCACACCTACACCTACGACATGCACCATCACACACGACATGCCCCTTCACCCCCATACATGCCCCATCACCCACATTGCACACATATTAAATGCCCAATCACCCCATTACATGCCCCCATCACCCCGATTAATTGGAAGGAGCTAAATCTTGCTGAATGGTGGGGGAGGGAGCGAAAATGTTTCAAGCACCAGAAGTGTGCTTTAACACCCTCCGGCAAAGTGCCGCCCTAGGCGAGTGCCCTGTTTGTCTTGTGGAAGATACATTACTGGTGGATGCACAACATGGTGGTCTAGAAGTCTTACGGAGACCATTGTACAAAATTCGGACACATTCCCTCTTATGGCTTGTTGGTGAAATCACACATTTCCCATTGAAAAGTTCATAAACATAACCAGACATCGGTGATGCCATAAACCAACACAGATACATTGAAACACATTTTAAATGAATTATTCAGAGAGCCCACAAACTAAACCAACGATGTCAGACACTCACGGGGACTCTCTACTCTAAAATACATCTCTATTTATAATGTGAATGTGTCTCAGGCTGAATAAAAGACTCTGTATATGTCTGCACCAGAAGGATTAAGAAAGGAAGCAAAGAAATTGAGTAAATATCGGTAAACTTTAGCAGCTTTAAACAACCATGAGCAAGTCGCCGAATGCTCTATAGATGGGCTCATCAGCCCTTCATCAAGCTGAGCCTAAAGATTCCACCTCTAAAAATGTATTGTGGGTAGGAAACTGATGCATAGTGGGTAGTGTGTGCACAAAACAAGTGAGCTGTGGGGAAATGTATTTGGTGTAGACACTTGCCCAAAAGTTGGGTGGAGCCATCAGTAAGCCACGCCCACTGTCCATCATGCATGGACTCTAGAGAAGCGAATGTGGAAATGTGGACCAGCGATAATTTTAAAAAAATCCAGTTTTACCTTCTTGGTCAAACAGTCATCAGACTCCGAGAGCATCCTGGTGGAGACGTGGAACATGACTTCCACGGTGGACGTGGCAAAGTAAGGGGTGCTGTGACCAGTGCTCTTGTTTCGTTGAAGACCGCCAAGGAAACCGCAGTGGCTGGACAGGTTGACCTGTAGATAACATGCACACGTCAGTCACTTTTTAAAAAGTAAAACGCCAGTTTATCCTGTGACCGTCAGCCATGATGCTTCTCTGGAAACGGATCGCGGCTGCGGCCGTCGCAGACGGTCTCTCGCTGTACAGAGAGAGACCTTCGCTTTTCACATCCCACCAACAGGGGGGGTTTGATGGTAAGAGCCCCTCTGTTGGTGATATTTAAAAATGAAGATCTCTCGCGTCACTAGCAGGAAGAGAATGCCAACCCCGACCACACTGCCAGCAGCCATCGAGCTGTAGTAAACCCTCTTTCACGAAAAAAGCTCTAGGTGCTCAGAGTACTTACCTCCCATCCAAGACCAGCCACGAAATCCTCATAGTCCTGACTGCCACCGGTGTTAGAAAGGATCGACTGCTTGTCTTCCTGACCATCCGCGACGTAGAAAACTGCAATTTTGTGCGTCTCGCGGCTTTACGGATATAAAAACCAGAGGCGTTAATGACATTCACAAACAGTGTGGAAGAGACGGACTACATCGCTTCCTATGTGAGAATATTCTAATGTGTATCCCCGCTCACAGGAGGGTGTGTAATACAGCTTTGTTTGTGAGCATTAATAATAGTATTATGCTAATGTGTAAGCAACGAAAATATCCGCTTGTAGAGTCCTGACAGAAGATGGCCAAGGTGTCCTTAAAAAAAAAAAAGGACAGCACTGTCCGTGTGTGACGTTTCCAAAGATCATCAGTATATTGTCTGTCACAAACACCAGTCAATCTCCACGGTGAATGTGCCGCGTGCGAAATGATCTATACGTTGTGTTGGCAGAATGGCAGCGAAAGCAGAAAATAAGAGAACATTTTGCTTTAACCCCTTCATGACGCTAGGTGCTTGCGTCCCAAACGACGCAAGCACCAAAACGTCACAAAATGTTCCTGGCCACCGATCACAAGGTGATCGGTCGCCAGGAACACTCTGGCAGAGAACCGATCAGGGTCTTAATAGACCCTGTGGGTCCCTGCCAAAATATCGCGAGACCTCCGGACGTCACGTGTGACGTCACGGAGGCGTGCCCGAACCCGGAAGTTCGGGCACGGCGCGATTTAGAGAAATGTAGCCGATGCTCGCTTTGAGCACCGGCTACATTTTCCCTGTCGGACTGAGGCCACTCAAAGTGGCCTCAGATGACAGGTGGGAACCCGCTACAAGTGCCTGCAGCGGGATCCGAAAACAGCTCATCGCGGGGAGCCGCAATGAGCTGTTTAACAAAGTACGTTCTATGCCGTCATAACGACTTTAAGGCACTTAAAGTCAGGACGGCATAGAACGTCCTAAAGTCACAAAGGGGTTAAATATGTCTGTGGCGTCTCCTTCTTATGACATCACCATGTGGTTTGATAAGCCACAAGGTGATGTCATAAGCCGGAGACACCACCGACACAATTAAAGCTAAATGTTCTCATCCTTTCTGCTTTTGCCGCCATTCTGCCAACACAATGTATAGGCAGGTGGGTCAGTTTCCCCTAAAGAAGTTTTTGTTTTAAGTTCTTTTTGAACAGTGAGCGCGGGATCCGGGATTTGCGGTTATGCTGTGCTACTAATGGAATCCTGGCTTCTGGTTGGACTCGGAGATCAAGGGGTAAAATATGGTCTCACCACTGCCTGGAGTCCAGGTTTCTCAGCTCCCGAAGCAGCTTCTCGTTCTTCTTCAAAAGATGGAAGTTTCTCCTGGTAAGTGGAGCACATGTTTACATTTACTGACTGGCAAGTTACCTGGATATGGTCCTCCATAATATACAGAGACACAGACTGTGTCACCAGCAGATGAGAACCATTCGGCCCATCTAGTCTGCCCAATCACTGTCTAAAACCCCCGAAATATAAATACTTTCTTTAGTCTCTGGCCCCATCTTATATCTAGGATAGCCTTATACCTATCCCATGCATGCTTAAACTCCTTCACTGTATTAACCTCTACCACTTCTACTGGAAGTCTATTCCATACATCGACTACCCTCTCAGTAAAGTAATACTTTCATTAGTCCCTGGCCTTATCTTATATCTAGGATAGCCTTATACCTATCCCATGCATGCTTAAACTCCTTCACTGTATTAACCTCTACCACTTCTACTGGAAGGCTATTCCATACATCCACTACCCTCTCAGTAATGTAATACTTTCATTAGTCCCTGGCCTTATCTTATATCTAGGATAGCCTTATACCTATCCCATGCATGCTTAAACTCCTTCACTGTATTAACCTCTACCACTTCTATAAGCAGCGTTTGGGTGATACAGTCACAGTATAAGCAGTGTTAAGGTGATACAGTCACAGTATAAGCAGTGTTTGGGTGATACAGTCACAGTATAAGCAGTGTTTGGGTGATACAGTCACAGTATAAGCAGTGTTTGGGTGATACAGTCACAGTATAAGCAGTGTTTAGGCGATACAGTCACAGTATAAGCAGTGTTTGGATGATAGTCACAGTATAAGCATTGTTTAGATGATACAGTCACAGTATAAGCAGCGTTTGGGTGATACAGTCACAGTATAAGCAGCGTTTGGGTGATACAGTCACAGTATAAGCAGTGTTTGGGTGATACAGTCACAGTATAAGCAGCGTTTGGGTGATACAGTCACAGTATAAGCAGCGTTTGGGTGATACAGTCACAGTATAAGCAGTGTTTGGGTGATACAGTCACAGTATAAGCAGTGTTTAGGCGATACAGTCACAGTATAAGCAGTGTTTGGATGATAGTCACAGTATAAGCAGTGTTTAGGTGATACAGTGACAGTATAAGCAGTGTTTGGATGATAGTCACAGTATAAGCATTGTTTAGATGATACAGTCACAGTATAAGCAGCGTTTGGGTGATACAGTCACAGTATAAGCAGCGTTTGGGTGATACAGTCACAGTATAAGCAGTGTTTGGGTGATACAGTCACAGTATAAGCAGTGTTTGGGTGATACAGTCACAGTATAAGCAGTGTTTGGGTGATACAGTCACAGTATAAGCAGTGTTTGGGTGATACAGTCACAGTATAAGCAGTGTTTAGGCGATACAGTCACAGTATAAGCAGTGTTTGGATGATAGTCACAGTATAAGCAGTGTTTAGGTGATACAGTGACAGTATAAGCAGTGTTTGGATGATAGTCACAGTATAAGCATTGTTTAGATGATACAGTCACAGTATAAGCAGCGTTTGGGTGATACAGTCACAGTATAAGCAGCGTTTGGGTGATACAGTCACAGTATAAGCAGTGTTTAGGTGATACAGTCACAGTATAAGCAGTGTTTAGGGGATACAGTCACAGTATAAGCAGTGTTTAGGGGATACAGTCACAGTATAAGCAGTGTTTGGATGATAGTCACAGTATAAACTCCCACATATCCTAAACTCCCTACTGGGATTATCTCTAAAACAAGTAGTGGAGGAGCCAACTCGAAAGCAGGCCATACTAGACCTAGTGTTCACAAATGGAGATTTGTTATCAGATATTACTGTAGGTGAAAGTTTAGGATCTAGTGATCACCAGACAGTGTGGTTTAATATAAGAACAGTGACGCAGTCACACCACACAAAAACAAAAGTTTTAGATTTTAGAAAAACAGACTTTTCTAAAATTAGATTAGGTGTGAAGGAGTCATTATCAGACTGGAGCAATTTAAATGGAGTCCAGGAGAAATGGGATTATCTAAAAGTTGCACTACTGAAGGCAACAGAAAATTGCATAAGGCTTGTCAGTAAGAGCAAAAAATTGAAGAAACCACTGTGGTACTCTGCAGAGGTGGCTAAAATAGTAAAAAATAAAAAGCTAGCATTTAGTAATTATAAAAATACTCAGAGTGAGGAAGATAGAAAGATCTATAAGAGTAGGCAGAAAGAGGCAAAGCAAGCTATAAGAGCTTCCAAAGCACACACAGAAGAGACTATAGCCCAGTCAGTGAAAAAGGGGGATAAAACATTTTTTAGATACATAAATGAGAAAAGGAAAGTAAAACAAGGATTAGTTAGATTAAAAACAAAAGAAGGATGCGATGTAGAAGAGGATAAAGGCTTAGCAGACTGCCTTAATGAATATTTTTGTTCAGTTTTTACAAATGAAAATGAGGGTAAGGGACCTCATTTAGGGAAAAAGACTAATGAGTCTTTTGATGCATGTAAGTTTACAGAGGAAGAGGTTTTACTTCAGCTGTCTAAAGTAAAGACAAATAAGTCGATGGGACCTGATGGGATACATCCAAAGTTATTAAAAGAACTTAGTGGTGTACTAGCAAAACCGTTAACAGATTTTTTTTAACCAATCATTGTTAACGGGAGTAGTTCCAGAAGATTGGAAATTAGCTAATGTTGTGCCCATTCACAAGAAAGGTAGTAAGGAGGAGGCGGGCAACTATAGACCAGTAAGTCTTACTTCAGTAGTGGGGAAAATAATGGAAACCTTGTTAAAGAATAGGATTGTTGAACATCTAAAGTCGCTTGGATTTCAAGATCAGAGACAGCATGGGTTTACTTCAGGGAGATCATGCCAAACTAATCTTATTGATTTTTTTGATTGGGTAACTAAAATAATAGATCAGGGTGGTGCAGTAGACATTGCTTACCTAGATTTCAGTAAGGCTTTTGACACTGTCGCACATAGAAGGCTTATCAATAAACTGAAATCTTTGAGTTTGGATTTCAATATTGTTGAATGGATTAGACAATGGCTGAGTGACAGGCAACAGAGGGTTGTAGTCAATGGGGTATATTCGATGCAAGGTCTTGTTACTAGTGGGGTACCTCAGGGATCTGTTCTTGGACCCATTCTCTTTAATATTTTTATTAGCGATATTGCAGAAGGTCTTGTTGGCAAAGTATGTCTTTTTGCCGATGATACAAAGATTTGCAGCAGGGTTGATATTCATGGAGGGATAAGCCAAATGGCAAATGATTTAGCTAAACTAGAAAAATGGTCAGAGCAGTGGCAACTGGCATTTAATGTGGACAAGTGCAAGATTATGCACCTTGGGCGTAAAAACCCAAAAGCAGAATATAGACTATTTGGTACAGTCCTAACCTCAACATCTGAGGAAAGGGATTTAGGAGTAATAATTTCAGAGGACTTGAAGGTAGGTAGGCAATGCAATAGAGCAGCAGGAAATGCTAGCAGAATGCTTGGTTGCATAGGGAGAGGTATTAGCAGTAGGAAGAGGGAAGTGCTCATGCCATTGTACAGAGCACTGGTGAGACCTCACTTGGAGTATTGTACGCAGTACTGGAGACCGTATCTCCAGAAGGATATTGATACTTTGGAGAGAGTTCAGAGAAGGGCTACTAAACTGGTTCATGGGTTTAAGGATAAAACTTACCAGGAAAGGTTAAAGCATCTTAACATGTATAGCTTGGAGGAAAGACGTAACAGGGGGGATATGATAGAAACATTTAAATACATAAAGGGAATCAACACAGTAAAGGAAGAGAGTATATTTAAAAGAAGAAAAACTACCACAACTAGAGGACATAGTCTTAAATTAGAGGGGCAACGATTTAAAAGTAATATCAGGAAGTATTACTTTACTGAGAGGGTAGTGGATGTATGGAATAGCCTGCCAGCAGAAGTGGTAGAGGTAAACACAGTCAAGGATTTTAAGCATGCGTGGGATAGACACAAGGCTATCCTAGCTATAAGACCGGGAAAGGGGGACTAATAAAAGTACTCAAAAAAAAAAAAATTGGGCAGACTAGATGGACCGAATGGTTCTTATCTGCCGACACATTCTATGTTTCTATGTTTCTATAAGCAGTGTTTGGATGATAGTCACAGTATAAGCAGTGTTTAAGTGATACAGTGACAGTATTATGGTAATGATCACACTTTCTGTGCAGTCTAATTGAAGTGTCTGATCAGATCAGGCTGGCTGAGGAACGAGCCTACTGCTTCCTTATATTGATTCTATCCTGGTATTTACTGGATGGATGGCTATATGTGTACATTTAGTAGATCTACACAAACCTAGAGTCTATAGCAGTGTAAATGTGGTAATTCATGTTCCCCTTTTGTGCTGTTATAGCAGCATATGTGAAAGGTTCAGGGATTTTTTTTTTATGGGTGATAGAAATGTGTAATGTGCAAGTTAAACACTACAGATGATTCTTTCAGGGATGCAATTTGTACTTTTACCAGATCATTATCTGGTTAAAGTCCTGCTACCGTATATCAAGAGACAAAAATGTGTCCAGAAACAAGTATTCTTCGGGTGTGGATACTAGACTGTGCTTTATAATGTCGGGTTGTTCTTTGTTTAGTAAATATGCCCGCGATGTATTGTGGGGTCAAGGATAGCCAAAGCTTGGAGGCTCTTGGAGAGGAAGAAGTACATGTCTCGGATAAAGACTAAGTGTTCAGCTGAAGTACAGCTTGGTAAACGAAGTCTTCGAGATTTAGTCATGGACGGCTCGATGGGTCCAGTTGGTTCTCAACTGCGCGGATACTGCGTGTCCATGAGATGACCCGCGTGAGGAGCGTTCCAGATGTTAATGGCAGCGTTAGAAGAGGGGAGAGTTCCTCCAGTACTTTATAATGTATGGCATGGTGGCGTAACACTGCTTATACTGTGACTGTATCACCTTAACACTGCTTATACTGAGACTGTATCACCCAAACACTGCTTATACTGTGACTGTATCACCCAAACACTGCTTATACTGTGACTGTATCCCCTAAACACTGCTTATACTGTGACTGTATCACCTAAACACTGCTTATACTGTGACTGTATCCCCTAAACACTGCTTATACTGTGACTGTATCCCCTAAACACTGCTTATACTGTGACTGTATCCCCTAAACACTGCTTATACTGTGACTGTATCACCCAAACACTGCTTATACTGTGACTGTATCACCCAAACACTGCTTATACTGTGACAGTATCATCTAAACACTGCTTATACTGTGACTATCACCTAAACACTGCTTATACTGTGACTGTATCACCTAAACACTGCTTATACTGAGACTGTATCACCCAAACACTGCTTATACTGTGACTGTATCACCCAAACACTGCTTATACTGTGACAGTATCATCTAAACACTGCTTATACTGTGACTATCACCTAAACACTGCTTATACTGTGACTGTATCACCCAAACACTGCTTATACTGTGACAGTATCATCTAAACACTGCTTATACTGTGACTATCACCTAAACACTGCTTATACTGTGACTGTATCACCTAAACACTGCTTATACTGTGACTGTATCACCTAAACACTGCTTATACTGTGACTGTATCACCTAAACACTGCATCACCACAGACACATTTAAAATCTATTTTTCTCTTATTTTATACTTTTTTTTAGCGATTCTGCTCACACACTGTTTAGATCATTTTTCACATTCACAGTTTAACCAATGCGTAGGTGACAGATAAAAGGAGGAGACATCTTGGACACCAAGTATGGCTACATCTGTAACTGAAACTTTCCTGTTCATCCCATTATATATCAGCTCAATATACCTCTTTTCCCAGGAGTTCATTCCTAAGATACTGAGCAGTAAGCGGGAGTAGTAGAAGGCAGACTGGGGTTTTTGGTTTGTTGGTTCCTCTTGAGGCATGGCCTGCATGTGGAGGTTACTACAATGCTTCTCCACAAACTCCATCTCCTCGGCACTCTGCTTCAGGATAGCGTTGCTGACCTCATTCTCCAGCTTCTCCGAAAAGCAAGCAGGGGGTGGGGCGGGCACGTTTAGAGGGACGCCGGCTCTTTGAAGGCACTCGGGGCCCGTGGCTCCCAGGTACTGCAAAAGGCAGTCCAGAGCGTCTTCCTCGTCGGACAACCTGTCCCATAGGGGCAGAGATTCCCTGCCTCTCCTCCTCGACTGAACGGAGGAATGCTCCTCAGACTCCCGTTGGCTCAATGGATGTTCTTCCTCTTGACCAACGCAAGAGGCAGGGAAGGCAGGCAGAAGGGAAGACCACTGAGACATTTGTCCGCATAACGGGAGCGCAGGTCCATAAAGGATGGAGGATTCCCAGCTGTATTTGCCAGAAAGGTCCCTCATAATGATGCGAACAGCTGAGTTGGCAGAATACAGCTCCTCACCAGGAGGCAGCTTCTCCTCAGATGGAATCTGTAGGCAGGACACAAGCGTGGTGCTGTTGAGAACGAAAAATTGCAGGTTTGGGCTGTGGAAAAGCTGGGGAGAGAGGTCAGAGCTTTCGCTGTAAGGGTTGTCGTGATTCTCGCAGATCTGACTGGTCAGCATGGCGGGGTCACCACTCATTGGGTAGTGACCCAAGTGGTTAACCAAATGGGTGATCACCGTCCGCGCAGCCACTGGAATGAGGCCCTGCTGCTTGGGCGTTTTTACTGAAAGAGGTAAAACAAGAGAAGGCTGTTAATACTGGTCGCCACATATGCCAAAATTTCACGCAAGTGGAATTCTGCTTATACACCTCTCTGTGAATCCCCAATGTAAAATCCAACCCTTAAAGACATCACCTTGTAGCAAGTAGAAAATAGTTCTTAACAGGAGGGGTTAAAAGGCAAAAATGTTATTTTTCTTAAATAAAAGTCCCCTTCAGAATGAGTAAAAAGCTTTTACAATTTCCTTTATATTACTTGAGATGGCCGATTTATTAAAAACTTTTACTTCTGAATTTTCTATTATGTGGAAGGATTTGTTTGACAGATCTGACAGCTGTGCAGAGAGAGAGTCCATCAATCTACTGTGGCCCTTTCAGCAAACTCTAAATGTATCAAAATTCCCAACTTCAGCCGGAGGCACATTAGTACAAGGTTTAACAAAATTTCCAGCCCCTAACCTTATTTGACTGTTTTACATAGAAGTCTAGGGAAGTACCATTTACCTAACTGCTGATCTAGTCTGTGTGGCTTGTAGAGTCTGCAAATATGTATAAAGCCCTGAATGAGTATCTCAAAAGGATGAATGGGGAAGGAGTGACAGTTAGGTGATGCATCATCAACATCCCCACACATCTCTACGGGAGTTCCCTTTATGGACAATTGTGGGAGAGGATGATTGTCCAGGAGAAAACCTTCAAAAAAGTAAAAAAAAAAAAAAAAAAAAAGGAACAAATAAAATCATATTTATTTTTAAAGTCTAAGCTGTAATATGCATGTATTTGTCCAGTTTTATTATTTACAGAATGTTCGCTTTAAAAAGGAGCAGTGTTCAATTTTTACATCTTTTTTAGATAAGTAATGCATCATGAAAAGGAAAGAAAAAGATCTAAACTGTAATATTTCTTTTTTTTTTTTTTGCGCGACAGCAGCAGCCCCGCCCACCTCTCCAAGCTCCCCCTTACTGGAATGTCACGGAATTTAGGAGCCCCGGATTAAATGGTTTTCAGTGTAAATCTACAGGAGAACTGGAAATTGTTTTAAAGTAACAAGAAGTGGATTTGCACACGCAAGTACGACATCCAGAAACGAAGCCGTGTAGAGTCCAGCACTGAATTGTGCGTCACGGCAGCGTTATCTTTCTGTCATTTTCTTTTTCGGAAATACATTAAAGAAGGCTTCCAAACGTAGCAGATCAAATGCAATAGATGAAAATAACTTTTCTAAGTATAAAGGTGTTTACACGAGGTTCGGATCCCTTAACGAACCAATTTACGGAATGTACGGTGAATGTTAAGTAATATATGGCCGTATATCAGTCAAGTAACCGTTAGCACCGCTGGCCAGGGGCGGTGTGTTCAGTTTGGGTCTACTAGACAGCTGATGTCTTGACAATAGAACTGCAGACCTGACAGGGTTTAAATGCAGGTCATCGGGGTGGGGGGATAGCAGGGGGGTTTGGGGCAGAAGACAAATCTGACGAATCATGTTGAAATTAAGGCCGGAGTATCAAGCTCATCTCTCCAGCTAATACACCAGTCTGATCTGGCAGGCAATAATTAAACAATACATTTGGTACAAGGGCACAATTCATCTTTATTTGGGAGCAGAGGCCCGGGGCTGGGTTGATATTAGAAAACAGCTTTGGACATATGTGTGCAATTACTTCTACTCTGGTTTAATTGAAGCTGGACCTAACGGGACTATTATGCAAAATGATGAAAATCGGATTAAGGAAATGTAAAAAAAAAAAAAAAAAAAAAAAGAAGAGCGAAAAAGTCATTATGAAGGTCGATTAGAGGCAAAATAAATAAATAAAAATAGGAAATTCAGGGTTCCTTGCCATGGATCACTTCTCCCTTTCATGGTCAGTGGTGCCTACTAGGAAGCTCTGTGAGGATCTTGGGACAATAGTCTCTCCAAACATGTATTTTTTTTGCATGGCGTATGTACCAATGATGTATTGTGGGGTAACTGCCTGGGAGATCGGAGGGTGTATAAAGCCTGTCTGAGCAGTAAGACTCTTTGAAATGTTAAGTTTGTCTTGTGCCCAAATATTTTTTGAATATACGGTTTAAAGAAGGTAGATCCGCCAGCAGGGTGGGAAATAAATATTTTTAGATAAGTGTGGCATCGTGCGATATGAAGAAAGAGAAACAGATCTGTTCCATCAACTATTTCTATCTCTTACCAAAAAACTGCAAATAAAAGTACTGTAACAACAGTATCTCCCATCCCATCTTATCAGATGTTACTGAAGCTAGAGGCAAAAATAAAAAATAAAAAAAAATACAATTATTAAAAGAAGTAGCCTCGGACATCTTTGCAGTGAATTAAAAAATCCAAATGATCAGCAAGGGATAGATGGATAAAAAGAAAAATCTGTAGAAGATGAAGAGGAAGATAAGTGTTTACAACAATGTGTGTGGAATGCCGGGTCTGAGGGGTCTTTGATGATGGTGCTTGGTCTCTTCATGGAGAAGCCTATTCATAAAGGCCTATTCAGTTTTAAACAAACACCCAAAGCATTGTGCTGTAAACTCCGTAATTACCGCTCATTATGGCCACATAACAAAGCCTCGAAACCGCTGAACTGTACCGTCGGGGAAAGGAGAACGCACGCAGCTAATTGTTACAAGAGGGCCCGAATGTTAGCTTCTGATAATAGCAAGGGGTGAAAATGTAATTATGAGAGAATAGATTCAGCCTGGCTCACAGATTTGTACATTGCACTTATAGAAAAAGTCATCATCGGACAGGGGGAAAAAAAAAAAAACACAACACATTTCCGCATCTGTTATAATTATGGCCTCTCCAAAGCAACACTTTCAGTCACATTAATGGAAAATGAGAATGATTCTTTATAGGCGTATTGTGTGACCGCGGCTAGATCACATCACGCACTCACAAAAACAGGCATCAAAAAGACGGATCACCAGCCAACTGGACTAAAAGTACTGCACTTCACACAAAAAAAAGGGCGTCCTCCCCTACAAAGCTATGCCCAGTGTGGCCTTAATTTTCTTTTTCCCTGGACAGAGGACCCCATACCTGCCTGAATTCTGGGATTGGGTTCTGAGACGTGGTGGGCGGAGCCAACATGTACGAGGTGACATAAGGTTGCATGAGTGCGTGAGACTGAGGTTCAGACCACATGGTACAAGTACCAGGAGCTTAGAAGCTCCCTTCTTGCGTGTATAGCCTTATAAACAGACACGGTTTAGACACCATGTATCTTGTACATCGCCGGTAGGGAATTTCACAGAGAAGGACCTAAAAACCCCCAAACTGGACTGTCCGATTAAATCTGGGATTTTTGGAGCGCAAATATAGGGCCAAACCACGTTGAAACCAGACACCTGGAACCCCCGGTATATTTATATATCTCTCCCTCCAAGAGCCAAATATGTTTGCTGGATACAGATTATTAATACTAAACAGTAAGTTGCCAACTTCATTACAAATGGACGTTTCAGTAAATGTCGAATGATTAAAAAGGCAATTAAACTTGCTTCATCAAGATTAAAAAAAACATGTCCCCTTTCCCCCAAATAAACCCAATATGCATCTTTAGAGATACACACGGGTTTTATCTTGGCTCTGTCTCAAAGATGAGGCAGAGCCGGCGGGGGGGGGGGGGGGGGAGTAAGCCGCACACTGATAGCGTCAGTGAATGCGCAGCCAATCAGAGTGGAGGCTCGCCCTGCATCCGTGGGTCTGAATGGAGCGAGAGAAGCAGACGGTCTCCTAGTTAAGGTCTCTTTTGAACACTTGTAGAGAGAGAGTCGCCGACCAGACCAGGCTGTCGGCTTCCCATGGACACGGTCGGTCACTGGATTAAGTGGCCTGTACTGTCCAAAGTACCTACCAGTTTATGCTCACACTAGGGACAACTAATTTTTCACTTGTACTTCTATAATACAATCACAAGTGAAAAAAGTTTAGGTGTCTAACGTATTAACAATACGAAAAAAAAGATATTATTCTTTGGAAATATTTTTTTTTTTTTACAACTTTCATCTAGTTACTTTCTTTTTAATGAAAAATCCAGGAAATGAAGCTGTTGACTAGACGAGAGCTAAATCCCATGGCCGAACAGAGACCCATATGGAGGTTTCAATTTATTTGCCGATCCAAGAAATGAAATGATTTGTGTATTGACTCCCCACTGTGACATCTTACACTGGTGCCGCGGCTGTTAATAGAATTGTTGCTTTCACCATTAGGGGACCTGGCTTGAAGCCCTCCTCTATTTTTTGGTGTGAAAAATCCTAAATTATGGACATAAAAGTTTCTTTTGGCACTCAATATTTTTGCTGGCATTGCTGTGGAATAAAAAAAAAAGAAACAAAAAAAAAAAGCTGGAAGGCGTTGAACAGTTCAAACTGGTTACACTTTGCTACAAAATAATAATAATAAAATTAAAATATTTTTTTTGTAGAGAGCTTGCCGCTTCCTTCTTCGCAAATCTTTCGGAAAATATAAGATTTACATGGGCAAAAATAGTAATAAAAAAAAAAAATAGGAGAAAACAAACAATATTTAAAAAGTGACAAAGACCAAAAATGAGTTTTAACCAGGCAGAAAGCAATGTCTGCCTGATTTGAACAGTGCTCAATCAATACAACGTTCAAAAGGCTGTTTTTAAAGAGGATGGGGGATTTGTCTGAAAAACTCCCGCACTGCAAAGTGTCGGGAGTTCTGTAAAAAGGCGCAATCGCTGCTTGGCATGTACAACGGCGAGCGCGCTTTTTTAAAAATGATTGCCGTGCGGGAGAGGGACCTCCGCCAAACAGTGCTTGGCAGAGGTTCCCCAACACAAATCATATAGGCTGCGCCAGCGCAATGACGGTCCACACAAGCTAACTGCGCATTCGGTGTAGATTGTGCAGACTCCGCTCTATTAATTGGCATGCAATCTGCATGAATGCCATGTTTTACACATGACCCCCATTGACCACAAATGTTTTGCAAAAGTCAAAGACCAAGGGGCTACTAATTGACAGAGCCAATCGAGTGAACCATAGAAACATTGTTCAAGAGCCTTTTTTTAAATCAGACTGAAGGGAGTGTCTCATTTCCGATTAGAGCGGTTAGCGCCTCTTTCTGAAAATACATTGAATGAAAATCAATACAACGGAAGAAGTAAATAAATTGTCAAGTCTTCAGTTGAAAACATATTCCTGCGCTTAATCAAAGGAGGTAAGATGTAACCCAAGAATCTAAAGAATATGTCCGCCCCCTGATAGACCTAAACAGAGAGGGGTCAATAAACAGTACTTTTTGTAATTTGTATTCTTTCAGTATTTCTATTTAAACTGTGTAAACCTGGTGCAATCCTTCAATTAAGTGAAAGTTAATAGTCTGCCCTTTAACCCAGCATGGGATGGGATGTCCCATGCATTTCTAATATATTCTGCTTTACCTGGGAGTATTTACTGGACCAGCTGCGGCCTAGTCGCCTGAGTACCTGGTATGCACAGCATCAGTCGGAAGTTAGGTTTGCGTAGCTGACCCCTCCCCTGTCTGTAAGATGGAGGGAACATTGCACACGTACCCTCCGTAACCGGTTGCAGTTTGGTCGAGCGCTCTGAATCGGGGGAATGTAGTGGTTCTGGCTCCTTCAAGCACTCCAGCTGCATGAAGGGGTCATAGTCTTCAGATGCCAGATCTGAAAGGCTCATGGGAAAGTACCTCGGGTTGCTGAAATGTTGGGAGCCGTACACACAGTCATGCAGGACCTGTAGAAACACAGGATATGAGAGAACCCGATTGCAAACCCCAAATGGTTGGCACCCAGGGTGATCTGCCCACTCATTATCGTATCAGAGGCTGGAACATAAACCCCCCGCACACAACATTTTTAAAAATCTTTCTACCTTATATGCGCAGTTCAACACAGAGTTTTCTCGTGCCGGATTCTCTGTGCCAGCATGGCGCGTTGGTTTCAGTAATACCGGAAGGGGCAGAGCCATCAACCAGTCCAGGAGGGAGAGAAGCAAGGACACCACCAGCTAGAAGGGAGACAGTAAAAATGGCTGTGGCTCACGCTCCTAGCTAGAACCAATGCAGTGGAAATCCATGGTGACACCACAGAACAAGCATTCTTGATAGCGTGATGTCATATGGCACATACAGTTACATCTGATTGGCCAGCTTTTTTACAAGGTTTGAAGTTCCTTTCCTCTTAGTAACATTTACTATGCTGATCAGGGGGTCAGTGTGAATAATAGACAGGTCAGGCAATGTGCTGGGTTATAAATGACGACCGTTAAACTTCTATTATAGGTCACTGGACTTTATACTGAATGGTATCAGCATAATAATTAAGATGGCGGTCTAAGAGACAGACGGAGTCTAAACGCAAACAAACCAGATCCAGACCAATATCTGTACCGGGTGGGCTGGATCTCAAAGCAATATTTTCAGGACCCCCGTTAGGTTAAGTCATGTGGCGTCACTGCGCCAACCCCACCATCTGGCTCTGCAACCCCCCCCCCCCCACGTGATTGTGTGACATAAAACCCCGTCAGGTATTTATGGGATTTGGAGCACGTCTGGAATCAGCAAAATGCGTCGGTGCCATACATTTTTACCAGTAGCGTTATACCCACCCGCTTATCTTGCTCATAAGACGAGGCCTCGGCAGTCGGTAAGAGAAAGGTCACAGTCGCCAACAAAATCTGGAGAAACACAGGTGAAGAGTTCAGATTAGTCATGATTACGCTTCAAAATGGTAATACACCCAAAAAAAATCTCAAACAACTAATTTATTTTGTTCCTGTTAAATTGAATTCTATTGCCAGGGTAATGATTTCTTTTAATGAGCAGCTATTTAGCAATACGCCCGGTGCAACTCTACCTACTTACATTCTGTTTTCTTCTGACATCACAGATGATTCACTGAACGAGCCCCCTGACAGAGGAGCCAGAGGGGGAATGAAGGATTTTTTTATGGTGAGATATCACAGAAAAGAGGAGCGAAAAAAGACTGTCTGCTATCCCCCCCCCCCCCCCCCCCCCCCATAGAATGAAAGGGCATGAATCAAAAAATACTATTTAGGTTTTCTTTATAGAAAATCAGCAAGGGTGTTTAACCATATTCCTAGACAAGCCCATGTAAAAATAAAGTAAAGAAAAAGATCTGTCTAAGATTTTCACCCATATCGCATCCGTTCTCCTACAAACGCCAATATAACGTGTAATGGAGCTACAGCTGTTGCCAGAGCAACAGTCCCGCCTATCTCTCCAAGCCCCTCCTTATTGGAATGTCACTGAATTAATAAGCCCCCCTGAAATTATATTCAATATAAAACTACAGTAGAGTGGTACATGTTTATTAGTAACATATACAACATACCGAAAATAAGTTCGGCGGCACTGCCAAAACTGTATTATACTATTGGATGAGCACCGGTGTTCATTCTGTAGAATACAAGTTCACATGGTGTTAAATGGTCAGATAACTACATCTATCCCCCCTGGAATGTAACCAGACCCCCACCTTATGTTGCACACTGTGATCCAGTCTTTCACTCGATGTCTGATCTTGGAAGGCGTGTTCCTACGCAGTGTTATAGTTCCGGCTGACACACAGAATAACACTGTATTGATTGTATGTTCACAGTTATTTCGCCATCTGGCTGACCGTTAATTTGTGTGATATTTATTTAGCGTATTGCGTGGCGCGTCCTTGTGCGGTGGTCTTTATGTCTGGTTTCCTGTATCCCCAAGACTATCGCTATTCAAGCCGCAATTTTCCCCTTAAATTTAATACGTTTTTATTACATTTTTAATTCGTGTCCCTTTTTTTTTTCTTCTTCTCGCGTCTCGGTTTCATGACCTGCATCAAAAATATCTAAAAGTTATCCAGTCATGGCCGCCTCGCCGATCTCTACTTTATGACAGGATAACCCGTCCTTCGTTAGAGATGGCAGTGCGCTCTCTGTGCCGCCTCCGGTCCTGCACCCAATCGGAGGCCCGGTGGTCATGTGATGCACACTCTGTACCTCTCACACATGGATAGTGACAGATCATTTCCAGTAAACATTTAAAAACACTATAACTCTTCCCATCCCTTGCTGATCAGTGTTTATTAGTGTGATCAGTATCCTTCCTACTTTATGGTGTTGATTCTGTTTGACTCCATTGTTAAAAATTTTAAATACATTAATTAACCCCTGCAGGCCCGTGGTGTACATTGTAAGGCTCTGATTTTTATTTCTATTTTTTTAATTTGGTCTAGGGACAAAAGGAGAGTAGCGGGGTCTACCAAGTAGCGATTACAAATGTCTCCTAGCGGTACCGATCTCTGATCCCTGGGTACGCCATCAGCTTTGCTCCAATAGAAACAGAGATTTGATATAGTTTTGCAGCAGCTTCAAATTCTAATGCAGTGAACTGGAATGAGATGAAGGAAGGGAAGGTTGTGCCTTCTCTGGCCCAGATCTCCCGCTCCCTCTGCAAGATTACCAGTTGAAAATGGCAATAGACACAGGATCCGACGACCGCTGTCACTTGGCAATTGTTTAAATGCTAACGAGAGCCTGGTTCGCAGCAGTTACTGATCGTAATTAAAGCAGATAGATCCCATGACATCAGTGCCACCTACCTCTATGATTTTCAGTGGGTAGTCCGGCTGGTAAGTCTGCAGCTGGTTGACGTAATTTACGAGCACATTCAGGACGCTGCAGGCTACTTGGGCCACCACTTTATTGGGAAACTAAAACACACAAGATATTTAATCAGGAGTGTGATACATGCACAGGGTAATGTAAGGTAACATGCGCACCATGAGTACAACACCTTATAAAAAACATCTAAACAACAAACAAAAGCTGTAAAAACAGGAGAACGCGTGATGCTGGGGGACTCGAGGTGGCTAGGCCCTGCGATGCTGGGGGACTCGAGGTGGCTAGGCCCTGCGATGCTGGGGGACTCGAGGTGGCTAGGCCCTGCGATGCTGGGGGACACGAGGTGGCTAGGCCCTGCGATGCTGGGGGACACGAGGTGGCTAGGCCCTGCGATGCTGGGGGACACGAGGTGGCTAGGCCCTGCGATGCTGGGGGACACGAGGTGGCTAGGCCCTGCGATGCTGGGGGACACAAGGTGGCTAGGCCCTGCGATGCTGGGGGACACAAGGTGGCTAGGCCCTGCGATGCTGGGGGAAACGAGGTGGCTAGGCCCTGCGATGCTGGGGGACACGAGGTGGCTAGGCCCTGCGATGCTGGGGGACACGAGGTGGCTAGGCCCTGCGATGCTGGGGGACACGAGGTGGCTAGGCCCTGCGATGCTGGGGGAAACGAGGTGGCTAGGCCCTGCGATGCTGGGGGACACGAGGTGGCTAGGCCCTGCGATGCTGGGGGACACGAGGTGGCTAGGCCCTGCGATGCTGGGGGACACGAGGTGGCTAGGCCCTGCGATGCTGGGGGACACGAGGTGGCTAGGCCCTGCGATGCTGGGGGACACGAGGTGGCTAGGCCCTGCGATGCTGGGGGACACGAGGTGGCTAGGCCCTGCGATGCTGGGGGACACGAGGTGGCTAGGCCCTGCGATGCTGGGGGACACGAGGTGGCTAGGCCCTGCGATGCTGGGGGACACGAGGTGGCTAGGCCCTGCGATGCTGGGGGACACGAGGTGGCTAGGCCCTGCGATGCTGGGGGACACGAGGTGGCTAGGCCCTGCGATGCTGGGGGACTCGAGGTGGCTAGGCCCTGCGATGCTGGGTGGACACGAGGTGGCTAGGCCCTGAGATGCTGGGGGACACGAGGTGGCTAGGCCCTGAGATGCTGGGGGACACGAGGTGGCTAGGCCCTGAGATGCTGGGGGACACGAGGTGGCTAGGCCCTGCGATGCTGGGGGACATGAGGTGGCTAGGCCCTGCGATGCTGGGGGACATGAGGTGGCTAGGCCCTGCGATGCTGGGGGACTCGAGGTGGCTTGGCCCTGCGATCCTGGGGGACTCGAGGTGGCTAGGCCCTGCGATCCTGGGGGACTCGAGGTGGCTAGGCCCTGCGATCCTGGGGGACTCGAGGTGGCTAGGCCCTGCGATGCTGAAGGACTCGAGGTGGCTAGGCTCTGTGATGCAGGGGGACTCGAGGTGGCTAGGCTCTGTGATGCAGGGGGACTCGAGGTGGCTAGGTCCTGTGATGCTGGGACTGAATTTAGGGGACTGTATACAGGATACCTTGGGACTGAAGGTGAAGGGAACCTGTGATGCTAATATAGTGATAAACAACCTGCAACACCCCAGCTGTCCTACAACTCCTATGATTCTGAGCCAACCATGTGGCTGCCTGAGCATAATATAAACTGATAGTCCACATCAGTTTAGTCCTCCCCCCCCCCCTCCAGTGACCATAATGCTCCAGCAACTATTTTTGGCCTGCAATTCATCAGTAGTATAAAAATCATTAAAACCCTCCTTTACCTCCCAAAATAGTTGGCCTGATCAGCGAGGAGATTTAATGAGACATTTCAGTGTGAAGATTCTTACTTTTAAAGAGACACAGATGACATTGAGGGCTTCTTTAATCTGCAGGTGATGTGTTTGGTTGACAAGCTCCTCACACAGCCAAATTCCTAAGCTGCAGAGGGCGACACACCTGTGAAGGAAGGCCGGTGACTGTGTGAGCACAGGGTGTATCCATTATACCATCCGTCCACGCCAGCTCTTACAGGGGCAGAGTGTGATGGGAGTTGTAGCGCAGGAACAGCAGGGACAACTCTGCCTCAGAGACTCCTAAGAGCCTGGCAGAACCACTACTGCTTGAACCAGTGACGTAACAAGGTGTTTACGGGCCTCTTAGCATGCTAAAATGGCTGACTGTGGCTGTGATACTGCACAGAGTGTCTGTCATGGAACCCCTTAAAAAGTCAGGGACACGCACACACAGTCGCATGCACGCACACACAGTCGCATGCACGCGCACACAGACACATGCGCATTTTTTTAATCAGTCAGACACGCAACTAAAAAGGAGCAATGACCACATAGATTTTTAAACCAGACGTCTCCCTGCTCTAACAGGACGGCAAGCTTCCATATCTTCCGTTCCTTTAATAACCCTGGCTGGGAACTGCAATGGAGAATGGGCTCCCAGCATAATGCACTGGTGTAAAACAAATACAGCAGTCTATCACTGAGTGAGAGCGCTCCCTACTGTCTGTTCCATGGCACTGCACCTCGTATTATCTCTGTGTTTGTACAATACAAGGCCAGTTCAACCTGAACACTTCACATGTCAACAGGTCAGGATGATTGAGAGAAGCAACTTGCAAGAGTGGCCACTGATGGCTGACCTTGGCACTGCAGATATTTGGGAACTCCATATCCCAGGAGTCTCAGGGCCGCTGAGAGACTTATAAGATATTAGTTCCCAGACACCTGCAGTGCCAAGGTTCACCATCACTGGTATAGCGGAACACACGCATGTAGTATACCGCAAATATATTTTTGGACTTACCGTGCAGGCCCAGATGGCTCTTCCTTCGCTGAACTAAGCACGGTTTTGATGGTGAGCTCCTAAAAACACAAACATTAAGAGGAGGATTGCAGCAGGAAGGAAAGAATCGCGCTGTATCTAGAAGATCGACCGCTCACCTTGACATCGGTGAACTGTGACATCACAATGTCCGAGCTGCTCGGGTGCAGTGCTGGCAGCTCCTGGTAGAGATTGGGGAAGCAGACCAGAGACCCCAGAAGAATCTGGGCTTCGACGCGCGGCGCCTGTCATGACAAACATGAACTAAATGTACATATAACCTTACGCCGCGCTCAAGTAAAAAATACCACAGCCAATATACAATACACGTATACAAATAAACTCAATAAATGTGGGAGGAGAGCCGTCCAAGAAGTACTCATCAAATGTTAGATGAATGGGAAATAGCTGCAAGTGTTTATATAATATAATACACTGCAGTGGAGCAATCAAGGCTAAAGTATGTAACTAAATAGACAGCGCTCAATTAAAAAAAGTCAAATCGTATAAAAATGTACAAATCCTTCCTCAGGACAACCGATTATAAAATATATAAATTTAATTACAAAAATATAAAATTGTAACATTTTATGTTATCATGATAGATTGATTTTTTTTTAATTGAGCCCTGTCTATTTATTTACATAACTGAAAAAAATTTTCTCGTGTTTTTCTAATATATATATAATTTCAGTAAAGTATGGCCCTTTAATATGATCAGAACCAACTTTAAAAATGTCTCTATGACTTACAACTTCCAAGATATTAAAGTTTAATGAATCTCCTATCTTGTAGCGGGAGTTCTTCATTTGAAAGATGATGTTGCTGCAGATATTATGTTGGTCAATAGTATTGCTCCCCTAGTGGTCATGTTGCACACACTTGAGAGGAACATTTGCGGCTCTATTTTACATTTAACATGTTCAGATGCAAAGGTTCCTCCGAGCTAATGGTGCATGAGTCGCATTGTCCCGCAGGGAGGGCTGGGAAGCCCTGCTCAGTTGAACTAGTCACTTTTATACTCAGAGACAGTGCTTATGGCTCTTTATGTAAAGAGACAAACTTACATTGAGAGAAGGTGAGGCGGCCACTCTCCCGGCTGCAACAATGAAATCCATAATCAGAAGCGTGGCCCCAGGCAGACCCAAAGAAAAGAACTGGGGTGAGCAGTGCTTGATGATGGTGTTCACTATGTCCTGTAGATAGAAAACAACCAGCATTAATAGAACTCAGCTGACCCGCTCTCCATTACAATGTGCATCCAGAACACCTCATGGTACACACACAGTGACATTCTACATACCTGGTCCGTGTGAAGAAGGCCGCAGTGCATGATGTTATAAAAGTGTGTCAAGAAGTCGCGGTTTGGAGAGACATCTTGTCTTCTCTTCATGATCTTGCAGATCAGTTTGTATGCATGGAGCTTTCCCTGCTTGTATTTATCCACCAGCATCGTGGCCTGGAATGTAACAAATCGACAGACACAAGAGGAGTTCATGACGACGGCATCTCGTTCATCCGATACAAAAGGTATCGGTGGACAATAGAATCCAGGTACTGGACTCACGCCTGCTTGAGGTGTAATAGAGAAGGTCTTCTCCAATGGCAGGGTTTGCTTTTACCGTTCAATCTGACAAAAGGGATGGCAAAGGGAGCTTCACTGGCAGAGAATTCCTCCGATACTGCTGGAATGGCTATGAGATCTTACCTAATCAGCATTCAAAGGTGGAGTTTATTTTGGTATCTTAGTAGCACACAAGTCTATGAGGAAGGGCCTACGAAGGCGAAACGAGAGGGTTGGTCAGGTTTACTTTTGCACCACAATAAACTGCACCTTTGCTTTCTGAATGGTGGAGAACCTGTCTCAAATAAAAATGGTTCTCTTGAAGCCTTGCTGGTGACCGGTCATATGGACTCCCAAAGAAAAAACCTCAGACAATGTTCCCACAGAACCATAGTAGGGAGCACAAGTGGTGATATTTGTGCCCTTATAGAAGGCCACAAAAAATGTCCAACACCGCCTCCTCCAGGAAAGATATGGGAGGTGAGCCTCAAAACAAAACTCTAATACCGGGTGCTCAGTTATTACACATGAGGCCTTTAAAGAACAACTAAGCTTTTTTTCCCCTCTTGTGCTTCCAACATCGAACCAAGTCTCCTTTGTTGGTAGGATGTGAAAATTTAGCGCTCTCTCTTCTGCACTAGCAGTGAGCGACTATAAGCCCCGACAGAACCCGATTATGATGCCCCTGTAATGATTGGCTGCTGATACACTCCGCTCATAGGAATCCCTGCAAGAATCTGCAAAGGTACACGTCAAGTTTAAATGCAAAGTTTAGTGCCCCTTTAAGTAAACCTGATAATTAAACATTTTTAAAAAAAAGTCCCCTATACAGTTGTCTGTCCCATACCTTAAAGAGCCAAGGAGTGAGGATCCTCAGGGGTGGGATTAGTACAGGAGGTGGTGGTGAAGACTGATTATCCAGCGATATTCCTAAATTATCTCGTATCTGCACAATGAATAGAAGACAAAAACACACATTCTGTGAAACATGGTGGAGGTGAAGCTCCCGGTCAGCACTTGATTTGATGCAGTTTTTAACCTCTTTGTAAAAAGGTCAAGTCTATGATGCATGACACAAATTACATTTAGTTCTAAATGAGACTGAAATGCGTGTATATATCCGACAAGGTGCAACACCCACTGCAGCTATATTATAGAGACACAACTGCATGCTGGTAGTTTTTTTATTTTTATTTAAAGTGTATGTGCAGTGGGGAAGAAATCACCATTGGAACCCAGGCCAGAAGATCCTCAAGATTATTGGCTAACCTTTATTATGGCCGCTGTTGTGGACTGGACTGCCCATGATATTTTGTGCTGCCCTAGGCCTGACTAAACTCATGCGCCCCCAACCTTCACTTGTCCCATCCCCTTCCTCGCATAAACTTGCCACGATATTAGATTGCCCCCACATCCCTGTCACCAGAGCCTGCTTGCCCCCACATCCCTGTCCACAGAGCCCGCTTGCCCCCACATCCCTGTCCACAGCGCCCGCTTGCCCCCACATCCCTGTCCACAGCGCCCGCTTGCCCCCACATCCCTGTCCACAGCGCCCGCTTGCCCCCACATTCCTGTCCACAGAGCCCGCTTGCCCCCACATCCCTGTCCACAGAGCCCGCTTGCCCCCACATCCCTGTCCACAGAGCCCGCTTGCCCCCACATCCCCTTCCACAGAGCCCGCTTGCCCCCACATCCCTGTCCACAGAGCCCGCTTGCCCCCACATCCCTGTCCACAGAGCCTGCTTGCCCCCACATCCCTGTCCACAGAGCCTGCTTGCCCCCACATCCTTGTTCACAGAGCCCGCTTGCCCCCACATCCCTGTCCACAGAGCCTGCTTGCCCCCACATCCCTGTCCACAGAGCCTGCTTGCCCCCACATCCTTGTTCACAGAGCCCGCTTGCCCCCACAGATTTCTGTGCAGGCAGTGAGGATGCACCACCATCATTGGCAGTGCTGGCTCTGCAGTCTTCTGTCTGCTGCCCTAGGCCTGGTTGAGCTAAGCAGAGATACAACACTGGTTGTAGTGTTCAGCTCCCAACTTTGCTGGAGTGAAATGTGGGATGCAGAGCTACTGTACATTAATAATAGCTGCGTAAGGTCCAATGTCACAGAGAATCAGGACAAAGCACGGTAATGGGAAATGTAATACCTTAGCCAAGTGAATAAACTTTATATATAAAAAAGAAAGAAGGAAAATTGGGGGGAAAAAAAAAAAAATATATATATATAAAAATAACGGGGAAAGATTTCTAAATTGGCGTGTGGCTTCTGTCTTCCGCCGGCGTTTGTAGGCTCAGGGGCTATAATAAAGCAGAATACCTTAGCCAAGTTCTGCCACAGCTCACACAGATAATCGAAGACCTGAGCGTGAATCTCAGGATTGGTTATATTATTGACATCTCCCAAAATTCCCAGCATCCTCCTCCACATGACTGTGGAGACGTCAGCATGCCAACCGGTTAGCGTGCCTCCAGCCATGACACTGCAGCTCTCCAAAGGGAAGTCACAGGGCTCTGTGTATAGAAATATAAGAAGCAGGTTACTGGTAACCATCTACAATGACACAGGATGTAATGTCCCTCCCCTACACACACAAAAAAAAAAAAAAAGTTTTAAGCGATAATAGGAATTTTGAGAAAACGCCATGTATTTTTTCAGTTACACAGCGTTTTCTTCACCAGCTTGAATTAAGGCCGATTAACTGGGAGCCCCAGCAGGGAGCTGGGCCAGAACGCCCCAGCAGGGAGCTGGGCCAGAACGCCCCAGCAGGGAGCTGGCCCAGAACGCCCCAGCAGGGAGCTGGCCCAGAACGCCCCAGCAGGGAGCTGGCCCAGAACGCCCCAGCAGGGAGCTGGCCCAGAACGCCCCAGCAGGGAGCTGGCCCAGAACGCCCCAGCAGGGAGCTGGCCCAGAACGCCCCAGCAGGGAGCTGGCCCAGAACGCCCCAGCAGGGAGCTGGCCCAGAACGCCCCAGCAGGGAGCTGGCCCAGAACGCCCCAGCAGGGAGCTGGCCCAGAACGCCCCAGCAGGGAGCTGGCCCAGAACGCCCCAGCAGGGAGCTGGCCCAGAACGCCCGAGCAGGGAGCTGGCCCAGAATGCCCGAGCAGGGAGCTGGCCCAGAATGCCCGAGCAGGGAGCTGGCCCAGAATGCCCCATCAGGGAGCTGGCCCAGAATGCCCCAGCAGGGAGCTGGCCCAGAATGCCCCGAGCAGGGAGCTGGCCCAGAATGCCCGAGCAGGGAGCTGGCCCAGAATGCCCGAGCAGGGAGCTGGCCCAGAATGCACGAGCAGGGAGCTGGCCCAGAATGCCCCAGCAGGGAGCTGGCCCAGAATGCCCCAGCAGGGAGCTGGCCCAGAATGTCCCAGCAGGGAGACCCTTCCTTTTCTCCGGTAAATTGGTAGAGAGATAAGATTAAAATTTTCTCTATAAATTGCTCCTGTAGCGAGAACCCTTTGTTTCACTATCTGCATTGCTGACCATATTGACCAGGCCTCTTGCATAAGGGGCATAAATCTTAAAAACAAATATATTTGCCATATTAAAAGGTTTTCTAATAATGACCTTTTGTCTTGCCCACCATGCTGTAACAAACAACTTGCCTTCAGCAGCTTCTGTGCTCACTCTTCTACTCCAGCACAGGCACATTGTGTAACGCCTCTAGCCTCTTCTATTCTCACTGTGAACATGCTCTCTCTTTGTTCGCTGTCAATATTCTGGTTTGCCTTTGCATTCTGCTTAGCAGACTTATTCCCATTCCCAGATGCTTTCCTCCAACACTAGAAATCACGGACGGCCATTAGACCATCTCCGTAAGGCTTTGGCTTCCCATAATGATTCTTCCAAGTCTTTATTTCTTAGACATAGACTAAGCTTTATTCATAAAATAGAGAATTGCAGGGAGCCGAGAAGGGGATTTGTAGAATGTCTCCAACTCAGATACTTTGGACTTAAATAGAAATTTCCCTTCTGATTCCCTCTTTCTTGAAAAAAAGCCCTATGGCATATCTTTTCAACAGTAATTTTCAGAAATCAAAACTATATGAAAACAGGGAGTGGGGTGGAATTTGGATCATTTACCGAGATCATCTGGTGTTTGTAAGACAGAATGTTGAAGCTTCTCTGGAAGTTCTCCTAGATCCGAGCTCGCAGGGGCAGGTGAAGGAGTCTGAGTCCGAGATCCATGAGTGGATACAGCAGGAGAAGGATTCTCGGAACCTGGGAACAGATAAAGAGAGACGCCGTCCGACATGTCAGAAAAGGGGAGATGAATTTAGCCATCATCACTAGGTTTTGTAGTGTAACAAACTCTACGTTGAAAATAAGCTTTGAGGAAAAAGATACGATTAATATAAGGGAAAGGACCTTCAATCGGGAATATCTTGGAAGCGTCGGGGAAACTCGTTTAGTAATGAGTGGTGTTTTGCAGTAGCTGTATTTGTCCAGTGATGCCAAATATCAGAATGGTGCAGAATCTTGTAAGACCTTTCTTTTTGGAGTAACAGTATTTTGTGACATTGAGCTTTTGGGAGTGCTTTAATGTTCCAGAAAGCTTGTCATTCTAAAACACTGTTAAAAAAAGAGATTACAATAATCTGCAACAATCTGTTATTTAACATCTGTAATAGTTTGTTACAGGGCAAAACTAATGTACTGATCTATGGACAAACCACTCTCAAGGCAGATCATCAGGTTTGTTTGTTTTTTCCGATGTCCTTTTTATGAAAGAAACAACACAATGGGGACCAAGCACGTTGCTCCATACGCATCGCCGTAGAGAGGTGCATGGAAGTTACAGAGGTTTTTAATGTGTAATGCAAAACTCCACAGAAAGGTACACCAGTAAAAACAAACCTAGATCAATAAGGGTTATTGATAAAAATCCAGTAGTGGTGTAAATGTTCCTGCCATTCAGAACTTTGCTCCAGTATAGAGTTTTTGAAATAACAGCCCATAGACCCGACTGGCAGTACCTGCTCCAGCCACCCCATCGTGGCACAGGGCCTGCATGTTCAGGCTGCTGGTATCAGAGTGGATGTGAAGAGTGGTCAGATTTTCCACCTCTGGTTCGTCCGTGCTGAGGTGCGCCGACCCAGCGTCCGTCTCCAGGGAGATGGGGACCGTTGAGTCGCCGCCAAACGGGAAACCTGCTGTAAGGAGAGGCGCTTACTTGCGGGTCTGAAAGATGGAGGTCTGGTTGGCGCAAAACAAATGTGGAACTCCTAATTATACACAACGGCCCAGAATCCAGATTACCATGCAAAGAAATGGTGCTGTATGGTACCCCTGGGAAGATGAGACATGAATCGCTGGGGGCTATTCACTAAAAAGGTGAGATGGACAAATCAACTCATTCATTTAGCTGTACGTTGTGCACAGACTTTCCCTGAGCCCCTTCCTGGATGGCTCAACCTGGCCATCTTGCTTTCCGTGATTAGATTTGGTACAGATTATACAGCTCTTGGTTTGTTTAGATCTGCCGACACGTCTGCTTCTTGTAGTGGGGCCACAGATCTTCCACATGACATGGCAGATCTCAATTGTACATGTTAGGCGTCAGGTCTACGCCCCACAAGAGATGGTTGGATACTGTAGGCTGCCATTGTATACTGTCAATTCTCCTACCCCTGGCACCTCTATTCACACATTTTTCCTTTCAGGTTCATCCATAGGCTATGCAAGTTTGGAAAGATTGATATAGGCCGTTCTACGGAGAGCTGATACTTAAACATTTGTTTCTTTTTTAACTTTTTAAGTCTCCAGTGAGTAGGGGCCGTCAGTGACAGTCTTGGCCTCCATGTTTCCCAAGGAAGCAAGATGGCTGCTGGTCAGATTATAAGCTGGTAACCACCTTTAAAAGTGGTACTCTAAAAAAAATTAAATATGTAGTATATAAGTATACTCTATATATGGGTCTTCTATTAAAGCACTCAATGATACAGTAACAAAAATCAAAAGTGCCACAGAGAGGCGGATTGTTCCACACGCGTGCTGTGCTGGAGGTGCCTACCAGATTGTACACACCGCCATGTGGCAGTGAGCTCTGGCTTTTACTGCTATAGGACATCAGTACATCGGCAATTTACCTTCAAATTTGCGACTGTCGTACTGGAAGGCGTTAAATGAGTCGGAATGGCTGTCTGAGCTCAGAAGGTCACTGCTGGCCGCACTCGCTGGAGATGTCCACTCGGAAGGGATGCCAGGGTCGTCTGCTGGACGCATTTGGCTCTGCTTGTTAAGTGCATCGGGCAAATCTTTTGGAACCTCCAGGCTCCCCGGGCTACTACCCCTGCGGGTCAGTGTCTGAAACACAGAAATAAAGTCTCACGATTCGGGTTATAATTCCACCTAGTATTAAAACCTCTTACTGCTAGGGTGCAAAAGTCCCCTCTATTGATCCCGTTTGACAATTAGTGTCTCTCTCTGCACCGTCAGAGAGAACACCGGACCAGACACACCGTGCAGGGCAAGCATCCAGTCTGATTGGCTGTGCACATGGTGACCGGCGCCTACTCAGCTCTGAGGCAGAGAGGAAAGTAAATCTGTGTGTCTCTAAAAGATCCATGTCTGGTTTACTCAGGATAGGAAAAAAAAAACGAAGTAACCCTTGCTTCCTCTAACTAAACAAATATACGTATACAATAAAATTCAACAGAGGGGATGGATGTGGTGGGTGTTTGGAATCTAGGGTGCTTTTTCAGCAACATGAAGCAACTAACAGAGTTGCAAAAAGGCTAAATAGTCAGTGCCCAAACTGAAGGTGCATCACTGACTTTGGACAGATAGTCATTCATCGGATCCAAGATGCATAAAGATCTCCCCCAAGATTGTAAACAACATTTCGCCCCCTGTTAGAGTTATACAGAGCATTGATTCTAAACAACATGTCCACCCTGTGATAGAACTACACAGAGCAAAGATTCATAACAACTTGTCCGCCCCGTGATAGAGCTATACAGTGCAAAGATTCTAAACATGTCCGTCCCGTGATAGAGCTATACAGAGCAAAGATTCTAAACAACATATCCGTCCCGTGATAGAGCTATACAGAGCAAAGATTCTAAACATATCATTTCCCTGATAGAGCCATACAGAGAAAAAATTCTAAACATGTCCTCCCCCTGATAGAGCTATACAGAGCAAAGATTCTAAACATATCATTCCCCTGATAGAGCCATACAGAGAAAAAATTCTAAACATGTCCTCCCCCTGATAGAGCTATACAGAGCAAATATGGCTCAATAAGGTGCCTTAATTGCATTCTATCATTAAAGCATTTCTATTCAGCATGTCTACACTTGATACTATCTTATAATTAAACAGAATTTACTTTCTTGCCTACACTTGTCCGTTGCAGTGTTATTTAGCTGCCAGTGTTTGATAAATTCATAAAGCTCTCACCAGAGCGGTGCCAGAGCGTAGTCTCTCGGCTATGAACTCATCCATTAGATCCGGTATGTTGGAGCTGGAGTTGACTTCATTGTTTAGATCATTGACTTGAGGTCCCAAATCATCTTTGTTGGCTAAAAAAAAAAAAAAAAAATAAACAACAACAAAAAAAACAAACACAAAAATGTCAAGTGGCCGATTATCATCACTAACGTGACAGCAGAAGCAAATAACCAGATCGATAAAACAAAATATAAAAAAAATCTGAACAAGACAGACTGAGGAAGGCATGCAGTTAGGATGGAGGCTCAACACCGTGCTAGTTCATGTAGTGTTTGGGTGCGTTAGTAAGTGGCTAGACTCTACATACATTACCGATACAAACTAAAAAAAACAAGTTAGTAGAATTTAGAAAAGATTCTAAAAGCAAGGGCATTTTGTTGGGGTGGGTGGGGGAGCACCGAAGAAGAGAGGCATTTCCCAGGCTGCGTCCATGGCTGTAGTTTAAAAAAAAATCAAGCTTTTCAAGGCTCTAGTGTTGTACTGACTATATGCCATCTTCTATAGAGCGTGGATTGCCTCAACTGAGCTCTCAGCCCTGTGCAGTGTTATACCAAAAAGTAGACAGTCAGTCCCTCCGATTTCCCATTAGAAAACAAAGGCTCAACAGTCACTGGGGCCCCATCAAAAAAGTCATCAGATTTGTCCCTAGTTATGCATCAGCCCCCAAAACAGAATTAAGTATGGTGTCACTATGGCTAGTAATGAGCCACAACAAATAAACGTCCACGTAATGGAGAGAACATTCCACTGGATGACCCGTTTCATTCAGGTTGGGGGGGGGGGGGGGGGGCGGTCACCCGGAATTTAGGCTTCAATTTGAAGGGATAGGTTTGAAGGGTCACTTTATTTATGATCACAGGTTTATTTTATCATCAGAGGGTTTGTCAAAATGGCAAAGCCACCGCTCAGCTCACAACGGGAGGAGAACTTAAAAAAAATAAAAAAAAAAAATTAAAAAAAAAACACAAAGTTGGTGGGTATCTAGCACCCGTTCAAGAGAAAACCAACCAAACCGCAGTCGTTCCCACTGTTAAAATGTACACATTTGTGGGACTTGCTTGTTAAATGTTACGTTCCATGCGAATCATTCACATGGTAAGAGCAGGCCAAAGAAAAAGTAACGCAATCGTCTTTGACCAGAATGACGAAGGTCACCAAGCAGAGTTTTGGAGCAGGAGCTCTGCGTACTGGGGCAGGGCTTCTTTTGCCTGGAGCAGAACTGAAGCAAAAAATATTGTTGGCCGCTACACACATATTTGCAGAAAATGAATTTGTCTACAAATTAGATAGGTCATGACAACCGGGACGGTTAAAAAAAATAAATAAAAAAACTTTGGAGAACCAACGGGATGGATCCCAAAATAACTCGCAGCCATCGTAAAACAACAAAAATTGCAAACCATGCATTTGCTAAAAATGCATGACCAATTTTCGATGCCACCATCAGGGCAGTCCCGGACACTCCCACTCTTGTATATTAAAATGTGGGTCCGCAGTGGGAGGTGGGGAAAGGGGACTTCTCCTTCCTCCGCAAGGAGGAGCTGGACAACTTCTTTACATTTGCCTGGAGCAGAGCTGAGGAGGAGCACTTAAAAACAAGCCTACTCCCTGGTCAGCAGTTATCTCAGAAACAAACCAAAAATAATAATTTGGCAGACATCACTAGGGGAAATGCAATATAATAATGACGTACTTGACCAGAGTTGTCAGAGGATGTACATCATCTGCCCCCTTGCAGACCAAAGAAAAGAACTGAGCAGGGTATTACATTTGGGAGGAGATGCCAGTACTAAGTCTTCTTCTTAAATCCACCAATAGTGACTTAATGTGAATCTAGTGCATTTTATTCCATCTATAATGCAAGTCCTTTGTCTTCTTCAATACACAAAACGTAATCTTTTGTATCATGTAAGGTCCGTGAACCATTTCAATGTTCCAAGGGCTTCTTTTTTTTGCCTCTTTCAATTTGCCAGCCTGCCCCCAGCATAGACTGGCCAGCAACCGGCTTTTAATCTAATTAGAATTCGGAACTAGAGCTACTGAGACCATTCCAAGAAAACATCAGTGAGACCTTTACGTGCCTATAAAACGCACAGCAGGCGAATCAGTATCCCATAAAGAAAAATGCTAATGTTATAAACGCATCTACAATGTTCAGAAGGTCATCCAAGGTGAACAGAACAGTGCAGATGATGGCAGCTCTGCAATGAAAAGGCTATTTTCTCAGGAAACCAGTTTGCGGATGTCTCAGTTGGTACCGTTCCCCAGATACCAGCATTTCTAGTAACACACGTGACTAACAAGAGGAACACTGAAAGCAAAACATTCAACAAAAACAGAAATGCAATTACTCTTAAGAGGCAAATGTTGGCAAAAAAATTAAGTTACGTTTAACTTAAAGATTGCCTCACGTGTAGGCATTTTAAAGAGGAATGTTTTACTAAAAGAATACAAATTAAATATCTTGTTGAGCCTCTGTATAGACTTGTGGTTTTGAATCTTTGCTCTGTATAGCTCTATCAGGGGACGGACATGTTGTTTAGAATCTTTGCTCTGTATAGTTCTATCAGGGGGCGGATATGTTGTTTAGAATCTTTGCTCTGTATAGCGCTATCAGGGGGCGGACATGTTGTTTAGAATCTTTGCTCTGTATAGCTCTATCAGGGGGCGGACATGTTGTTTAGAATTTTTGCTCTGTATAGCGCTAGTGGGGCGGACATGTTGTTTAGAATCTTTGCTCTGTATAGCTCTATCAGGGGGCGGATATGTTTAGAATTTTTGCTCTGTATAGCGCTATCAGGGGGCAGACATGTTGTTTAGAATCTTTGCTCTGTATAGCTCTATCAGGGGGCGGATATGTTGTTTAGAATCTTTGCTCTGTATAGCTCTATCAGGGGCAGACATGTTGTTTAGAATCTTGTGTAACATGAAGGAAGATCTGACCCAAATTGTCTGCCCCCTATACAAGCAGAGAGAACCCTATAATGTGCTTTATTTGTATTCTTTCATTAAAATGCATACACTTGTTGCAATCATTCTATTAAGCATTACAATCTTTGCCGACAGTTGCACCTTTTAATGGCAGAATTTTGCAACTGATTTGTCAGTTGCCTTTTAGTGAACAACCCCCATTGCCTGAGGCATGCACTAGGAAACAAAATTAATGACAAGCACTGCCTGGGGGGGGGGGGATCAGGTGGACAACTGCCCATGTACTGCTGCATTAAAAGAATTTAATTCTTCAACAAAGATTTTTTTTTTTGGCCTCCAAGTAAACAGGTTGAAGTTGGTTCTTTAAAATCAGTTTCCCTACTCTTGTTTCTTCTATTTTAACCGTCCCCTAGTGCTGGTCACTAGTTTTAGGAAAGGTGTGTCTGCTAAATGTACTGTACTGGGTGGCTCTGGACCATTTGCATAATGACTAACAGCACCAATTAAAAGCTCTAGTTGTAGCCACTATAAAACCAACTACAGATGCAAGTACGCCATATGATGACACCACAGGAGGGTGCTGGATTTTGAGGAGTGCCATCTCTCAAATTAGCCAACAACAAAACAATAGTGTATGCCTTCTATTCTGTATTGTCCTGCGACTAAAATCAACATGGACAAGTAACAAGGTTAAAAAATGAAATAAATGAACATATGCAAGACAAAACAATTCACAGGACCGATTGCTCTCTGGCTGCTGGGAGCCAGGAGATGGCAGCACTCGCATCAAAGGCAGGGAAATTAGTACAGGAAAGCAGAGCTGCTGGGAAGGCAAAGGAGAAGAAAGAGGATCAGGCGTAGGAAAGCCACATGCAGAGGTCCCAGAGTCGGGTTTGAACAAGGCGAGGAATAAGCAGCATCCCAAAAAGAAGCTCCTGATTGCTGGCAGCTGGGTATTTTTTTTTATATATATATATATATTTTTTTTTTTTTTGGTTTCGGCAGCAATACAAAAGCCAAACGGGTATTGCGTCTCAGCGTGCGCTCGGAAAACACATCCAGAGCCGGTGGCAATCTCACCTGCTGCCTTCCTTCCAAAATAGCCCAAAACATGACCGTACAGGTCCTTCAGAGGCGCCTCGGCTGCCATCCTTTGTTGCTTCTGCACGGACACGTTGGCCTTAGGTTTTGAGAGAGCATGGACAACAGTTTTATACACGCCACCCAAGGACGCATGAGAAGTGGCTCTCTCCTGACTGCTAGACCTGGGGCGCGTACGGCCGCCTTCCTTTTGTGCTTGCGAGGGAGGCAAACGCAACTCGCTGTGATCGCTACCTGGCTGGCTAACTCCTGAAGCTATCCTAGCGGCACCAATGGCTGCATACGCTGTGGACTTCCCCGGCTCCACCACCATGGAGGAGCCAGAACTCAAATTACTTAACTTCCGCAGCCTCGCCTTCCAAGGGGCATCTTTGTTCTCCATTGAGTTGTGGAAGAGTACGGCCTCGGTGGATGGCCGGAAAGTGACCTGCACACTGTTGCGTTTCAGACGCATGGCTTTGGCCCTGTGGGTTACGGACTCGCACAGGTTCTTTATGGTGGGTCCATGTTCGCCACCTGAAGACGGCTGACACTGGGGGGATGCCCAGTCACATGTTCTATCTTCCTCTGTGGCCTGCTGTCTACAAAAAGCTTTCTTCCGCTCCCCTTGCTCCAGATCTCCTCTATCAGCCTCTGCTCCCTCCCAATCATCCTGAATTCTCACATGGACCTCTCTTGATCTACCTGCAACCCTCAAGCCACCAGGTCTTTTCCAGATCCTTCCTTCCCCGCGTAAACTACGCTCACTCTGGTCTGGGGAAGAAGTGTTATGAAGTGATTGAGCCTCTACTCTACTAGTAGCGTCAACCTGCTCATCTTTAGAATCTTTTAGGCAGACCCCTGTTCTGGTTCTCTCCCCCCCTTCCATTTCTTGTTCCTTTAAATACTCCCTTAAACGAGGCAAAAGGTCTGTACCCTCTAGCTCCTCATACCAGCCCTCTTCTGCTGCATCTGTTAATCCAGCTGGGCCAGCCAGCTGGCAAAGATGGTCATAAATGGTGCCGTCGATTTGAGTTTGGGATGCTTCCTGACAGTATGTGTTAGAACAAGGAGGCTCCGTAGCCTGAGGGGGGGTATGATCTGCAACAGGCACCGCACCTTTGGCTCTCTCATTCAAGAAGGGGCCCAGGATGTCAGACGTGCTGCTGCTACGAGGCAAAGTCGAGGTCTCCTCGTTGACTGCTCCAAATGTCTCGCTGGGGGTCTCTTCACTTTGAGAGTAGTGTCTTACCCGTGGAGCACGTGCATGGGCAGTGGCATCGTCCATATCTGCCAGAAAGAAAGAAAACAACACACACATTACATTTACACATACACCTGTGACAACATGAACAATAACGTTCTAACAGACAAGCAGAGAAATCATAAGGTAGAGCACTTAAAGGACAAACGGGGGACAAAGAAGTAACATGTTTAATTGAAAGATTGCATCAAGTATAGATGTTGCAAACGGAAATACTTTAATGAAAGAATACCAATGAAGAATCTCACTGAGCTCTATTGGAGGGCAGAGATGTTTAGAATGTTGGGTTGGATGATGTCAGCTCTGTCCCAAGATTCTAAACAATATGTCAGCCTCCTGACAGAGCTAACCGTGCTCAATAAAAAAGGTACTATTCTTTCTTTAAAGCATTTCTACTTAAAATGTCAATACTTGATGGAATCTTAATTAAGCAGAAGTTTCATTTTTTTTTTTGCCTCCAGTTGCCCTTTAACAAGGGTGCAAAAAAATAAATAAGATGTTGGACCACCAAACCTTGCAACTGTGTAGAAAGAAGGATATTTTCGTTTTCTACGTAGATTCATCACATAAAAAACAGATTAATGCTCCAGTGATCAACTACCGTAGGAGGAAATACAGGCACTTTAAAGAGAAATTATAAGAGTAATTCAAATGAAAATCTGCATAACAAAAAAAAAAGGCAGACCTGATGTGTTTAATGTATGATTTGTGATTGGTGGGTCTATAAAAGCTCAACGAAATAAAGGAGACGTTCCACCAATAGGGTATATATATATTTTAGATAACTGCTGCATCATCTAAAAAAAAAAAAAAAAAAAAAAAAAAAAAAAAAGAGGGGAAAAAAAACCTCTTAAAAACTTCTAAACTAGTTACTGTGGTTGCTTTAACAGTCAACAGAGAAAGGCTGATTACACATAATTAACCATTGACAGAATGGCCATTGTACTGCCTGTGTACTCCCTATCGGTCACTGAATTCAGAAGACCCGGTGAAATTATTTTCAATGTAAAACTTCCGGAAAATTGTAAACAGTTTTAAAGTTGGAAAACAAAAAAGTGCATTTCACCCACATAAAAAAAAAAAAAAAAAAAAAAGCTGTACAACATACAGAACAAACTAGGCAGAACTGCTATTTGTGCCCAATGCAAAAACACTTTATTTTTTTTTTTTTTTATAGATAATTTCTCTTTAAAGGAGCTTCCGTTTTAGTTATGTTAATTTACACACAAACTTCTTTATACACAGGAAAACACGTTCCCTTGTCAAGTAGAAATCGTCCACTAGATTTGGGTTAATAATTCAGGAACAGAAGGCATCAGAGTTAGTAAACGCACGTCTATTTCGCACTATTGTGCATGCACGGGACAGGCAGATGGGAGGAAGCAAAGCCAATGCGGAAACCTCACTTCCCCAACTAAGATTGGTTCAGAGTAATACAGGTCAAGGTGACCTTCAGAGCTCTTGTTATTGATAAACTATGTCCCACAATCCAAAGGCTGAGGATCATGGAGCTGTGGTTTACAGACAAGTTGGACAGCCACAAGTACCTGCAATCATTTAAGTTAGCATTTCCCAGCAATGGGAATTTGTACTCGTAAAATGTATATCCATGTTTATTAATATAGCTAGGCCTCACTCGTTTTACCTAGGGTTCCCAGTTTTAATTCGGCAGCATTTGGGGGAAAACTGCTAATTGACCATTTTCTGTGCATTTCCAACTGCCATGATTTTATTAACAGTGTGGCACGGAGGAGAAACTCTGGGGAATTAAGCAAAATCTTCTTCCAGCTGACAAATTTATCTTTCCGTGTTATTTTCTATCTGAATACTCTGGGGGCGGGTCGACACATCCTGCAAAGTGGATAGTGCCGCAACTAGCAAAAAATCGGATTACCAGATTTACAATGACAAAAAGGGACAGAATTCGTACTGAACCTTCAGATGCCACGATTGCGGGTGAATGAATGACTTTTTTTTTTTATTGATGTATAAAGCTCAAGTTCTGAAACCAGAGGAATCACCATGGAACTCTATGCAATACTACAGCGGATTCCTTCTAGTAGAGAATATCCCTGAACTGACCTTTAACGATTGCTCTTAGAATGACCTGCATGTGGTGGAAGGGCAGAACATTATGTCCTGAACATGCTAATAGGGAGGCTCGGACAGGCACCTGTACGGTGATAAAATTCAAAAAGAGTCCAACTGCTGTTTAGAGTCGGAGAGAAAGATACAGACCTCCAACACCGTGACCAAAGGGCCCATTAAAAGGCACCTCCTGGGGAGACCAGACGTCTATCTGAATTCTAAACAAAGTATTTATTCTTAGACTACTGGCATATATCATTTTTTTTTTTTAAACCATCCCTGAGGTGTAAAAGTCACTTTAGAAAAGTCTGATCTCCACAGAGTGCTCCCACCAAAAGTTTTTTCATTTTACTGTAAAAGGGTGGGTGTTCAGCCCGCCAGCCTATGTTCCAAAAGGGGACAGATTTCGGGAGTCTGCGTTACCTTCTGGGTTGTGACGAGCACTCATTGCGCTGGTGCAGCCCATGTGTAAATAATTAGGCACTAATAAAAGGGCGTTAGAAAGGGCCGGATTAGTTTAGAAGATTCGATGGCGAACCAGGCTTTGGCGGGGAATCTTCCCCTTGCACTTAAAATGCGTTGGTATAAAAAAAAAACAAATGGCGCAATCGCCATTCATTAAATATAATGCCGAACGCACCTATTCCCTCTCCACTTCCCGACACTTTTCAGTTCATAAACCAGAACATGTTTTGTTTCTGCTCTGGTTTAGTGGCTAGTTATCCAAAGCTAGCAGTTGTCTGCTCATCACGGTATTTTGGGGATATTTTGGGGTATTTTGTCAATCCTTGGCCAGTTTTTTTTAGGGTGCTGAGCTATTTGTAAAAGACGTCTGAGAACCTGGGAAGGTTGCGAGGAGGAAAGAGCATGCACATAAATAAGAAAATGCAACGGAGCATCCCCACGCAACGGTGTTAACCCAAGTATAACAAGCGCATCGCAATAATACAAAGTATCCTTGGAGTGTTAGACAGGCTGCAGACAGTGAGATGGGAGTGCAGACACAGGCGCCACTACTACCTGACCGCTCATCGGAAAGCAGAGTGAGAACAATATCAGGAAGAAGGGGTTTGGAAGGATGGATCAAGACAGGCGCACTTTTAGCGCTGCGGATAGCGGCGGATGGCAGGGCACTGTCCCCAATGGATCGGCTCCTCATGGCTTTAAAAATAAATAGACAGGGAGAAAGAGACAGAGAGAAGGGGGGAAAGGAGAAATGGAGAGGAAGGGACCAGAGAGGGAAGAAAAGTGACCAATGAGAAAGCTGCAAAACCACAAGAAGCAGGCAGAAAAAGTGCAATAAAATAAGAAAAGGGGGGATGAAAAGTAACACAGTTTGGGTGGGCCTTGAGCTACAGAAAGACCACAGAATAAATCGCAACAGGGGAAAGCAATGACAAAAACAGAGACAAGGAGAGAAAACACATACCCACAAACAGTAAAAAACACAGAATAAAACACAGACAGACACGTGGCAGCAGACAGTGTGTAGACGTTTCAGCGGTCTCTTGATGTCGGAAGTGGTGTGTAGCATGCATCCACCCCTCTACTGATAAAGAGGAGAAAGGGAAGATCGGAGGACCCGAACTTGGATCACGTAAGCAGTGCCAGGGTTAGTACAACCTTCCTTTTCACAACATAGTTTCTGTCGTCTCTTTAAACAAACCCAATACTTACCGTTCACTCAGATAACATAGGATATATTTAGATAATTTGTTATTTAAAAATAGTCTCAAGTTCTCTTTACAGCTAAGTAACTACAGAAAAAATGTGTGTATCTATATATATATATATATATATATATATATATATATATATATATATATATATATTTATTATACACACACACATTGTAAATTCCTACACAAAAATATCCCTTGTCAAATAGGATAAAATTTTGAAAAAGTAGAGATTTCCGATAACGTGAAACATTTCATTTAACTGGTTTTCACAGAGTTTTACACGCTCCCCATGGCCCATTTATTATGTTCTGTATTTCTAATGCTCTTCTGCGGTACTTTAACATGTAGATAACAGAGATGTAACATTGTGACTCCATCCCCTGTACACTGCCGCCCTGTGATGTCATCGTGGGCCCCACCCCTAGAAGATTCAGTGTGCTCGGAAGTAAATCTGGTCCCACATATGGGCAGATTGCTCAGCTTTAATGAGCAGAATTCAGACGAGGGTAGACTATGATCAGGATGCGTAGGGCAGCTGAACACCCAACAAGGGTTACACCTTCCCCACGGCCAACTGCAGTGGAACATCCTGCTGCCAGTAATGTTTTTTTTTAGAAAGTGTGGGTTAGCACGTATTTGGTAGTATAATAAATTGTACTTGTAATGTGGGGCTTTCCTGATGGGGTTTCACGATCATGTTAAAGTAGAAGTCTCAGGTTTCTTATTTGCAATAATTAAATTGTGATCTTTCAATGAAACAGAAGTTTGCTTTGTGCCGACAGTTGTCCTTTACGAGCTTTGCACTGATCGGCAGGGGTTACTAAAATCTGCACCATATTTTTCCATTTTTAAATTACCGTATTTCCCCCCCCCCCCCCCCCCCCCCAAACTTTGGATATCCATTTAGACAAAAAATAAAAAGCCTGAATATAAGACTACCCTACAGGAAAAGGTTTTACTATGACGTAACACTGGAAGGTCACGTGTCCGCCCGGCTTCCGTCGTAAAAGTCCTGGCGGAAGTGCCGGGGAGGATGTTTGCGTGTATCATGCAGAAACTAATCTTATAGTCGGATCTCTAATTGAGGTCTGATTATAAGACGAGGGGTGTTAATAAGAGCATTTGAAAAACTCATCTCCCTATATTCAGGCAAATATGGTATACTTCAAGTGCAACTAGTTAGTAAGAGAATCATTTTTTTTTAAAAAGCATGACTGCATCAACCCGCGAGAGTAGAAGCTATTCACATACCAATGGTTTTCTGGCGCACAATGCTTCTGGCTTTCTCCGTGCCCGGGGATCCGGTAGTGGTGGCACTGCGCTGGCGCATTGGGACTTGACCAGGCTGCTCTCTGCTCCAGCCTCGGGTAAAACTCGACTTGTCCACAGAGACCTTCTGGAAATCATGACCACAGCCTGCATGCAAGACCAAGCCACAGACCAACATGAATGACTTGCACGCCAAGGAGAGCCTATCTTACTGCACAACGGACACACGCAAGACACACACATCCAGCTGAAAGGACAACTAACATAGAACCACAAGTGAAACAATGGAGGGTCTCTAGTAGGATAAACTGGCAGGTACTTCTGATCATACATGCCAGTTTATCCTCTGGGAAGCAGACGGCCCACTCTGGTCGGCGACTGTCTCTCTCTGTTAGCGCAGAGAGAGAGAGAGAGAGAGACTCTCGTTTTCAAAGGGGCATAGCGGAGGCGACTCTCAACCCAGCAGAGTGAGAACACCCTTCCTGACAGACCAAGCCCCCACTCGGACTGGTTGTGCACACGCGGACCTTGTCAGCGCACACCAGCCGAGATTAAATCTGCGTGCGCTCTGGACAAACAAGAGTAACGTTTTAACCCTTAACTCCAAAATAAATAAAACTTAAAAAGCTTTGTTTTCCTTTAAAAAAAAAAAAAAACATATATAATAACAACGACTAATAAGCAGGTTGTGAAACATCTTAGTGTTGACCTTTGCCCTTGTGTTTCTTCTGCTTCTGTTCGCTCAGTTTGTCTAGCGGCAGCTCGTTCAGGTCCAGATGGTAGACGTTCTTGGCCAAGACCTTGGTCAGCGTTTCCATGGTGTGGGCCCATTCGGTGGCCTGCTCCTCCCAGTACGTCAAGGAGGACATCACTGCCAGCAAGTCATCCCACAGCTCTCGAGAGACACTGACATGCAGGCTGGACTTGATCCAGGCGACAATCAGTGTCTGGCAAAAGGAGGAAGGGGAAAAAAGTATGGTCATTCCTGCAAGAGAGGCCTCTTAAAAATACTTTCACCATGGACACGGAAGAGGGAATCTGCTGGAATAAAGTTTGAACGGCCCTTGTTAATTCCCTGCAATTCACGAATTCAGCCCTCTTGGTTCATGTGTTTGTCACTGATGAATGCCGAGCACATGGTTTGCAGCTTTACTGCCCCTTTTTAATGGTCGTCTTGAAACAGAGAACAAACCTGGAACAAGGGTCCTGCCAGCCGTCCAGCCAAGATCTGATTCTTTCTTCCTTGGTACTGAGTTAGAACTTGTGGTGGTACCTTGAGCACAGACTCCGTGACCCTTAGCATCACCAGGAGCAGCTGCATCCTGTGCAAACAGACCAACAACAGCAACAAAAAATTAGTTTTGTTTAATTGAATGATTGCATCAAGTGCAGAGATTTTTAAATAAAAATACTTTAATGAAATACAAATAAAGTACCTTATTGAGCCCTGTCTGTTCTGGATAGCTCTATCAGGGGTGGACATATTGTTTAGAAACTTTGCTCTGTATAGCTCTATCAGGGGGCAGACCTGTTTTTTAGAATCTTCGCTCCATATAGCTTTATTAGGGGGTGGACATGTTGTTTTGAATCTTTGCTCTGTATAGCTCTATCAGGGGGCGGACATGTTGTTTTGAATCTTTGCTCTGTATAGCTCTATCAGGGGGCGGACATGCTGTTTAGAATCTTTACTCTGTATACCTCTATCAGAGGGCGGACATGCTGTTTAGAATCTTTACTCTGTATAGCTTTATCAGGAAGAGGACATGTTGTTTAGAATCTTGGGTCACATGCGTCAGATCTTCCTATATCTGACCCAAGGTTAATGTACACCTAACCCAAGGTTCTAAACAACATGTCTGCCCTCCGATAGAGCTACATGAAGGAAAGAGGACTCAAAAGTACTTTACTTGTATTCATGACTTAAGCATTTCTTACTGTGCTAGAGAAGTACACAAATGAAAAACGGTACATGTAATTAGATACAGGATCAATGAAAGACAAATACACAAGGACGGAATACAGAATGGGAACAAGAGGCAGAAAGGAAAGCGGTAAATCCTAGAAAAGGAAAGGCAGGAATCGGAGAAGGTCCATCCTGAAAAAGGGACTTAAAAACAAGCCCTTTAAAGAGGCAGATATCTTGGCTTATAGACGAGTGGCAGAGAGACACACTGAGCTAAACGGTGGGCCTTGACTTGCTGATGATCTACATCTCCCTTTGTGCCTCAGGAATACAACATTTAATATAACACAGTGGTGAGTGCACGTCTACAAACATGCACGAATGATGTGTGCAAACACAAGGTTACCAGGTCTTCTTGTCCATAGAGGCTTGTACCACCATGTAACGGTAGATATTCAAAACCCTCTTGCACATGTCCGTGTGTTCATTCAGCAGAACCTTATTCTCATTGGCTGGTTCCAGCAAAATGATATTGGCTGCGTTCACAATGAAACCCTGCGTGAAGACATTAGAAATCCCAGTCATGGAGCGTTTACCAGTCACGTAAGGAAAGCACATTGTCTGGCATTTCCAGCCGTACCTGGTATATGGGCTGAGATCCCGCGCGTACTTCCTTCTCAGTCACTTCTGCTTCTTGCAGCTTATTACTGGCATCCTTTTTGGACCAGCTCGGAGTCCGTGTGTGCGCTGCAGAGACCACAATGTTCTCCTGAGAGGAAAAAAACCCAAAAAAAGGTAAATAAAAATAGCTCGGCCTAATGACAGAGCACAGAGATTATGAGGCCAGCCCCTAATAGAACAATACAGAGCAAAAGATTCTAAACAACATGTCCGCATGATAGAGCTATACAGAGCAAAGACCTGTCCCCTCCTTGATAGAGCTATACAGAGCAAAAATTCTAAACAACATGTCTGCCCCCTAGTAGAGCTACACAGAGCAAAGATTCTAAACAACATGTCTGCCCCCTAGTAGAGCTATACAGAGCAAAGATTCTAAACAACATGTCTGCCCCCTAGTAGAGCTATACAGAGCAAGGATTCTAAACAACATGTCTGCCCCCTAGTAGAGCTATACAGAGCAAAGATTCTAAACAACATGTCTGCCCCCTAGAAGAGCTATACAGAGCAAAGATTCTAAACAACATGTCTGCCCCTAGTAGAGCTATGCAGAGTAAAGACCTGTCAACTCCTTGATAGAGCTATACAGAGCAAAGATTCTAAACAACATGTCTGCCCCCTGGTAGAGCTATACAGAGTAAAGCCCTGTCCACTCCTTGATAGAGCTATACAACGCAAAGGTTTTAAACGACATGTCTGCCCCTGGTAGAGCTATGCAGAGCAAAGAGGCCTCAATAAGGTACTTTATTTGTATTTTTTTTAAATACCTACAATTAATGCTAACTTTTAATTTTTTTAAAAACAATTTTTTAAAACTTGGTTTTAGGGGTGGGGAAACAATGTCACAATAGGTAAGTCTAGAAGAAGAAAAATGGTTAGAAAAAAAGCAGTGTGATACTTGATCAAAAATATTCAAAAAGTCCTGTCACAAAGCTGTTAAGAAAGACAGAAGAAGTAGCACAATTCTATAAAAGATGTTATAGATGTGCAAGGGTTATATACATTATATTTACTGCACTCTAAAAAGTACCAGGGTTTTCTTATAGAACTGGCTAATATAATTTGGCTGTGCCCTCTTACCTCCTCTCTCTCCTTGTCAGAAGGACCAGTGGATTCTTCCAGTCGCTCAACGCAAATCTCCTCATCGTCCGCTTGGACAGGGTCTTCCGGTTCCTGCATGAAAAGGGGCTTCTCTTTTTGCTTAATCCACTGTTCGTATACCTTTAAAACCTTGCGCATGGCGGCAGCCTCACAGACGGGAAGCAGGAAAGCCTGCCAACATAGTACCAAAGAACACAAATTACAAACAAACAAAGACATTCCTCTACGGTCACAGCATAAAGAATAATCACAGAGGCCGACTCTCTAATACTGTGATTGCAAAAGGTGAAACGTGATCAGTACCTTTTATGCATTTGCTGCAGTTCTGCTAAGAGAATATGTAATATAGGAAAATGAGCTTGTTCTTCTATGTTAGATACCAGACCGGGGGGGGGAATAAACCAATATGAAAAAGAATGAATAACAATGTTTTAACTGTCTCTTTCTACCAGATTTTTTTTTTATTTTTCAAATGAGAGAGGAATGTGTTTCAAATGCGTCTGTGGCGTATCCTGTTTATGACATCACCTGGTGGAAAATGGTGAGACCCCACAGACACTTTTAAAAAACACATTTGTCTCTTAATTTAGGCATTTGCTGCAATTCTACCAATGCAATGTATAGATCAGGTGTCATTTATTTATTTTGTCATTCTCTACATTCGCAGTATGAGCAAAGTTACCATTGCAAAGGAAAATAAAAGAAGACAGGCACGGCGCTTTGAACCTCAGAAAATGAAGGAATAAAAGTAGAACAAGATGGCAGACTTTTCTTACAATATGGCCCTTTGTTTTGCAATCAAGAAGAGTTCAGCTCCGTTAGAGGCTTTTGATGTTTACCCCATATCCCTAACCTGCCACTGATTTTTCATTGTGTCTATTTATACCCCTTCTTTCTGCTTCTGTTTAATGTTTAGTTTCGGGGTGGCACTAGGGTTGCCACCTTTTCCTCAAAAAAAATACCGGCCTTGGTACTGTCTCCATAGACTTAACATTTGGCCTGATGCTAAGTTTTTACCGGCCTGCCAGTAAAATACCGGCCAGGTGGCAACCCTAGGTGGCACATTACCATGATTTTATTGGCAATAATAATTGCCAATAAAAGTATAATAAAAAAAAAAAAAAAAATAATACTATATAGTGTGATAAGAACCCTCACCACAAATAAACTGTAAATCCAACCGCTGAAAAGGGCTTTATTCAAGAGGGAATTGAGAAGGCAATTGCAAACATAAGGCCAAAATAGCAGAGTTTGAAGTATAGTTAAACTGGAGATTTATTTTCAAACTCTGCTATTTTTGCCTTAAGTTTGAATTTCCCTTGTCAAATCCCTGGTTCATGAATACAGCCCATATCGCATGAGCATAGGGAGCCATCCGACCTCTGGCCGTTTGGAAAGCTTCTCACCTGCCGGAAGATCTCGATGAGGAAGTTGACGTTGATGCGCTTGCTGGAGAAGAACCTGCGGATGATCTCGTAGTCGGTGACGTGCTCCTCGGCGATGCTGCACAGGCTGGACACGCTAGGCTCCCGCTCAGTCAGGGTGCTGGTGTTCGAGTGGGACTGTTCGGGCTCGGTCGACCGCTCGGTGCTCTCACTCCGACTTTCCTCCTGGGCAGCAAGGCTGGCAGCAGCTCTCTGCAGAAGGAGATGATATAAAAGACACACACGGGTGAGAATGGAGGTGTAAGAAAACCGAAAAACGAAACAATTAGAATATACAAGATCATGGGATTCCGTGGGGGTGGAGCTACAAAAAGGGGCGGGATCAATCCTCCCCCATTTTTTCTTGCCCGTCCTCTAGAGCGTTATAGGGCATTGTCCTAATTAGCACATGGTGTAATATATCAGGGTTAAAGTTGTTTCAGAGCCATACTCTACTGATGAGTTTCCTTGTAGAAGGCATATGGCCGAAAAGTTGGGGTACGGTATCTGTGTATTATGCCTGGTTTCAGCTTTTTTTATTTATTTATTGTTTATGTTTTGTATATTTACTTTATATGGATTCATATTGTATTCGGTTTATGTATATTATGGCCCAGGGAGACTTACATGTGACTTTTAGCCATTTACCATGTGTTTTATGGATATTTAATATAAGTAATATTTTATTTATTACTACAAATCAGGAGCGCTGCCCCTATATACATATATATGTGTTATTTAGTGGAAGTTTGGGACTGCCTGGTGATTTGCACCCAGTCTTATTGTGACTGGAAATCTCTCAACCTATAAAAAGAACAGATCTATAAAATACACATTATAATAAAAAAATATATATTTAATAGAAGTTATTCAAAAACACAGTACAAAATAATGCAGTAAAGCCACCATTAGAGAAGGTATATAAAACATCCATAGAAGCAGACCTCTATTTATAATACATCTAAATAAAATGAGTGGGTTATATTAGCAACTCATCCAAACAGTTCAAAATACACATGAACATAATAAAATATAATATAATAAAAATGGTTTGCAAATGTGAGGTATGGGAACCGTTCAAAGATTAACGACCTGGCAGGATTTAGAAAAAGACGAGTCTGTATCTTTTTTAATCAGTCGGCGTCTTCCCCATCTCGGTGGAGGTTATTATTTTTATTTTATTTTAAATGCTGAGTATTTTTGTTCTATACAGTTACATCTCGATTCAAGTCCTCCTGGATCTCATGTGTTGCTGTCACTTTCTTCTTCAAAGTCTGAACCTCTGTCGCTAATTGATGGTTTCATGTTTTTAGATATTTGTGAAGTTTCGTTACTTATTAACAAAATACAAAAAAAAAAATGGACAGGCTCATGTCACATCACACGATGTTGTCCTCAAAATAACAGGACTGTCGCACCAAATTCAGGACTGTTGGTAACTAGGTTATAATAATATAATGAACAAAACACAGATATTTATTTACATGGCCTGGAAGCCTTTGCCGGTATCTTATTAAAACATTAAACCAGTTTCATCGAAAATCAATTCCAAAAACACAAGGGATAAAAACCACCGAGGATTACGACATCCCCACAACAAAAGAATATTAGGTTTTGTGATCCGAGCATTAAATAATTTGATTTCCACATCCTAATTACCCAGAAACTAACTCGATCAAGATGATCATCTTCACTACAGCTCGGACAAGGAAAAACCAAAGGCTGGCAGGTAAAACATGGACGAGAATATAATATAATATAATATAATATAATATATATATATATATATATATATATAGCTGATACCCCTGTGTACCTGTATGCTGAATCCTGTTTTATGGAATGTAAGACTTTTATGTACCTTTTTTAATATTAAATCTATTCACACTAAAAGTCTCCCGTTTACTCTCTCTTGCTGTCTTTTGGAGAACCCTTGTGGGCTCCCTGGATGTGCTGTAGACTGAGCAGAACTCTGCTCAGGGAGATGTGAGTGCATTCTCATTTATTTTATACTGGCACTTTTTTGTTAAAGATTACTACACTATATTATTTTTATTTGTTTTTTTTCCCCTTCGGACGTACACTGAGTTGACTACGTTATATTTTAAGGGTAACCCCGATTTTATTTATTTATTTATTGTGTGTGTATTAGAGTGTTGGGTTAGAGTGCACTTTTTCACGTGTGTGTTTTGTTTTGTTTGTTACCAGGAGTGAGACACTGGTAGATTTTGTTGCTGCTTTAGCCATCACAACTAGGCGCAGTGTGTTTTCTTCATATATATATATATATATATATATATATATATATATATATATATATATATATATATATATATATATATATATATATATATATATATATGCATCAAAATATTACAAAAAATCTGCACAATGAGGAATTGTATAAACATGCAGCCACATTAAGGTGCCAGGATGTAAAAGAAATAAAAACGGTTGGGGGGAACAATTGCAGGGAGTTATATTTTGTTTATTGTGCTTTATTTTAAAGGGACTCTGCCGATGTAACACTGCTTGTACTGTGAATGTAGATAAGAAATATCATCTATACACTGTGTTAGCCGAATGCTGAAAATAAGAGAAATATAGTATTTATCTGTGGAGTATTCTGATGTATATCATCACCGGTGCCACGGTATGCAAAGTACACCTTTCCAGTTGAAAGCCATGCATATCACGCCACAGGTGATGTCATAATTAGGAGGCGCCACAGACAGATTTAAAACATATTTGTGTCTTACTTTATGCATTTGCTGAAGTTCTGGTAACACAATGTAGGGATCATTTTTTGGGATTTCAATTAGTCAGGGAAGAAATAATAATAATTAGTGTTAGATGGTCTTTAGTACTATCTCCATCATACAATTTAATGGCATTGATTTTATCCATCTCGTAAGGATGTCTAGCCTGTGAGGGTTGAAGAGATTCTACAGTGGAAGCATCGGTCCACTAAGCCATCTCACGACATATCAAATCAATACGGATGGTGAAAGGAATTCGCCAGGATCTGTGGCGAATGGCAAATACCTGGATATTCTTTGGCACATTCTCGCCTTCTGTCCCAGGAATGTGAGTCCCAGTATGTGGCTTGGGCTCCAGCCAGAAGGACACCAGCCATCTAATGACAATCACTCGGGCATTGAGAAAAGGCTCTTTGGTGCAATACTGAGCCTCGGTGCTCTCTGCATCCCGCCGGGTCAGCACGTAATGAGGTTTCGGCCTGGTCTGTGGTATCTCTGCAAAATAAACAATGGCGGGATGAACAAGTCAGCTGGTCTGGAGGACAAACAGACACTGTTAAATGTCATCAACCACTGGCTGGTTTGGATCATTAGTGCGAGAATACATATAGATTTACAGAATTTTTTTTTTTTTTATAAACTGTGCTTTACAGCTCAAAAAGAAAAACATTGCTCCAATATCATGAACGGCTTCAAACAACACCCATGTGTTTTGTCTACAAGACTTATACATGAAGATTTAATTTATAAGCAAATGTTTTTAGAAATCATTAAATGAAAGTGAGGTTTTATTGGGTTTAGCCTCCAGAAGAAGTGTATTCCCTGGATCCATTTCAGGATATTGGAGTAATATTATTCTTTTTGGATCGTTGCCATATCCCCGTTGGGATTGGACTAACGTGACAAATCACAACATTTAATTAAAAGGCTGGATGTTTACATTCCCTCTTGAAAAGGGGAAAAGTTACTTAATCTAAAAAGTTTGCTGACTGTTCTCTAAAGGACGACTATGGGCACAAGCTAAGGGTCTGTTTAATTGAAAGATTGCATCACGTGTAGAGGTTTTAAATAGAAATGCTTTAATGAAAGAATATAAATAAAGTACAATCATGAGTCATATTTTCTGCCTAAAGCTGTATCAGGGGGCAGACAGGTTATTTATCCGACGCAAGATTTTAAACAATATGTCCGCTTAAATAATCTCTATTTAAAATCAATTCGCCTGAAATCTTTTAGTTAAATGAAATCACTCAGAGAGGCTGGAATTATAGCAAGGTTTACTAGATAAACAATATGGGGGTAATGTATTAATCAAAGCATTGCTGTATTCTCGGACAAGTTCTTTCTAGAATTAGAGACAATGTAACATTAGACTCACCGAGTACAGGGTGGTATAAGCTGCTGTCTCTGCTCATGGTAGGAAAGATGTAAGGCATGTAATATTTCTTAAAGTTGGAAAACAAGAAGGCGAATCCACTTTCTTCTTTTTCTTTGTTGCGCCACTCCAAACTGCGAACCTGGATCAACAAAAGAAATTTGAAAAGAATTCAGTCAACCATCCAACAATCCACACCCGCCGAGCGGCAACCCGCCCATGCTGAGCGGCAACCTTCCCCCCGCCGAGCGGCGGCAACCTTCCCCCCGCCGAGCGGCAACCTGCATTGAGGGCAGTAGATTTGCAAAAATGAAAGTGTTTCTTACCTGTATCACCATGTATTTTAACAAGGCTTCCAGGAAATAGCTGGTGTGATCCTCCTGTGCTTTATCCCCAGATTGTGGTGGCACCAGTGGCGTGATCTCCTCAACTGAAACTTGGTCTTTAAAAAAAAAAAATATATATAATAATAAAACAGGGTACGTTAATCAGCAAATCTGACGGGCTGAACAGAAACAAATATAAGAGTAAATGGTGTTGAGTCTGTGTTGTCTCCTGTTTATGACATCACTTTGCGGGTCAACATGCAAACATGGTAAATGTGCCATTTGCATATTGGGCCACACGATGATGTCAGAAACATGAGACACCACAGTCACATTAAAAACACATTATTCTCTTGAAAACTTTGCAAACAAATACAAACACGAGAACATGTGTTTTTAATATGACTGGCGTTTCATGACATCAGCTTGTGGCTTGATATGCAAATTACACTATTCCCTTTCGAATTATTTCTGGCCTCGGTGGAAATATTGCCATTTTAAATGCAACGAACCAATTTCCAAGTTAAAAATCTTTAGAGAGGGGCCAGATTTATAAAAAAATATGTAGAGGGGCCGGATTTATAAAAAAATATGTAGAGGGGCCGGATTTATAAAAAAATATGTAGAGGGGCCGGATTTATAAAAAAAATATGTAGAGGGGCCAGATTTATAAAAAATATATGTAGAGGGGCCAGATTTATAAAAAAATATGTAGAGGGGCCGGATTTATAAAAAAATATGTAGAGGGGCCGGATTTATAAAAAATATGTAGAGGGGCCAGATTTATAAAAAAATATGTAGAGGGGCCAGATTTATAAAAAAAAATATGTAGAGGGGCCAGATTTATAAAAAAAATATGTAGAGGGGCCAGATTTATAAAAAAATATGTAGAGGGGCCAGATTTATAAAAAAAATATGTAGAGGGGCCAGATTTATAAAAAAATATGTAGAGGGGCCGGATTTATAAAAAAAATATGTAGAGGGGCCAGATTTATAAAAAATATGTAGAGGGGCCAGATTTATAAAAAAATATGTAGAGGGGCCGGATTTATAAAAAAATATGTAGAGGGGCCGGATTTATAAAAAATATGTAGAGGGGCCAGATTTATAAAAAAATATGTAGAGGGGCCAGATTTATAAAAAAATATGTAGAGGGGCCAGATTTATAAAAAAATATGTAGAGGGGCCGGATTTATAAAAAATATGTAGAGGGGCCAGATTTATAAAAAAATATGTAGAGGGGCCGGATTTATAAAAAAATATGTAGAGGGGCCGGATTTATAAAAAATATGTAGAGGGGCCAGATTTATAAAAAAATATGTAGAGGGGCCAGATTTATAAAAAAATATGTAGAGGGGCCAGATTTATAAAAAAATATGTAGAGGGGCCAGATTTATAAAAAATATGTAGAGGGGCCAGATTTATAAAAAAATATGTAGAGGGGCCAGATTTATAAAAAAAATATGTAGAGGGGCCAGATTTATAAAAAAAATATGTAGAGGGGCCAGATTTATAAAAAAAATATGTAGAGGGGCCAGATTTATAAAAAAAATATGTAGAGGGGCCGGATTTATAAAAAATATGTAGAGGGGCCAGATTTATAAAAAAATATGTAGAGGGGCCGGATTTATAAAAAAATATGTAGAGGGGCCAGATTTATAAAAAAATATGTAGAGTGGCCAGATTTATAAAAAAATATGTAGAGGGGCCAGATTTATAAAAAAATATGTAGAGGGGCCGGATTTATAAAAAAATATGTAGAGGGGCCAGATTTATAAAAAAATATGTAGAGTGGCCAGATTTATAAAAAAATATGTAGAGGGGCCGGATTTATAAAAAAATATGTAGAGGGGCCGGATTTATAAAAAAATATGTAGAGGGGCCGGATTTATAAAAAAATATGTAGAGGGGCCGGATTTATAAAAAAAATATGTAGAGGGGCCAGATTTATAAAAAAATATGTAGAGGGGCCGGATTTATAAAAAAATATGTAGAGGGGCCAGATTTATAAAAAAAAATATGTAGAGGGGCCAGATTTATAAAAAATATGTAGAGGGGCCGGATTTATAAAAAAATATGTAGAGGGGCCAGATTTATAAAAAAAATATGTAGAGGGGCCAGATTTATAAAAAAAAATATGTAGAGGGGCCAGATTTATAAAAAAATATGTAGAGGGGCCGGATTTATAAAAAAATATGTAGAGGGGCCGGATTTATAAAAAAATATGTAGAGGGGCCGGATTTATAAAAAAATATGTAGAGGGGCCGGATTTATAAAAAATATGTAGAGGGGCCGGATTTATAAAAAAAATATGTAGAGGGGCCGGATTTATAAAAAAATATGTAGAGGGGCCGGATTTATAAAAAATAGGTAGAGGGGCCGGATTTATAAAAAAAATATATAAGAAAAGTATTTTGAAAATTAGGCAGAACTGGTTCTCATCTGGCAGCACATTCTGTGTTTGCAAATCCTCCATGGACGTATGCAATGTATAGAATAGAAGGACGATATATTAGACAATATCTTACTTTCCTGGAGATTGAGAGGAAGGTTAATTAGATTTTCTAAGGTGTGAAGCCCATGGTCCGAGGGCGGTGCAGGGAATCCAGGAATGAGACAGGCGAATATACACAGCTGCTCCCAACTACAGTTATTCTGAAGAGCTTGGAGCCACAGGAGGAACAACCGAAGCCCCTCAAGGCGGATCTGAGGAGGGGGGGGAGAAATAGTAGAAAAGGGCACTTTACTACACTTTGTAAGAGGGACCCTGTCAACCTATACATTGCTTATACTGTGAATGCAGAGAATACAAATGACCTATATAGTGGGTTAGCACAATGCATCAAATAAGAGAAACAGATGTGTCGCATGTTGATGACATCACCTTGTGGCTTGATTTGCAAACTACAAATTTATCATTGAATGTGAGGTCATTTGCATATGAAACCACAGTTGTTGTCATAAAAAGGAGACACCGCGGCCATGTTTAAAGCATCTATTTATACAATTCTGCCAACGCAATCTATAGACCGTTTTAATCATTTTTTTTATTCTGCATAAGCAATGTTTAGATTGACATTTAATATTTATTTTTGTACACATAAAATGCAATGCCAATGATCAAATGGAATGAAAAGGAATATAAAATGTGGAAAGAAAGCCGTTTGCCTGAAAATCCCTAGAGTTTGCGTACGGTCATTTACCTTTAAGGAGTTGCCAGTGTGAAGCAGTTTTTTCAGTATCAAGCCTTAAAAATGGAGAGAGAAAGAAAAATAATGATTGGTAACCCCGTAATCCTTTAACTGACTCAACCTGTATCAATAAAAGTGTAGGCTTTTTAACTAGAGATGATTTAATGAAACAATACAAATAAAGTATCTTTGTTCTGTATAGCTCTATCAGGGGCTGGAAATGTTGTTTAGAATCTTTGCTCTGTGTAGCTCTATGAGGAGGTGGACATGTTTAGAATCTTTGTTCTGTATAGCTCTATCAGTGGGCGGACATGTTGTTTAGAATCTTTGCTCTGTATAGCTCTATCAGTGGGCGGACATGTTGTTTAGAATCTTTGCTATGTATAGCGCTATCAGTGGGTGGACATGTTGTTTAGAATCTTTGCTCTGTATAGCGCTATCAGTGGGCGGACATGTTGTTTAGAATCTTTGCTCTGTATAGCGCTATCAGTGGGTGGACATGTTGTTTAGAATCTTGCTCTGGATAGCTCTATCAGGGGGCAGACATGTTTAAAATTTGGGGTCAGATCTTCCTCCATCCAGCCCAACTGATAGAGCTATACAGAGCAAAGAGGGCTCAATAAAGGTACTTTATTTATATTCTTTCATTAAAGCAATTCTATTTAAAATACCCGTGATGTAATCTTTCAATTAAACATAAATCATGTGTTGGAGGTCTCGGTCAGACTCTATCTCAACTCGACTACAGGTCCATGGCATCCTCCATTTTATCTTGGTGATCAGGAAAGCCTTCAGGCAATAGCTCAATGCCAGAAGTGAACAGAAACAGACCACCGACGCATCGAAGGGTCGTAGACTTATTATACCTCCTCCCAACCTTTTATCATAGCCGGCACAAGTGAAAAACAAAAAAGGTATGAATAAGTATTGAGCTTGCCTCACAGCCAGGAGTGGAAAGAAGAGGGGCTTTCAATCAGAAGAGGGGCTTTCAATCAGAAGAGGGGCTTCAGATCCCAAGAGGTTGCTTTAATACAAAGCATTCCAATAACATCTAATGAAATGTTATTAAGATTTAGAGGTCTCGGTATATAAAAGAGACCATCAACCTAAACATTCCTTTTACCGTAAAGGTAGAGAATATAAAAAATATCTATATATTGTGCTGGCAGAATAGCCAGAAAAAATATATACGTTTTAAATGTGACTGACGTCATAAACAGGAGGCACCACAGACACGTCTCATTATATGCATTTACATATGCCAACACAATGTAAATATATTGTTTTATTCTCTACATTCACAGTATAGGCAATGATTAGGTTGGCAGAGGCCCTTTAAGATCTGGGTTTAGATCCAGCAAAAGGTGCAGCTGGCGCCACCTGTTGGCATGTAGGCTGTTTAATGTACCTACTGGGAGGAAGAGTATAGCGTTACTACTTTTGCATACATACTGATGCTGTGATAATGCCATCGCTGGTGAACCCTCTCAGGAAGAAGCTGTAAGACTTTCTTAAAGGGAAAAGGCAAAAAAAAAGGTGTTAAAATGGTTCCGTTTCAACATAAATTATATTAATGTTTTTTTTTTTTCCGCATACAAGACTTACTTCAAAAATAAAAAGGATCGCATCAAGTTCTTCTCGCTGAGATTTATGCCCTGTAAGAAGATTGAATTCACTTTAAAAGTAAGATAAATGGTATCATTTGACTCCTACTTGTTTCATTAAAAAATCTAAAATGATATAATAATAATAAAAAATAATAATAACAATCCGATATAGATTGTGGTGCTAAGGAAGAGAGTGTTGCAATGGTTATACCAGATATATAGGAAGAGACTTTAAAAAAAAAACAACATATATAGCACATGCATTATACAAAACTAACAAACACACCAGAAATCAATACAGGTGCTGGAATCGGTTTACCAGCCTCTCCAGTGTGCACCCCTTACCTTTCTGTTTTAAAGAGGATTCAATGATCACAAAGTTTTCGAAGAAGACGTAGTAGATGTGAGAATAGTTCTGTTCAAAAAACTGTTTGAGGTCAATGGATTCGGCATTCTCTGCGGAGAAAAAACACAAACAAACAACAGATTGTACCGGGAGGGCTGGCAAATATTTGTAGTCTTTACAGGCCAAAACGATCAACTTAAGAGCCAACCAAGCTATTCATGGGAGCCAGAGAGTTTTATGTAACACAACCAAAATAACAGTATAAAAAGGTGCCAGATGTTTCAAGCCAATCAATTTAAAACCAAGGACTAATTATATATATATATATAAAGTTTTAGCTACACTTGAAACAATCTTTTAATTACATATTATTCAAAGTACATGTGGGCATTTTAAATAGAAATTATTTAATGAAGGAAAAGAAATTAAATACCTTACTGAGCCATCTTTGCTCCGTATAGCTCTATTGGGGGAGAGATATCTTGTGTCCGATGAAGGAAGATTTGGACCATCTGACCCAATATTCTAAACGACATGTCCGCACGATAGAACTATACAGAGAACAGATTCTAAACAACATGTCCATCCCCTGATAGAGCTATACAGAGCAAAGATTCTAAACATGTCCGCCCCCTGATAGACCTATACAGAGCAAAGATTCTAAACAACATGTCCGTCCCCTGATAGACCTATACAGAGCAAAGATTCTAAACATGTCCATCCCGATAGAGCTATATAGCGCAAAGATTCTAAACAACATGTCCGCCACCTGATAGAGCTTTACAGAGAAAAGATCTAAACAACATGTCTGTCCCTGATAGAGCTACACAGAGCTAAGATTCTAAACAACATGTCCGCTCACTGATATTTTATATTTTCTTTTGTAATAGAGGAACGGTAACCGTTGCGTTAAACTTCTGCGTTAGTAAAGATTTTGTTTTAATAATATATAATTTTCCATTAATTGTGTGTAGAATATTATTTCCCATGATGTAAATGACCTGCGATTGGCCGGTCACTTTGCATCTTTTAAATACGTTGTCAAATGGTGGAGAGTTAAGATTTTTTTTAAAGTGTGTATGGTCAATTCTCCCACCCAACCAGACGCTGCTAATGTTCCCACGCACTATTTCCTGCATTTATATTTAAAATTATATTTCAGGCTTCCTGCTCGGGAAATGAGAGAGAGAGGAGAGAAGAGAGAGAGGAGAGAAGAGAGAGAGGAGAGAAGAGAGAGAGGAGAGAAGAGAGAGAGGAGAGAAGAGAGAGAGGAGAGAAGAGAGAGAGGAGAGAAGAGAGAGAGGAGAGAAGAGAAGAGAGACAGAGAGCGACAGACAGAGAGACACACAGAAAGAGAGAGACACACACACAGACAGAGAGAGAGAGAGAGACACAGACAGAGAGAGAGAGAGAAAGAGAGACACAGACAGAGAGAAAGAGAGAGACACAGACAGAGAGAAAGAGAGAGACACAGACAGAGAGAAAGAGAGAGACACAGACAGAGAGAAAAAGAGACACAGACAGAGAGAAAGAGAGAGACACAGACAGAGAGAAAGAGAGACACACACACACACACACACACACACACACACACAGAGAGAGAGAGAGACACAGACAGAGAGAGAGCAGCATAAATAAAGAAATAACCTTTCCAGCCCACAAATGTACCACAATCAGGCACAGAGGATATGTACTAAAATCCTCTATTAGATTCCAGTTTAAGCCTGTGTATGTATGTGTATTTGTTTATACACACCCACACACGCTTTGTATGAACACATCATGACAAGGGGCTAAAAAAAAAATATAAGAATAAATATGACATAAAAGGTATAAGCTATAGGTTTTCTTAAAAAGAAGAGGATATAGCTTAGACGAGTACATTAAATTAGGGAGACACACACGCAACATGAAATCCCAAGAAAACTCTTGCCCTTAAGGGGTTAAAGAGATTATTTTAGCAGAATTCTAGCAATTAATTAAATTAGAGCAATACATGTCCCACTAAAGGTCAGTTTGCATATCACGGATGAGACACCACAGACCCACGTACAAGCACATTTCATCCATTTATGACTATGCTTTCTATTCTGCAAACACAATGGATGGATCGTTTTTCGTCCTTTTTTATTCTCTACATTCACAGTACAAACAAAGTTTAAGTGACAGAGTCGCTGTAAGGCTGGTCTAAGATTTACACTGGCTGTGCAGCTATACAAACTTACCAATGTATCCTTCCTGGGAGAACAGGTTCTAAACAATGAATCTGGACACACGTGGGAGCATCGGGCACTGTGATTGATATAGTAACACTATGGGGAAAGGCTTTGTGTACACACCTATTATCATACACTTACTCAGGGACCGCGCGGCCCTCCATGCACACAGATTAGCCGTGTAGCATGACTGAAGCAGCGTCCATGACCCATAATCACATGTATAACTCATCCTGCATGTAGGAATAAATCAGGCTTTATGATTACAGAAGGGAATTAGAAACTTAAGGCCAAAGTAGCCGAGTTGGAAAGATGCTCCCATTCGTCTGAGCTTGCAATTACCTTCTCAATTCCCTGTAACACCCTCTTTCAGGAATAAAGGCCTAAAAGTAACGACCTTATCCAATGTCGTAACACTGGCAGGTATATCTAGAAATTATCTGACACACACACACACACACACACACACACCAATACACTGCAAGAACAGAGTGTGTGTAAATATAGGACATTAAGGGAGAGGGGGCATTGAGAATAAAACCAAAATAGATTATATTACAAATATGGGCAAAACAATCCCTACCTGCAAAATATCAGGATTAAAAAAAAACATTTTAATTACATTTTCTCCCATGTATCATCGTCACAATCCAAACCCCCTCTCTTCTGCCAACATAAATCCAGCTAAACATTGTTTATGCTGCGAATAGAGAGTAAATTGTGATGGAAAATAATCTATACATTGGCAGAAACGGCGAGAAACACATGTGTTTTAATAGTGTGTGCACTATCTCTGGGTTATGACATCCAAACAAACTACCATTCAATGGGAAATGTATCATCTACATACAAAGTCACACGGTGAGGTCAATAAACATACAACATCACAGAAAGGTTTAAAAAAAAAAAATGTCTCTTATTTTATGTATTTGCAATTCAGCTAACACAATGTATAGATCGCGTTTCAGATTTTGTTTTGCGGTCTACATACACAGTATGGGAACTAGTTAGATAGACCTTTATGCAAGTATTAATCCATCACTCTACAATGCCTGTGATCATCTGTGATCATTATCAGATCATCATACCAACGCCTTAGCTGGTTTCAACCTACACAGTGTTTATTATACGGTAATAATCTTTAATTTCCTCCCACTCTACAGAAATTAGCTTCAAATTCCTTCCTGTTACCTCTGTCCTGATTCCACCATCTCCTTAAAGGGACAGTCTAGTCTCCAAACTCACTTTCTCCCTGTGTGATTTGATGCAGGCATTCTGTATAAATCACATTTTTAATATTTGACTCAAGCCCTCCCCTGTGATTACTCTGTATGTTTACTGCAGGTGCGGCAGCACTGATTATACAGACACTGAGGATATAAAGTACTGTTTCGTTTAGTCCCTTCCTGTGCTGCTGGAATGTTTTAAAAAGGAAATTAGTTCTACTCAGCTAGTGTGGGCAGTCCTGGTATCTTGCAAAATGCTGTAATTTCACAATTTCATCTAGTATTTTACATTTTAAGCAATGCAAAATGTGAATTATGCATTTTAAAGTCCTTTGAAAGCACATTAATATTCAGGAAATGAATTTAGGGCACCAGAGAGTCCCTTTAATATTGTGATGTTGCGCAGTGAAACAGTTGGCACTAATGTTTAGAAAAAAAATAACGACAATTGTGGAATCGTATAACAGAGAATGAATGCAATACATGTAAAGGAAGCATTACGGCAGTATAGAAAATGTATGCCAGTCCCAAACTATCTCCAGTGCACATTTTACAGCTGATCATTTAAAGAGTACAATCAAAGAACTCCATATACAAATGCTATAAATACAACCAGAGGGTTGGAATAGAGCATAATGAATGGTGCATCATATATATCATTTTATATTAATTTTTAATACACGCAATCTCTGCAAAGTGTTTCTGTTTACTATCCCTAAAATCCAACAGTTTGAAAAATCGCAGGAGCAAGTGCTCTTCAAATCCCTGCTGCTGGCTCCTAACTTTGACTTCCCACTTGCCTGGCTCCTAAAAAATCAAAACAAAACAAAACAAAAAAACTAGGCCGGATCTTGAATTGATCTGTTAAGCCCTGCTGGACATAGATGTGTGAAATACTCACAGCAGATATTGATTGGTTTTTTGGGGGGTTTTTTTTTTTTTTTTTTAGGAGCCATGCAGATTAATTCAGGAGTCAGAGTACTAATAAAATAACCAAAAAAGGTAAGGATCCAGCAGTTGGTTACTGGGGTTTGTCAAGTACTGCAAATACCACTTTGTGTATCTTACGCGGAGCACAGAATCCTAAACAGTAGCAAAAAAAAAAACAATAAAAAACAATTGGTTTTAAAAATCCCAATTTATGAAGAACTGTTTAAAAATCCAAACATATTCATCATCTAAAATGCCAAATAAATTAACACATATATACAAGATGACTTCATTTACACCTCTATGCCAGGCAGTCACCTCCCCAGTCACCCTACTTCCTGCTGGTCATGTGACTAGTGAAGCCCCTTTATCAGCCCCGCACAAAAACAAGAGATATCGCACATGGGCCTAATTTGTCTGAATTCACTGTATTGATTCACATGGTAAATGTTAAATTGGTAGGTCTGTCATTAACTTTTTTTAATACAATAACAGGATTAATATCACCCATTAGCTTTCATTATTATGGCTGCACATAAGCCACTCTCCAAGGGGTTAATAATAAGAAAGAGACAGGGGGGATATGATAGAAACATTTAAATACATAAAGGGAATCAACACAGTAATGGAAGAGAGTATATTTAAAAGAAGAAAAACTACCACAACTAGAGGACATAGTCTTAAATTAGAGGGGCAACAATTTAAAAGTAATATCAGGAAGTATTACTTTACTGAGAGGGTAGTGGATGTATGGAATAGTCTTCCAGCAGAAGTGGTAGAGGTTAATACAGTGAAGGAGTTTAAGCATGCGTGGGATAGGTATAAGGCTATCCTAGATATAAGATAAGGCCAGGGACTAATGAAAGTATTACTTTACTGAGAGGGTAGTGGATGTATGGAATAGTCTTCCAGCAGAAGTGGTAGAGGTTAATACAGTGAAGGAGTTTAACCATGCATGGGATAGGTATAAGGCTATCCTAGATATAAGATAAGGCCAGGGACTAATGAAAGTATTACTTTACTGAGAGGGTAGTGGATGTATGGAATAGTCTTCCAGTAGAAGTGGTAGAGGTTAATACAGTGAAGGAGTTTAAGCATGCATGGGATAGGTATAAGGCTATCCTAGATATAAGATAAGGCCAGGGACTAATGAAAGTATTACTTTACTGAGAGGGTAGTGGATGTATGGAATAGTCTTCCAGTAGAAGTGGTAGAGGTAAACACAGTGAAGGAGTTTAAGCATGCGTGGGATAGGTATAAGGCTATCCTAGATATAAGATAAGGCCAGGGACTAATGAAAGTATTACTTTACTGAGAGGGTAGTGGATGTATGGAATAGTCTTCCAGTAGAAGTGGTAGAGGTTAATACAGTGAAGGAGTTTAAGCATGCGTGGGATAGGTATAAGGCTATCTTAGATATAGGGTAAGGCCAGGGACTAATGAAAGTATTACTTTACTGAGAGGGTAGTGGATGCATGGGATAGTCTTCCAGTAGAAGTGGTAGAGGTTAATACAGTGAAGGAGTTTAAGCATGCGTGGGATATGTATAAGGCTATCCTAGCTATAAGATAAGGCCAGGGACTAATGAAAGTATTACATTACTGAGAGGGTAGTGGATGTATGGAATAGTCTTCCAGTAGAAGTGGTAGAGGTTAATACAGTGAAGGAGTTTAAGCATGCATGGGATAGGCATAAGGCTATCCTAGATATAAGATAAGGCCAGGGACTAAGGAAAGTATTACATTACTGAGAGGGTAGTGGATGTATGGAATAGTCTTCCAGTAGAAGTGGTAGAGGTAAACACAGTGAAGGATTTTAAGCATGCGTGGGATAGGTATAAGGCTATCCTAGATATAAGATAAGGCCAGGGACTAATGAAAGTATTACTTTACTGAGAGGGTAGTGGATGTATGGAATAGTCTTCCAGCAGAAGTGGTAGAGGTTAATACAGTGAAGGAGTTTAACCATGCATGGGATAGGTATAAGGCTATCCTAGATATAAGGCAAGGCCAGGGACTAATGAAAATATTACATTACTGAGAGGGTAGTGGATGTATGGAATAGTCTTCCAGTAGAAGTGGTAGAGGTAAACACAGTGAAGGAGTTTAAGCATGCGTGGGATAGGTATAAGGCTATCCTAGATATAAGATAAGGCCAGGGACTAATGAAAGTATTACTTTACTGAGAGGGTAGTGGATGTATGGAATAGTCTTCCAGTAGAAGTGGTAGAGGTTAATACAGTGAAGGAGTTTAAGCATGCGTGGGATAGGTATAAGGCTATCTTAGATATAGGGTAAGGCCAGGGACTAATGAAAGTATTACTTTACTGAGAGGGTAGTGGATGCATGGGATAGTCTTCCAGTAGAAGTGGTAGAGGTTAATACAGTGAAGGAGTTTAAGCATGCGTGGGATATGTATAAGGCTATCCTAGCTATAAGATAAGGCCAGGGACTAATGAAAGTATTACATTACTGAGAGGGTAGTGGATGTATGGAATGGTCTTCCAGTAGAAGTGGTAGAGGTTAATACAGTGAAGGAGTTTAAGCATGCATGGGATAGGCATAAGGCTATCCTAGATATAAGATAAGGCCAGGGACTAAGGAAAGTATTACATTACTGAGAGGGTAGTGGATGTATGGAATAGTCTTCCAGTAGAAGTGGTAGAGGTAAACACAGTGAAGGATTTTAAGCATGCGTGGGATAGGTATAAGGCTATCCTAGATATAAGATAAGACCAGGGACTAATGAATGTATTACTTTACTGAGAGGGTAGTGGATGTATGGAATAGCCTGCCAGCAGAAGTGGTAGAAGTAAACACAGTGAAGGATTTTAAGCATGCGTGGGATAGACACAAGGCTATCCTAGATATAAGATAAGGCCAGGGACTAATGAAAGTATTACATTACTGAGAGGGTAGTGGATGCATGGAATAGTCTTCCAGTAGAAGTGGTAGAGGTTAATACAGTGAAGGAGTTTAAGCATGCGTGGGATAGGCACAAGGCTATCCTAGATATAAGATAAGGCCAAGGACTAATGAAAGTATTACTTTACTGAGAGGGTAGTGGATGTATGGAATAGTCTTCCAGCAGAAGTGGTAGAGGTTAATACAGTGAAGGAGTTTAAGCATGCGTGGGATAGACACAAGGCTATCCTAGATATAAGATAAGGCCAGGGGCTAATGAAAGTATTACATTACTGAGAGGGTAGTGGATGCATGGAATAGTCTTCCAGTAGAAGTGGTAGAGGTTAATACAGTGAAGGAGTTTAAGCATGCGTGGGATAGGCACAAGGCTATCCTAGATATAAGATAAGGCCAAGGACTAATGAAAGTATTACTTTACTGAGAGGGTAGTGGATGTATGTAATAGTCTTCCAGTAGAAGTGGTAGAGGTTAATACAGTGAAGGAGTTTAAGCATGCGTGGGATAGGTATAAGGCTATCCTAGATATAAGATAAGGCCAGGGACTAATGAAAGTATTACATTACTGAGAGGGTAGTGGATGTATGGAATAGTCTTCCAGTAGAAGTGGTAGAGGTTAATACAGTGAAGGAGTTTAAGCATACATGGGATAGGTATAAGGCTATCCTAGATATAAGATAAGGCCAGGGACTAATGAAAGTATTACTTTACTGAGAGGGTAGTGGATGTATGGAATAGTCTTCCAGTAGAAGTGGTAGAGGTTAATACAGTGAAGGAGTTTAAGCATACATGGGATAGGTATAAGGCTATCCTAGATATAAGATAAGGCCAAGGACTAATGAAAGTATTACTTTACTGAGAGGGTAGTGCAGGGCTTGACAAATTTAATTTGATTTTAGGAGCCAGAAATTTTTTTTAGGAGCCAGACAATCACGCAAACATAAACACAATTCATTAACACACACGTCTACTTCACATATATACAAACACACCTACTTTACATATACACATATATCCAAACATCTCACACACACACAACTACTTTACATATACACATATATCCAAACATCTCACACACACACACAACTACTTTACATATACACATATATCCAAACGCCTCACACACACACAACTACTTTACATATACCCATATATACAAACACCTCACACACACCTACTTTACATATACACATATATCCAAACACCTCTCACACACAACTACTTTACATATACACATATATCCAAACACCTCACACACACCTACTTTACATATACACAAATATACAAACACCTCACACACACCTACTTTACATATACACAAATATACAAACACCTCACACACACCTGCTTTACATATACACATATATCCAAACACCTCACACACACACACCCACCTACTTTACATATACCCATATATACAAACACCTCACACACACCTACTTTACATATACACATATATACAAACACCTCACACACACCTACTTTACATATGCACAAATATACAAACACCTCACACACACCTACTTTACAATATATACAAACACCTCACACACACACCCACCTACTTTACATATACACATATACACAAACACCTCACACACACCTACTTTACATATACCCATATACACAAACCCCTCACACACACCTACTTTACATATACCCATATACACAAACCCCTCACACACACCTACTTTACATATACCCATATACACAAACCCCTCACACACACCTACTTTACATATACCCATATACACAAACCCCTCACACACACCTACTTTACATATGCACAAATATCTAAACACCTCACACACACCTACTTTACAATACATACCCACACATATCTACCTCACACAGTCTTTTCTTGGGGGTTTCTTCTTGGTGTGTCCCCCCTCCCTGCTGCTTTACCTCACTGCAGGGGAGGGGGACATTCATGCTGCAGCTGAACTTGGTCGGCGTGCTGAGTGCCAGGATGTCACGTGACGACACCCGGCACTCAGACACGCGCTGCGCGAGCGGGCGGAGCTTGCAGTCTGTGCCATCGGCCATCGGCACAGACTTTACCCCCTCGCGCTGCAGAAAAATCGGATGGCAGCGGCAAGGGGACCATGAGGCTGACAGCACCTAGGCGCCAGGTCTAATTTCCTGGTCGCCATGGCGACCTGGCACCTGGGGTTTGTCGAGCCCTGGGGTAGTGGATGTATGTAATAGTCTTCCAGTAGAAGTGGTAGAGGTTAATACAGTGAAGGAGTTTAAGCATGCGTGGGATAGGTATAAGGCTATCCTAGATATAAGATAAGGCCAGGGACTAATGAAAGTATTACTTTACTGAGAGGGTAGTGGATGTATGGAATAGTCTTCCAGTAGAAGTGGTAGAGGTTAATACAGTGAAGGAGTTTAAGCATGCGTGGGATAGGTATAAGGCTATCCTAGATATAAGATAAGGCCAGGGACTGATGAAAGTATTACATTACTGAGAGGGTAGTGGATGAATGGAATAGCCTGCCAGCAGAAGTGGTAGAGGTTATTACAGTGAAGGAGTTTAAGCATGCATGGGATAGGTATAAGGCTATCCTAGATATAAGATAAGGCCAGGGACTGATGAAAGTATTACTTTACTGAGAGGGTAGTGGATGTATGGAATAGTCTTCCAGTAGAAGTGGTAGAGGTTAATACAGTGAAGGAGTTTAAGCATGCGTGGGATAGGTATAAGGCTATCCTAGATATAAGATAAGGCCAGGGACTAATGAAAGTATTACTTTACTGAGAGGGTAGTGGATGTATGGAATAGTCTTCCAGTAGAAGTGGTAGAGGTTAATACAGTGAAGGAGTTTAAGCATGTGAAGGATAGGTATAAGGCTATCCTAGATATAAGATAAGGCCAGGGACTAATGAAAGTATTACATTACTGAGAGGGTAGTGGATGTATGGAATAGTCTTCCAGTAGAAGTGGTAGAGGTTAATACAGTGAAGGAGTTTAAGCATGCGTGGGATAGGTATAAGGCTATCCTAGATATAAGATAAGGCCAGGGACTAATGAAAGTATTACTTTACTGAGAGGGTAGTGGATGTATGGAATAGTCTTCCAGTAGAAGTGGTAGAGGTTAATACAGTGAAGGAGTTTAAGCATGCGTGGGATAGGTATAAGGCTATCCTAGCTATAAGACCGGGAAAGGGGGACTAATAAAAGTAATTGGGCAGACTAGACGGGCCGAATGGTTCTTATCTGCCGACACATTCTATGTTTCTATGTTTCTAAGAGTCACCTTAAATGTTACAAATTCGCTCACAGGGTTACACCAGAACGGCCTGGTGAGCATTAACAAAGGGTTAAACCCCTTGGAGCCCAGAAATAGATCTGGCGTAGACTTGCGATGGAGAAGAGGCGACGCCAAGGGACAAAGAATAAAACAATCTCTGCTGCCTTTAGGAAAACACAAGGTCACTGGTTCCAGGCTACCGAAATTGTTTGAATTCTTTGGCACAAACAACTATATACAGAAGTGTTCTTCCAGGCAGGTCTGAGACAAGCACCTAGCACAGCACGAGCGTTCAGGGGCATCCTGTAATCAGAAGCACAACAAGAATAATCCCACCCACCAAACACAAAATGATGCCTTACCAATGATGGCTACCTATGGCACTGCGAAAGTTTGAGAAGTTCTTATCCCAGGCTTCTCAGTCAGCATTAAACAACCCCAATTTCACAGAGTAACCCAACTACCTTTTTTTCAGGCATATTAAAATATAAAAAAGTATGCATTGCTTGGAGTCTGGGAGCATTCTGGGAGAAAAAACAAGCAAAAAGGAAAGCACTCCTTGCTCTGTATAGCTCTATCAGGGGGCGGACATGTCATTTAGGATCTTTGCTCTGTATAGCTCTATCAGGGGGCGGACATGATGTTTAGAATCTTTGCTCTGTATAGTTCTATCAGGGGTCGGACATGATGTTTAGAATCTTTGCTCTGTATAGCTCTATCAGGGGGCGGACATAATGTTTAGAATCTTTGCTCTGTATAGCTCTATCAGGGGTCGGACATGATGTTTAGACTCTTTGCTCTGTATAGCTCTATCAGGGGCAGACATGTTGTTTAGAATCTTTGCTCTGTATAGCTCTATCAGGGGTCGGACATGATGTTTAGAATCTTTGCTCTGTATAGCTCTATCAGGGGGCGGACATATTAATTAGAATCTTTGCTCTGTATAGCTCTATCAGGGCGCGGACATGATGTTTAGAATCTTTGCTCTGTATAGCTCTATCAGGGGGCGGACATGTTATTTAGAATCTTTGCTCTGTATAGCTCTATCAGGGCGCGGACATGTTTAGAATCTTTGTTCTGTATAGCTCTATCAGGGGGCGGACATGTTGTTTAGAATCTTTGCTCTGTATAGCTCTATCAGGGGGCGGACATGTTGTTTAGAATCTTTGCTCTGTATAGCTCTATCAGGGGGCGGACATGTTGTTTAGAATCGTGGGTCAGATCTTCCTTTATCTGAACCAAGATGTCAGCCGCCTGATTGAGCTATACGGACAAAAGTTAGATCAATAGGTACTTTATGGCTATCATTTCATTAAAGCATTTCTATTTAAAACGGTCTACATGATATGCAATCGTTCACTTACACACAAGCTAATTTTTTGCTCCAGTTGTCCTTGAAGTCAATCAGTAAAGGCCGTCAGTGGGTGAGCATTTCCTTTATTATTGTTCCAGTAAGAGATGCTCCTTGATTTATCTATTGTACTGTACAACTAACAAGGCAGCTTTCCGCAGCACAAAAACTACACAACAAACTCTAGTGCCCCTTTTAGAGAAGAAAAAAAAACCAAAAAAAAGAGTGTATTCCTCTTTAAAGACCAGTGCTGACAGACGCCAGAGATAGAAATCTGGATTTGACTCAGCGAAACCAGCAAAGATGATCTATTGAGTGAACTCTGTAATGTAAATTCACAAAAAAATAAAAAAAAAATAAAAACCTTTCATCCCAACCAGTTTTGGTTTTTTTCCCAAGGATTCAAACAGCTTAAACAAATCCGAATCACAGCCACTGGAATTATTAATATGGGCACTTAAATTATTTTCAGCAGCGCTTTCAATCTCCGACTCAAGACTTGTTTGAATCAGAACTTTTCTCCATCATTTTTGCTTCTGTTGAGTTAGCGCCGGCCTGCTCTACCTTAGCACCAATTCAACCAACATCACCGTGTCCGCAAGCGCTGATCTCACATCCCAGTAATAAATCAGCCAAATAAATTCTGTAAAAATCAGGCTATTTTACAAACAAATCCACATGGAGAGGGGTCTCTGTGCAAATTTTCAGTAAACTTTTTCACAGACATGGTTCCCGGAACCCTGGTATGCATCAAACCCTACAGGACCGTTCATTCGTTTGCCCTCTACGTAGGGTTGCCATCTTTTCGTAAAAAAAAAAAAAAAATTATATATATATATATATATATATATATATATATATATATATATATATATATATATATATATATACACATATATATATATATACACACACACACACACACACACACACACACACACCGGCCATGCTACTACCTCCATAGACATAACATGGGGGTCAAGCCAATTTATTGCCGGCCTGCCGGTGTTCTGACAAATTTCTGGAGCAAATTCTCCTGCGCAATCGCAGGAGAATTTGCTCATTGCGCATGCGCATAAAGTTACAGCTGATAACTCAGCTGTAACTTTGTGACCACCGCGCATGCGCCAGCTGCGCAACCCACATCCTGCCCCCCGCACACCCCTTCTCACCAGATCATCGACCACAGCGATACACAGCGCATGTGCACGCCTATCCAGGCGTTTGGGAATGCGCGCGTCCCTTGTTGTGTTCTTAAGGTGGTAAGTAACACGGGGCGTCGGGACATAAGGGGGCAAGCATCCTGGTGAGGGCTGCCTCATCTTGATGGGATTTGTGATCCTGTCTTATGCAGCAGGAGGATCACAATTGTAACACAAAAAAAAAGTGTTACAAACTATTTAAACTAATTGGTCGTAGCATTGTGTGGTCATCAGATACATTTACAATGTAATACCCATTACTCTCAGCCAGAAAACACAATGCATAAAAAGCAGTAATTCATTAATATCAAGACAAAAGGGGGGGGGGGGGGGGGGGGAACAGGTTCCTGTTTCCAAATTATTGATTCAGCTAAAACACAGGGGGATTGTCACCAAATGAACTGCAGAAATCGGGCAACAATAAAGGATTTGGAAGAATTGCCCAAAGAGTCTTTCTTTTCAATTCTACTGCTGATAAAAGGGACTATTTTTCTCCACCAGTGGCCCTGCATGCCACAGTACCAGCTGGCAATGATGAGGCTAAGTGAGGAATTTAGGAGGCAGACAAGTTTTTCCAAAAAATTTGAAATAATCCAAAAAAGGTCAGGAGCCGAGGGTAGGGATTTTAGGAGCCGCATGCCAGCCAAAGAGACAATATTTTTTCCTTTACAGTACACAACAAAGCATTCCTGTGCTGTTTATAGTACAGCAATTCCTTTCCTTATCTCCTGCCAATGAGTTGGTTATTCTCAGATCCCCAGGTCTTAAATACAGAAAGCAACAAGTAAAGTAAGGAGTGAATTCTGCATTGATGAAATCAGGGCTTGACAAACATACCCATTTAGGAGCCAGCCTACAAAAACCTAGGATCCAGCCCTACAAAAACCTAGGAGCCAGCCCTACAAAAACCTAGGAGCCAGCCCTACAAAAACCTAGGAGCCAGCCTACAAAAACCTAGGAGCCAGGGAGATGGCTCTTCCATACGATTCTATGGAATACAATCAAAAAAGTCAGAGCCAGCAGCAGGGATTTTAGTAACCAGAATCTCCTGGCTGCTGGGATTTGTCAAGCTCTGTATTATACAGTACACTTTACAAATCTGTGAGATCTAAGCGGTTTATTTAGTAAACATGCATTGAGTTAGCCGTCAGGTTTCAAAATATTTTCCATGTCTGCTGTTTGAAGCCTGGGTTTTGCAAAACATAGAGTTGCTTATGATATGTGTTTAGTTGGATTTCAAGCCATTAAAAACATGTAAATAGATAGATCTGCATTAAATCACAGCCGATAAACAAAAAGGTGCAAAAAACATCAAAATCCTATATGGACTGAGAGCCGGCACCATAGGGATCAATAAGAAATGATGGCACAGTAAATTTTAAACAGGTTTCAAAAACAGTAACTTCTTACATATAAGATAAAAACTATAACAGAACATCAACCTCCCCAAATGCAAAACAAATGCATTCCTTCTCAGAAAGGTTACCCCCCCCCCCCCCCCCCCAACCCTTAGCTAGCACTTCACATCTATCAGACAACACTGAGCAGATTTGTCATGTTACCTTCTGCCACACCCCAAGCACACCATCATCTCCAGACTTTTCCTGAACATACCCGTTACCCTCCCACCCAGTAAAATTCCAATGCCCGACACCCTTACTATACATCCAATGCAGATTTAAATCTCCCCCATTACTGTCTCTAACTCTCTTCCACTTTCTCCCTGGGCTCCTCTTTTATCAAAGGCATCCAGGCACCTACAACATCATTGTGCACCCCTGTAGCGACACAGCACCTCTGTGCATCCCAGTTCCCCCACAGCCACACAGCACCCCGTGTTTCCCCCACAGCACCCCGTGTTCCCCCCACAGCCAAACAGCACCCCCTGTTCCCCCACAGCCACACAGCACCCCCTGTTCCCCCACAGCACCCCCTGTTCCCCCACAGCCACACAGCACCCCTGTTCCCCCACAGCACCCCCTGTTCCCCCACAGCCACACAGCACCCCCTGTTCCCACACAGTACCCCCTGTTCCCCCACAGCCACCCCTGTTCCCCCACAGCCACACAGCACCCCCCCCCCACAGCCACCCCTGTTCCCCCACAGCCACACAGCACCCCCTGTTCCCCCACAGCCACCCCTGTTCCCCCACAGCCCCCCTGTTCCCCCACAGCCACACAGCACCCCCAGTTCCCCCACAGCCACACAGCACCCTCTGTTCAAACAAGCCACAGCACACCTGTTCCCCACAGCACCCCCATTCCCAGGAGCCTTTGAACCCCACATACCACTGTTCCCCGCAGCCACAGCACCTCCATGTACCACACACCCACAGCACCTCCATGTACCACACACCCACATCACCTCCATGTACCACACACCCACAGCACCTCCATGTACCACACACCCACAGCACCTCCATGTACCACACACCCACAGCACCTCCATGTACCACACACCCACAGCACCTCCATGTACCACACACCCACAGCACCTCCATGTACCACACACCCACAGCACCTCCATGTACCACACACCCACAGCACCTCCATGTACCACACACCCACAGCACCTCCATGTACCACACACCCACAGCACCTCCATGTACCACACACCCACAGCACCTCCATGTACCACACACCCACAGCACCTCCATGTACCCTTAGCCCACCCCAGCCCCCCATACTACCCATGGTCCACCCCAGAACCTCACAACCCCACTCCACTAAGCTCTCCATAGTACCCCTAGCCGATAACAGCCCTCCTCACTAGCCCTGGTCCACCCCAGCCCCCCCCCCCCCCCCATACTACCCATGGTCCACCCCAGCCCCTCACAGCCCCCTCCACTAAGCCCCCGTCTCACCTATGACGACCCTGAGGTGTTTGAGGCGGGTCAGCACGTCCTTCTTGGGGTCCAGCACTTTCTGGGTGGATTTCTTTACGTCCCCGTGAGTTTTTTTAGAGAACATCCCGGATCAGTGACCGGGGAGACACAGCACGGCTGGCCCGGTCCCCTGAGCAGGAGGCGGTGGGAGGGTCCGGGTCTCCCCGCTCTGACAGCAGCAGGTTACACCGACACATCCAACATGGCCGCCCCCTTCTGTCTCCAGGATCCCAAAGCAATCGATTACCAAGCAATCCACCGCTCTCACCTCTAGCATTCCATGGGGGCCCTGCAGGCTGCAGACAGGGGGTGCAATGCACCTCACTGGGATGCCATTTATTGTGCCCCATGGACTGTGACACCTAAACACTGCTTGTATTGGATGATCATACATGATCTATACATGATCTATACAGTGTGCTAGCAGAATTACAGCAAATGCATAGAGCAAGAGATACAATGTGTCTGTGCAGTCTCCTGCTTATGACATCACCTTGTGACTTGATATGCAAATTACACATTTCCTATTGAAAATTATTTAATTTGCATATCAAGCCACAGGTGATGTCATAAACAGGAGACTCCACAGACACTTTAGATTTCTCTAACATTTGCTTGTGATTTTGCCATCACAATCTATAGATCATTTTTTTATATATACCGTATATACTCGAGTATAAGCCGAGTTTTTCAGCACATTTTTTTGTGCTGAAAAATGCCCCCCCCCCCCCTCGGCTTATACTCGAGTCGGTGTCTGAAGAAAAAAAAAAAATCTAAAACTTACCTCGTTCCTGCTCTGTCCCCCGGTGCTCTGAAGGTCCGTGGCTGTGAGGGAAGCGTTGTGAACTCCCCTCCAGCCGCGCGGTCAACAAACTTTTTTTTTAAACAAACTTTATTGATCCGCGCGGCTGGAGGGGAGTTCACAACGCTTCCCTCACAGCCACGGACCTTCAGAGCACCGGGAGACGGAGCAGGAAAGAGGTAAGTACTGGGGTCTGGGGAAGGAGGGTGGCATAACGAGCATACTAGGGGGCAATATCCTGGAATATTAAATGGCATATTGGGGGCAATATCCTGGCATATTAAAATGGCATATTAGGGGGCAATATCCTGGAATATTAAATGGCATATTGGGGGCAATATCCTGGAATATTAAATGGCATATTGGGGGCAATATTTACCAGTAGCTGCCTCATTTCCCACCCTAGGCTTATACCCGAGTTAATATTTTTTCCAAGTTCTTTGTGGTAAAATTAGGTGCCTCGGCTTATACTCGAGTATATACGGTATTTCCCCTCTACATTCACAGTATAACAGAATAGTTAAGGAGGCACTGTACTGACATTGAATACTATTATCACAGTTACAATGCTGCTGTTTTGAAAACTATTATATGGCAGAACTTCCATGGTGGTGCCTGTAGTAGATGCACCTGTAATCCAAGTTAAATACCATCATGCCTGGGGCATTGCTGGATTGGCCACCTAAGGGTCCACTCAGTATAAAGAGAGAATTGCCTGGAATTGAGAAGGGAAATTCAAACTCAAGGCTAAAGCAGCCGTGTTGGAAAAATTCTCCCGTTCGGCTACGTTGGTCTAAAGTTTTAAATTCCCATATAGGTCCCCTGCAATTCTCTCTGTATTGAGAAGGCCCTCTATTTCTTACTGATGGTTATGTCATCTTATTGGAGCAGATCCCTGGTCCATGTGGAGAGGGGCAGCGAGTGAGCCAGTACCTATCGCTACACGTGGAGCCACCACTGCCTTGGAAGTAATGCGGCTTCTGGAACAGTCAACGAGAACTCATGGCCCTTACAGAGGCTCCCTCCAAACAACCATCAGACAGTCCATGTCACAGCGTCTGCGCGGTCTGTTCACTGAAAAGGTGAGCTAAACATTTCATCTCACCCATTTAGCTAATCAGGGTGCAGGGACAAAGCCGGTGGGTCTCGCGCTGTCACCAATGATGGAAAGAGCTGCAGAGCAATGCTCCAGAGACGGATACCTCCCAATATTTCTTTTTTTTTTTTTTTGAAGAAAAGGTGGCAACCCTAGTGATCCCATGGAAATCACAGTGGTTCTATAGCATAGTTGCCAACATCGGCCATGTTTCCAGGGACACATATTTGTTCCACGTGCTGCAGAAAGAGCATGCAAAGTGCAGCCCGGCAGTATGTAGGATGTATATACGCACAGGCACAATCCAATTAATTAATCCGGGTGGAGATCTCATAGGACCTACCATGATTAATTAATTGGATTCTGTCTGTGCGTATATCCATGATACATACTGCCGGGCTGCACTTTGCATGGTCTTTCTGCAGCACGTGGAACAAATATGTGTCCCTGGAAACATGGCCGATGTTGGCAACTATGCTATAGGGTCTGATCCTTGATTAGTTCATCGATTGCCTTCTGATCACACATGACTTCTACACGCCAACATTATTTGCTTCAAAGACAACCCTGACTACTGCGCATGCACAGTACTCATTATCCAGTATCCCAGATTTCAGAGGGAATAGGAGGGGCTGTGGGATAACAGTCCCAAATCAGGATAATTTGGGGAAGGAATAGGAGGAATCCCCCTGGTATTTGCCTTTAGCAAGGAATAGTGCTGAATATCTTCTTCTGGTGCAGGATTTAAAACATATTTGTAGGGTTTGGTCCCTCTAATAACTGAGCTTTTCCAAACAAATGACCACCCTAATATTAATAACCTTGCTGCCCAGAGGGAGCTCTGCTACTGACAAACTATCCCAGTACATAAACAACTTCAGATTACACTATAGGTCTTTGACTGGTGAGGGCTGGCGTCCTCTCTGTTTATAAACCGCCCGACAGCCACGCTGCCTCGCAGCTCTCCCTGGGAATTGTAGTCCTCCCTCCCGTGCCCTTTCCCTATAGAACGAAGCGAAGAAGACTAAATCTCCCAGCATGCACGGCTCACAGATTGGACCCGCCCTGCGTTCTCCCTGAGACCTGCGCGCTACGTATTAAATAAATAAATAAAGACTCGCTCCGGCCAATCAGAAGAGGGGCAGCTCACGCACCAGCCAATCGATGGTCGAGAAATCGATGGGTAGGCGGGGCTGGGTGGGAGGAGTAAACTAGCAGGTTAGAGTGTGTAGCAGGGATTGACCGGAGGCGGGTGAGGGCCGGCGGTTCGCGGGTGTTCGACATGCCGGTTCACTCGCGGGAGAAGAAGGAGAGTAACCACAATGACATGGAGGTGGACTACCCGGAGAATGAGGGCACCACCTCCGAGGAGGAGGACACCGACAGCTCCAGCGGCAGCGAGGAGGGAGATACGTCGGGTGAGTCTCTCCCTGTCACCCCCTAACCTCCCCCGTGGGCAGCATTGCTTCACCCAGGGTGACAAGACCTTGCTACCCGGCGCTCGGAGCTAGTCGATGCTGCTCTAGCTCGGGTAAACTACATTTCCCGTGATGCTCAGTCATCCCAATAGCTTTGGGGGCATCACGGGAAATGTAGTCCAGCGCTTGTGCATTTGAAGCAACTCATTGATTTCAATTGAGAGGGTTCTGGTTTATTTATTTGTTGAGGTTATTTAGATATTGACAGATTCTATACCAAGTTATTTTCATAGTATCATTGTGTGTGTGTGTATATATATATATATATATATATATATATATATATATATATATTATTTATACACACACTGGTTTGTATGAGCTGGTGATAAATAGATGTAAATCCAAGTTATGGATGTGCAAAAAAAAATAATAATAATAATGCTATGGGAATCTCCTTGTGGTGGGGGAATATAAAAATAAATAAACTTAGATGTACATTTCTGGTCTGAGTCTTGTTCCTAAAGGGAAGAGGGGGAGGATAGACCTTAGTGTGTACTGTATGTAAAGCACTAACTGCGCATGCTTTAATAATCACGCTTACATAAAATATGGTAATCCGCTCGTTCAATGGATTCACCCCTGTGATACTGCTCCATTGTCAGCACGATTGCGCCCCTTTTTTCCCGGTATCCCCACTGTGTGACCGATTTATACAGTAGCTGGATGCTTGGAGAATTGCAGTTAAAATCCTGCCCTACGCATTTCGTGGCATCACTGATGTATCCACTCCAGTGCCCTTAGAGTGAGACGGCTTTGTCTGGGCAGCACATCTTAAGTGACCACGTCCGCCCCCATATGAATTTCTTGCTTGGGCCCCTGACTGGCCACTCTAATGGAAAGTGGAATTAGTTGAAACTGCTATTGGCTGAATCAGTAAGAGTTGTTCTTGCGCACAACACAACTGATTTGACTGGAATAATGGGAATTGTCAAGCTTCTAGAAGACCAAAGGAAGGCATGTAAACATTGACAAAGCAATGTGACCTCCACTTCCATGAAAGGTCACTTCAGGCATCTGCAGAAAATGCAGGATAATTGCTGGTGAAATACTGTGCAAAGTTGAGCAACTCTTAAGTTGTTCTTTTGGCTTTCTACTGGTGATATATATGTGCTAGTACTACCCCTCTTCATGCATCAGATGGTGCAAACTTGATATAAAAGCAGAAGAGCCATTGAAGAGATCACTGATATTCTGCTCAAGTCTTATCGTTGTTTGAGCATTCAACTATCAAGTAATCAAGCAAATATCGCCTCCCACCCCCAATAGATAACCAGGAGAGTCAGTCTCAACCGTCTGCTTAGCAGTGCTGCAGAGGTAAATCAGCCAGATGCATTGTTGATTGGGACTTTACAAGTTCAAGAGAAATGCATTGAACAAATGCCTTTTTGAATCAATCGTGAAGCTCTGGGGTCCCTACTCTCCAAGCATGGCTGCCCCAATTATATTCATTCAGCTCATCCTGATTTTTCCATGATGGAATGACGAGCACCGGCAACCTCGAGGTTGGGTTCTTGCCCCAGTGCAGTTTGACCCTTTTTTTCCCCCTTCAGCTACGTCCTGCTCTTAAAGACCTCACGTGCTGGAGCTTCGTTTAAAAACCGTCTCAACAGGCCGCATTACCCATTGACTTGACTCTAACAAACGCCATGGAACGGCTTCTCATGGAAGCACTCTCTTGTGGACAACTGGTGCCCCTTTGACTTACGAGGAGCATGACCTCCATTTTATTATCAGATTTGCAGAAGTTGCACTGCTTTTTTTTTTTGGTCTTCATACCACTCTCCGCAAGACAGAGCACTGGTGAGACCTCACTTGGAGTATTGTACGCAATACTGGAGACCGTATCTCCAGAAGGATATTGATACTTTGGAGAGAGTTCAGAGAAGGGCTACTAAACTGGTTCATGGGATGAAGGATAAAACTTACCAGGAAAGGTTAAAGCATCTTAACATGTATAGCTTGGAGGAAAGACGTAACAGGGGGGATATGATAGAAACATTTAAATCCATAAAGGGAATCAACACAGTAAAGGAAGAGAGTATATTTAAAAGAAGAAAAACTACCACAACTAGAGGACATAGTGTTAAATTAGAGGGGAAAGATTTAAAAGTAATATCAGGAAGTATTACTTTACTGAGAGGGTAGTGGATGTATGGAATAGCCTGCCAGCAATAGTGGTAGAAGTAAACACAGTGAAGGATTTTAAGCATGCGTGGGATAGACACAAGGCTATCCTAGATATAAGACCGGGAAAGGGGGACTAATAAAAGTACTCCAAAAATAAATTGGGCAGACTAGATGGACCGAATGGTTCTTATCTGCCGACACATTCTATGTTTCTAGAAGTCGTCCACCACCACCAAACCCCAGGCTCATTCTACATGGCATATGCCAGGCGTTCCTGGCTGATAACCTACGGGGAAAAATCTGTAATATTATATGATGTTGCACTTTCAATTTTGTGGGGTAACCAATTCCCACCAATTTAATACTCGGAGCAGGCCAGCCTATTTATGGTGGTAGGGGAGTAGGCTTGACCAAATCCCAAGAACTCTTATAATCCTCATGGATGACATCCAAGCTTTTTTGTCTTTTTTTTTCTCTTTTGTTTGTACTTCATTAGAGGTCCATGTAAATTTCCCAAGCTCCTAACATCTATAGACATTTGGCAAGCACTGGATTAGATACACAAGTGATAAAGCATCCCCAAAGCGTATATGTTCCTGTAACCAGAAGATGTAGTCTAAAATGGGAGAGAGAAATGGCAATTCTAAGTAATATTTACAATAAGTGATATAAGTAATTTATAAACAATTCTGAACTTTGTGTCCTATTTTTAATCGGTCATTAAATGTTTTGAACAGGAATTAGTTAGTATAGTGTTTTTTTAACAATATATTCAGGATCAGGCTGGAGCTTGTGGGTGAGAAGGACGCAGCAGTGTCCTGACACAATCTATAATCAAAGTGTGCCAAATTATAGCTAATAGTGCAATACATGCATTCCATGCGCGCCTGCAGAATGTACGTGAATCGGTTAATAACTTTGATTTCCTTCTTCATATAAATATATTCTACATTGTGTGGAGCAGCGGATAAAAGTTTAAATGTGCCTCAAAATAAAATGGCCAACCATACAGCTGTATGCGTGAAATCTTTCAGATACGGACAGTAGGGGGAGTTAAGGAATTGTAAAGCGCGATTGAGCGGGCATGGTCAATATTTTATTAAAAATTTTTTTATTTTTCTTGGACTCTGCGGCTAATGTGGTTTTTTTTTTTTTTTCCCCCTTGCCTTCCTTTACAGAGATGGACGATGAAGACTGTGAAAGGCGCAGGATGGAGTGTCTGGACGAAATGTCCAACCTCGAAAAACAGTTTACAGATCTGAAAGATCAGTGAGTTTCCCTCATGTTCCCCCCTGCATGGAACCCGAAATAAACTAGCGCAGGAAATGTTTATAATGGACGTGAAGACAAAACAAAGATAAAATATATACATCGTTACAGAGTCTCCTATTAATGACCAACTGATGCCCTGATATGCAAATAAACTACTTGCAATGAGAAATGTAATTTGCATACCCAGGAACGGATAGACCCATAACGGGAGACCCACAGACGCATGTCCTCTTGAGTTAGATATATGTTTGCAGTTCTTCTAACACAATGTTTCGTTTACAACGCCCTTTTAACTGCTTTACCTCCCTCGTTTCTATACACTGGCATGCTCATGCATATTATACTGACTCCTGGTATTCAGGTCCTTATAACAGTCTCTGGGGATTTTTCTTTTTTAAGACTTTACAAAGAGCGGTTAAGTCAGGTGGATGCCAAACTGCAGGAAGTCATTGCCGGGAAGGCGCCGGAGTACCTGGAACCGCTGGCGACATTGCAGGAAAACATGCAGATTCGAACAAAAGTCGCTGGTAAAGTAACACGGTCTCTCAGTAAATTGGTATCCTGTTTGAAACCCGTACGAACCAGACCCGGAACGTCTGTCCCACGCGCAACCCCTCTAACAGTGGTTTATTCCAGGTGTGGCCAGGGGGTAGCGGCAGACCTGGCAGGAGCAGTAGTGCTCAACGCATACTTTGTACTGCTGCCTGCCCGGTTCCATGGAGCAGATGTCTGATTTCCCTAGGCCAGGGGCTGGTCTACCGCCCAAGAAATCCTACATAGGGCTTTATTCATGAAAGAAGGGAATTTCAAAGTTAAGGCCAAAGTAGCAGAGTTTGAAAATGTCTCCCGTTCAGCTGAACTCTGCTACTTTGGCCTTAACTTGGAGATTCCCTTCTCAATTCCCTGCAATCACCTCTTTCCTGAATAAAGCCTCTAGTGTTTGCAGTTTGCTCTGTTAAATTGGTTCCACATGTTCAGTCTTCTCTCTTTTTTTTTTTATACATGCAATATTCCTCTGCCTCCCCCTCCTCTTCAATCCATAGTATTATCACGTGGGGTTTTTCTCTTTCTTTTTTGCAGCCCGTGTTTGGTTTATTTCTGTTCCCCTCTTGGCTTAAATAGAGGGGAAGTTTTTTGGGGTTTTTTTTTTTATTGTTTTTTTACGAAAAAAGACCCCCCCACAAATCTTTTTATGGCCTCCTTTAAAGTACAGTCGCAGATCTCTGTACAAATAATCTCTATTCTTTTATTGCAAGCAGACTAGAAAAAGTACAGTTGGTTCTGGTCTCTTTATTATCTATGTTCTGCTGGTTTATAGTCTCTTCTGTGTGATTAATGGCTTCCGACATGATGGATTTTCTTTTTTTTTTTTTCTTGATAAAGGAATATACCGGGAACTGTGCTTGGAGTCTGTGAAGAACAAACACGACTGTGAGCTTCAAGCAGCCCGTCAGCACTGTGAGGTACTGCCCCCTTTATTAATTAAAGTCGAAAAATAAGGTATTCGTCTTTACTGGGCCTTGTTTTGCAGTGATGTTTGTTCCAGTTTGCCTCAGGAATGAGTCATGGTAAATTCTTTGGAATTAAAATATTATGCTGCTTGTTACACTTCGACCTTCTGAAAATCTTCTCCTAAAGGGAAACCTTTAACCAAACCCACCCGCCCTCCCCCCCATGCACTTATGCTAACGCCACCACCACCTTTTTTTTTTCCACTCCCCTTTTATTGGGGTCGTGTATAAAAATGCCTTCACACTAATGATTCAGGAACTTTAAAAAAAAATTCTTACCATGCTGCATAGATTTGTTGGCGCTATATAAAACTTTTAACGCTATCTGCGATTTATTAGTATCATCAAGCATCTCGCTTTCTTTTTTTATACAGTTTTTATTTTTGTGCCTTGAGCCCTGACGAATACCTTCTGGTAAAGCACAGCTTGGATAGTTTCTAAAAAGTAGCTCACTTCTCCCATGTGTCAGTAACGAATTGGATCCGGGAAAACCGACTAAAACAGTCACTTGAGAAAGATGACTAATTATTCAAAATGGCAGCTTATGGAAGATTATCGGAGAACAAAAACAAAGAACTTGGAGCCCCAAATCTCTGTGATGCTCCCAGTCCTTGGTCTTGTTTCCATGAGTTATTGGGGCATGCCCAGCCATGTGTGCCTGCTCGCTGCACCCCGAGCGACACCAGCCATACCACACTGACGAAGCCAATGAAGGCCGAAACGTACGTCTGTGGTTTTGCTGTGTTCCTTATGGGAGCGACTGCCTGTATGGGTTTACCAGGAAGTAAAGCTTTCACTATCTCAATGGATATATTCCTTGCATGAAAAGGAGTGTTGTTTTTTTTCCATACGTTTATCTGTATACATGAGGTTATTGGGAATATTCTTAAGAGCCATGGATCCTGTTCATTTGAGAAAAGTCTTATTTTTTTTTGTCTTTGCAGAGTGAGAAATTGTTGCTTTATGACACTGTCCAGAGCGAACTGGAGGAGAAAATCCGCAGACTGGAAGAGGATCGGCACAGTATAGACATCACGTCGGGTGAGCGACGCACTCTTTTTTTTCATATTCGTTCTTATTGTACTGTACGTGCAGCCAACTTCTGGAAATAGAACACAGACCAGAGTCTTGTCAATGTTACTCTACAACGGTCTACTATATTCTGCCAAACAAATATGAACAACTTGATCACAAGTATTTGGTCCACTGAACTCACTACCAGGCTGGTTTATTCGTTTGCATAGGTGCCACGTAGTGATGTCATAAGATCACTGTTTTGTTTTGTTTGTTTTTTTTTTCTTGGGTTTTGTGTAATTTGTTTGCAGATGTAATATTTATCTACATTCCAACGGTGGGTTCTCTATGTAGGTGGCTTATAACTTCTGCCTGTCTTTTTCCAGAACTCTGGAACGATGAGCTGCAGTCCCGACGGAAGAGAAAGGACCCGTTCAGCCCTGATAAGAAGAAGAAGCCAGTTGTTGTCGCTGATATCCTTTTTATATTATGTGCCAGTCTCTGCGTTTTGGATGAAACCGTTTGCTCGGTCTGTGTATACTCCCCTCCCTTCCCCTGGGAAGGTGCTGTCTCTTTTTAAACACACCGTTTCAAATCTGTTTGTTCTGCTTTTGTAATGCGCCTTGATCTGACGTGGCCTTTTAACAAATGAAAATTTCAGTTCTCTTTTGTTAATCTCTTAATGTTCTGGTGGATTGAGATGTTCGTAGCCAAGTCCACTTTGATTGAAACTGGTCTCCCCAGGAATTTTGGCACAATGTCAATTTACAGCCATTTACTAATTATCTGATTATTCAAGCAAAGCCACATTCCCACTGTTCAAGTCTTCGCACATAACCGCACATTCGCTACCTTTGTCCAGATTATATTAAAACGGAGGAGGTTTAAAGATCTATATTTCTGATGACTCAAACTGAAAGTGATTCATATATAATTTTTTTGTTTGTTTGTTTGTTTTTCTTTTTTTTGCTAGATGTAAATATTGTAGCAGTGTTACTATGCATGAACAGTTTTCAACACAAGCCTTATACTATAGATGCTTACAAACCATAAGCTGGTATCCATTCTGTCCAGGATATAGTCTGCTACAGATATAGTTTGATACAGGGATTCAATCTCCTAAACATGGTTCCCACTGTGATTTATAGACAATACATAAAAATATTGTAAATCATTTTTATACATATATTAAAGGACAACTGTCCGCAAAAAACAACAACTTCTGTTTTAATTGAAAGATTGCCTGAAGTGTAGGCAATTTAAATAGAAATGCTTTAATGAAAAAATACAAACAAAGTAGCTTTATTGAGACCTCTCTGCTTGTACAGCTCTATCAGGGGGCGGACATGTTTTAGGATCTTGGGTCAGATGTAGGAAGATGTCTGCCGTCTGATAGTGCTGAAGCTATATAAGCAGAGAGAGCTCAATAAGGTGTTTATTAAAGCATATCCTATTTAAAATGCCTACGTTTGTAATTTCTCAATTTAACGGAACTTGACACACTTTTCTCTTAAAGAACGACTGTCGGGGAAACCTTAAGCGTGTCTGTGGGGGTTTCCTGGCTAATTTGACACAGAAATCCTTAACACCATGAAACCTTTTATCAATTACAAACATTAAACTCCTCTGACCTTTTAGTGACCAAATCGGTTTTCCTTTTAGTTCTGTTGCTTTACAAACAAACGGATAAAATGTTCCGGGGGAATTATGTAAACACTCAATTTGCTGGTATTTTATTCCTTATCGTTCACACGCCCATATATTGTTTACATGCTACAAGACCTGGATATACTTGAAGATTGGACAACAATAAGGAAGGTGAGAGGTGATGGGCCCATTGTGTTTTTATAATTGTTTAGCAAATCCAGCAATCAAATGATTTTGTTTCTTCTCGTAAAAGGTTTTTACTTGATCTACAACTGGATTAAAATAGGGACCCCCTACTGTAACATTTATTGAAGACAGCCCCGGCTTATATCACTTAAAGCAAGAGCAAAATTAAACAAACAAACAAAAAAATATATATAATATATATACACACTCACTCACACACTCTCTCTCTCTCAGTGAACAAATCTATACTATATCTAAAACTGCTGTTACAGATGCTTTTTAGTGATACTTTGAAATTGTAGTGTGTTCTCTTCCTAGTATTACAATGTAGATTACAATATGTATAACAATTCTGTTTTCCTGTAGGCCATGGCCACATTAGGACCACACCGTGTAAAGCCAGAAGGTAAGTTCAGAGAAACTTGTCTTGAGTTTGTTTTTTTGTTTTTTTTTTTACATTTGGTTTTCTATTTATATATTGTTACTGTTTGTTTTGCCTGTATGTCCATTCACCACCTGGGCCACAAGTATATTAAAGTAGACTGGAAAAGGCTTCCGTACACAGAGAAGGGTGGGCGGTGGCAAAAGAGATCCAGGGCAAACCAACACTAGCCAGGGGTTTGCCACAATGGTGTCTATTCTAACTCCTAGCCTGTCTTATGCTTTTATTCTATTCCTTCACATGTTCGGTCTGTTTATCCTTTTGTATGACTTTATACTTCCTGCCCCCAGCATCTTGATTCCCTATCGCAGTTCTAAGATAAAATAAAGCCATTTTCGTTTGATTTAGCAGGCGGAGTGTGCAAGCATACTCTCTCCAGTTATTTGTATTTTATTAATTATTATTATATCTTTTATTTTATTTATTTATTTTTATATATCCTTACCCCTGTCAGTTACAATAAAACTGGAAAAGCATCAACACAGTGCCAAGTCAGAAGAGGGTCGACTGCACTACGATGGAGAGTGGTACGGCCGAGGACAAACCATCTCTATCGACAAAAAGGATGAATACCCAACCAGGTATCGTACTCGTCCACCAACAGCTGAGTGTCTTAAAGGACACCTGTCGGCAAAAATAAAGCTCTATTCAATTTGAAAATTTGAATCGAGTTTAGGTATTTTAAATAAAAATTCGTAATGAAAGAATACAAATAAAGTACCTTATTTCGCTTTCTTTTCTTGCATTCGGAGCAGACATTTTGTCTAGAACATTGGATCCTTTTGAAGGAAGTCCCAAGATGTCCCCTCCCTGATAGTGAAATACAAGCAGAGAGGGCTCTAAGCAGTAGTGTATCTGCCACAAGGCAAACTAGGCACTTTGCCAGAGGGTGTTAAAGCACACTTCTGGTGCTTCAAACATTTTCGCTCCCTCCCCCACAGTTCAGCAAGCTTTAGCTCCTTCCAATTAATCGGGGTGATGGCGGCATGTAATGGACGTGGTGGTGGGGTATGTAATGAGGTGATGGTGGCATGTAATGGGGGTGATGGGACATTTAGTGTGCATGCAATGTGGGTGATGGGGCATGTCGTGGGTGTGCAACGTGGGTGATGGGGCATGTCGTGGGTGTGCAACGTGGGTGATGGGGCTTGTCGTAGGTGTGCAACGTGGGTGGGAAGGTGCCAGAATTTTGTCTGCCTAGGGCAGCACAAAACCAAGATACACCACTGGCTCTAAGGTGCTCTATTTGTGTTCTTTCATGAAAGTGTTTCTTTGTAAAAATGACTACACTCTTTTCTTAAAAAAAACCTTTTTGTATTTTAAATATTTAGTTTTTTCTTTAATTAGAATTGTTTAAAAAATAGTTTCAAATTTTAAAATGTAATTTTTTGTATTGAATTTTTTGATTTCTTTTTTTTTCCTCAATTTTCAAACCTTTCATTCCTAACACGGTTGGTTTTAGAAAACTTCTGGAAATGTCTAGTATTTTGTATTTAATCAATAGTAACATTGAAATAGTGTACAGACTCCTTTTTCAAACCATTTTATGCTTAGATGAGATTGGTTTTTAGTCAAACGGCAATAATGGTTTTGTGAATAATATCTAAACACATTTTCTTTTTCACCCAGTGCCATCATCACTACCATAAACAGCGAAGAAGTCTGGTTTAAGAGACAAGATGGCAGCAAATCTAAACTGTATATTTCACAGTTGCAGAAAGGGAAATACAGTATCAAACACATCTGACACTTCATTTATGTAAAATACTTTCAACTGCCAAACGTGTATCCAGACTTGGCTTTTTGGGACTGACCAAGCCATGTGGTGGAATATAAATTATATACATTTTATTTCTTGTACTTGCAAGTATTACCAGGACTGTATACAAGTGCATTGTGTGTGTTATAACTGTATGTATGTTGCAGTGCATCTGTGTTTTTATTAGATTAGCATAATCATTGGTAAACAAAACCAATATATATGTATTTGTCTTGGGTATTATAACGGATATGCCTCCTGACTTTGTAGATTGCCAAATCTTTGCTTTGTCTCCATGACCCATGTCATGGGGCAGGGCTGGACAAATATTTGTAGCCTTTAGAAGCCAAACAGACTAATCCAAGAGCCGTCTTAACTATTTTGTGGGAGCCAAGAAATGGTACATCCATAGAGTTCAATGTAATATAGTGGGCTGCAAAAAAAAAAAAAAGGTTAGGAGCCAGCAGCAAGGATTTTTAGGAGCTGCAGTTCCTGTGGGTTGTCATGGGTAGCTGACATCATTTTGTATTGTGTGTACACGTTGTAGAGTCTTCACACTTTGGCTGTTGTTGCGCAGGATGCAATATGCTGGTACATAATGCAGGCTAGAAAGGTTCTACATCTCCTGCACCCAACTTGCCATCAAAGGCTAAATCCTTTGTCAAGATTATGGATCTATATTTAGATGTATGCATCTATTTCAAATCCCTATTGTAGTAATTCAAATTCTACCATGGATCTTTTATTTATATATATTTTTTTTTTACTTCTGTATACTCAATGCTTTTTCACCTGTATAGGGTCCAAATTGAGCTGAATTTTTTTTTTTTTATAACTATAGGGTATACGCCCGTTACAGCTGCTACTAAATCTCACATGCTTAATGGGGGGGACTGTTCAGGCAACTGTTCCATAGAAAGAGCATCTCAAAAATGCATTTTCTGCAAAAAAAAAAAAAAACGCATTCCCCAAACCCAGCATCAATGGCTGGCACACTAAGTACCCAACAAGTTATACTAAATGTTTAAGCCAATTGATGATCTCTCCAATGGCATTAACCTATGAAATGTTGTATCCTTATGAATGCAAGCTTCTTTGTTGTACATAATATAAACTATTCACTTTTTTTTTTTTTTTTAAAGAGAAGTACACGTTTAAAAGTAAATAAGGAACAGGCTCTTGTAATCCTAGCAAAAGAAATGTAATTTCAGATCCTAGGACTATTGACTGCAAAATGAAATATATGGAAAATATGTATATGAAGTCACAGTACAGAGATTTTTTTTTTTTTAGTTAAAGGTTCATTATTGCGTCTTTAGATTTTTAGACTCCTTTACAAATCGGGCAAAAAAAACCCCAAATGTTTAATTGAAAGACTGCATCAAGTGTAGCTGTTTTTATAATTTGAGCCATTCGCTCTAAATGGGGGCTGACATGGTTAGAATCTTGGGTGAAATCTTCCTTCACCTGACCCAAGATTCTAAACAACATGTCTGCCCCCTGACTGAACTATATAGAGCAAAGATTCTAAACAACATGTCTGCCTCCTGATAGTGGTGAACAACGAAGATTTGTATTCTTTCATTAAAGCATTTCTATTTTTAATGCCTACACTTGATGCAATCTTTCAGTTAAAGAGTGCAATACTTTTGGCAACCCCTGTCCTTTCAATATTGTCCACTTTTTTTTTTTTTTACATAGTATTCAGATTTATTGGGTTCTGCTACATACATGTATTATTGCTGCTTCCGTTGTGCCATCCCTGATGTACATGTTTGAGCTAATGTTCACTTGACAGGACATGTAAGCTGCTTCACTAGTGGTTTATTATGCGAGATATCTCAGTGCAATATTCTACTCCTGTAAAATGTGGGTTATTCAAATGCTTACCTGGTTGGAGAATGTCTAAAGATGTTTTGATTTCTAGATGTGTAATGGTGTAAACTTCACTCTTTGATTTTACACCATCAGATCTGTAACGAAACTGGAATAGACTCTTCCACTTAAGGCATAGACTCTAATCGGCTGGTATTATTTAAAAGCACAAAATCATGATCACAATATTTTATATATATATATATATATATATATTGAAATCTGTAAAGCCGTTTGAAATTGTTCAGTAGAGTAGTAGTCTGTCAGGCACCTGATGAGCCAAATGCTACCTCTCATCGCTGCATGTTTCTCACTACCGTTTGTCAATCAAGTCATGTCATTGACTTTTCTATGGTTTAGTCGTTTGTGTTTTATCTGCAAATTTAGCTTTTTTTTTTTTTTTTTTAAATTTCTGGGCCAATTTAAGTGGAATTATTTTTGTGTTGTGTTTGTAATGATCTATCGATTTTTGCTGCAATTTCTTCTTCTTGTAAATGTACTTTTCCAGCTTTTGATGTATTTTATCCTACAACATGTACTAGCAAGTGATAAATCTCTCCTCTGACATTATACTGCCTAGATTTGAATCCACCCCACTACAAAACAAACTTCTTCAGATGCCCGTTATAGTTGTGATACTTTATACAGAGCAATACAAATTGTTTAGAGTTCATAAAAATGTTTGTTACAAATTGCTCTCTCTATTTCACTCCCTAAAAAAAATATCTATTTATTCAATGTATTGGCAAAGAAGTCGCTCATTAACTTATTCTTCTTACCGTAATTGTTCTTTGCAAAGTGGAAAAGAGACCCAAACTTGCCTCAATAGACGCGGACATTCTTGTATATCTGTATTGCTTTGAAACGTTAGAATACTTTTCGGATGACTTAAAAAAAAATTTAAAAAAATCATGATGGTGTCACTTTAATCCAAAAAAGGGCCACTTTGTATAAAATCCATCCTCTGATAGATGTTTCTGTTTGTAACCTCTTTTAAGCAGTCTAGTCAAACAATCTAACCATTACTTTTACTGAGCATGTAAAGAATAAAAAATAATGAAAAATGATCTATATATATATATATATATATATATATATATATATATATATATATATATACACACACATACACACTGTGTTGGCAGAATTGCAGCAAATGCAGACATTAGATTTAAAAAAAAATGTGTTTTTAATTGTCTCCTGCTTATGACATCAGCTTGTGACCTGGTATTAAAATTAGTACATTTCAATGTAATTTGCATAGTAAGTCGAAAGGTGATGTCATAAGTAGGAGATGCCACAAACGCATTTAGATCTAAACATAAATGTATTATATTTTATTCCTTTTTTCATACACGTTTATTTGGGGTAAAAGCCACAATGGTTCCCTTCTAATATTCTGAGACTAAAGCAGATTTTTACTGTGCGACCTTTCCTGTTGCTCTAGTATAATAACGGTTCCTTATTCTCCAATCTTATTGAACGATCATCTAGTAATTGATCTAGTGTTGATCAGTAGTTGGAGAGTTCTCGCATTCATACTGGAGAGCCGTACCAATCCTTTCTTCTCCTCCCTTGCTGACCAGTATTGTCCGATGGACATTTTTGGAATCTGATTTACCGTTTCTTTAGACTCTCCTTTTTTGGCTGAAATGTTCCTGTTGTCTGCCCCCTCTCCAGCGGAGGACATCTCTGATCTGTGTGTTAATAATTCAGTATTCTACATGTTGTAAGATTCTGCATTCCCTTTCTATTCATTGTTTGCCATGAGTATCTTTTGTATGAATTGTGTCACTTATCATAAAATTGAAATATTCTCCTCGTTTGCTAATGTGTTTTTTATTTCCAGTCCTAAATTTTGCAGATCACACTCCTGTACCAATGCTGCCACATTAACGTGGCTTGAAAGGTCGTGCATGTATTTAATATATTAAAATAAAACAAACTTATTTGGTCTATTTAGAACTTTTTACAGTTTGCCCCTAGTTTTACATTCCAAGTAATTTTCACCGGGGCTTCTAAATGCAGAACTATTCAAGAAGGTGTGGCTTGGAGAGCTGGGCGGGACTGTTGCTACAGCAGTATCAATAATGGTTATACCTTATTTTACAGTTTTTAGGAGATTAGGAAAAAAGTCTCTCGATGGGGGGAAGTAAAAAAAACAACAACACACTGAATATAAATCTTGCTAGCCTTTCTTTGCATTTAATCCCATAGAAATCGGAGAAAGAAATTATCCAAACATTTATCATTTTCTGGTCCATTGTCTTTTTCTTAATTTTCCTAATATATGACAATGCAAGTATTGCCTTGCAGTAAATATAATAGAGTTGGGGGCAGTGTTCCTCCAGACATATTAAATCATGGTCGAGGGAAGGAATGGAGTATAAAGCTTTAGAGAGGTGGAGCGGCTGCTGGATAGTTGTCCTTAGGTCTGTGACGCGTTTCGCCCTCACAATAATGGTCTCCATCAAGGCAGGAGAGAAATATATCACCCTGTATTTATACACAGAAATATTCCTAAAATTCGGCTGCACTTCCGGACACGGAGTCTCCATGATCATGGACGCTTCCTGTGCGATATCTCACATCTGGTTCTGTTATTTGGCCTGATGACAAACATATAATCGTATCCTGAAGGTGACTGGCGTATCGCCCATTGGTAACATTTGTGCGGCTTGTCCGCCATATTGTACCATGCAAACAACTTTATTGTCCGATATGGGTGAACAAAAAAACCTAGAAAATAGAAAAAACAGACTGTGTCACCGGGAGATAAGAAACATCTAGTCTGCCTAATTATCTGAATACTTTCATTAGTCCCTGGCCTTATGTTATATCTATGATAGCCTTATACCTATCCCATGCATGCTTAAACTCCTTCACTGTATTAACCTCTACCACTTCAGCTGGAAGGCTATTCCATACATCCACTACCCTCTCAGTAATGTAATACTTTCATTAGTCCCTGGCCTTATCTTATATCTAGGATAGCCTTATACCTATCCCACGCATGCTTAAACTCCTTCACTGTATTAACCTCTACCACTTCAGCTGGAAGGCTATTCCATACATCCACTACCCTCTCAGTAAAGTAATACATTCATTAGTCCCTGGCCTTATCTTATATCTAGGATAGCCTTATACCTATCCCACGCATGCTTAAACTCCTTCACTGTATTATCCTCTACCACTTCTACTGGAAGACTATTCCATACATCCACTACTCTCTCTGTAAAGTAATAATTTCATTAGTCCCTGGCCTTATCTTATATCTAGGATAGCCTTATACCTATCCCACGCATGCTTAAACTCCTTCACTGTATTAACCTCTACCACTTCTACTGGAAGACTATTCCATACATCCACTACCCTCTCAGTAATGTAATACTTTCATTAGTCCCTGGCCTTATTTTATATCTAGGATAGCCTTATACCTATCCCACGCATGCTTAAACTCCTTCACTGTATTAACCTCTACCACTTCTACTGGAAGTCTATTCCATGCATCCACTACCCTCTCAGTAAAGTAATACTTCCTGATATTACTTTTGATTATGTGCCCTTCTAAGTTAAGATTTTGCTCTTGTGGTAGTTTTTCTTCTTTTAAATATACTCACTTCCTTTACTGTGTTGATTCCCTTTATGTATTTAAATGTTTCTATATAATACTGTACATACCAAAGTTGTATAAAAATAGATATAATAGAATAACAAATTGTAAATATTTTGTACAAAAGTTGAAAAAAAATATTAAATCCATATGATAATACACAAATGCTAAGCATATGGCTATTTAAAAACTAATAAATAAACCTCCCCCAAAAAAACCCCTATGTTTTAAACAAAATCTTCTGAAGTACATATTCAAATATCTCTGGTCATAAATAGAAAATATATGATAAAAAAGTATATGTGATTGTACAAGAAATAAAAATAACTAAACGAAATAGTCAATATTTCTTAGCGCGAAGGTTAAAAAAAAAAAGGTATATATTCATATATAGTAAATACAAAATTCCTTACGTATGGGACAAGGACGGAAGTGCCGACAGTCACGTGACGGGCGCGCTGACGTCATACGCGCGCCGGGTCCCGTGACCTGTCGGCACAATCGCCTGGCAGCCGAACAGGCAGCATGGAGAAGACCATGCTGCCTGCCACTAGCCACCAGGGAAAGGTAAGTGCTGGGGAGATGGGGGGGATTTGGGGGGCTTAATAAATGGCAAATAACAATGGCAAATAATTGGGCAAATTGGCAGGGGCATATTAAATGGCAAATAACTGGAATATTATTGGGCAAATTAGCAGGGGCACATTACATGGCAAATAACACTGGCATATTATTGGGCAAATTAGCAGGGGCACATTACATGGCAAATAACACTGGCATATAATTGGGCAAATTGGCATGGCACATATTAAAAGGCAAATAACACTGGCATATTAAGGAAATTAGCAGGGGCACATTAAATGGCAAATAACACTGGCATATAATTGGGCAAATTAGCAGGGGCACATTAAATGGCAAATAACACTGGCATATAATTGGGCAAATTAGCAGGGGCACATTATTGGACAAATTAGCAGGGGCACATTATTGGACAAATTAGCAGGGGCACATTAAATGGCAAATAACACTGGCATATTATTGGGCAAATTAGCTAGGCACATTAAATGGCAAATCACACTGGCATATTGGGCAAATTGGCAGGGGCACATTAAATGGCAAATCACACTGGCATATTACTGGGCAAATTAGCTGGGCACATTAAATGGCAAATCACACTGGCATATTATGGGGCAAATTAGCTGGGCACATTAAATGGCAAATCACACTGGCATATTATGGGGCAAATTAGCTGGGCACATTAAATGGCAAATCACACTGGCAAATTAGCTGGGCACATTAAATGGCAAATCACACTGGCATATTATGGGGCAAATTAGCTGGGCACATTAAATGGCAAATCCCACTGGCATATTATGGGGCAAATTAGCTGGGCACATTAAATGGCAAATCACACTGGCATATTATTGTGCAAATTGGCAGGGGCAAATTAAATGGAAAATCACACTGGCATATTGGGCAAATTGGCAGGAGCACATTAAATGGCAAATAACACTGGCATATTATTGTGCAAATTGGCAGGGGCATATTAAATGGCAAATCACACTGGCATATTGGGCAAATTGGCAGGGGCATATTAAATGGCAAATCACACTGGCATATTATTGGGCAAATTGGCAGGGGCATATTAAATGGCAAATCACACTGGCATATAATTGGGCAAATTGGCAGGGGCATATTAATGGCAAATGATACTGGCATATTATTGGGCAAATTGGCTGGGGAATATTAATGGCAAATAATATTGGCAATGTGCATGTAATGGGGTGATAGAGGCATGTAAATGGGGTGATGGGGCATGTCCTTGGTGTGCATGCAATGTGGGTTATGGGTCATGTCGTGGGTGTGCATCGTGGGTAGGGGGGGGTGCCCAAAATTTGTCTGCCTAGGGCAGCACAAAACCAAGATACACCACTGCATATTCAAATATCTCTGGTCATAAATAGAAAATATATGATAAAAAAAGTATCTGTGATTCTGCAAGAAATAAAAATAACTAAACGAAATAGTACATCAATATTTCTTAGTGCGAAGGTTAAAAAAAAAGGTATATATTCATATATAGTAAATACAAAATGCCTTACGAATGGGACAAGCACTTCTTAAACAGCTGCAGTGCCAAGGTTAGCCATCACTGCTATACAATAATGGCAGTTAAATTCTACAAAGGGAAACGTATTGACATGGGGTTGTCGGAAGCCATTGTGTGTGATACAGAGTGATGCCAAAGCTTTGTCTGCTCTACGCACAATATTAGAGGTAGAAGATTGGTAAGTGGTTCTGTCAATATGTCACAGTCTCCCTCCGTGGTAAGTTACCTAAATACCCCAGCTGTGTTTGCCTTGGCATCGCCGCTCAATGTAACGAACACTACAGAGCGAAAATCAATTGTCGTGGAAGAAATATGTGCACGCTTATATTCTACGTCTGGTCTTGAAACCTTGAATACGTTCAGGTAGTGTTATTCAAATTAAAGTAAATTACTTTTTCCATTTGTTCCATGTTATCTCTCCAAGCTGGGCTTCCTTTATCGGTCGAATAATATAATCATGAAAACTAAAAGACACATAGAGCAACGACAGTTCTGTTTTTTGTTTTTGTTTCTGGTTAGTGAAAAGAATTGGGCCGCAGAACTCCGCCTACTGCGGGAACTGTGGCCTTGTTAAGAGTTCAGAGAAACGGGTGAGATGAACAAAAGGAAGGAATTTTTTTTGTTTTTAAAGATTTCGACAATTTCTGTTTGGATCCATGGTGCAAAATATGTCCCTAGTATCTTCCTCACCTAAAAAAAAAATTAATAAAAAAAAAAGTGACGAAAAAGTTAAAGGTAAGACAAATCCCCGGGGCCAGGTAGTAAACACCTACGGATACTTAAAAAGCTAAGCCAGGTCCTGGCCAGACCCTTATTTTTAGGGATTCTTTTATTTCAAGTATGGTGCCCATAGATTGGCGTAAAGCTGATGGGATGCCCATACTTTAAAAAAGGGATCAAAATCCCAGCCGGGCAATTACAGACCAGTAAGCTTGACATGTGTGGTAGGGTAAATAATTGCAAGGAATTGAAGACAGAAATTTCAAACTTAAGTCTAAAGTAGCTGAGCGGGAAAGATTCTGCCATCTAGCATCACAAGATGATGTCATAATCATGAGACACCCCAGCCTCATTAAAAACCTATCTTTCTTTTAATTTATGCATTTGCCGGCAATTCTGCTTACACAATGTATAGACTAATGGCCTGACTCCATCAACACAAAAACAGTAAATCATCCACTGTGTTACGTGCTCACGTGTTTTTACACATACAATGAACTGAGCAGTAATGCATCGCTGAAAGAACTCATTTGGGAAATGCATTGTAAACCAAATGCATATAGGAATACACTACAACAAACACTGCCATGCGACATTTTATGTTAAAATAATAAAAAGGAAAAGAGGCCAAGGACAAATTGTACCTTATTCAATAGATAAGCTCAAGGGAAGCAAAGATACATTATTTTATACAATGCAGTTAAAGGACAACTGTCAGCAAAACATTTGCGTTGTGTTTAATTGAAAGATAGCATCAAGTGTAGAGGGTTTAAATAGAAATACTTTACTGAAATAATATGAAAAAAGTACCTTATTGAGCCCTATTTGCTGCATACAGCACTATCAGGGGTGGACATGTTGTTTAGAATCTTTGCTCTGTATAGTTCTATCAGGGGGCAGACATGTTGTTTAGAATCTTTGCTCTGTATAGCTCTATCAGGGGGCGGACATGTTGTTTAGAATCTTTGCTCTGTATAGCTCTATCAGGGGGCGGACATGTTGTTTAGAATCTTTGCTCTGTATAGCTCTATCAGGGGGCAGGCATGTTGTTTAGAATCTTTGCTCTGTATAGCTCTATCAGGGGGCAGAGATTTTGTTTACAATCTATGCTCTGTATAGCTGTCTCAGGGATGGAAATGTTGTTTAGAATCTTTGCTCTGTATAGCTCTATCAGGGGCGGACATGTTGTTTAGAATCTTTGCTCTGTATAGCTCTATCAGGGGGCAGACATGTTGTTTAGAATCTTTGCTCTGTATAGCTCTATCAGGGGGCGGACATGTTGTTTAGAATCTTTGCTCTGTATAGCTCTATCTAGAGGTGGACATGTTGTTTAGAATCGTTGCTGTGTATAGCTCTATCTGGAGGTGGACATGTTGTTTAGAATCTTTGCTCTGTATAGCTCTATCAGGGGCAGAGATTTTGTTTAGAATCTATGCTCTGTATAGCTCTATCAGGGGGGCAGAGATTTTGTTTAGAATCTATGCTCTGTATAGCTCTCTCAGGAATGGAAATGTTGTTTAGAATCTTTGCTCTGTATAGCTCTATCAGGGGCGGACATGTTGTTTAGAATCTTTGCTCTGTATAGCTCTATCGGGGGTGGACATGTTGGTCAGAATCTTTGCTCTGTATAGCTCCATCGGGGAGGACATGTTGTTTAGAATATTTGGTCTGTATAGCTCCATCAGGGGGCGGACATGTTGTTTAGAATCTTTGCTCTGTATAGCTCTATCAGGGGGCAGACATGTTGTTTAGAATCTTTGCTCTGTATAGCTCTATCTGGAGGTGGACATGTTTAGAATCTTTGCTCTGTATGGCTCTATCTGGAGGTGGACATGTTGTTTAGAATCTTTGCTGTGTATAGCTCTATCAGGGGGCGGACATGTTGTTTAGAATCTTTGCTCTGAATAGCTCTATCAGGGGGTGGACATGTTGTTTAGAATCTTTGCTCTTTATAGCTCTATCTGGAGGTGGACATGTTGTTTAGAATCTTTGCTCTGTATAGTTCTATCAGGGGGCGGACATGTTGTTTAGAATCTTTGCTCTGAATAGCTCTATCAGGGGGTGGACATGTTGTTTAGAATCTTTGCTCTGTATAGCTCTATCTGGAGGTGGACATGTTGTTTAGAATCTTTGCTCTGTATAGAACTATCAGGGGGCGGACATGTTGTTTAGAATCTTGGGTCAGATGAACGAAGATTTGAAAAATCTGGCCCAAGATGTCCTCTGCTAGGGCTATACCAGCAGAAAAAGCTCAATAAGATAATTTTTCCGTATTTTTTTTTTTATATTTCTATTTAAACCATTTACACTTGATTTTCCATAAAATATTTCCATTCACCATGAGTTAAACTATTGCTGAAAATGATAATTTAAGAAACCCAAAAGTATGGAAAACTTGTAAAAAAGAAACAAAAGTACAGTCTGGTAAATAAAAGGAAGTGCGTAATAAAGATAATGTGAAATCATTTGCAAGTTTTATTGCTTCCTTTTGATAACTTTCCTCCGTACAGATTACTTAATCACTTGCAAATGTATTATTACTTACTGTTTAATTGCCATCTTGAAAGCATTTGGGTTTTTTGTTACATTAATTATCACACAATAAACTCTTTCGTCGTTGAAAAGGTTGTCAAGTTTGTCACGTCACTTAAATCATCTTGGCATTTATCGGAACAATAATATAATATTTCTGCTAAACGGAACACAAAAATATATACCGTATTTTCCGGCGTATAAGACGACTTTTTAACCCAGGAAAATCTTTTCAAAAGTTGGGGGGTCGTCTTATACGCCGGGTGCTAAGGGTTAACTTACCTACTTTCTGCTCTGTCTTCTCCTCCGCTGTTAAGCCGGTCCGTGGCTGTGAGGGAAGCGTTGTGAGCTCCCCTCCAGCCGCGCGGTCAATAAAGTTTGTTTAAACTTTTTTTTTTAAACAAACTTTATTGACCGCGCGGCTGAAGGGGAGCTTACAACGCCTCCCTCACAGCCACAGACCGGCTTAACAGCGGGAGACAGAGCAGAAAGTAGGTAAGTACTGGGGATTGGGGAAGGGTGGCAAACTCTATATTTTAACCTCAAAAGTTAAAATATAGATACTATTTTCCGGCATATAAGATGACTTTAACCCAATAAAATCTTCTCAAAAGTTGGGGGGTCGTCTTATTCGCCCAGTCGTCTTATACGCCGGAAAATACGGTACTTTGTTATTATCAGAACTATGGTGTCTATTACAAAGAGAGCATGTTAAGATAATAGCTTCTCTAAAGTATCGTCATCATGTGTAAGTTTGTAGAGCGGTCACACTACTCTAGCTGAAATTGTAGAGGTGGTTTTGGATTTATGTTGAATTGTTCCATGTTGAATCCAAAGAAGATCATGAAGGTTTCTCTCAGCATAGACCTAACTAGAATTTGTGGGGAAAAAGACTTGTGTCTGATATAGATATGTTAAACCAGGCTGTTTTTTTCATTGCCCAATTTTGTTCATGTTTGTCTTTTAAAAGTTATTCAGAATTTCCTCTCTTGTAATGTAGGGTGATTCATCATTTAAGGGGTCTGGCGAGGAAAGTATTTTTTTTTTACAGGGAATTAGGAAGCATTATATGTAATGGAAAAGAAATGTTTAAAAAAAAAACAAAAAAACACGGCAGACAAAGGAGATAGAAATATGGTATAAATGAGGACCACTATAGCACAACGGGGGGAATCATTTATTGGTCGAGCAAAAAGTAATAGACAGAGGTTTATCAACGTTAACTTTATCTTACAATACGAAAGAGAATTTAAATTGTTCCCTGGTAGAGATGAAGGGTAAGGAATTTTATTGTATTTGAAGTGGACATCTTGTAATCATGGCATTACTTGCTAAAAGGGAAAAAAAAAGTCCATTGTTGGTTGGAGTTTGTAGTCATCGAGAAGTATTTAGCCATTGGGACCAGATGGAATGATCTTCAATCTCCGCACTGGTGTTGACCTGTCATTCCACAAACTCATGTGTAGATCAAGAAAACGAAAAACGAAAAAATCAGCTGGATCAGCATTACCCGAGCTACATTTAATTGTGGCCCCCATCTATGCATTTCATGCCTCGAAAAGTATTCAACTGCGTTTTGAAGACGACTGGATCGGCCAACACCAATTCGGACGACAGTCTATCCCACAACTTAACACTCTTTAAAAACAAAAAAGCATGAACTACATGGTTGTAAATGCTAAAAAAAAAAAAACAACATTAATATTTAGTGTGTGAAGACCCAAGGAGAAGCCTGATTTGCCATTTCCAGTAAAGAAGTCCATTTTTCTCCAAGAGAGAAAAATTGGAAAATAGCTAAACTAGGGTGATTTTGGCTTTTCTTTTCGGTCAAAGGCAGGGACGAGGATCGGGAAAGGGTGTAATTTGGCGGACTTGATGTTTTTGTCAGGAACACAGTCATTTAGGTTTTTTGTTTTTTAAAAAAATGAAGATATTTGGGCTTATCCAATTACTACTGAGAGATTCTATAGAGATTCTAAATAAAATCTATAGAGGCTTCTGGGAGAAAATCAGAGAAAATGAATAATTGATGCTTAGTTAAATTTTATCTTGTGTTTCATTGGAGTTATAAAGAAGACAACATGTCTGGCCAGATTTAAAACTTCATTATCTAATCCCAACAAATGGACACTGATTGTTTAAAGGGGTATGAGTTAGATTGTATTTGCTAGGAGTGTAACCATCTCAGACTTTTGGGCCTCTGCAGCCTCAAAGACCGACTTTAGAAAGGTTGTCCATGGACAGGGTCCTACAGAATAGAGACCTTTCCTTCATCCACAAGAATTAACAAAAAGTGGTCTGACTTTACTTAGGAACAGTTTTTTCCATCTTTTATATATGAGATATAGAAACAAGGGAATGGGGAGTACAACCCGAAACCAGCATATTAAATATAGTGTGTGACTGACGTGAAATTTATAGACAATACATACATTTTTTTTTTTTTTAAATTGGTATTTTTTCTTAAAGCACCTATGCTTCATTAAAACGTTTGAGACCTATATGTTACGAAGTATTGATATTCCAAACCGTGGGAAGTTCGCTCAGCTGATCTGAAATGTTGCTCGAGGAAAGACGAGTACGTGAGAAGAGCAGTCGTATTCCCAACCGGAACAGCCGAAACCCGCGAAAAATTCGGAATTTACCTGTAATAAGTGTGGCCAACGCAGTGACTGCTGTCCGCATATGACCTGCTACCATGCAGACGGAGTATTCGCAATTCTTCAAGAAATCAGGAAAATGCTAAACCTGGGATGAACCCAAGGCACAGGAGCCCAAGCATCAGTGGATAAAGGTCAAAAACAGGATCGTTCTTAAGAAATGTCAAATTCAAACCAGGAATATTGTCCTTGACGATTAAATAGTTCCTGGATTTATAGATTCTGGTTTTATCTGTGACGCTGGTAGCTCCTTAGGTATTGCCCTTGGAATCCATAACGACCAGCAGAATGCTACTATAACCTTCACTTTTGCCTTTCAACTCCTGGCCTACAGGTGGCAGCAAATTCATTTCAATTTAACGCGGGTGAAGCTACGACGGAATCTTCACTGAATTGGAAACATTCCATTCTATTTATTGGCGTTCGAACATTGGTTTTGTGAGGAAGAAATTGAATGAATTAGATTTGTTCAAGCGGATCTTTTTTTTTTTCATGTTTAGAGCTGTAACAGATGATAGACAAATAATGTTGACAGATTCCAATTTATTTGTTATTGTTTCTTGTGGTTGCGCTCATTTCCTCAAGAGCCCTATTTTAAAAACTGCCTGGGGGTTTATATATATATATATTTTTTTTAATGTGTACAAGACACACAATCCAGTGAATAGAACTGAATTTTAACGTGAAATTTGCTTGAGGGTTGACCCTTTGTTCCCCGGTAAATTCTTTCGGAATATAACAGAAATTTCCTGTCGCGATGAGCCGATTAGTTGTTCTTCTGAGAATCCGGATTGTTCCGCTGTGGGCTAATTAAAGGAACAGTCAACCTTTTTTTTTTTTTTTCCGGAATAGTTGCATGATTCAGGAGGAGGTTTTGAACAAATGCCCATTCATGCCAAGGTATGATCTGGCTTGTCTTAGAAAAAATACCTACTAGGTCCAGGCTTCTCCCCTCTCTATGAAAGCAGCAAGGGTTAAGTGGGCACTCTTAGCAGTGGCCCCCCTCGACCCAATTTTTCTAAGGTCGCATTGTAAAAAACTGTATGTAAATGTAAACTTTTTAATATTGTATGCAACTATTTTCATTTCACATTCAACTATTTGTATATGTAATAAAAATGTTATTGAAAAATTGCATTTCTTGTTTTTATTCCCTTTTTCTGCACCCACATTGCACCTAAAGGACTTAACACAGCACCATACAGTACCCACAGCACCTGCCATGCACCTATATTGCACCCACAGCACTTGGCTTGCACTCATATTGCACCTACACAATTTGTCATGCCACATTGTCAATTTGCCCCACAGAACATACCACAGTGTTATTTTGTCCCACCGAACTGCCTTGCAGAACAAGCCACAGTGTCACTTTAAAATGCCAGTATTATTTTGCCATTAATAAGCCACAGCCAGTTTGCCCAGTAGTTTGCCAGTATTAATTTGCCATCAATACGCCACAGCCAATTTGCCCAATAATATGCCAGTATTATTTTGCCATCAATAAACCACAGCCAATTTGCCCAATAATATGCCAGTATTATTTTGCCATTAAAATGCCACAGCCAGTTTGCCCAATAATTTGCCAGTGTTATTTTGCCCATTAATAAGCCACATTCAATTTTCCCAATATTATGCCACCCTCCTCCCCCTTTCCCCAGTACTCAGCTCCTGGCTGCTCCGTGTCCCCGGTCATCTTCTCCGTGCAGTCTTCCCTCCTATATGACGTATATGACATACTATCATATCCGGTCACAATGTTTTTTTATTTTTTTTTCCGGCAGCTGCCAGCACGACTGTCTCCGTGTGAGACGGTCATATGGGCAGCGGGGAGAGGGGGGTACATTGGGTTATTGGAGGCCTCCTTAACCAGTGGGCCCTGGGCAAGTTCCCACTTTGCCTATTGGTTAAAGCAGCCACGCACACTGCAAATAAAGTTATCGGTTGGGATACTTTACATTCTACTTTCTTGAGAAGGTTGCTGTTTTTCCCTCCAAGTCTTCAGCCCGATCCTGAGAACCAAGTGGGAGGATCAGTAGAAGCTGCAAAGCTGATATTAGCATGCAAATTAAACAACCCTTAAATACAGTTACTCAGATTTTAATAAAGTACATTTTTATAATTATTTAATTTTAATATGCATAAGAAAGGTAAGTTATTTTCAAGTCAGACTACTCGGAGCTTAACAGCTATTCAGTGCTGTATAGGAGTAACATACTGATAAGATCACCCCTAATCTCGCAAACAAGGGGGCTGGAGACACCTGAAAATGGCCTCTGTTTATTCCCTAGATTAGGTGTTCTGCCTGTTTATTCCCTAGATTAGGTGTTCTGTCTGTTTATTCCCTAGATTAGGTGTTCTGCCTGTTTATTCCCTAGATTAGCTGTTCTGTCTGTTTGTTTATTCCCTAGATTAGGTGTTCTGCCTTTTTATTTCCTAAATTAGGTGTTCTGCCTGTTTATTCCCTAGATTAGGTGTTCTGTGTGTTTATTCCCTAGATTAGGTGTTCTGCCTGTTTATTCCCTAGATTAGGTGTTCTGCCTGTTTATTTCTTAAATTAGCTGTTCTGTCTGTTTATTCCCTAGATTAGGTGTTCTGCCTGTTTATTCCCTAGATTAGGTGTTCTGTCTGTTTATTCCCTAGATTAGGTGTTCTGCCTGTTTATTTCCTAAATTAGGTGTTCTGCCTGTTTATTCCCTAGATTAGGTGCTCTGTGTGTTTATTCCCTAGATTAGGTGTTCTGCCTGTTTATTTCCTAGGTGTTCTGCCTGTTTATTCTGTAGGTTATGAGTTCAGTTTATTTCCTGGGTGTTCTGCCTGTTTATTCCGTAAATTAGGCGTTCAGTTTATTTCCTGGGTGTTCTGCCTGTTTATTCTGTAGGTTATGCGTTCAGTTTATTTCCTGGGTGTTCTGCCTGTTTATTCTGTAGGTTATGAGTTCAGTTTATTTCCTGGGTGTTCTGCCTGTTTATTCCGTAAATTAGGCGTTCAGTTTATTTCCTGGGTGTTCTGCCTGTTTATTCTGTAGGTTATGCGTTCAGTTTATTTCCTGGGTGTTCTGCCTGTTTATTCTGTAGGTTATGCGTTCAGTTTATTTCCTGGGTGTTCTGCCTGTTTATTTCCTGGGTGTTCTGCCTGTTTATTCTGTAGGTTAGGTGTTCTGTCGATCCCCTAGGTGTTCTGCCTGTGAATTCTCATCTGGAGAAAGAGAACAGAGTTTTTTCTCTGCAGTAGACTGATACGTATCAAACCGTAACTCTGCAATTAACCTGGAGAGATGAAAGACTCAGCTCCCAAATCCAGGCAATTTACTGCAGAGGAGCAGAACAAATGTCCTCCTTCCCGTCTCGTGTATCCATTTCATCTTTCTCTCCAGTTTGCAATATGTTGCGGGCCCCCCCTGCACCCCCCGGCACTCCCCCCCCCCCTTCTTATAATCTTCTGATTCAACATCACAGCTCTGTTTATCTGTATGGTCAGAGATTTAACCCTTCGCACACTAGATCAAGTCTCTGCCACCATTAACATTTTTACAAACGAAGCCCTGAATAAAGAAAGATAGAGCTCCACGGCTTAGACTGAGAGTAGATTAAGGGAACCAACGCGCTTTATAAATGCTTATCATGGCCAACGCGCTTTGCACTTAAACTCGATCTTCTCTTAGGTGAGAAATCCATATAAAGGGAATCTGTGACTGAAACAGTGTTTGCAGTATAAAGGTAGACTGTGGGATATATATATATATATATATAAACTTAAATGAAAAGTGCTTCATGCTTTACATTTGGGTTCAGTCGACACTCAGGGTGCTACATCTGTCTCAGGAAGACATAGGACTTTATTCAGGGAATTGACAAGGGAACTGCAAAATGTAAGGATAAAATAGAAACCTTTGAAGCAGAGAGGAATTGGGGAATTTTTTCCATCTCGGCTACTTTTGCCTTATGTTTGCAATTCCCTCTTTGAATAGAGCCCACAGTCTCGAAAGAAGAAGGTGGAAAGACAGATCTGAAACCCGTGTGTACAGATTCTCTACCACCCACTCAGACAAAGCATTGGGGGGGCACTGGACATGCAGGCAGGTAAGAGTGTCAGACAAATGGGCATTGATCAGGATGCCCCTATAATCCTGCAAGACAGAAGGAGAGCTAAAGCCGGGAGGAAACTCACCACCTTGTCAGGTTTAAAGGTAGAAAGTTTATTTTATAAATGGTATGTTGAATAGGCATTAGATGGACACTGCCAACCTAAACATGGCTTATACTGTGACTGTAGAGTATAAAAAAAATGATGAAAATAATCTATACATTGTGTTAGGAAAACTGCAAGCAAATTAATAAAATAAGAAATATATGTGTGTTTGTGGAGTCTCCAGCTTATGACATCACCTTCTGTCTTAATAAGCAAATGACACATTTCCCATTGAAAATGGGTTCATTTGCATAACAAGCCACAGGTGATGTCATAAGCTGGAGACTCCACCGTTTTTCATGCTCTGCATTCACAGTAGTTTGACAGAGTTTCTTTAAAATCAAATCATTTTATTTTGCCCTGGATCTGTCTTTTAATGAACGTTATGGGATCCAGGATTCGTTCTCACAGACCCCACAATCTTCCTTTTAAGAACAAGATGGAAAGTGTGATATTTTCTGGTGTACTTTATAATAACACAAGATATGGAATAATAATTACACTCGTCAAATCACTATGAATAGGATCCCTTTCTCATAGTCACTTGGATATGGCCTCAATTTTGTTCTCAGTTAATAACCCCCAAATATTTAGGACATTTTTTTCTCTCCCTTTATTTTTTTAAAGGACAATTCTGGGTAAAAACATTACTTCTATTTATTTGAAAGTGTAGATGTTTTAAATAAAAATCCTTTAATGAAAGAATACAGATTAAGAACGTTAGTGAGCCTTCTTTGCCCCATACAGCTGTATCAGGGGGCGGACATGTTGTTTAGAATCTTTGCCCCGTACAGTTGTATCAGGGGGCAGACATGTTTTTTAGAATCTTTGCCCCGTACAGCTGTATCAGGGGGCGGACATATTGTTCGGAATCTTTGACCAGTTCTTCCTTTATCTATAGTCGTCTTTTTCCCGGAGTGCGAGAATCTGCCGGGTCTTATAAATGATTTAAGTGGGTCTTAAAATTTCTATAGGCGTGTTTAAGTGAAGGAAAAATAAAAGGTAAGATATGCTTTAAACTGTTTGTAGTCGAGAGTAAAGGATACAAGGTATCGCCTAACTAGACAACAGTGACCCTTACGCGGTAGGGTTGATCTATCATCCTTCCCTTGGCCCTCTGCTCTCCCACTAGGAGACTTCTGTAACAATAAGAGATACTTATAGGACAACTACACAGACAGCAGAATACAACATGCACAAAAGCATCATGAAACGAGCCCTAATGAAGCAATTATCCAAAAGGTTTTAATGGCTTAGGACATGGCTCATTAGTTGGAGGTTTAATTTAAGGATGAAAGAATAGGTCTTATTTTCTACGAGAAGCTGTATGTACAGGTGCGATCTGCCTGCCATGGCCTCTTCTGCAGCTGTGTATGCACCACAAACTGGCCTGCGGACCTAACCTTTTCACTGCCAGAACCGGTGTCAACAATCTCATGCACTGACCTGCCTCCCGCCCGCTGATCATCGATCTGCAGATGATGGCCTTACTAGAACCCAGGGGAAGTGACGTTCCAGGGGGCAGAGGAGCAAAGGAATTAAGAGGTTTGTTTATTTAAAACCAATTTTAAATTTTTTTTTATTTGTTCACAGATAACACACAGAGAGTAAAATGAGTCTCACGATCAACATCTGGCGAAAAAATTGCATACCAATGAAAATCCCCAAAAATGTATCAAATGGCGATATTGCGGATTAATCATTATTTTTCTTATACCAATGTAAAGTAACGGATAAGCATATAAACATATTGTAACATCGACTTTTTTGGCCCGTGTCTTTTTGAATAAGTCTCTGCCATCACATCGAAGTGCGGTGAATCAAAAGGGAATCAGGTTGTCTCTTCCGAGGGACTTGCTCGCAATGCCAGTAGTCAGTCTACTAAAAAAACATTTTAGGAATTAAGATGTAAAAAAAAAACATATTGCAAGGGAAGGAGCTCGTGTTCATTGCTTGTCTTCAGCACAGAGACCCTTTGAAGAAGATTCAGACTCTTGGTATCATTAGAAACCTGACCTGTGTTGAGTTCAGCGAGACTGCTGGTGACGTAACTCAGACTTGCAATGCCACTTATAATTTGTCGTGGGTTAATTTGTCGTGGGTTAATTTGTCGTGGGTTAATTTGTCGTGGGTTAATTTGTCGTGGGTTAATATGTCGTGGGTGATTTTGTCATGGGTTAATTTGTCATGGGTTAATTTGTCATGGGTTAATTGGTCGTGGGTTAATTTGTCGTGGGTTAATATGTCGTGGGTTGATATGTCGTGGGTTAATATGTCGTGGGTGATTTTGTCATGGGTTAATTTGTCATGGGTTAATTTTTCATGGGTTAATTTGTCGTGGGTTAATTTGTCGTGGGTTAATTTGTCATGGGTGATTTTGTAATGGGTTAATTTGTCGTGGGTTAATTTGTTGTGGGTTAATTTGTCATGGGTTAATTTGACGTGGGTGATTTTGTCATGGGTTAATTTGTCATGGGTTAATTTGTTGTGGGTTAATTTGCTGTTGGTGATTTTGTCGTGGGTTAATTTGTCGTGGGTTAATTTGTCGTGGGTTAATTTGTCGTGGGTGATTTTGTCATGGGTTAATTTGTCATGGGTTCATTTGTCATGGGTTCATTTGTCGCAGGTTAGTTTGTCGTGGGTTAATTTGTTGTGGGTTAATTTGTCGTGGGTTAATTTGTCGTGGGTGATTTTGATCATAAAGCAGCTGTAGTATATTTCCAGTTAAAGTTTAAATAGACACAATAAATACAATAAAATACATACAAAAAAGTCAGACAGTTCCAATTTTGTCTCTTATTTTCCTAATAATCAAATCTCTAGATAAAACAATTAGAATTTCTGAAAAGTGTGACCCCAGGGGCGAGAAAGCTGAAGCTAAATTATTTATCAGCAACACCAGGTCAAGAAGTCTGTTTTCCTGCTAATGATTTGTCAATTGCTGGCTCATTTCTGAGACACAATTTGATGCTTTTATAAAGGATGAAAAAAAAGCAAAAAAAAAAGCCAGAAACTCATATCGCTGGCAGCAATCTCGATGGCTCGATACAGAGTCTGAGAACAAGGCTGACACCTCGGCCATCGCCACCAACATGATCGTAAACGTTATGTAAAATCTAATATTAACAAACAAAATGTACCTTTAACCTCCACACCCAAGACCAAGTCAAGCATTCTCAGGAGGGCGGACACTTTCTTAAATAATTAAATATAAAATACCAGCCATGTTAATGATGCCATAGACTTGTAGTGTCCTGTTGGTACCAATGTATGGGTGCTCTTAAATGAAAGGGGAACATTACATCTCACCTATTTAGTTATACATTGTGCAGGGACAAACCTGGTGACTTTGCATCTCACGCCAACTCATCTTTTAGTGACCCCCCCCCCCTCCCATAATTATCTTTCCCACCTTTGAAACCAATTTTTCATCTAATCTTTATGATGTTCCTGTGCAGGAGTCTGAGGCAGACATGTTTTTTTAGAATATGGGGTTAGAGGTAGGAAGATCTGACCCAATATTCTAAACAAGATGACCACCTCCCCGTGATAGAGCTGTACAGAGCAAAGATTCTAAACAACATGTCCGCCCCCTGATAGAGCAATACAGAGCACAGATTCTAAACAACATGTCCACCCCCTGATAGAGCTATACAGAGCAAAGATTCTAAACAACATGTCCGCCTTGATAGAGCTGTACAGAGCAAAGATTCTAAACAACGTCTGCCCCTGATAGAGCTATACAGAGCAAATATTCTAAACATGTCTGCCCCCTGATAGAGCTGTACAGAGCAAAGATTCTAAACAACATGTCCGCCCCTGATAGAGTACTACAGAGCAAAGATTCTAAACAACATGTCCGCCTTGATAGAGTAATACAGAGCAAAGATTCTAAACAACATGTCCGCCTTGATAGAGCTATTCAGAGCAAAGATTCTAAACAACATGTCTGCCCCCTGAGAGAGCTATACAGAGCAAAGATTCTAAACAATATGTCCACCCCCCATAGAGCTATACAGAGGAGAGATTCTAAACAACATGTCTGCCCCCTGATAGAGCTATACAGAGCAAAGATTCTAAACAACCTGTCCAACCCTGATAGAGCTATACAGAGCAAAGATTCTAAATAACATGTCCCACTCCTGATAGAGCTATACAGAGCAAAGATTCTAAACAACATGTCTGCCCCCTGATAGAGCTATTCAGAGCAAAGATGCTAAACAAACTTTTTATTTTTACTTGTGCTTGTCTCTCTCTGCTATTATAGAGAGGTACCCTCATTTTCCAAGTGAATCAAAGGAGGGGACCTCAACTTGGTCCTCTCAGTTATAAGTCTTTGAAAATGAGGGTCTTTCGAGCACACCGCACCAGACACTGTCAGCCTTCCTACTGGATCTCCCTCAGCTCTGAGGCAGAGCTGAGAGTAAACCCGCGTGTATCTCTGAATGTCGGGTGTACTTGGGAGAAGGAAAACAAGATAAGAAACTATAAATGGGTGAGATGAATCCCACCAGTGTCCCCCATGATCTCCATAAAGAGTTAATCCATTTGGATAAAGTTTGGCGTCACGTCACAAACGTCCTGTGCTCAGTGTTTATCTCGTTCCATCTAATTGTGTTTTTATCAGCGGTGTATTAAAGGCGGCATTGATTGTTTCTACTTCAATTAATGCAATTGATGCTGGGGATGGGCTCTGTCCTTGCTACTGTATGATACAATTAACTCTCATTAGCTTCCATTACTGCTCTGCCTGTGTGATTGCACTTGTGTTTGGGAAGTTAATGATATCAAGATGTATAATGCAATCACGTTAGAGGGAGAGGGATATTCCTGGCTCCTCGCAAACTGTGGTTTGTTATAAACCTCTCTTTATATCATCATAACAACAATATTCTCTGTACCCACCCAAAAAGTTCTCTGGAATTTACCAGCGTCAACCATTTGTGACCCTAGATGTTAACCTGGCTGTGACACACATGGGGCGCATGCTGCAATCTGCGTTATTGGTGGAGCTAGTCAAACACTGGCCAGCCTAGCTCTGCATCCTATTGGTGGAGCTAGACTGATACTTACTGAGCTAGCTCTGCATCCTATTGGTGGAGCTAGACTGATACTTGCTGAGCTAGCTCTGCATCCTATTGGTGGAGCTAGACTGATGATACTTACTGAGCTAGCTCTGCATCCTATTGGTGGAGCTAGACTGATGATACTTACTGAGCTAGCTCTGCATCCTATTGGTGGAGCTAGACTGATACTTGCTGAGCTAGCTCTGCATCCTATTGGTGGAGCTAGACTGATGATACTTACTGAGCTAGCTCTGCATCCTATTGGTGGAGCTAGACTGATGATACTTACTGAGCTAGCTCTGCATCCTATTGGTGGAGCTAGACTGATACTTGCTGAGCTAGCTCTGCATCCTATTGGTGGAGCTAGGCTGATACTCACTGAGCTAGCTCTGCATCCTATTGGTGGAGCTAGACTGATAATTACTGAGCTAGCTCTGCATCCTATTGGTGGAGCTAGACTGATACTTACTGAGCTAGCTCTGCATCCTATTGGTGGAGCTAGACTGATACTTGCTGAGCTAGCTCTGCATCCTATTGGTGGAGCTAGACTGATACTCACTGAGCTAGCTCTGCATCCTATTGGTGGAGCTAGACTGATACTTACTGAGCTAGCTCTGCATTATATTGGTGAAGCTAGACTGATACTTACTGAGCTAGCTCTGCATCCTATTGGCGGAGTCAGGCTGATACATGTTGGACTAGCTCTGCATCCTATTGGTGGAGCTAGACTAATACTTACTGAGCTAGCTCTGCATCCTATTGGTGGAGCTAGAGTGATACGTACCTAGCTAGCTCTGCATCCTATTGGTGGAGCTAGACTGATCCTTACTGCGCTAGCTCTGCATCCTATTGGCGGAGTCAGGCTGATACATGTTGGACTAGCTCTGCATCTGATAGGCTGATACTGGTTGAGTGAGTTCTGCATTATTGGTGGAGCTAGGTGGATACATGTCAAACTAGATCTACATCACTGGTATCAGACACCTGAGGCAAAAATAGGACATATAAGGGTCCAGTAAATAAAGAGATAATTGGGGAAAAAAAGTGTCCCGCAACCCCATTCATTGTCCCAAAAACTCACTGTCCTCAATACTGCTCAGAGATGTACCCAGCAGAGTGTCCTGACACTGGTGGTGCGGTGGAGTATGAGGTCTGTGCTCTGGTAGCCCAGCAGCAGAAATCCCGCTTATACTACCCCTTTGCTCAATGTGCCAACAATATAAACAGTGCTTATCACGGTGTAAAGGTGATCTTGTGCACTTGTGGCTAGTACCTAATCACCCCACCCTCGTTACTGCAAACAAATATGTAAATAAGAGATATTAAGGGTGTCTGTGGTGACTCCTGTGGCTGTGACTTGATAAGCAAATGAAGTGCTGGTCAAGGGAAAATAATCCTAATCATTAGCAAACCAAGTCACAAGTGATGTCATAAACAGGAAATGATGTCATAATAAGGAGACATCACATGCACATGTGATATAGATTGCAATGCTGCTGACACAATGTATCGATCACGTTTCATCATCTGTAAATAAAATCTCTACTTTCACAGTATAAAAAATATTCAGGTGACATAATCCCTTCAAACTGGCAGCAGCTCATCATATCTCATCCACGGCATTTTATTTTAAGAAAAAAAAAAACACAATAAATAACATCTAAAAAGGCAAAATAAAAATACCATTATTAGAAGTACAATCTATTGCTCACCCCACTTGCCCTCATACTAAATTGCTAGATGAGAGAATAAAGAAAAACAATAAAAAGCTGCCATCTTCAGCCCCCCCCCCCCCCCCCCCAGCAGCAGGCAGTACACTGTGAGATGTAACTCCACTCCAAAAGCACAACCGAGCCGCCTATAAACGAACCACAAGTAATGCAAAACCCATTAACTGCTCGATGGGAAACATTTGTTCATTTCTGTGTTTACACCCACACCCCACTCGCTCTCTGTATGGCGCGATACTATGTGTAGCTTGATTCACTCTTGTTACTGACATTCAGATCAAGCCTCGGAATAAGGTTACAGTGGGTTATTCAGAACTTCCCCTCCCCTGAGAAAAATGATAACTCATATTTGTTATTTATTTGTTTTGCAGTCAGTGGCTCCACCCCCTACGCCGGCCGCCACGGACAAAAAGAAGACATCTTATTTTTGAGAGTCGATTTTTTTTCTTTATCAGCCACGTTCTGTTTACTGATCAGCCAAGGGAAAGTGTGGACTGCACCGCACACCGAAAGTATGTTATGTTGGTAGGGGCCTGCCACGATGCAAGAGAAGCCTCAACATGCCAGCTAGGTTATCTTTGCTAAAAACAAAAACTGTCTGCGCTTCTTACCCTAATAACATAATATCAATGAGAGGTTTTGGTTCTATGAATTGGCCAAAGCTTAATTAAGCTCACCAGCCACGTCAAGGCACACTCTCAATAGGGTGAGAACCTTACCTCACCTACTATCTACTGGGCACACAAAAGCAGTTTATACTGCTAGCAAAACCTTTTTAATATGCTGGAGGAGGTGCAATTAAATCTCCTACCAATTAACCCCTTGACAGCAAGCTGCAACCAGACATTGAGGAACCTCAACAACCTCTACTATGTGTAAGCTGGGAAAAGACAAATGTTGGTGCTCTAAGCTAGTCACAGGCTAAAAAATAAAGCGCTGAATTCTGATGGCATACCACAGCTTACATATTATTATTGCATTGACTCTATCATTTGATAAGCTGGTATCGGCATTACTGGTAACTTCCATCTACCTTGGTTAAATCCAGTTCCTTCTGGACACGTCTTCTTTTATAACCAGGTCAGCTCACGCCCTGCCCATATTGTAAGAGGAAGAGTGATAGCTATATGTCAGTAGATTGTCAGTGGTTACCATATACTGCCTGAGAGGAGTTACACAAGATGTCAGCACTGGAGTAGAAGAGGGAGCACATAACATGCTGAAGATTCATAGGAAAGGTCTTTTGTTTCAGCACATTGGACCAGGACAAAAGGTAATCAGTAGGAGGAACCCTTTAATAATACAACCTTCATCTTTATTTCTAAGATATCTTGATTTCCTGCTGTCTAGTTTTGCTTTGATACACCATAACTCTTTATAACCTTACCAACTCGCCAAGGAACGTATCTGTAATACATACACTAGCTGGGGAACTAATTACAAATAAATTATATGTGTCAAATATTAATATATATATATAAACACTGTCTTGTTTTGTTCCTTAAATTAGTATTAAGAATTTTTTTTGCAATTGTGACAAAAAAAAGTTCTTCGGTTGGCTTTGGGTTAGATGAGGCTAGCTAAACTCGGCCAAGAACAATAAGGAACATTTCTTTGGGATTCCTGTACACTTAGTCTGAAGACATGTTGAGGTAGCATTGTACCTGTATTAAAGCAGGAGGAATAGCAGCATTATGCAGCTCCGTAACAAGGAACCCACAGTAGCTGCCGGAGATCAGGGCCGGCATTGTCCACGTTTGACCTCTGTGTATTAATGACCTTTGTATCTGCAAACTCCTGCCTGTGAATAGGCCAGAAGCTTACACTCAATTAACAAGGGCAATTCTCAGTGAAACCGAAGACCACCCACAGCTTTTGGCCACTTTGCAGTCACAACATTACTGATGGCCTATTCACGTCACTGGCCTCTCGGGGGAACAGTAGATGGTGGTCTTTTTTCTTTCTGCGGCTGCATATTGGCATTTTATTGTACGATATTACAGAACTCCAAGCCTGACATTCAGATTGAACAGGAAACCAGGCATTAGGTCAGGGAAAGGATGTGGGGGGGGGGGGGGGGGGGGGGGAGAGCAAAGACAATTGTTGAAAAGCAATAAAACGTTGAAAGTTTCAGAAAATGATAAAATGCAGCCAATGCGAGGTAAGGGTTGCAGGAGATAATGAGATGATTAATAACAAGCGATAACAAAAAAGAATGCAGCAATTATAATCAGATTGTCATTACATAATAAACGAGCCAATATATCCAGGCTACAGAGAAAGAAAATAACAATTAATTGGCTTCAGATTCTGGCTTGGAATAGTGATTTTTTTTTTTCTTTTAGGGACCAATTTTGGTCTATTCATAAATAGTCTGGGGTATATTCACTAAAAATAATAAAATAACTGTGGCAAAGGGACAAGTGAACCACAAAAATCTTATAGCATTATTTTAAAGGCAGGAGAGGTGGACAATTATCCCCCTTGTGGGTTGCGAGTAGGAGGGAGCAAGCAGAGAGAGGAGCCAGAGCCTCAGAGGAGCTTGGCTCCAGATGTTGACACTGGAGTGGAAGAGGGAGTTCAGAACATGCTGGAGATTCAATGGGAATTTTTTTTCTTTTTTTTTTTTAAAAGGGTCAGCTTTATTATGTATTTATTTATTTGTCTACTTGTTTTTAGACTGGAGTGGAGCTTTACGAGTGACGCAAATTAAAAGGTATTTTTATATGCCTTGTTTAGATTTAAAAATCCCTTCCACAGTTTTGGAAAACAAAATTGAATAGAAGTTTTGTAACAAAGTCTTACTCGTTTAAGTTTGAGTACCGTAGACTTCCCGCATGATTATCTAAATTAATGCATTTCTTTCCCCTCCCCTGCATAGTAGAATGTGGGGAGCTATACTCTGCAATATCAATATTCCTAGATTTGGTCCTTTTAAGGCAGTTTTAGTTTTTCTAAAATGTAGTTTTTCTATTGAAAACGTGGCCGTCGGACCCTCTAGTTTGGTAAGTCTAGGGGCAAATGCACCAAATAAGGTGACCATCCTCCTCCGATCTACTGCGCTAAATGTAACAGAGCTTGGACCTGTGAAACAAACAATACAATTGGAAAACAATTTATTTTAGAACTCTGCTTTATACATGTAGGTGTTTTATTTTGCCCCTTTCCATTTTTATTACCGATTTATTCCTCTTTGTTTGCTGCAGGGGATTATAAATATATTTCTCTTTCAATCTTTTTTTTTTTTTTTTTTTTTTACTGATGGGTTTCAAATAAAGATTTTAGAGATAAACATTTTTCATTATTAGGAAAGCCAGAGCCCGGCATGACATTCAAGCTGACTTCTCGGTAACAACAAAAGTCCTTAAAGTTGTTTACATGTGATAAGAAAAAAAAAAGGAAAGGTCTGAATGTAAGAATATGATGGAGACAGTTCAAATCTAAAGTACAGTCAAGTCTTTTTTGGAGAATAAACTCGAGAGGCGTATTCTAGAGCTTGTCTTTTGTTGGCTGCACACTACAACATATTTATTGTGTTGACTCTGTTAGGAAAAAGCAGGTACAGGTTGAGTATGCCTTATCCCAAGATCCAAATGACCCAAAGACCTAAAAAAAAGGGATACTCACCTTCCTGGTGCCCCTGTTGTGAAGGTCCTTTGCTTCATCCGCCTGCGTGCCGTACATTTGAAGCTAGCGCTCATTGGAAATGTAGTTGCCAGAGCGCTGTGATGGGAGGGACTAGCACGCACTGACAGATCATCTTGGCAGCACCGTGGACAGTAGTGTATCTCCCAGAAGACAAACAAGGCACTCGCCTAGGGCGGCACTTTGCCAGAGGGTGGCACTTTGCCAGACAGTGTTAAAGCACACTTCTGGTGCTTCAAACATTTTCTCGCTTCCTCCCCCTCTGTTCAGCGAGCTTTAGCTTCTTCCAATTAATCGGGGTGATGGGGTCATGTAATGGACTTGGTTGGGGTATGAAATGTGGGTGATGGGGAATGTAATGGGGTGATTGCTCACATTGATCCTTTCAGCAGAACCAGCCCTATAACTGTTCTACATTACCTAGTATCAGTTATCCAAAATTCTGCCGGTTCCAAGAATTTCGGAAAAGTGATACTCAACCTGTATTGGCATGAGTGGTATCAACTAGTACTGATTGGTCCTACTGGCCCACTAGTGCGGTAATCTCCATGCAGAAGGAGGGCTGGGGGACGGGCTTTTGGCTTTTTGGATCCCTACTGATCCTGCCCCAACAACTTTTGATTCTCCATCTATTTTGGCCAAATCCGGTCCCCTCTGGGCTTGTCTCCTTTTCGTAATCAGGACAGCCCATGTCCTGCCCATAGAGCAAGAGGAAGGACTGTAGCTAAATGTGAGTAGAGTATCAAGGGTCATGATGGTGCTACCATCTAAGCACCTAATGGAGGGGAGACACTTATGAGGGGCAAATGGTTGACACGGGGGCTCTCCACATCGTTTTTTTCTTTTAGCCCCCCAATATCTAAAACTACGCCGTTAAAGGTTTCCAGGCATTGTTATTGGCGAAAAAAAATTCAACAAAAAAATGTCCCATGTTTACAAGGCTGCTTCCAATACACTGTTAAGCTTTGTATTGTTAAAAAGATTTCCTTTGGTGATTTATGATCTATTTGCAGTGAAGGGATTAATTCCATCTGTAACAATACTTTACTATATCCACACTGTATCCACGTGCACTCTATTGTTAGTTTAAGTGCATGAAGTAGTGGATTAGGCAGGTAGATTGTGATTGCTGCATCCAGACTCCGGAATAATAGTGTTGCTCCTTTTCGAGTTACAAATTGTTGAAATAAGGTTTATATTTCCAGTGTGACATGTTTACAGTCAGATCTTCTTTCATTCACCCAAGATTCTAAACAGCATGTCCGCCCATGATAGAGCTACACAGAGCAAAGATTCTAAACAACAAGTCCGTCCCCTGACAGAGCTATACAGAGCAAAGATTCTAAACAGCATGTCCGCCCATGATAGAGCTACACAGAGCAAAGATTCTAAACAAGTCCGCCCTCTGATAGAGCTATACAGAGCAAAGATTCTAAACAGCATGTCCGCCCATGATAGAGCTACACAGAGCAAAGATTCTAAACAATAAGTCCGTCCCCTGATAGAGCTATACAGAGCAAAGATTCTAAACAGCATGTCCGCCCCCTGATAGAGCTATACAGAGCAAAGATTCTAAACAACATGTCCGCCCATGATAGAGCTACACAGAGCAAAGATTCTAAAAAACATGTCCGTCCCCTTATAGCGCTATACAGAGCAAAGATTCTAAACAACATGTCCGCCTCCTGATAGAGCTATACAGAGGAAAGATTCTAAACAACATGTCCGCCCCCAGAGAGAGCTATACAGAGCAAAGATCCTAAACAATATGTCCGCCAGCAGAAGTGTTAGAGGTTAATACAGTGAAGGAGTTTAAGCATGCACGGAATATACATAAGGTTATCCTAGTTATAAGATAAGGCCAGGGACCAATGAAAGTATTCAGATTTTTTTAGGTAGAAATCGGACCAAATAGTTTTTATCTGCCGACTCATTCCAAGTTTCTCTGACATTATTCACTTTAAAAATTTAAGTCTATTTTTTTCGTTCCTTTTTTCCACCCCTTTCCCTCTCCTCTGGAGAATGAGGCGTCTCTCATTGACATGTTTAATCTTCCCTACGCTTGCCGACGAGTGTTTCTCTCATGGATTTTTTTTTTTTTACCAGAGCGGGGAGGTCACAGTATGATCGTGACAAGTGTTCGAACAAGTGGGAAAACTCGGAAAAATGCTGGTTTCTGTAGCAACGAGGCCTGGTGAGAAAACCATAAGTAGCTGGTGTGTGTAATGGGTACGGGACACTGAGGCTGTTGGATTGAACTCTGCTCCGGGAGACTGATTTGTTTGACTGCGATCTGTAGACTAATTATAAATTTGATTCTGACACAATAGTAAGAATTACGAAGGTCCCCATAATAGCCCCGGTAATCACAACATTAGAAACAAAGTGCCAATAGGGAGGAGGAAAAATTGGATTTTTTTTTTTTAAATTCATGACGCTGATGTGAGATATTTTTTTATTGAGTCGAAAGTTGAAAGGCTGAAGATTATTAAGTGTGCTCTTTGTAAATAGCCTTGTGTCTCGAAGGCTTAAATCTTTCAAGAGCCAGATGTTTCCAAGGAGGTTATCATTCTGTATTTCATTGTTTTAATAATAAAACTGGATCATATTAATGATACATAATGTCCGATGAAAAGCTTGCTGCCTTAAACCATGTTCTTACAGCTAAAGAAAAAATATCAGGCCTCGCACACAGTTTCGCTATATCAAAGGAAAAGAGGGACTTGGTGTAATCCTCGCGGATACAATGTAACAGCGAGAAAACCAAATAGTATACTACTGTCAGATTGTATTAATAGAACTCTCAAACGACATGTGTATTATGGGCGAAGAGGGCGAATTTGACTGGAAAAGTTGAACTCCCAATGGACCTACTTATACTATTCACTAAAAGTGAGTCAACCGCACTTTCCCCGCATCTTGCAAAAAGTCCACCTCGTTCTCCCATCTCAAACACTCTTTAGGGAAAAGCGATACAAAATTGCTATTCGCTAACAAACAAATTGGGGAATTGAGGGGGGGGGCTGAGTTGCACCTATAAAAAACATGCAAGAGCAAGTGGACAACATAACTTTTTATGAAAATTAATTGATAACGACCCCCCTCCCACCCACCGGGGGCTGCCCCAAGGCCATGGACAATATTAATAATAAATTAATTACAATGAAATTAACCCTACATACCTCCGAGCTCTACTTTTTTTGGGTTCTTTCTAGTAATTTATAGTGCCCGTGTACGGTATGCTCAGCACTGTGCACAGGCAGCATTGTTGGTCCCGGGAGGGCTAAAACTGTGTATGACTAAAATAAATACACAGTGTTAATACTAAGAAATACTGACTGGTCAACAATACCATGAAACGTTACATCACGTTGTGAGTGGAGTGCTGAGTGTGAGTGGTGGGCCGAATGTGAGCAGCGTGTCAGGGTGTGAGGGGTGTGCCAGGGTGTTAGTGGCATGCTGGGTGTAAGCAGCGTGCTGGGGTGTGAGGGGTGTGCCAGGGTGTTAGCGGCATGCTGGGTGTAAGCAGCGTGTCGGGGTGTGAGGGGTGTGCCAGGGTGTTAGCGGTATGCTGGGTGTAAGCAGCGTGTCGGGGTGTGAGGGGTGTGCCAGGGTGTTAGTGGCATGCTGGGTGTAAGCAGCGTGTCGGGGTGTGAGGGGTGTGCCAGGGTGTTAGCGGTATGCTGGGTGTAAGCAGCGTGTCGGGGTGTGCCAGGGTGTTAGCGGCATGCTGGGTGTAAGCAGCGTGTCGGGGTGTGAGGGGTGTGCCAGGGTGTTAGCGGTATGCTGGGTGTAAGCAGCGTGTCGGGGGGTGCCAGGGTGTTAGCGGCATGCTGGGTGTAAGCAGCGTGTCGGGGTGTGAGGGGTGTGCCAGGGTGTTAGCGGCATGCTGGGTGTAAGCAGCGTGTCGGGGTGTGAGGGGTGTGCCAGGGTGTTAGCGGTATGCTGGGTGTAAGCAGCGTGCTGGGGTGTGAGGGGTGTGCCAGGGTGTTAGCGGTATGCTGGGTGTAAGCAGCGTGTCGGGGTGTGAGGGGTGTGCCAGGGTGTTAGTGGTATGCTGGGTGTAAGCAGCGTGTCGGGGTGTGAGGGGTGTGCCAGGGTGTTAGCGGCATGCTGGGTGTAAGCAGCGTGTCGTGGTGTGAGGGGTGTGCCAGGGTGTTAGTGGCATGCTGGGTGTAAGCAGCGTGTCGGGGTGTGAGGGGTGTGCCAGGGTGTTAATGGTATGCTGGGTGTAAGCAGCGTGTCGGGGTGTGAGGGGTGTGCCAGGGTGTTAGTGGTATGCTGGGTGTAAACAGCGTGTCGGGGTGTGAGGGGTGTGCCAGGGTGTTAGCGGCATGCTGGGTGTAAGAAGCGTGTCGGGGTGTGAGGGGTGTGCCAGGGTGTTAGTGGCATGCTGGGTGTAAGCAGCGTGTCGGGGTGTGAGGGGTGTGCCAGGGTGTTAGTGGTATGCTGGGTGTAAGCAGCGTGTCGGGGTGTGAGGGGTGTGCCAGGGTGTTAATGGTATACTGGGTGTAAGCAGCGTGTCGGGGTGTGAGGGGTGTGCCAGGGTGTTAGTGGTATGCTGGGTGTAAGCAGCGTGTCGGGGTGTGAGGGGTGTGCCAGGGTGTTAGCGGTATGCTGGGTGTAAGCAGCGTGTCGGGGTGTGAGGGGTGTGCCAGGGTGTTAGCGGCATGCTGGGTGTAAGAAGCGTGTCGGGGTGTGAGGGGTGTGCCAGGGTGTTAGTGGCATGCTGGGTGTAAGCAGCGTGTCGGGGTGTGAGGGGTGTGCCAGGGTGTTAGTGGTATGCTGGGTGTAAGCAGCGTGTCGGGGTGTGAGGGGTGTGCCAGGGTGTTAGTGGTATGCTGGGTGTAAGCAGCGTGTCGGGGTGTGAGGGGTGTGCCAGGGTGTTAGCGGCATGCTGGGTGTAAGAAGCGTGTCGGGGTGTGAGGGGTGTGCCAGGGTGTTAGTGGCATGCTGGGTGTAAGCAGCGTGTCGGGGTGTGAGGGGTGTGCCAGGGTGTTAGTGGTATGCTGGGTGTAAGCAGCGTGTCGGGGTGTGAGGGGTGTGCCAGGGTGTTAGTGGCATGCTGGGTGTAAGCAGCGTGTCTGGGTGTGAGGGGTGTGCCAGGGTGTTAGCGGCATGCTGGGTGTAAGCAGCGTGTCGGGGTGTGGGGGGTGTGCCAGGGTGTTAGCGGCATGCTGGGTGTAAGCAGCGTGCTGGGGTGTGAGGGGTGTGCCAGGGTGTTAGTGGTATGCTGGGTGTAAGCAGCGTGTCGGGGTGTGAGGGGTGTGCCAGGGTGTTAGTGGCATGCTGGGTGTAAGCAGCGTGTCGGGGTGTGAGGGGTGTGCCAGGGTGTTAGCGGCATGCTGGGTGTAAGCAGCGTGTCGGGGTGTGGGGGGTGTGCCAGGGTGTTAGCGGCATGCTGGGTGTAAGCAGCGTGCTGGGGTGTGAGGGGTGTGCCAGGGTGTTAGTGGTATGCTGGGTGTAAGCAGTGTGCCGGATGTGAGCAGTGTGCCCGATGTGGGCAGTGTGCCTGATGTGGGCAGTGTGCCTGATGTGAGCAGTGTGCCCGATGTGGGCAGTGTGCCTGATGTGGGCAGCGTGCCAGATGTGAGCAGTGTGCTTGGTGTGAGCAGTGTGCCGGATGTGGGCCGTGTGCTTGGTGTGAGCAGTGTGCCCAATGTGAGCAGTGTGCTTGGTGTGAGCAGTGTGCTTGGTATGAGCAGTGTGCCAGATGTGGGCAGTGTGCTTGGTGTGAGCAGTGTGCCGGATGTGAGCAGTGTGCTTGGTGTGAGCAGTGTGCTTGATGTGAACAGTGTGCTTGGTGTGAGCAGTGTGCCCGATGTGAGCAGTGTGCCGGATGTGGGCAGTGTGCCGGATGTGGGCAGTGTGCCTGGTGTGAGCAGTGTGCCCGATGTGAGCAGTGTGCCCGATGTGGGCAGTGTGGTTCGTGTGAGCAGTGTGCTTGGTGTGAGCAGTGTGCCCGATGTGAGCAGTGTGCTTGGTGTGAGCAGTGTGCTTGGTGTGAGCAGTGTGCTTGGTGTGAGCAGTGTGCTTGGTGTGGGCAGTGTGCCGGATGTGGGCAGTGTGCCGGATGTGGGCAGTGTGCCTGGTGTGAGCAGTGTGCCCGATGTGATTAGTGTGCCCGATGTGAGCAGTGTGCCCGATGTGGGCAGTGTGGTTCGTGTGAGCAGTGTGCCCGATGTGAGCAGTGTGCTTGGTGTGAGCAGTGTGCTTGGTGTGAGCAGTGTGCTTCGTGTGAGCAGTGTGCTTGGTGTGAGCAGTGTGCTTCGTGTGAGCAGTGTGCTTCGTGTGAGCAGTGTGCTTGGTGTGAGCAGTGTGCCCGATGTGGGCAGTGTGGTTCGTGTGAGCAGTGTGCTTGGTGTGAGCAGTGTGCTTGGTGTGAGCAGTGTGCCCGATGAGAGCAGTGTGCCCGATGTGGGCAGTGTGGTTCGTGTGAGCAGTGTGCTTGGTGTGAGCAGTGTGCTTGGTGTGAGCAGTGTGCCCGATGTGGGCAGTGTGCTTGGTGTGAGCAGTGTGCTTGGTGTGAGCAGTGTGCTTCGTGTGAGCAGTGTGCTTGGTGTGAGCAGTGTGCCCGATGTGAGCAGTGTGCCTGATGTGAGCAGTGTGCTTGGTGTAAGCAGCGTGTACAATAAAAATAAAATAATAAATAATGAAATCCTATTTTTAGACCAAGTGACAGCTTTATTATGTTGGGGGCTGGAGTGGTCATTTAGGGAACTATCTTCCGCTGACTGGTTTACCCTGCTCTCAAACCCAAAGACGTGACATTAGCACTCTGCACCACTAGATGGCAGAGCTGCACAAGCCTACCGCAGCTGCTTGCCGGGGGGTTTGACTGAATGAATGGGAGTTAAGCTTTTTTTCGGGGGCACATTTACTAAAGTGTCACTGCTATTATGCGCTGTTAACAGCCACTCATTTGAATGGCCGTTAAGACTCTCTAATGGCTATTACACTTTGCTGACTATAAGTCATCGTTTCTTGCGGAAGAGACAAGCCAATTTTAGAGCCCCTTCAGCTCCTAAAGGGTTAAAAGCCCCCGTGCATTTACCAGGTGATCGGCTGCTCTCGCCCCCCCACTCCAGAGGAGCTCCAGATTGCGTCTGGATTTGCAATGTTAAATCAAGTAGCTGGATCGCCTGCTGAGCTGTTACCACCAGGGCCTGGGTAGGAAACAGCTCCGGAGGATCAGTCAAACTGTGCTCGAAAGAAAGAAGAAAACTGCTTGTGGGATTCCTAAAGTAAAAAAGTGGGCACTTTACCCCCCCCCCCCTTATCCATAATGTTTTACATAGAAACATAGACGGTGTCAAAAAATCGTACTTTCAAAAGACCCTGACCGTACCTTATAAATCCCATGCATGCTTAAACTCCATCACTGTATTAACCTCTACCACTTCTACTGGAAGACTATTCCATACATCCACTACCCTCTCAGTAAAGTAATACTTTCATTAGTCCCTGGTCTTATCTTATATCTAGGATAGCCTTATACCTATCCCACGCATGCTTAAACTCCATCACTGTATTAACCTCTACCACTTCTACTGGAAGACTATTCCATACATTCACTACCCTCTCAGTAAAGTAATACTTTCATTAGTCCCCTGGCCTTATCTTATATCTAGGATAGCCTTATACCTATCCCATGCATGCTTAAACTCCATCACTGTATTAACCTCTACCACTTCTACTGGAAGACTATTCCATACATCCACTACCCTCTCAGTAATGTAATACTTTCATTAGTCCCTGGCCTTATCTTATATCTAGGATAGCCTTATACCTATCCCACGCATGCTTAAACTCCATCATTGTATTAACCTCTACCACTTCTACTGGAAGACTATTCCATACATCCACTACCCTCTCAGTAATGTAATACTTTCATTAGTCCCTGGCCTTATCTTATATCTAGGATAGCCTTATACCTATCCCATGCATGCTTAAACTCCTTCACTGTATTAACCTCTACCACTTCCGCTGGAAGGCTATTCCATGCATCCATTACCCTCTCAGTAATGTAATACTTTCATTAGTCCCTGGCCTTATCTTATAGCTAGGATAGCCTTATACCTATCCCACGCATGCTTAAACTCCATCACTGTATTAACCTCTACCACTTCTACTGGAAGACTATTCCATACATCCACTACCCTCTCAGTAATGTAATACTTTCATTAGTCCCTGACCTTATCTTATATCTAGGATAGCCTTATACCTCTCCCACGCATGCTTAAACTCCATCACTGTATTAACCTCTACCACTTCTACTGGAAGACTATTCCATACATCCACTACCCTCTCAGTAATGTAATACTTTCATTAGTCCCTGGCCTTATCTTAAATCTAGGATAGCCTTATACCTATCCCACGCATGCTTAAACTCCATCACTGTATTAACCTCTACCACTTCTACTGGAAGACTATTCCATACATCCACTACCCTCTCAGTAATGTAATACTTTCATTAGTCCCTGGCCTTATCTTATATCTAGGATAGCCTTATACCTATCCCACGCATGCTTAAACTCCATCACTGTATTAACCTCTACCACTTCTACTGGAAGACTATTCCATACATCCACTACCCTCTCAGTAATGTAATACTTTCATTAGTCCCTGGCCTTATCTTATATCTAGGATAGCCTTATACCTATCCCACGCATGCTTAAACTCCATCACTGTATTAACCTCTACCACTTCTACTGGAAGACTATTCCATACATCCACTACCCTCTCAGTAATGTAATACTTTCATTAGTCCCTGGCCTTATCTTATATCTAGGATAGCCTTATACCTATCCCACGCATGCTTAAACTCCATCACTGTATTAACCTCTACCACTTCTACTGGAAGACTATTCCATACATCCACTACCCTCTCAGTAATGTAATACTTTCATTAGTCCCTGGCCTTATCTTATATCTAGGATAGCCTTATACCTATCCCACGCATGCTTAAACTCCTTCACTGTTTTAACCTCTACCACTTCTACTGGAAGACTATTCCATGCATCCACTGCCTTCTCAGTAATGTAATACTTTCATTAGTCCCTGGCCTTATCTTATATCTAGGATAGCCTTATACCTATCCCATGCATGCTTAAACTCCATCATTGTATTAACCTCTACCACTTCTACTGGAAGACTATTCCATACATCCACTACCCTCTCAGTAATGTAATACTTTCATTAGTCCCTGGCCTTATCTTATATCAAGGATAGCCTTATACCTATCCCATGCATGCTTAAACTCCTTCACTGTATTAACCTCTACCACTTCCGCTGGAAGGCTATTCCATGCATCCATTACCCTCTCAGTAATGTAATACTTTCATTAGTCCCTGGCCTTATCTTATAGCTAGGATAGCCTTATACCTATCCCACGCATGCTTAAACTCCATCACTGTATTAACCTCTACCACTTCTACTGGAAGACTATTCCATACATCCACTACCCTCTCAGTAATGTAATACTTTCATTAGTCCCTGACCTTATCTTATATCTAGGATAGCCTTATACCTATCCCACGCATGCTTAAACTCCATCACTGTATTAACCTCTACCACTTCTACTGGAAGACTATTCCATACATCCACTACCCTCTCAGTAATGTAATACTTTCATTAGTCCCTGGCCTTATCTTAAATCTAGGATAGCCTTATACCTATCCCACGCATGCTTAAACTCCATCACTGTATTAACCTCTACCACTTCTACTGGAAGACTATTCCATACATCCACTACCCTCTCAGTAATGTAATACTTTCATTAGTCCCTGGCCTTATCTTATATCTAGGATAGCCTTATACCTATCCCACGCATGCTTAAACTCCATCACTGTATTAACCTCTACCACTTCTACTGGAAGACTATTCCATACATCCACTACCCTCTCAGTAATGTAATACTTTCATTAGTCCCTGGCCTTATCTTATATCTAGGATAGCCTTATACCTATCCCACGCATGCTTAAACTCCATCACTGTATTAACCTCTACCACTTCTACTGGAAGACTATTCCATACATCCACTACCCTCTCAGTAATGTAATACTTTCATTAGTCCCTGGCCTTATCTTATATCTAGGATAGCCTTATACCTATCCCACGCATGCTTAAACTCCATCACTGTATTAACCTCTACCACTTCTACTGGAAGACTATTCCATACATCCACTACCCTCTCAGTAAAGTAATACTTTCATTAGTCCCTGGCCTTATCTTATATCTAGGATAGCCTTATACCTATCCCACGCATGCTTAAACTCCATCACTGTATTAACCTCTACCACTTCTACTGGAAGACTATTCCATACATCCACTACCCTCTCAGTAATGTAATACTTTCATTAGTCCCTGGCCTTATCTTAAATCTAGGATAGCCTTATACCTATCCCACGCATGCTTAAACTCCATCACTGTATTAACCTCTACCACTTCTACTGGAAGACTATTCCATACATCCACTACCCTCTCAGTAATGTAATACTTTCATTAGTCCCTGGCCTTATCTTATATCTAGGATAGCCTTATACCTATCCCACGCATGCTTAAACTCCATCACTGTATTAACCTCTACCACTTCTACTGGAAGACTATTCCATACATCCACTACCCTCTCAGTAATGTAATACTTTCATTAGTCCCTGGCCTTATCTTATATCTAGGATAGCCTTATACCTATCCCACGCATGCTTAAACTCCATCACTGTATTAACCTCTACCACTTCTACTGGAAGACTATTCCATACATCCACTACCCTCTCAGTAATGTAATACTTTCATTAGTCCCTGGCCTTATCTTATATCTAGGATAGCCTTATACCTATCCCATGCATGCTTAAACTGCGTCACTGTATTAACCTCTACCACTTCTAGTGGAAGACTATTCCATACATCCACTACCCTCTCAGTAATGTAATACTTTCATTAGTCCCTGGCCTTATCTTATATCTAGGATAGCCTTATACCTATCCCACGCATGCTTAAACTCCTTCACTGTATTAACCTCTACCACTTCTACTGGAAGACTATTCCATACATCCACTACCCTCTCAGTAAAGTAATACTTTCATTAGTCCCTGGCCTTATCTTATATCTAGGATAGCCTTATACCTATCCCACGCATGCTTAAACTCCTTCACTGTATTAACCTCTACCACTTCTACTGGAAGTCTATTCCATACATCCACTACCCTCTCATTAAAGTAATACTTTCATTAGTCCCTGATCTTATCTTATATCTAGGATAGCCTTATACCTATCCCATGCATGTTTAAACTCCTTCACTGTATTAACGTCTACCACTTCTACTGGAAATCTATTCCATACATCCACTACCCTCTCATTAAAGTAATAATTTCATTAGTCCCTGACCTTATCTTATATCTAGGATAGCCTTATACCTATCCCACGCATGCTTAAACTCCTTCACTGTATTAACCTCTACCACTTCTACTGGAAGACTATTCCATGCATCCACTACCCTCTCAGTAATGTAATACTATCATTAGTCCCTGGCCTTATCTTATATCTAGGATAGCCTTATACCTATCCCATGCATGCTTAAACTCCTTCACTGTATTAACCTCTACCACTTATACTGGAAGGCTATTCCATACATCCACTACCCTCTCAGTAATGTAATACTTTCATTAGTCCTTGGCCTTACCTTATATCTAGGATAGCCTTATACCTATCCCATGCATGCTTAAACTCCTTCACTGTATTAACTTCTACCACTTCTACTGGAAGTCTATTCCATACATCCACTACCCTCTCAGTAATGTAATACTTTCATTAGTCCCTGGCCTTATCTTATATCTAGAATAGCCTTATACCTATCCCACGCATGCTTAAACTCCTTCACTGTTTTAACCTCTACCACTTCTACTGGAAGACTATTCCATGCATCCACTACCCTCTCAGTAAAGTAATACTTTCATTAGTCCCTGGCCTTATCTTATATCTAGGATAGCCTTATACCTATCCCACGCATGCTTAAACTCCTTCACTGTTTTAACCTCTACCACTTCTACTGGAAGACTATTCCATGCATCCACTACCCTCTCAGTAAAGTAATACTTTCATTAGTCCCTGGTCTTATCTTATATCTAGGATAGCCTTATACCTATCCCATGCATGCTTAAACTCCTTCACTGTATTAACCTCTACAACTTCTACTGGAAGACTATTCCATGCATCCACTACCCTCTCAGTAAAGTAATACTTTCATTAGTCCCTGGCCTTATCTTGTATATAATTTATATTTAAACCTTTGCCCCTCTAATTTAAGACTATGTCCTCTAGTTGTGGTAGTTTTTCTTCTTTTAAATATACTCTCTTCCTTTACTGTGGCATCCCCCCACCCACTTTCAGGAACCCCCCCACCCACGTTGCACCCCTAAGACATGCCCCATCACCCACGTTGCACACCACCGACATGCCCCATCACCCACGTTGCACACCCACGACATGCCCCATCACCCACGTTGCACACCCACGACATACCCCATCACTCTCATTCCACACACATTAAATGCTCAATCACCCCATTACATGGGATAGAAACATTTAAATACATAAAGGGAATCCTTTATGTATTTTTAAATGTTTCGATAACATTCCCCCATCTCGTCTTTCTTCCAAGCTATAACTAGCGCCAGCGCATGCACAGCCAGTCAGAGCAGGATATTGTCCCCTCTGATCAGGGTCTGCATGGGAATTACTCTGCTAGTGCAGAGACACCCCTCGTGATCAGCAGAAGGGGCCTAGTCTGCTGATTCCATGTAAAACAATAGCAGAGAGAGACAGTGGCCAACCAGATGGCTGCTTGCTTACCAGGGATGGAGAGGGTAAATGGGCATGTACTGTCAAAATCACATGCCATTGATCCTCATACTAGGGACTGTGCATCTTCACTTGTGTTTCTATATTAGTAAAAATATCAAGTAAAAAAGTTTGCTTGTCTTTTAAGATCCTTCCTGGTAAGTTATTCACATACACAAAGGCAGAGGTATGACTAGGAATGAGGTTGGGCATCCCCCCCAAAAAATGGGAAATTGCCTCATGTCTGAAGAACAGGTTGGACCACTGGAGATATAAACAGACACGGATGGGGAGATGGAATGTCAGTGGTAATATCCAGCCCAGCCTGATTGGACCCAAGGGAGGGCTGGCAACTTCAGTTTTGGCCCAGGTAGTGAAAGGGGCAAAAAAAATATTTTTTGGTCCATAATGCAACTTCACCAACCCACCTGTATCATCAGAGATAGACACAGACCGACAGACAGAAAAGATTTACTGACAGATCAGCTACAGTGATGGATAGACGCAAATATAGACAGACAAAGAGAGCAGTAGTTGGCTTCAATGCATTTTTACCTAGTTTACACTGGACTTAAATAGTCCCTTCTCTACCTTATTGCCACAATTGCACGGGGGGGGGGGGGGGGGGGGTGGAGAAGGACCAGTGAAGGTGGAGACTGGTGGGAGATTCTCCTCTCACACAAGTGCATGCTTATGGGGTCAGCGTGGCCAAAATACTGAGCATAACTGACCTCTGACCTTTCTCTCCTAACCGATCCCAGCCAGAGCCTCGTCCGAGGAATATGGCCGCCTGGCCTACGCACTGGGGCATTTAAAAGTGGTGTGTAGACCATGGCCAGTGAGTCAAGTTAGAGAGCGATCTGGGGGCAGTTGCCCTCCTAAACCCTTTGCCAGCCCTCCCCTGGTTGTATCTCCTGAACACTTTCCTTTAAATTGCCGAATATATAGAATGCATAGTAAATCGCATCGGCCCGGCGCAAACTATTAAGTCTTACAGTTTTAAATTCTCACGACGAACAGCACAGAACACGACTGTAAACAAGAAGAGAATAAGGAAGGGATTTTCAGAGCAGGTTTAATAAATCCAAACAGAAGTCCAATTCTATTGGGAGCAGGTGGTTTTTAAACAGGTCAAGGTGTTTGGAAGGTCATATTTAATGGGTTGTAGATTTTCTTTGTCCCAGAATTGTCCTATTCTGATCACAAGCCTTCCTCCAGCCAAACACCCTGCCAAAGATCCATCATTGAGGAAGTAAAACAGTTCCCAGACTCCATGGCAACAGGTCCGTGACCTGACGTTATACGGATAAGCGCAGGAGCATTGTCTGAAAAGACGCGAAATGGGAGGTGCACAGGAGACTCCTGACCCCAGGTGATACTGTGATATGTCATAAATACATAACCGCACATGGCTTCACGCCCTTAAAGAGACTGTGAATGTAGAGAAGAGAAAATGATTGAAAATTATTATTTGTTTTCAATGTGTCTGTGGAGTCGCCTGCTTACGACATCACCTGGGGCACGGTATGCCAATGACACATTTCCCATTGAAAAACAGTTTATTTGCATATCAAGCCACAGGTAGGGTTGCCACCTGGCCGGTATTTTACCGGCAGGCCGGTAAAAAATTGGCATCAGGACAATGTTAAGTCTATGGAGACAGTGACAAGGCCGGTATTTTTCTGAAGAAAAGGTGGCAACCCTAGTCACAGGTGATGTCGTAAGCAGGAGATTGCACAGACACATGTAAAATAATTTTTTCTCCTAGGCATTTGCCTGCAGTTTTGCTAACACAGCTACGGCACAATACAAATTGACTCATACAGTAAGGCATACGCTGGGATAGGACAGAAGAACAGTCAGAACAGCTGGGTAAAAAAAAAGAACAGGTAAGTTAGCCAAGCCGGGTCAGAATCTACAACCGGGTAGTCAGCACTTTCCACTGTGATACATTGTCCCTTTATAACTTTCCACACTGTCCATTTCCCCTACAGCACTTTCCAGAGTGTTACATTGTCCCTACAGAACTTTCCACAGTGTCCATTTCCCTCACAGCACTTTCCAGAGTGTTACATTGTCCCTACAGAACCTTCCACAGTGTCCATTTCCCCCACAGCACTTTCCACAGTGTTACATTGTCCCTACAGAACTTTCCACAGTGTCCATTGCCCCACAGCACTTTCCACTATGTTACATTGTCCCTACAGGACACTCCACAGTGTCCATTTCCCCCACAGCACTTTCCAGAGTGTTACATTGTCCCTACAGAACCTTCCACAGTGTCCATTTCCCCCACAGCACTTTCCAGAGTGTTACATTGTCCCTACAGAACCTTCCACAGTGTCCATTGCCCCACAGCACTTTCCAGAGTGTTACATTGTCCCTACAGAACCTTCCACAGTGTCCATTTCCCCCACAGCACTTTCCAGAATGTTACATTGTCCCAACAGAACCTTCCACAGTGTCCATTTCCCCCACAGCACTTTCCACCGTGTTACATTGTCCCTACAGAACTTTCCACAGTGTGCATTGCCCCCACAGCACTTACTCACCTCATCTGAACCTCACTTATAATTGACTAGACCCCAGTGTGGAGGTAACCATTACCAACATCTAACTGCAAAAGAAAGATGAGTCTGTCGGGGGTAAATAGTATATTATGAGAGCCACAGATATAAGTTACTTTCTGATAACAGTGTAATACAGGAAGAGAGTGAAAATAAAGCAGGGGATTAGAAAAACTGTGATAAAAAGACTATGGCTGAGGCCTGAGCAACAATAAATACATGACAGCAAAATAAATGGTTCAGAAATAAAAGGAGAGCCTTGTAGAAAGAACAAAAGGAAAGTGAATCGCACACAGATAACAAAGGCTAAGGTCATAACAGAAAGCTTTTACTCGCTGCCCAAGCAAACATATAGAAAACAATAAACTTTATTAAATATAGATGGAATCGTTCTGAGACAGCCATTTTGTATCGTGTTCCCAAATCCCCGATAGATTGCCAAGGAATCTGTTTTAAGCTTTTTAATAAATGGATTGTATTAACTCCAAACTACTGACTAATGAAACTCGATCATGTCACATAACCCTTGTCCCCATTAAATGGCAAACATTTTTTAAAATTGGCCTGCTCACCTTCTATATATACCATCTCACTCACTCCGGTCAGCCAACAAATACCTCATTGTCAGTGCCCATAATAAAGACAAACTCAGGCATTCAGTCATGCTGCCCCCACATTCAGCCATGCTGCCCCCACAATCAGTCATGCTGCCCCCACATTCATTCACTCTGGCCCCACATTCAGCCACGCTGCCCCCACATTCAGTCATGCTGCCCCCACATTCAGTCACGCTGCCCCCACATTCAGTCACACTGCCCCCTCATTCAGTCACGCTGCCCCCTCATTTAGTCACTGTGGCCCCACATTCAGTCACGCTGCCCCCACATTAAGCCACGCTGCCCCCACATTCAGTCACTCTGGCCCCCTTATTCAGTCACACTGCCCCCACATTCAGTCATGCTGCCCTCACATTCAGTCATGCTGGCCCCACATTCAGTCACGCTGGCCCCACATTCAGTCACGCTGGCCCCACATTCAGTCACGCTGCCCCCACATTCAGTCATGCTGCCCCCACATTCAGTCATGCTGCCCCCTCATTCAGTCACGCTGCCCCCACATACAGTCATGCTGCCCCCTCATTCAGTCACTCTGGCCCCACATTCAGTCCCCTACTGCACTTCCCACAGTGTCACATTCCCTACATCATTTTCCACAGTGCCACACTGTCACCATAGCACTTTCCACAGTGTCTCATTGCCTTTGGAGGACTTTCAGTGGTGTCACATTGCCCCCACTGCACTTTGCAGTTCCTGTGTGGTGTTTGCCGGGCTCTAGGAGGAGGCTCTGCTTCGTACCTTCTCCTGCTGGGAAGAAACAAAGACACATAGAATGTGTCTGCAGAAAAGAACCAACTGACCCGTCCAGTCTGCCCAAGCAAATCCTCATCCATACCTAGCACTGCCAACATGCAGACTGGAAGGGGCCACTTGCTCATGTATTGATTAGGCAATAATTAAAGAAATAAACACCCTCTGGGCACAAAACCTCCTTAGTGTGGCACTTGGAAGGAGCAGGGGGCAATCACAAACCCCATACCCACTGTATCATTACTCCTTGCCCACTGCATGCAGCATGAGCTATGGGGGTTACCCCATCACCCTTCCAATGGGATTCTGGATACTGTGACTATACAGAATAAAACATTGCATAACCCATGGTTCTTGGTATGGTCTGGTGTGTGCCCCCCTTTCCAGTCAGCATCACCAAGAGAGAAACAGTGAGAAACCTCTTACAACAAACCCTATATAGTCGAAAGGATTTCCACTCCCTATAGAATTGCCAATGGCAAAAAGGAACTGTCTTCCCGAGGTAGGAAATGCGGAGGAGCAGACGACTTGCGCCCCCATTCTCACATGAAACAAGCCGACCAATGACACAAAAGGGTGCAAAGACCTCCAGTGTCCCAAGTAATGGACCTTCCACTTCTGTGACTCTCTCTAAGACATAAAGTAACATATCATAAAGCTTCTCTCACTCAGAACCTGTGCAGCTTTGACCTGATGATGCTTTGAATACCTTCCACTCCATCGCTCTTACACCTCGGCATTAAAGGCAGCAGCTCCTAGGTATCGAGTGCTATTAACGGCACTCTTCCTCTACTGATGATAAACGCATCACCACCTCACAAACCCTGACAGATTAGACCCCATCCCTTCACAAACCGCGGCGTCCTTTACTTCTCAAAATGCAAGTGAGAGATCTCCCCTTCTGCAGAGGCAAAATGAGAAAGTGTTGATGTCTGAGATGTGCCTTGGAGAGGCTCGCTCTGTACATGCTGATAACGAATTCTGATAATACCAGCAGACTGAAAGATGTGAATTAAAGGACTAACTTATTCCCACGTGTCTTTATTTATTGTATTTAGAAAGTGTTTTAGCCGGAAGAATACATTGAGATTTCTCTCATTTTCAAGTAGGTCCTAGGGACCAAGTTCAAAGTGGTATTGCACAATATTGTACATTATGTTTTTAGAAGTCGGGTTACACTCGTTTTCAGGGATTTTAGACTAGAGGATAATTTGGAGGAATCTGGGAGGCTGATTCCACATATGAGGAGCTCTAAAAGAGAATGCTCGAGGACCTGCTTCCGTTTTGAAGTGAGGGATCGCTTGTGAGGGGCTGGTGCAGGATCTGAGATTGTAGGACGTGTGAGGAGCAAAGATTCTAAACAACATGTCTGCCCCCTGATAGAGCTATACAGAGCAAAGATTCTAACCAACATGTCCGCCCCCTGATAGAGCTATACAGAGCAAAGATTCTAAACAACATGTCCGCCCCCTGATAGAGCTATACAGAGCAAAGATTCTAAACAACATGTCCGCCCCCTGATAGAGCTATACAGAGCAAAGATTCTAAACAACATGTCCGCCCCTGATAGAGCTATATAGAGCAAAGATTCTAAACAACATGTCCGTCCCCTAATAGAGCTATACAGAGCAAAGATTCTAAACAACATGTCCGCCCCTGATAGACCTATACCGAGCAAAGATTCTAAACAACATGTCTGCCCCCTGATAGAGCTATACAGAGCAAAGATTCTAAACAACATGTCCGCCCCCTGATATCAATATGTCCTTTGATAGAGCTATAAGGAGCAAAAAGGGCTCAATACGATACTCTGTATTGTTTAATTCAGGCATACTTAAAATGCCTACACTCGATGCAATCTTTCAAATAAACGTACACTAATATTTTTCCCCTCTAGTGGTCCTTTAAAGGGGCTAAACATTGTTTAAAATAAGACATTCTGAAAAATGATCTATACAAAATTGCAAGCAAATACCTAAATTAAGAGAAAAGTGTGTCTTAAATGTGTCAGTGGGAGTCTCCTGCTTATGACATCACCTGTGACCTGATATGCAAATGAACTGGATTTCAGTGGGAAATGTGTAATTTGCATACCGTGCCACAGGTGATGTCATAAGCAGGAGACTGCCACAGACACATTTAAAACACATTTACTCCTAATTTAGGGATCTGCTTGCAGTTCTGCAAGAACCATGTATAGATCATTTTACATCATTTTGTATTCTCTACATTCACAGTAAAAACAATACAGCCCCTTTAATTCTGCTCTTTTAGCTTCCCCGCCTTTGAGAGGGTTTTTTATTTATTTTTTTGAATTCTTGACAGCAAGATGAGTAATGCGTTGGATTGTAATCCTTCTGATGATATAACTGACCTATTCAATGGCTTCCCCTTGAGACGATACAGGTTTTATCTTCCTGTTTTCTTGATTAATGCCGTTGCCGGTATAGTGTAGGAATTATGCAAACATCTAAAAAGATTTTTTTAAAAACCCCTCTTGATAAAGCATCTTATAAACATGTTACTCTCTCCTGGGGATTCTTCTACCTTAGTGTTTGGTCACCACTTCACCAGTAAAAATGCAGAATATTAAAGGGACTGTGCTGGAAGGCCATTCCATGCATCCACTACCCTCTCACTAAAGTAATACTTTCATTAGTCCCTGGCCTTATCTTATATATAGGATAGCCTTATACCTATCCCACGCATGCTTAAACTCCTTCACTGTATTAGCCTCTACCACTTCTACTGGAAGGCCATTCCATGCATCCACTACCCTCTCAGTAATGTAATACTTTCATTAGTCCCTGACCTTATCTTATATCTAGGATAGCCTTGTGTCTATCCTACGCATGCTTAAACTCCTTCACTGTATTAACCTCTACCACTTCTACTGGAAGACTATTCCATACATCCACTACCCTCTCAGTAAAGTAATACTTTCATTAGTCCCTGGCCTTATCTTATATCTAGGATAGCCTTGTGCCTATCCCACGCATGCTTAAACTCCTTCACTGTATTAACCTCTACCACTTCTACTGGAAGACTATTCCATACATCCACTACCCTCTCAGTAAAGTAATACTTTCATTAGTCCCTGGCCTTATCTTATATCTAGGATAGCCTTATACCTATCCCACGCATGCTTAAACTCCTTCACTGTATTAACTTTTACCATTTCTACTGGAAGACTATTCCATACATCCACTACCCTCTCAGTAAAGTAATACTTTCATTATTCCCTGGCCTTATCTTATATCTAGGATAGCCTTATACCTATCCCATGCATGCTTAAGCTCCTTCACTGTATTAACCTCTACCACTTCTACTGGAAGACTTTCCCATGCACCCACCACCCTCTCAGAAAAGTAATATTATGTTTCTGACCACAAAAAACATTACAATATTAAATATTTTTAGCCTTTTCAAAAGATTGAGGTTGACCCTAAATATATGTATATAAAAAGCTGCATGTATACTTATATGAACGTTTTAATATTATATTCAACGATTTTTATATGTAATAGAAAAATAGAAACATAGAATGTGTCGGCAGATAAGAACCATTCGGTCCATCTAGTCTGCCCAATTTTTTTTGAGTACTTTAATTATTCCCCCGTTCCCGGTCTTATATCTAGGATAGCCTTGTGTCTATCCCACGCATGCTTAACATCCTTGACTGTGCTTACCTCTACCACTTCTGCTGGCAGGCTATTCCATACAATAAAAATGTTATTGAAAAATTGTTATTTTCTTGTTAGTATTCCCTTCCTCTGAACCCACATTGCACCTAAAGGACTTAACACAGCACCGTACAGTACCCACAGCACTTGTAACCACGGCTTGTACTCATATTGCACCCACACGATTTGGCATGCCACAGTGTCAATTTACCCCCCCCCACCGAACATACCACAGTGCCCCACTGCCTGGCCCCTGCAGAACATGCCCCAGTGTCACTTCCCCCATAGTATATGTTATTTTGCCCCATAGTACATGCCACAGCATAACTTTGGCCACAGCCAATTTGCCCATTAATATGCCACTATTAGCTTGCCGATTAATATGCCACATCTAGATTGCCCATTAATATGCCACAGACATTTTCCCATTATGCCACTATTAGCCTGCCCATTAATATGCCACAGCCAGATTGCCAATTAATATGCCACAGCCAATTTCCCATTAATATACCACTATTAGCCTGCCCATTAATATGCCACAGATAATTTGCCCATTAATATGCTACAGCCAGTTTGGCAATTAATACACCACACTCCTCCCCCTTCCCCAATACTCAGCCGGCTGTCTCCACCTTGCTGCAGTCTTCCATCCTGCACAGAGGAGGGAAATACAGTCGCCGGATATGACTTGCTGTCATATCCGGATGGAAAAAACCCAAATAAAGTAAAAAAACAAAAAGTCTGCACTGTGGAATGTGCAGGCTGATGTGAGCAGTAGCTCACACAGCTGTGTACATGGTCATGTGATGTCACGCGGTGATGTCACGTGACCACGATCGCGAGAGAGCACACTTTCCAGGAATTGTCCCGTGATCACAATATACGCGGGACATTTGACATTTTGCCGGGACTGCCCCGGCAAATCCGGGACAGTTGGCAACTATGATATGAATCCACAGGTGATGTCATCAATGGAGAACCGCAGACACATTTTAAACACATTTTTCTCCTAATTTAAGCATTTGTTTACAATTCTGCTAACACAATGTATAAATCATTTACAATCATTTTTTATTCTCTACCTTCACAGTAAATGCAATGTTAAGGTGATACAGATTACTACGGCAAAGAAAGTGCAATATTAGATTGTTATTACTATAGCAACAGCCCTGCCTATCTCCTCCCAGCCCCTCCCCTTTTGGAATGTCACTGAATTCAGAAGCCCTCGCAGAAATTATTTTCGAACTACACGAGAACTGTAGACAGTTTTGAAGTAGAGTTTTGACAGAAATGCTGTCGTAATAAAAATGAAATAGGTTCCTAGAAAAAAAAAAAAACAATAGCGACAAACATGTTGCTTAATTTAGCCAGAGTTAAAAAAAAATGTATCTGAAATGTAACAAACTGTAAAATGTAACTTTTATTTCTGTTGCTGATGAATATTCTCTATTTTTATTTGTATTTTTTTTTAAGGTGAGAAAAAAAAAAAAACCACAAGAAAAAAAATATATTTGGAAAAGCAACCCAGATCTTCACAACAAAGGTTTATAAACTCCAATGAAAATGGAAACCTCTGGGATTTTACAGCTCAGAAACCACCCAGGTCATTGGTACAACATTGATGGCCATTTCTCAAATGAGGCGAGGGGTGCGTTTTGTTTCCTCATTCCTTTGGCATTAATTTCGCTCCATAGAGCGCCCTCACTATCACAGGAGGTGGGGGGCACAGACCAGTCAAAGTAAAGAAAAGATATACAAATTAAATGATTGAATTAAAACTCTCATCAAGATAATCACAAATGGGGGTGAAATGTGCCATCTCCCTTGGCTCTGTTGATGAATTCAATAAAAGAGTAATCACAGATCATTAGAAAGCTTTTGTGCAGAGAGCAGATTTGTAAAAGGGGAATTGCATTCAAATGCACTGCTTTTTAGTTTCTGGGTCTTTGCAGAGAGCATATAGGGCAGATCAAAGTCTGGTACAAAGAAAAGAATACTATACACAACAGTTATTTTGCAATGACATTAAAGACGTGGTTGAGATGTAGTTTTCGGGGGGGTTAAAAGTGTCCACTCCAAAAACGCCAAATAAATAAAAAATGTAAAAAAAAAATAGATTCTTTATTAGATTAGCCCTTGTTTCAGATGTTAGGGCTAAATAAGTACAGTGAACGGCCAATAAAATAATAGGGGGGAGCGGTATAAAATTGGCGCAGGCAGACATGACGTCTAGCAGTTGCGCAATATCTGTGCCATTTTATAATTCGGAATCTAGGGGGTTTGCGTCACGGATGGCGGTTTCTAAAATGTTTCCCCGGATATTTTAGAAGAAGCACGGGATAGAAACAAGCTCAAGGGTATCTTCCGTCATTATCAGATTTATTCTAGAAGGGCATATTGAGAGAATAACGGTGCATAGATGCCAACAGTCCCCGGATTTTCTGGACACTCCTGAGTTTCTGGGTTCTGCCCTGTCAAATTTTGGGTCTGTTAATATACTGCCTATGCACAGTGTCTAAGAGCTCTAAACAGTCAAAAGACAAGAATTGCACTCCAGACAACCGGTATCTGCACCTGGGAAGTTGGAGCTCAGTCTTTCAGGGTCATGGATTGTCGTGTGACATCATGCGGAGTCGTGTGACTCTGCCCCTTTTAGCTCCACCCACTTTTCACCTCGAGAGCAAACTACAAGGTGATAAGTAGATCGAATCTATTCATAGTAACAGTAACTTGTCTATATGGTGAAGTGAACATTACAAGAAAGTTTAATTCCATAAAGATGTCGTAAAGGAATGTTATATTCAGACAATGGGGGATAGCTTTAAAACTGGCCCATAAGGAAATAGTTTGAAATAATGGCGCCATAACCGTGCACGCCAATTTAAAAAAGCGGTTTCCTAACTTTTGCCATGCGTTATCCTTCCGTGTTCAGTCTTCAAGTAGGACTTTGCATCCTTCATGATTCACCTGTGAGTGACCAGACCCCATCTCTGATGCTTGGTACATTGCAACACAGTCAGCCAAACTCCAGTTTTTTTTTTTGTCCGTGACTATTCTAAGGATTACCTCCATGTTCCTACCCCCCCCCACCCCCCCTGCTTGGAAAAAGAGACAGTATGGGAAAAAAAAAAAAAAGATTCAACAGTTATTGTCTCATTTCACTATGAAACAAGGACTGACAGAGGATCAGAACAAAACACAAACATGTGCCAACGATCGTAAAAGCGGAGCTCTTGCCATTATCCACTGATCTGAAATGCTCATGGATGTCCTTTGTAAACACAGCAAGACCTAGAAACCTTGATCGCTCAGGAATTTATTTGAGTTTTTATCCCCTCCTCATGGAAAAAGGATAAACGGAATTGTGCACAATAGGCTCGTTTTTAAAATAAAAATATTTTAAAAATGTTGTTTTGCACATGATTTTTTTCCCTACATGGACATATTATTATTTACACCTGTTAAGTGGGTGACTTCGTAATACAAAGAACAGGCCAAGGTCCCAGCGGTTCTTGAGTTCTATTGACTCTCTTTGAAAGAGAGGTACGATAACAGTTTTGCTTTTATATCATCTTGAACAAGCAAAAGACCAGTGTCTTTATTCCCCATAGAATAGAGGTGTTTGCACTACCTGGAGAAAATAGTAATGTGAACATGCCAGCAGCTCCTCTATCTTCCCATGAGATGATCTACTGGAGACCAAACAGTTAGACAACAAAGTGGCAGGATGGTCACTGTGACATGTGCAATATTGAGGAATTTCAGAGAATATTCTGTAGTCAATCTTAATTTTCTGGATCTTCAAGTAAGTACATAGCCATAACATTATGACCACCTGTCTAATATAGTGTAGATCCCCTTTTGCTGCCAAAACAGTCCTGACCCGTCAAGGCATAGAATCCTCTAGACCTCTGAAGGTGTGCTGGAGTAATTGGCACCAAGACGTTAGCAGCAGATCCTTTAAGTCCTGTAAGTTGCGAGGTGGGGTCTCCATGGATCGGACTTGTTTGTCCAGCACATCCCACAGATGCTCGATTGGATTGAGATCTGGGGAATTTGGAGTTCAACACCTTGAACTCGTTGTTGTGTTCCTCAAACCATTCCTGAACCATTTTTGCTTTGTGGCAGGAGCATTATCCTGCTGAAAGAGGCCAAGGCCATCAGGGAATACCGCTCCCATGAAAGGGTGTACACAGTCTGTAACAATGCTTAGGTAGGTGGTACGTGTCAAAGTAACATCCACATGAATGGCAGGAGCCAAGGTTTCCCAGCAGAACATCGCCCAAAGCATCACACTGCCTCCGCCGACTTGCCACCTGTCAGTCCAAAGCATCACACTGCCTCCGCCGGCTTGTCACCTGTCAGTCCAAAGCATCACACTGCCTCCGCCGGCTTGCCACCTGAAAGGAGGTAGCTAGAACAAGAAAGGAGGTAGATAAAACAAGAAAGGAGGTAGATAGAACAAGAAAGGAGCTAGATAAAACAAAACAAGACAGGAGGTAGATAAAACAAGAAAGGAGGTAGCTAGAACAAGAAGGGAGCTAGATAGAACAAGAAAGGAGGTAGATAAAACAAAACAAGACAGGAGGTAGATAAAACAAGAAAGGAGGTAGCTAGAACAAGAAAGGAGCTAGATAGAACAAGAAAGGAGGTAGATAAAACAAGAAAGGAGGTAGATAGAACAAGAAAGGAGGTAGATAAAACAAGAAAGGAGGTAGATAGAACAAGAAAAGAGGTAGATAAAGCAAGAAAGGAGGTAGATAGAAGAAGAAAGGTGGTAGCTAGAACAAGAAAGGAGGTTGATAACACAAGAAAAGAGGTAGATAACACAAGAAAGGAGGTAGATAACACAAGAAAGGTGGTAGATAACACAAGAAAGGTGGTAGATAACACAAGAAAGGTGGTAGATAGAACAAGAAAGGAGGTAGATAAAAGAAAGGAGGTAGATAGAACAAGAAAGGAGGTAGATAAAAGAAAGGCGGTAGATAGAACAAGAAAGGAGGTAGATAAAACAAAACAAGACAGGAGGTAGATAAAACAAGAAAGGAGGTAGCTAGAACAAGAAAGGAGGTAGATAACACAAGAAATGAGGTAGCTTGAACAGAAAAGGAGGTAGATAAAACAAGAAAGAAAGTAAATAGAACAAGAAAAGAAGTAGATTGGACAAGAAAGTAGGTAGATAAAACATGAAAGGAGGTAGATAAAACAAGAAAGGAGGTAGATAAAACAAGAAAGGAGGTAGATAAAACAAGAAAGGAGGTAGATAAAACAAGAAAAGAGGTAGATAGAACAAGGACACAGTCAAAGTAGCCGACATGTCCCTGATTCGAGAATGTAACCAACCAACAGATTTTGCAAAACCTAGTGTCCTAATGGTGAGAGTGGTGAGATCAGTAGCCCTGGTGACCTGGTCTTTATTCCCCTTTCATCTTACACTGGCTGTAGCACTAAGGTAGGTGGGCCAATACAGCCTCTTAGCTCGTATCCTTATATCTGACACTGGCTACTATGAAGGTGCCATCGGCGATTCCTTCCTGCTAAACTACACGTGCAGATTGACTTGGCACCTTGGGGAAATATAATTTATAGTTTGGTGAGTTTGATCTCAAACTTCTGGGTTTTTTTCAGCCCATTTAGCACTCGGCACAACCCGTGCATAAAGCAACGGGCATGGAAGGGGCTGCAAAAATGCAGAACCCATCAGCCCAAGTGTCTTTAGCAGAGGTGGAGGTCAATCTCCAGCCTTCATGCATGAAACTTCCCAAGACTTTTTTTACGAGTGGAACTCTTCCTTACAGAGTTCTAGAGTGATTGTTGCACTTGTAGAACCTAGAGGGTCTCTTTATACGGAAGCCCTATTGGTAACACCCTGTTTACTACGGAGTATGGGATCTACTTGTGTAGAAAGTCCTCACACTTCTCAAACTTGCGTGATAATGATAGCACTGGTAACACGACGTAGCACTGAGAAGTGGAAGAGGACATGGGCCAGCCGGCCAGAGTTCGAGGAAACAGTGGAAGTAAAGAAGCAGCAAAGATGTATTTAGAACAGAAGAAGATCAAACCAGAGATGATCTAGTACCTCGGAGAATGAGCAGAGCAGCTCCTGGTGAGAGTCCTTCAGCTGATGTGTAGAAAATTGCACCAAGGCAATATATAAGAAAGGTGACCGTCAAGAATTCAGCCTCAGCATCCTTGGAAAGTTTTATTACATAATATGGTAAATTAATTTACGAGGACACTGTGAGTATCTCCTCAAGGAACTCCAGTGCGTCTTCACGGCTAACCAAAGTACCCAGGGATCTCCACAATACAATAAATAGGCAAGAAAGAAAGAAAAGACAGTGGGAAAGAAACCCCTCTTGCCTTCATAGACCTGAACCAGGCTCCAATGACCTTCCATAACATTGCAAATGGAATGACCTTCCATGGGACATTGCAAAACCAAGCCAAACTTAAAAAAGGTTTTCCATGACCATTCTAAGGGTTACCTCCATATTCCTACCCACCCCTTGGAGAAAGAGTCCGTAGTAGGACTTTCCATTCTCCATGGATCACCTGTGAGTGACCAGACCCCACCACTGATGCTTGGTACATTGCAACACAGTCAGCCAAACACCATTTGTTTTTTGTCGGTGACTATTCTAAGGATTACCTCCATGTTCTTACCCCCCTGCTTGGAAAATGAGACAGTATGGGAAAAAAAAAAACAAAAGAGTCACATATTGTCTAGATATTGTCTCATTTCACTATCAAACGAGGACTGGAGCGGATTATCAAGTAATAGATCATTGAAGGGGCTGCAAAAAAAAAGGCAGATATCATCAGCCCAACCGCGTTTAGCAGAGAAGGGGGTCAATCTCCAACCTTTACGCATCAGACGATCACCTCTATTATGAAAACTTCCCAACACGTTTTACGAGTGGAACTCTTATCCATATCCTCCCGTTATGTATCATCTCTCTCCTTACAGAGTTCTACAGTGATTGCTGCACTTGTAGAATCTAGAGGGTCTCTTTACACGTCAGCCCCATTGGCAACACAGAAGTTACAAGCCCTGCTTACTATGGAGTAGGGGATCTACTTGTGTAGAAAATCCTCAATCCCCAGCGAGAATACGGGCCATAGAAATGCTATAAAACCTACTTTATACATTATTTTGTGTGGAAATTATTGTATATTTATATATGTATAAAACAAGACATAGCCAGACTGGTTTACCTTGAGGTTTTGTTCAACTGTAGCTAAGGTGTATTAACAATTCAAGGACACACATGTAATAGGTGTAAAGCTTTGAACTGACATTTTTTTAAGGAATTAATTCATATTCTTTAACAACGGAGGAAGTCAACCATCATCCTTCAGAAATAGGACAATATATTGTTGTCTAACTATGTAACCATTGCAAATGTTTTTACAGAATGATGCTCGGCATGTTCTATCGCCTTTATCATCCCGTCACCTCCAATGACCTCCTGAATTCCAGATATTCTCATTGAAAAAGCCGCTTTACAAGCTACAGATAAACAAACAGGACATGACTGCGATTCAGTTCCAGTCAAAGCCCCGACACCCCATGGCCACTATTGTCCAAAAAATCTCATAGCCCAGAAACATATCTGTCAGTGTCTAGATCTGGAGAATATTTTTATTTTCCCGATTTCTTTGAATATAACACTATCCAGTGAAGCCATTTTTTTCTCTCTCCGTTTCTGCCATTTCACAAATCCTGGTAGAACATTAAATGAATACCCACCAACCACAGCCGCTCTGCCAACAAAGACAATCGAACGCTGTGTTCTTCAGGATTAAAAGCAGAAATAAGGATAGGGCTGGACTTAAAGTAGCACTTAAATTTATACATTAATAGAAGCAAAAAGCTAAAAACGTAGCGCAGTAAACCCGACGCGTATCTTTGCAGATACATGGAGGCTTACTCTGCGCTCTGCCTCTCAGCTGAGGCACAGCTCATCGGATGATGGGGCATGCAGTTGCATTGTCAGTGTGCTTTCAGCCAATCAGAGTGGGGGTAGAGTGAGAGCTTAATTTTAACATGCCAATAATAAAGGGGACTAAGGCCTCCTCTGTTGGTGCTCTGTGAAGTCAGAGGTTTCCCGCGGGTGAAAGGTACTTGCCAGTTTATCCTCATACTAGAACACTCTTTTTTTTTTTTTTTTTACTTGTGCTTCTGTATTAGAATAATAAGTGAGCAGAAGTGTTTTTAAGAGACATGAGTATTTTTTTCAACCTAAATCACCATCTATATTAATATACATTTAGGATCCACACTTTTTCCCAACATGGTGCAACATGACAGATAAAAGACAGGCAGCGACACAGAGAGAAATGCCTTGTAGGTTTTTGCTCCAAACACCTCCTATCTGATAATAAAAAAAAAAAAAAGAGTGTGACATCTCCAAGCCCCTCCTTATTATATATTATTGAATTTATAAGCCACGGGTGAAATTATTTTTCAAGTACAATTGTAGGAAAACAATAAATTATTTTAAAGTAAAAATAAGTGTATTTCACAAATATTACACATGTACAACAGATACGAAACATGTACAACATACACAAAAATACTAGGAGCTGGTGGAACTGCTCTTTTCAAAGTCTTTTGTTTTTTTAAAAAGTTGTTCAGCATTATTTTAAGCTAATGTTAAACATACATATCCACTGACCTGCATTAACATCCATCAGGAAAGTAGCTGTAGCTGAAAGATATATTTATAATCCCATATGTGTCCGACAATCAAGAGGGCTAGGAGCAGGTCTGGCTTTGGTTCCAGTGATCCAAGGTAGTGGACAGTTCCTTTCTACTAATCTGGAACAGTTTGGTAGGAGTGACATCATAACTGTCAGAGTGTACGAAATTTTACATTACCCTCCTACGGGGCTATTCTTTTAGGGAATGTGTGATGAATGAAACACAGAGACAAGTGTATAAAAAAAGGTATATTGTTATTAAATTGAGATACGTTTACAGGATATAATAGGAAATACACAGTGTACACATTACACTAACCAGTTCATAGTCAACAGATAATAGAAAAAAAATGCTACATATACAATTAAATGAATATCTTCTCCTTGGGCCTTCATCTTGGGTCTTCTGCTGGCTGTCCTCTCCTCACCCAGGAAGAGAGAAGACTAGCACTCTCAAAAAATGGTTCACCCAACTAAGTATCCCAAAGTACCTCAGTTACCTCCCAGAGAGTTAAAGAACCAGTTCAACCCAGTTTTGGAGACATATGGTCTTTGTAATAAATGCAACCTCCTTCTCACATATCTGTTAGTAAATAAAGACTGGAAAGTTGAGTGAAAGGCTTGCTCACACAATCTAGATAAGTCATATCTCAGCAGTAAACCTTCTGATGTCCACTTCTTGTGACATTCAAACTGCATTCCATTGTGAAACCAGATAACTATCTTAGTTCACACATCCACCCAAAGACTTATATCTATGTATTAAATAGAAAATAACATTTTTACAAAAGCACCCTATATTTCTTACAAGAGGGTGATGTAGGACATGGATAGAGTTGAGCCAGTCAGCAAAAACATTACACTAGCCTGTATGTCGGCAGATTTCCTGGACCTACAAGGAAGGTGGCATGCACTATGGGGCATTGTGGCACTGTGGTGAGTACTATGGGGCACTGTGGCAAAAGCTATAGGGACAATGTGACACTGTAGCAGGCATTATGGGGTGTTGCGACATTGTGTCATGATGTCTGAGGGCACCGCAACACTGTAGCAAGAACTATGGGGCATTGTGGAAAGATCTGTAGGGCACTGTATTGTGATACTATGACAAATGCTGTGAGGCATCGTGACACTGTGGCAAGCATTAGGAGCCATTGTGACACTGAGGGAAGACCTATATGACCAATGTGACACTGTGACATTTACCACCAATGTGGCATTGTGGGTCATTGTGACACTGTGCAGGCACAATGTGACACTGTGGCAAGAGCTGTAGGGGAAATGTGAAACTGGTGCATGCACTACTGGGCATTGTGACACAGAGGCTAGAACGGTGTTACCAATATAACACTGTGACATTTATGGGCCATTGTGACACTGTGGCAAGAGCTGTAGGGGGCAATGTGACACTATGACATGACCTATTGGGCATTGTGACACTGTGACAGACACAATGTGGCATTGTGACACTGTGGCAAGAGCTGTAGGGGGCGATGTGACACTGTGACATGACCTATTGGGCATTGTGACACTGTGAGAGACACAATGTGGCATTGTGACACTGTGGCAAGAGCTGTAGGGGAAATACAGTTTGAGTGGCATCTGCCATGCCCTGCCCGTAGCACTAACACTCACCCTCCCAAGTTGCACCCCCAGGTTCTTGATTTGCCGGGGCAGAGGTTTGGTGGTATGTGTACGGGCAATGTGAGACAGAGGCAAAAACTATGGTGCATTGTGACACTATGCCAAGATTTGTGGGCACTGTATTGTGACACTTTGACAAGCACTATGGTGCATTGTGACACTATGCCAAGATATGTGGGCACTGTATTGTGACACTTTGACAAGCACTACGGTGCATTGTGACACTATGCCAAGATATGTGGGCACTGTATTGTGACACTTTGACAAGCACTACGGTGCATTGTGACACTATGCCAAGATTTGTGGGCACTGTATTGTGACACTTTGACAAGCACTACGGTGCATTGTGACACTATGCCAAGATATGTGGGCACTGTATTGTGACACTTTGACAAGCACTATGGTGCATTGTGACACTATGCCAAGATATGTGGGCACTGTATTGTGACACTTTGACAAGCACTATGGTGCATTGTGACACTATGCCAAGATATGTGGGCACTGTATTGTGACACTTTGACAAGCACTATGGTGCATTGTGACACTATGCCAAGATATGTGGGCACTGTATTGTGACACTTTGACAAGCACTATCGTGCATTGTGACACTTTGCCAAGATATGTGGGCACTGTATTGTGACACTTTGACAAGCACTATGGTGCATTGTGACACTATGCCAAGATATGTGGGCACTGTAATGTGACACTGTGGCAAGAGCTGTAGGGGGCAATGTGACAGAATGGCAAGACCCGGGGTACTCTATTGTGACTCTTTGACATGTGAAAGCTAGGTGGAGCATGAAGTATTGTGACATGTGAAATCTAGGTGGAGCATGACGTATTGTGACACTTTGACAAGCACTATAGGGCATTATGACACTGTGACAAGTACTATGAAGCATCGTGGACACGGTGGCAAGCACTGTGGGGTATAGCGACACTGTGGCAAGCATTATGGGGCAACGTGATACTGTGGAAAGTGCTATGGGGCAATATACCACTGTGAAAAATGATTACTGTGAAAGAAGTCTGGAAAAAGTGGGTGGAACTTTTAGATGAAGAAACCAATTTCAAAACAGAAACAAATAGTTATTTCTGGAGCATGGCTCCCTGGTTTGTATTTATTTTTTATTTTTTTATAAAATCCTTGTGCTTTTTTTTTTTTTTTTTTGAAGCACTAATGACAGATGCAGGGTACACAAAAAATAGGAAAAAAAAAAATCAATTCTGTTTTTCCAGCTAAAACTTGAGATTGTATTCTAAGGATATGAAGACTCATCAGGTATGCAGCGAGAGTACATGGGGGGGGGGGGGGGGGGTACAGAGAAGAGGAGTAAAGCACAGCAAAGAATCCCTTTGGCACGTCTCCAGCGGGATAAGAATTTTTTTTTCTTTTTTTTTTTAAAAAAAACAGATTTAAAAAAAAAAAAAAAAAAAAAAAAAGAAAGAAAAATCAATAGCATCTGTGGTATTATGGTTAATTAGAAAGCCTCTTGAAGAGAGCTGGGAGATGAGAGTCCTGGCCGGAAGGTAAGACAGCTGAAACCTGATTAACTACAAGAAATGAATGTATTTTTTTTTTTCTCTTTTTTTTTTTTTAGATGGATAGAGCCTGGGAGATGCTTTTGCGAGGGATATAGGAGGAAAAATAGCTTTTACCTTAACTTTCTTTAAGTAATCAATACACCCCATTACCACCCTCCTTATGCTTGCTTGGATATAGCACTTGCTTGCTTTTCAGCCTGTCCGTTATGCCGGCTTCGGACAGAAGTGGAATGCAGCAATTCCGAGCTCTTTTGTGGATGGATACAAAGAAATAGTTTTATTGTGCTGCAAAAAAAAAAAGAAGCAGATATTAAGCTATGTAAGAAAACCAGCTCCGCGCCGAACAATACAGATCCCAATTACTGCGCACTCAATTAACCGTCACCTAAGCTTTCTTTATATACCGGGAATGTTACTGGGAATGTACAGAAGGAAAAATAATCTATAGATCGTCTGCATCATTTAATAGAAAAATGTGTTTTAAACGTGTCTGTGGTGTCTACAGCTTATGACATCACCTTGTGGCTTGAGATGCTAATGTCCTGCTTTCAGTAGGATATGTAATTTGCTTATCAAGCCACAGGTGATGTCATATATAGGAGACACCACAGACCCATTTATAACTCTATGGGGGGGGGGGGGGGGGGGAACGAGGTTGTCACTTTGTTTTTGCGCTGCATAAAATCAGAGGTACCTGAGTCGTCCCTTAGGAGTGTACTATCTTTGGCACTATCTTTCACAGACAACAAGGGAAGGGATTATTTATGGTAAGGACAATAATGGTATGGAACTCACTGCCAAGAGAGGTGGTGCTATCAAATATATATATATATAGAAAAGCAGAACTTACAGGGCTATAATTAAAAGAATAATCGTTAATATTTTAGAATTTGTTGATCCAAGGAGAAATCGAATTGTCTTTGGGAGTCAAGAAGGAATTTCCCCCAATGTAGCCAAATTTGAAACTAGGGATTTTTGCTCTCTTTTGGAACCACAGTAGGAAGAAGGATGGGTAGAAAGGTTGAATTTGATGAAGTTAGTAATTTAGGTTGAAAAAAATAAACTTTCTTACTATGGTAAATCTCCTAAATTACCAATTCCCCCAATGCGTTAGATGACCTCTGTTCCTCTGGACTGGACACGATCCTACCTTTTCCCTGTCTCATCTGTGGGTTGACCAGTTCAAACCCCGATACTCTGTCTTGCACTTGTAGAGCATTAACTAGGGATAGGGGAATAAGGGACTAGACTTGGGCGCACAAGATGAGGAGGGGTGCAGAGAGGTCCGTGGAACATATTGCCCGAGCCCCTTCACATTCCGTAATGTATAACAGTTATTATGAAGGGCTTCAAGCACAAAGAAGCACTATGCAGGAGATCTGTGCTACTGGACTACCAGATCTTCCATTAGTTACAGCTCTGTACCAGGCATTGCTAACCAATGGTGCCACCTGACCCAGGCAAAACAAACTATTATATGTGTAACGATGGGTCCACATTAAGACAATTCCCCATAAATGTATCCTGTCTCTCAGGTCCTGAGACCACATCAAGTTTTGAAGTTGGCTAGGCTAGGTCCGAGGCTTGTACAACAAGGAAAACCTTTTAAAACTTTGGACTGGAGTTCCACAGTATGTGGGCCAGACTTGCCATAATGTTAAAGGTCACATTTTTGGGCCATGTCGGGTTTTGCCTGGCACCAACATCAAAGGAATCCCCTGAAACTGGGATCACCTATTAAAAAAGAGAAGATACATGGAGATTAAACCTTGGACTGGAGTTCAGACATACAACATTCCATTAAGAGTCAAAGGGAGCGCATGTCCGTACTGCTTTCACAACAAACTGGGGACCCAATATACCCACCATCAGTGAACCTATGGACACTTCAGGCACTCTGCAGCCTCTGTGGTGGCGCTCTGCATCTGACTGCATTGTCCCCAGCATCCTATCCGAAAGGGATGTGGAGACACTGAGATGGTGCAACTAATGGAAAAAAACCCAGCGAGAAACCAAAAGGAGGAGAGTCTGGAATAAAAATAGGAGACGGCTCATATAACATAGAGATCAACAATTTGGTTTATTGCAAAAAAAATGGGCATGTGAACTCAAAATACTCTGGTGTCAGTAAGAGTCCAGCGGTGACTGTGGCTAGCAGGAGATGCAAGGTTGGTTGTGTGCTAGGCGCACACTACTATGTCACAAGATCGCACAAGATATATTGTGCAATCATTTCTAAGATGCTCCATATTACCATTTAGTGACCGCTGCCCCCCGTTCAGCTCTTACTGTGAATATATGTCACGTGCTAAGAAAGAGCCAAACCAGGTCCCCTTTATTGCAGGCTGTGTTTGCTGTGTGCCTCCCATACTTCAGCTTTTGCACAACAAGGATGGGAAGACTCAATAGAACTAGAGCACTAAAAGCAATGACTGAGCATTCAATCTTCATTTCTTCTTTTTTAAAAACCACTCCACGTAGCAATACATGCTGAAATTGCGGCTTGCCGACAATGCCCCACTTTGCCTGCTCTTCTTCCACATGATTCATAGATTGTCTTCCCAAATTTGAACTCAAGGACCAAGCGGCGCGAACGTTTGTCAGTGAGGAGGGGAAGCAGGGCTGGAGTATATGTTCACCGCCCAAACACACAAGTTTTCCTGTCCCGTCTCCTACCAAGCTGACACCCCACCAGGGGGGGGGGGGGGGGGCAAGCAGTATATTCCTGGACCTCTTGGGACTGGCGACGGATGCCGCTTCTTCCCCAAGCATCCGATCAAGTTGGGGAGCAGAGAGACAATGTTTGAAGGCATCCAGGAATTCGCTGGGTTCGGGACTGCTCCACGATGGATTCCCCCACAGTGCCTGTACAAGGACACCAAAGTCTGTGAGGGTCTGTGTATTGAGGGACACTTTTTGTGGCACCAGTAGCTGGTCCAGTTGCTTCATTCTGGGCGCAATAACCATTCTTTTGCATGTGAATCTCAATAAAGCATGATTAATTTGTCTGACACAAAGTTAGACATTACCGCTCGCCTGGCCCCATATAATAAGGGTCATCCGGCCACAAGTAGAAGTGGATTTAAGCTCCAATGCTCCTACTTTGTAAAAATGAATATCCATCATGAAGGAGCCGTATAATAAACAGGGAATAGGATAAAGATGTCCTAGTAGTCACTCTCGGCATTTGGTTAGAGAAACAAACGCTGATGTGTGCCACAGGTGTTAGCGGCAATGTTCAGCATAGCCGTGGTACCCTGATGCTACTCTGACCCACTGGCACGTGGCGTATGCCCTAAACTATCACATAATGGACATTTCTAGATGCACACAGAATTCGTGGGAGACATAATGACTCAATGCTCTGTGGACTTCACATGACCCGTCACGGCCAGTTTTCACGTGGCCTGCGGAGAGTGGAGACAAATACACGAGTGTTGTTTTAACCCTTAGTGTTCATTACTGCACTGACCTCACAACAGGAGTTTTTGTTTCTAAATCTGCATTCCGGGGGAAAGTTAAAAAAAAAGTAGAGTAAACTCCACAAGTTTCCATGGTGACTGCTCCACATTTAAAACTTTGCACCAGATTTTTACTTTTTTTTATTATTATTATTATAAATAGCCCCCCAAATGACATTTAAGGGTCCACACCATATGCCCCCCTGCGTACTTCTACCCAATATGGACGATTTCGTCCCGGCTTTAGACTACATTTGGTTCGGGGAAGGGGGGGGGGGGGGGGCGGTCAACGAAATCCTATGGATTTTGCCTACTCCTAAAGGACTGAACTATTAGGCTAGTGCCTAACTAGCCACCGGTAAGAGAGATATAGACCTATACTGTCATAATTCCCTTTATAAAATCTGCCCTGTCTTGAAAACCTTCCTTTACAATAAAGACAAACAAACGTCTCCTACATAAACCGAACAGTTATGTAGCAGACCTTGGCTCTCTCCCATTAAACAGTTTCGCTGACAAATAATCTCGAGAGACACTGACACGAGGGAATTACCCAATCCCTTGACCTGTACGGTCATAGTTCCCTTTATAATATTTGTCAATCATTCTCTCCCGTCTTGTAAACCTTCCTGTATCTGAAAAGATATTTCAATCACCGATTTACAATAGATACAAAATAAATTGTCTCCTACATAACCCGAATAGTGATGTAGCAAACCTTGGCTGTTTCACAAAACATAGCTATATTCCTGCTATGCTGACAAATGCCACCTTTAACCCTGGAACGCTCTGGGCAATCTGTTAAGGGCAAACGATGGTTTTAGACACTAAGGAGGTCCTTTAGTCTCCTTGTATTCCGTACATCTTGCTGTATGCACTACTGGTGGTTCAACCGCCAATGACCATTGTTATGAATCTTCAAGGCATGATGAAATGGAGTATACACTTCTATATCCATGAGAGGGACATGTCTTTTCCAAATCCGGCTTGCCCTCATTCAGATAGTCTTAGTATCAAAACACTTCAACCATCAGGGGAAAGCTACTTAGCATCAAACCATACAACACCGAACACTGGGATGTAGAGAGTGAGAGAGAAAAAAAAATAGGGGTCGAGAGGGAGAGCGGAAAAAAAAAAGTCATCTTGTAAACAATTAATTAATGTTTGCCATAAATTATCATCTTTTACTTCCTACTGAAGAAGAGCAGAGGGAATTTAAAAAAAAAAAAAAAAAAAACAGTGCATCTTGCAGGTGGTGGCATTCAAAGAGAGGGTAATCAAAGCATGGAGTGTGTGAGCACAGCACTTCTAGAGGGGCTGGGTGAATTGGACTGGATTACAGCCCAGCAGGGATGCTAGGGATTTCAGGTGGAAAAGATGCATGTTTGTGATCAGCAAAAAAAAAAAAAAAATCTTGAATTTATCTAAAATGCTCTTCTGCTAACAGCACTTCTGTAACCAATGACATTCTCTCTCTCTCTCTCTCTCTCTCTCTCTCTCTCTCGCTCTCTCTCTCTCTCAAAAGGGTCCTCTGTGTCCTCCCTAGGAAAACATCTCCCACCCACCTCTTCTTGGGCTACCCAACACTCCCCAAAGCTTGATGCTTATAAGAATATGAAAAGCCTATTGAACAAACACCCCACACAACATCGCAGACCCAGCAGCGTTCTCAAACACAAGTATGTATTTCAGCACACGCACAACAAATAGAGATACGGGGATTGTACGGGGGGGGGGGGGGGGATAACACCCTTAACACAGCTACCGTAACATACCCACGATGCATTCTGTTTACATGATAGCCTATGACTTCATCCGTGCCACGACGGGCAGCTTTTCAGTGGACGAGCGATACGCCAGGGGATTTGTTGAGCAGTCCAGTTGATTATCACCTTTGTTTGTACCAGCAACAGGCAAAGTGTCCCTCCAAACAAACCATTGTCTGTGGCAAGATCCAGAGAATGTCATTAAATGTTCCATCAGAAGGTCCAGTAGATGTTCCATGACCAATGTTGGTGCCTAACAAATAAAGCGTACCAACCTCAACTAATCGCACATTAAAAATATATTTACATGTACATATATTCCAGCGTGGAGCACTCCAAATGTTGGGTTACAGTAGAAGAAACAAAAACTACAGTGTTGGTATTTGATGAAGCAATGATCAGTGGCAGCAAACTGAGCCGGTTGAGCTCCGTCATTGGTAGGGTTGCCGCAATACCGGACTTGTTATTGCCTCCTTCATATTGGGCTCAAGCCGGTCTGCTGGTAAAATACCGTCTGGCTGGCAACCCTTGTCATGGGTGAGTGAGTGTATGAATGCTGACTCCCAGGGGCAATAGCTGGGATGGAGATGAGCATTTCATTCAAAGTCTAAGGGTGAATTTACTTTGAGGAAGCCAACATGGATCTGACCTGTTTAGCTATTAGCGGATTCAGCAAGAACATAGACTAGGAAAGATCTGACCCAAGATTCTAAACAACATGTCCGCCCCTGATAGAGCTATACAGAGCAAAAATTCTAAACAACATGTCCGACCCCTAATAGAGCTATACAGAGCAAAGATTCTAAACACCATGTCCGCCCCCTGATAGAGATATACAGAGTAAAGATTCTAAACAACATGTCCACCCCCTGATAAAGCTATACAGAGCAAAGATTCTAAACAACATGTCCGCCCCCTGATAGAGCTATACAGAGTAAAGATTCTAAACAACATGTCCACCCCCTGATAAAGCTATACAGAGCAAAGATTCTAAACAACATGTCCGCCCCCTAATAGAGCTATACAGAGCAAAGATTCTATACAACATGTCCACACCCTGATAGAGCTATACAGAGCAAAGATTCTAAACAACATGTGCGCCCCTGTTAGAGCTATGCAAAGCAAAGATTCTAAACAACATGTCCACCCCCTGATAGAGCTATACGGAGCAAAGATTCTAAACAACATGTGCGCCCCTGTTAGAGCTATGCAAAGCAAAGATTCTAAACAACATGTCCACCCCCTGATAGAGCTATACGGACCAAAGATTCTAAACAACAAGTCCATCCACTGATAGAGCTATATGGAGCAAATATTCTAAACAACACGTCTGCCCCCTGATAGAGCTACACTTAATGCAATATTTCAATGAAACATATCTTCATTTTTTGCTGACACTTTAAATAAAATATAACAAACCAGTTACATAGTGTCTGGTCTGTTCGTACACTATTCTATGCAATAATAATAATAATAATAATAATAATAATACAGCAGGTCCAGCCTATTCGTACATTATTAATAATAATACATTTAATTGTATTATTATCAACCCAGAAATCTCTACAAGGCGGAATTAAGCTGAAATTATTACTTTTTATTATTAACTAGAGAATTATTCCTTACCTACCCATATGTATACATGATACATGATTGCTAATATACCTCTAATATAACAGAATGTATTTTTTTTTTATATATATATATAGATTTAGAATTCTGCTTTGAATCCTTGGGCCCTGGGAAACATTATACAGCTGGTCCCTGGCAAATGACATGATACTGTTTGATAATATGAAATAGAAAGAAAGAATGGAGATGGAGAGGGGGAGTCCATGAGATGGCTGGGTGGGGAGAGACAGAAAATAACTATCTCATTAGTAGCCTGTACATGTTCGCAGGACCGGGGCAGGAGTGTGCCCTGACTTGATTGTAATTGTCTGAATCTGTTCCTTCTGCCTGGGAGTCTCTTCTAATCTGTAATAAAACAGCAAGGGTGGGGGAGGTGCTAATCATCCAAGGATTGACATTACACGGGCCCCCGGCGGAGTAGAAAAAAAAGTTGGGTGTGTAGGGCCAGAGGAAATTCTTGTTGTAAAGATAATATATATATATTTTTTAAAACCAGTTCAGATCAATAATATAGTTTATAGAATAGAAGTTATAAGCAGGTTTAAAATTATGGCAACGGGTTTCCCCTTTAAGACGGATGTAGCAAATGCATGCTACGGGGTCCTTCTGTTTTTAGGGTATTTTCTATAATTGTTTTTGCTTCGTTTTTTTTTTGCAAATACTTCACTTGAAAATGTGCCTTTTGTAGGCTTTCTCCTGTGGCTTGGACTCCCCACCAACAAAATCTTGAAACTGTCTGTAAAAAAAATAACAGTTTCCCAGAAGGCCAGGGGGATGCTCGCAGCACATGTACAAAGGGTCAGTAGTATCACGTACGACATCACACAACTGTCCTGCCCCTTCAACAAAAAAAAAAAAAGCAAAAGGGGGAGGGATAAGACAGCTGGTGAATGAATCGATTCCTGCACATGCTCAGTGCAAAATGACCCAGTCTATCCGCACTGATCCTCTTGCCATGTTTACATTAGCTTTGAGAGCTATTCAGAAGGGCTTCCTGCATGAGAAATGCCAATATACAATAACCACTGCCATAGGCTGTTGCTGATTTGAGTACTAAAAACACACAAGACTATATGTTCTGCTGCTGAAAAAGTTAGCTAGTGCAATTCTGGTAGTATGTAAGTGGCAGGGGACAGTCTCGGATTTGAGGCTGTAACCCGCCTATCTCTGGAACAGCGGGATTTGGGATCGCAATCCTGTCTGGGCCACCAGAGTATGCCGACTACGCATGCACAGCATTGCGCGTGGTGGCGCTGTCATACAACTCCCAAAGCTCCGACCCAGGCGGATATCCTACGTCCACGGATCACTGATTGGCTGTACAGTTGCGCTACAAGTGCTACATTGACTGATGGGAATAATGCATTTATTCACTCACAGATTAAATCGACTGCAAAGCGATGGATTCTTTATCAGTAAGGAAAATAAAGATATGGAATTCACTGCCGAGGGAGGTGGTGCTAGCAAATACAATAGATGCCTTCAAAAAGGGTCTAAATATATAAATATATATATATATATATATATTTTTTTTTTTTAGAAAAGCAGGACATACAGGGCTATTAATAATAGAAAAAGCATTAATATTAGAGCTTCTTAATCCACGTAGAAATCTGACCTTTTGGATTCAAGAAGGAATCCCCCCCCTAAGTGGCAGAATTAAAAATAGCTTCATTAGGGTTTTTTTGTCTTCTTTTGGATCAAAAGCAGGAAGGATAGGTAGACAGGTTGAACTTGATGGACTGAAAACTCTTTTCAACCTAAATTCCTGTGTTACTCAGGTGCATTTGCCAATAAGGCATAATCAAGAAACACAGTGGGAACAAAGAGTGTAAAAGTCACAGCAATTAACTGCTTGTGTAACAATCATTACAAGAGTGTATACAAAAACCAGTGACCTCACTTGTCACTCTGAACAGGACCAACAGGTAGTTCACTATATTACATATATACACATTTTTTTTCTTGATAAATGCTGCATAATGTAAAACTGCATATAATGTGTAATATAGTTATGGATGGTGCTTTAGCAACAGCCCTGTCTCTCTCTAAGCCCCTCCTTCTCGAGTGACATCACAGCACACACAGCCGTCGAAAACCGCACACCCCAAACACTTGAAACAGCTGAGTTCAGCCGAGTGAGTTTCATGGCACAGTAATAGCTAATGCTGCAGAGGAAGCCAGCCCCGCCTCCTGTGTACTCCCCATCGCTGAGGTCACGCAATTTAAAAGCCCCGTTAAAATTACTTTCGGTGTAAAACTACAGGAGAGGGGTTAATGGATTTTAAAGTAAAAATTAATTTTTCTCAATTCCCTGCAGTCCTCTCTTTATTAGAGTAGACCCTACAGGAGTGGGCTGCTCTTTAAGAATTCCCATTTTAGTGCTTTACTCAATATTGTAATATTTGCTATTGTAAAAGGGAACAATAGTCTCTGTTACTTGGTGGAACGTCTGCTAATAATACAGTTGTTGTTTTTTTTTGCTTGTTTTTTTAAAAAAAAAAAGCATTGCTATGCTGCCTACAGAAAGGCCTAACTGATACCTCTAGAAAAAAAAAATACATAAAATGCTTCAGTCTAAATTTGCTTGGTTCCAAAATAATTCAGGTATGCTGTGTAATTATTGTAACTGCTTGCGGTGGTAATCACGCACAGTGCATGATTCATGGTTTTCAATGGATTCCTTCTCCAAAGCTTTAACCTACTCATACACAAACCTTGCTACCATCAAGAAAAAGAATTGCCTTCATCAAATCAGTCCATGCTGTGTGAATACTAACATTATTAGTCAACATTCGTTCCAGCCACAGAATAAAAAGGGCTACGAAAGAATAAAGCACGGTAGAATTAATTGTATTTAATTATTGCTCAGTTGGCTTTTTATTTTTTTTTATTTTGCTCTTTTATTGTTCTATTCACTACTGGAATAGCATATTGTTTTTGTTTTGTCTATTTTTCTTTTAAGATTTTTTTCCCCCCGCTAAGCTAGACCAAGAGCTGCCTATTCTGCCCCCCCCCCCCCCCCCCTTCCCCTCCCGAGCCTTTTAAATATTGGTAATTATAAATTCGCTATTGTGCTGGAGGCAATTAAGAGTTGCAATCCATATGGGAATAACAGGAGTGTTTTGTCACACCTCTCCACCTCCGCTAAACTCTCGCTGGATTATATTACTAACCCATGCAAAAAAAGATATTGATGGGGCAAAAACGGTGGGGTGGAAGCTGATTCGGTGGCGCAATGCACCAGCTGTCAGGATTGCTGGTCGGATTCCTGCCAGCATGTGCGGTCTTCCAGTCTGTGGTCCTTTAATAAAATGAGGACCATTAAGTAGTCTTAGTAAAAGCCCTGTGCGAGATACTGGGGTCAGCACCAACATTTTGGTGGACATGTTCTGGATTTTGTGGTGGACAATCCACAGACCTTGCCACGGAGACTTGGCTCCTTGTGTGAAAACGTTGCCTAATCATGGTGGCTTATGGCGTCCTCCTGATACGGATAAGTAGACAGGTCTGCCAGAAGATGGAATCTAATCGTAAAAGCTCTCTAGTAGTGGAGAAAAGGCCCAGCACACGGAAGGATCCGTTCGGTAACCCAGAAGATCCCCAGGTTGGTTACAGGTCCAAAGTCACTGGTCCTTCAGATGAGATGGGGTAGTGTAGACACCAGAACCTTACAAGATGTCACAGACATCTTTACCTGGATCTGAAAGCTCAATGAGACATCCCAACAGTCCCCAGCACCATGAGAGAAAGACCCAGTACTAAATCAAGCGTGTGGCCGTTCCAGAATAGAATTAAACATGGTAAGATTACCCAGGGTGAAGTAAGGCTGTGGTGCTGCTAGACACTTAAGGAAAAGAGAAAGGAAGTGGTGAGAATGTACAATGTTAAATACTTAATGTAAAAGAAGAACAATTTAATGGGGTAATTAATAAATACAATAAGTACAATAAAATACAGAACAGAAAATCAAGTATCTATCAAATCTATCGAAAAGTATGATGTTAAAATCGCTGGATGGGGCCCTGATGCATTTCGCTGACTTCCTCAGAGAGTCTCTGCCCGCTTGCAACAGCTCCGACTGCAACGTTACCAGTTTATCCCTTGCTTCCGTTGCTTCAGTCTGAAAACAAAGATTTTCTGAACTATTCTACTATAAACAACTGAAACTGAATAAAACCTCTGTCCCAACTTGCCTCACGTGGGAAAAGTTTACTTAGAAAAACACCCTGCAAATCATTCTATTCTGTAACTACTGAATAGTAGCCAACTTACAAGCACCCCGCGCCTATTAGCTGAGTGCATGCTGACTGTGTTAGCATCTGCGGACAGTGTAGAGCATCCAGGTGAGCTCTGGCTCAGTGGAGAGTTCAGAGTAAACACACAGGTGTCTACAAAGATACATGTCAGGTTGGTTATGAACGTTTGTTTCTGTTAGTGGCGTTAGGGCCACTTTAAAGAGGGATTAAACCATCAATGTATTCATTTATATAGTCCTAATCTTTTGCAAAAACAGTGCTCCAGGACAGCAGAGAGAGGAGGCCCAGGAAAAGGGCTCTATCAGTCGTTGACGTGTGTCAGTCACCGCTGCAATGTGTTCAACAATCAGCTCCGTCTGTCTCCACGGTAACCACTTCTGAAAGGGTCCCAGAGGATTAGCCTTAAAGGGACAGTCTAGTCCCCAAACTCACTTTGGTGCAAGATGAAGATCACTGCTTGTATAGTGCACAGGCTTTTTTTTCCAGTGTGATTTGATGCCGGCATTCTACATAAATCATATTTTTAATATTTGACTCAAGCCCTTCCCAGTGATTACTCTGCATGCTTACTGCAGGTGCGGCAGCACTGATTCTATAGACACTGAGCATATAAAGTTTTGCTTTATTTAGTCACTTCATGTGCTGCAGGAATACAATACATTGTGTGGAATCTAAATGAAATTGCTCTTGCACACAGTAGGATGTCCACATTGTCTGATGACATCACTAGAGAGACAGGAAATTCCATTCATTTGAATGAAATTATTCTCATTGATTCCTGCAGCATAAAAAAAAAAAAAAGGAAATGGACTTTAACTCGGCGAGTGTGGGCAGTCCTGGTTTCTTGCAAACTGCCATAATGTCACAAATTGTAAGATTTTCATATTTTAAGCAATGCAAATGTAAAACATGCATTTTGAAGTACTTTGAAAGCACATTATCATGCATTAACATTTGGAAGATGCACTTTTGGCACCACAAAGTCCCTTTAATGAGTATGATAACTGTACAATGCTGATAACTTTGTGCAAACCACTAAAGGCTTAATTCAGGAAAGAAGGAGTTGACAAGGGAATTGCAATCTTAAGACCAAAGTTGTCGAATTGGAAACATTCATCCATTTAACTCTGCTATTGTGGCCTTAGGTTTGAAATTCCCTTCTCAACTGCCTGCAACTCCCTCTTTCATGAATCAAATATTTATAAATAATAGTCCACCCCCACATTAATACAAATCTCCATTAGGGATTTTTTTTGTTTTTGTTTTTGAAAGTATTTGAAACGTGCTTTTTCGGCAGTGCCACTTGGAGGTCAGCCCCGTCTCCTAATGTATTTTATTAAAAACATACTTTCCTTGTTAATACGATTCTGCACCTGTTGTTGTGGAAGTTTCAGAATAGCTGGTGTCACCCAAAGGGGAATGAAAAAATAAGTATTATTTCAAAAGAAATCCATTTTCAGCCCAGTTGAAGGTGTTTACCACATGTTTATCCTTTAGCACATTAAGCTTTCCATTATACGCCTCATGTAGTTATTTCTAGACCTTTACAAGATACATAATGCAGGCGATGAATTCTATGCAAGCAAAGGAAACATTCCACATTCTACTCTTCCGCAGGAAACATTCTGCATTCTACTCTTCCGCAGAAAACATTCTGCATTCTACTCTTCCACAGGAAACATTCTGCATTCTACTCTTCCCAGAAAACATTCCACATTCTACTCTTCCCAGAAAACATTCCGCATTCTACTCTTCCCAGAAAACATTCTGCATTCTACTCTTCCCAGAAAACATTCCGCATTCTACTCTTCCCAGAAAACATTCCGCATTCTACTCTTCCCAGAAAACATTCCGCATTCTACTCTTCCCAGAAAACATTCTGCATTCTACTCTTCCCAGAAAACATTCCGCATTCTACTCTTCCCAGAAAATATTCCGCATTCTACTCTTCCCAGAAAACATTCCGCATTCTACTCTTCCACAGGAAACATTCCGCATTCTACTCTTCCACAGGAAACATTCCACATTCTACTCTTCCCAGAAAACATTCTGCATTCTACTCTTCCCAGAAAAAATTCCGCATTCTACTCTTCCCAGAAAACATTCCCCATTCTACTCTTCCCAGAAATCATTCCACATTCTACTCTTCACAGAAAACATTCCACATTCTACTCTTCTCAGAAAACATTCCGCATTCTACTCTTCCACAGGAAACATTCCGCATTCTACTCTTCTCAGAAAACATTCCACATTCTACTCTTCTCAGAAAACATTCCGCATTCTACTCTTCCACAGGAAACATTCCGCATTCTACTCTTCACAGAAAACATTCCGCATTCTACTCTTCCACAGGAAACATTCCGCATTCTACTCTTCACAGAAAACATTCCGCATTCTACTCTTCCGCAGGAAACATTCCGCATTCTACGGGAACTTGAGACTCAGCCAACATTTTTTAATGATGACGTCATGATTTCTCACAACGACAGGAATAACCAGCTGTGTTACATAGACCCAGTGCTGTTAACAAAAGAAAAGGTAGTCTATGAACATAGAACGAATACAAGTGTGAAAAAAAATAGACTTGTTTCGGATGTAGGTCCAAGTCCCTTGACAAAACGGGTCAGGTGATGTCAGCCGGGATTGGCATGCTGCGGCTCCATTTGATCATTTTAAACATGTTCAAATAAAATGAAGACCCCCAAGGATGATTTGCTTTTATTTCTGGAGGTGCGGATGCGTGCCATCTTCCCATAGGAGGAGTTATGTTCTTCTGTGGCTTTTCTAGTCAAACATATCATCGCTGCTAGATAACAGCACAAATCCCTCAACAAAAGCATACTTGCGAGGGTCCTGAAAGGTCTCCCTGTGCTAGTGCCATGTACACTTGGAAGGAAACTGACATAGCTTGAATCCCTGTCTCAATCTCTGTAGTCTTTTGGTCGATTGATAACCATAGATTTTAAGTGTCGCTGGCAGATACTCAAGGCTGTAGAGTCTTCCTCTCTCTCATATTGTGTTTTGGGACATCTGTGAATTTCCTTTGTATATTCCAGGTGATATATGTTAAAGGACAACTGGAGCAAAAAAAAAAAAAGTACTTATGTTTAATTGAAAGATAAAATTTTAAACAGAAATGCTCTAATGAAAAAATACAAATAAAGTACCTTATTAAGCCCTGTTTGCTCTGTACAGGGGTCAGACATGTTGTTTAGAATCTTTGCTCTGTATAGCTCTATCAGGGGTGGACATGTTGTTTAAAATCTTTGCTCTATATAGCTCTATCAGGAGGCAGCCCTGTTGTTTAGAATCTTTGCTCTGTATAGCTCTATCAGGGGGCAGGCATGTTGATTAGAATCTTTACTCTGTATAGCTCTATCAGGGGGCGGACATGTTGTTTAGAATCTTTGCTCTGCATAGCTCTATCAGAGGGCAGGCATGTTGTTTAGAATCTTTGCTCTGTATAGCTCTATCAGGGGGCAGGCATGTTGTTTAGAATCTTTGCTCTGTATATCTCTATCATGGGGTGGCCATGTTTAGAATCTTTGCTCTGTATAGTTCTATCAGGGGGCGGACATGTTGTTTCAAATCTTTGCTCTGTATAGCTCTATCAGGGGGCGGACATGTTGTTTCGAATCTTTGCTCTGTATAGCTCTATCAGGGGTGGACATGTTGTTTCGAATCTTTGCTCTGTATAGCGCTATCAGGGGGCGGACATGTTGTTTAGAATCTTTGCTCTGTATAGCTCTATCAGGGGTGGACATGTTGTTTCGAATCTTTGCTCTGTATAGCGCTATCAGGGGGCGGACATGTTGTTTAGAATCTTTGCTCTGTATAGCTCTATCAGGGGTCGGAGATGTTGTTTAGAATCTTTGCTCTGTATAGCTCTATCAGGGGTCGGAGATGTTGTTTAGAATCTTTGCTCTGTATAGTTCTATCAGGGGGAGGACATGTTGTTTAGAATCTTTGCTCTGTATAGATCTATCAGGGGGCAGACATGTTGTTTAGAATCTTTGCTCTGTATAGCTCTATCAGGATGCAGACATGTTGTTTAGAATCTTTGCTCTGTATAACTCTATCAGGATGCAGACATGTTGTTTAGAATCTTTGCTCTGTATAGCTCTATTATGGGGTGGCCATGTTTAGAATCTTTGCTCTGTATAGTTCTATCAGGGGGCGGACATGTTGTTTCAAATCTTTGCTCTGTATAGCTCTATCAGGGGGCGGACATGTTGTTTCGAATCTTTGCTCTGTATAGCTCTATCAGGGGTGGACATGTTGTTTCGAATCTTTGCTCTGTATAGCGCTATCAGGGGGCGGACATGTTGTTTAGAATCTTTGCTCTGTATAGCTCTATCAGGGGTGGACATGTTGTTTCGAATCTTTGCTCTGTATAGCGCTATCAGGGGGCGGACATGTTGTTTAGAATCTTTGCTCTGTATAGCTCTATCAGGGGTCGGAGATGTTGTTTAGAATCTTTGCTCTGTATAGCTCTATCAGGGGTCGGAGATGTTGTTTAGAATCTTTGCTCTGTATAGTTCTATCAGGGGGAGGACATGTTGTTTAGAATCTTTGCTCTGTATAGATCTATCAGGGGGCAGACATGTTGTTTAGAATCTTTGCTCTGTATAGCTCTATCAGGATGCAGACATGTTGTTTAGAATCTTTGCTCTGTATAACTCTATCAGGATGCAGACATGTTGTTTAGAATCTTTGCTCTGTATAGCTCTATCATGGGGAGGACATGTTGTTTAGAATCTTTGCTCTGTATAGCTCTATCATGGGGAGGACATGTTGTTTAGAATCTTTGCTCTGTATAGCTCTATTATGGGGTGGACATGTTGTTTAGAATCTTTGCTCTGTATAGCTCTATCAGGGGCAGACATGTTGTTTAGAATCTTTGCTCTGTATAACTCTATCAGGATGCAGACATGTTGTTTAGAATCTTTGCTCTGTATAGCTCTATCATGGGGAGGACATGTTGTTTAGAATCTTTGCTCTGTATAGCTCTATCATGGGGAGGACATGTTGTTTAGAATCTTTGCTCTGTATAACTCTATCAGGATGCAGACATGTTGTTTAGAATCTTTGCTCTGTATAGCTCTATCAGGGGGCGGACATGTTGTTTAGAATCTTTGCTCTGTATAGCTCTATCAGGGGTCGGAGATGTTGTTTAGAATCTTTGCTCTGTATAGCTCTATCATGGGGCGGACATGTTGTTTAGAATCTTTGCTCTGTATAGCTCTATCAGGGGCAGACATGTTGTTTAGAATCTTTGCTCTGTATAGGTCTATCAGGGGGAGGACATGTTGTTTAGAATCTTTGCTCTGTATAGCTCTATCATGGGGAGGACATGTTGTTTAGAATCTTTGCTCTGTATAGCTCTATTATGGGGTGGACAGGTTGTTTAGACTCTTGGGTTAGTTGGATCAGATTTTTCTCATCTGAACCGAGATGTCTGCCCCCCGATAGAGCTATACAGAGCACCTCAATAAGACATTATCTATATAACATGTCTCCACTTGATGCAGTCTTCCAATCTAACATACATTTAACGTTTCAATGCAGCTTGTACAGTGTTCTTTATTTTGTTATCCGGTGTGCTTCCCAGCAAGAGAGAACATATTGCGCGGACAGTGATGCACCACATGGGCTTGCACAAGGCATGATAATTAAACCGAGAGAGCTTTTAGCAGGGAAGGTGTTAATCCAGACGGGAGGAAAAATTACATTTCTTCCTGTGACAAAGAGGAGCAAAAAAACCTCTTTCCAGGGGCGACACCTTGGCAAAGAATTTATTTCAACGCTTCCTCGCCCCCCCCCCCCTTTTACAGTCTTGCTTTCTTCCCCTTTCTAGTCAAAAGCCCAGCTGAAAGCCTTTTCATTTCTCCTCTCTATATTTCTATCTCAGGGTCCAAGTTCATTTGGTTTGGTTTTTTTTTCTTTCTTTATCTGGCTTGACATGTTAAAGCAATCTTCATTTCCCTGGGTCTGATTGTGGCAGGGAGCCGTGATGGATAACACCTGCTATTCATCCTTTCTCCTTTCATCTACCTCCCTATCCCCGGGCGCACTTACCTTTCATTCACGGAGCCTCCTGGAAATCTCGGGCCGATTGGTTTGTGCTCTGCAGAGACAGATATGTCATGCTTTGTTGGCCTTACGAAGCGATGTCACAGTCATTTTGAATCCTCAAAAGCAGCGGTAGCTTCTAGAGCCATTGCTAAATATTAAAGGGACCCTTCCGCCAAACTAAGAACAAGGTGCTCAAGCACGCTTACAAATACTTTGTATAATGTGAAAGCTGTTGTTCTACTCATTAAAGGGTCTGTCTAGTCCCCAAACTCACTGTGGTGCAAGATGAAGATCACTGCTTGTATAGAGCACAGGCTTTTCCCCAGTGTGATTTGATGCAGGCATTCTGTATAAATCACATTTTTAATATTTGACCCAAGCCCTCCCCCAGTGATTACTCTGCATGGTTACTGCAGGTGCGGCAGCACTGATTACTCAGACACTGAGAGTATAAGTTGCTAAGTTTCATTTAGTCCCTTCCTGCCCTCCTGGAATAGAGTACATTGTGTGGACTGTAATAAACTTGCTCTTGTACACAGTAGGATATCTTAACAGTGCAACACATTGTCTGACGACATAACATTAAGAGACACATTAATTTGAGGTTACCATACCAAGGGCTGAGCGCAGCTTGATGGGTACATGCTCCGCTGCACTGTGTGACTTCCCGATACACAGAGGGCTGGATGTCAGCAGTCACCCGGCGCTGAGGTAGCTGTCTGACAGTGTTCTGCCTCTGCAAGGATAAAAGGCAGAACACTGTCTGAACAGTCCTCCTCGCTGCAAATGTAAATGAGCCGGGAGGGGGACAAAGAGCATACCTTTTTCGATTTTATTTGAGTAAAAAAAAAGAAGTGTGTGTAATGGTGTCTAAGAGTGTGTGTGTAAGGGTGTACAGGCCCGCCATCAGGGGGTGACGGGCGATACTGGCGTCCCGGGCCCGGCGGGTCCAGGGGGTCCGGGTCACGCCAGGTAAAAAAAAAATAAAACAACTCTGTTAAAAGCCAGTCAGCGGCTGTGAGGGAAGCGTTGTGCGCTCCCCTCCAGCCCCACGGCTTCAATAAAGTTTGTTCAAAAAAGAAAAATGCGACCAGAGTAACCATATGTGTAATGGTGTCTGTGTAAGTGTGTATGTATGTGTGTAAGTGTGACTGTGTGTGTAAGGGTGCCTGTGTAAGTGTGTATATGTATGTATGTGTGGCAATATGCGTAATGGTGTCTGTGTAAATGTGTATGTATGTGTGTAAGTGTGACTGTGTGTGTGTGTAATGGTGTCTTTGTAAGTGTGTGTATGTATGTGTGACAATATGTGTAATGGTGTCTTTGTAAGTGTGTATGTATGTGTGTAAGTGTGACTGTGTGTGTAAGGGTGTCTGTGTAAGTGTGTGTATGTATGAATGTGTGACAATATGCGTAATGGTGTCTGTAAATGTGTATGTATGTGTGTAAGTGTGACTGTGTGTGTGTGTAAAGGTGTCTGTGTAAGGGTGTGTATGTATGTGTGACAATATGCGTAATGGTGTCTGTGTAAATGTGTATGTATGTGTGTAAGTGTGTCTGTGTAAGTGTGTGTATGTATGTGTGACAGTGTGTGTAATGGTGTCTGTGTAAGTGTTTATGTGTGTAAGTGTTACTGTGTGTGTAAGGATGTGTGTAACTAACTGTGTAAATATGTGTGTGTAAGGGTGTGTGTAACTGTCTGTGGAAGTGTGTCTGTAATTGTGACTCCCTTTAAGTGTATTCCTTTATGACTGTGTGTAAAGGTGTCTGTGTAAGGGTGTGTAAGTGTGTGTGTAAGGGTGTCTCTGTAAGTGTATGTATGCGTGTAAGGATGACTGTGTGTGTGTAAGGGTGTGAGAGAGATATAACGGGTATGGGAAGAGACATGCATGAGGGAAGACAGACATGAGAGTATGGGAAGAAAGAGACAGGTATTAGGTTATGGGAAGAGAGAGACAGGCATGAGGGTATGGGAAGAGAGAGACAGACATGAGGGTATGGAAAGAGAGAGACAGGCATTAGGGTAAGGGAAAATAGAGACAGGCATGAGGGTATGGGAAGAGAGACAATGATAGGCATGAGGGTATGAGAGAGAGACAGATATAAGGAGAGAGAGATACAGACATGAGGGCATGAGGAGAGACAGAATTGAGGCATTGGCATAAAGAGACATGAGAGTATAGAGAGAGATAAATATAGACATGAGGGTATGGGAAGAGAGAGACAGACATGGGAGTATGGGTGAAAGTTTATATATTGCTCCTTGTGTAATTATTTTCCAGTGATGCTCAGCCAGGCTAATGGGAGACTTTTGGCCGGTTGGGCATCATGGGAATGGTAGTCAGCCAAAAGTCTCCTATGCTGCAGCTGAGCATCATAGAAATAGTAGTATACTGTAGAAATAACTAAAAGTACTAGTACACAGTATTATGGCCAAATATATATCTTTATTTAAAAATAAAAGTTTGTGCTGGTCCTTTACATCAAAATAAAGTTTGTTCGGCCCCAACCTCCCCCCCAAAAAATTTGGGAACAGACATTTTAAAGGGGAGGAGTTAGTGATTTAGCCACACACACCTGGGGGTGCCAAAAAAAGGCTAGGGTCGGCCCTGTCTGTGCTTGCAACTTTGTGGCAATGGTTTTGAGTAAGCCAAGTCACGTCCGTAAAGAACTCGGCGGAGGCCGGCACCAGTGGCGACGTGAAAAGGAAAATGGAACAGAAAACAAAAAAAATATAAAGTTCCTATAAACAACCAGATAGCAAGTTCCCTTTGTTCACAAAGAGAGACCCAGGTTAGAATGAATGGTGCAAGTGCTGCCAATAGCTAAAAGAAAGATATAAAAAGGAGCCATAATAATAACTAACTTAATAAAATTAAATCTGAAAAAATTAAATCTATAAGGGAATTTGTTTGTCTGTGCAGTCTATCGCTTTATTAAATGTTTATGTTCTTTATAGATGGGGTTTTATCTGTCTGTACTATGGGTAGCCCTTTCACTGGTAGTTCTAAGCTTTCACGTCAGTTGCCCCTGCGTACAGAGCAAGGTCCATACCGTACAGAAACGGTTTGTCTTTGAGATTGGTGTGGAAGAACTTGACTGATCTGCCCTGAAAAACCCCCCTAAGTGGAAGTGGACTGGGGACTGAGACAGGTCTTATTTACTGACATATAAGCAGAATTTAAGCATCTAGTAGACCACCGTCCCATAATAGAGGAGGCTCTTGTACCATGAACTCCATATTAGTGGCCAAGCTTTTATTTAACCATGCAGTGTATTTTCCAAGACTTTGCAAACGTTGGCAATATGGCTGACTGTGATAGTTTGATAAGTGATTGAATAGAAACTAGTTTAACCATCAAATAAAGTTTTAAGTGAAAGGTCTCCGTGGGTCCAACTGCTAGAAGCTCCTCGCCATGTTGCATGGTTTTATCATTCTTGCCATTTGTTAATGACGTATGGTGCACAGCAGATGTAGACCATACCATACCATAATAATATCTAAACATATAACAACCCTAATAAAACATCCCCAAAAAAACAAACCAGATCATTAACTGTGTGCAAGTCAACCTTATCTTGGAATGTGGTTAGACTCCATCCTCCCAAAGGGTGATACTCAGATAAGAGCAGCTCACGGGTTTGCTGACTGACGTTACAGAGGACACCGCTCCATTAGCATGCCATGCCGATATTCCTGATGAAGCCGTGAACAGATCATGTGAAACGTGTTCGAAGTGGCATTTGAATTCATCTTTCCTGCACCCCAGACGTTGTTCCTCAACTGCTCATTGTGTTTTCTAACCCGTGTAAGTCACCCCATTGCGTAGGCTGTTATCTGGCTTTTATTGCATCATCGTTGTCTCGCTTTCATTCACCTTTTTAGAACACATATTAAATAACTTGTTACAGAAGAACCTTAGTTCAAGGCTTTCTTTTAGGTTTTGTGTGCTTTTATTTCACCATACATTCCATTTTCATTTATTGATATACTACACTATGTTTGTTTGTTTTTATGAATTTATTCTAGTGTCTCTGCGCCATCCCCTGTTTTTGTAGCATATCAGGCTGGACAAAGCAATAAAAGCGGTCCAGGTTTAAAATGCCTGGCAAGCCTCCTCTGCGCGAGCAACACCGACGTACGTTCAGGCTTTTAAGAGCCTCGTCAGTGTGATACGGCTGGTGTCCCTCTAGCTGTAGTGAAACAGACACCTATTTGGTCAAATCGCACTCCTTTGAGGACATTTTCCATAAATGCAAACAAACCCGACGCGTTTCGCACCGCTTTAGGGGAAAATGGATAATTGGGCCCAATGTGGACATTCCCACTGAGGGGGTGTACTCAATTTTGTTGCCAATGCTTTAGACATGAATGGCTGTGTGTTGAGTTATTTTGAGGGGACAACAAATTGACACTGTTATTCAGGCTGTACACTTATACTACTGTACATTGTCATTTCTTCATGAAAAGATATAATAAAATATAATAAAATAACAGTATTTAGTGTTAGGACCCACCAATATTGGAGTACTTTGACGTAGTGGTGGGCTTAGCATAATATGGCCATATGTGTGACTAAATCTCCAATTTTGTTATCTTAGTTAGACAGGTGTTTTTAAGTAGCTTTATTTAAAACTATAGCTTTAAGAGTTTTTCTCCTACCTGCTTTGAGGTGAGTGCGCTGATCTTTGGATTTTGTATAAATATTTGGTCTCAGCAGCACCCCGTATAATATAATATATGCTAGTTTAGGTGAGTGCATTCAGTTTGGATTTGTGTATATATATATATATATATATATATATATATATATATATATATTGTATTTATATATATATATATGTATATATTTACCGTATATATATACGATCAAAGCCTTTTTTTTTTTTTTTTTCCAATATAATATACAAGTGTATCTCGGCTGTTGTAAGTAAGTACAAAGCAGTATATGCAGGACACATCTTCCGTTTGTACAGCTGCTATGATTCCCAGTTTCATTCCTTCCTTCCTATGTTCTTTTTTTCTCATGCACAATAAGCAGAACACAAACAAAGTGATGTTGCTTATAAAAAAAAATAAAAAATAAAAAATTCCCAAAAGCCTGCTTTAAAACTGTTCCCACTCCCTGGGTCTTAATCGGCCCATCAGACTGCCATTCTTTCTATTTCACCAACCCTAATGTTTGTGGAGAGAGATGCCCAGGAACAGCAGGATGCAGCATTAACAGAGAAATGTATAGCTTTAAACTTCGCTTACAAGACAGGTTAAGGAGGGGAGATTTTATATTATTCTTCCTGGCCTCTTTGAATGTGCATTTCCCATATAATAAGTGAATAATACTATGGAGTGATTGGTAAGAGTGGTCTTTTTTTTTTTTTTTTTTTCTTCTTCTTCTCTGAAGAAAAAAAAAAAAAAAGGAAAATGCCAGCACTCAACAGGTGGTCCTTTTCAACGTCTAAAAAAAACCACAAGAATCGGAACAAAAGGGGCATCCGTACCTAATGTTCAGAGGGATTTTAGAAATCTGTTCTTTCTTTTGTTAATTGTCGGACTGAGCCATATTCACGGCTGTTGAACCACAAATGCAAGGCATTTTTAATGGAGCGTTAAAAAAAAAAAAAAAGTTTTGGTCCACAAGTAAGACACTGACTGATGCTGAACTAGCTCAGCTAGCGGCTTTTATTATCACAATTCGGAAATGAGAGGTTAGAGACTAACAGGGAGGTTCCCCTCCCTAATAAGGCTAAAAGACAAAAAAAAAAAAAAAAACAGTGGCAAGAATAGGGAAAACTCAGAGTTTTAACACAAGAAAAAAAAAAAAAGAACAACTTTTAAACAGAAAATGTGCCCGAAAGAAGCAAGTCCTCTCTAATTGTCTATAGACAAAACTGAATTAAGCAGCACCTTGTTTAGATATATAATGTATATTTAACATACTGAATTATCATTTCATTAAATAAATAAGGGTCTACTCTACTCAATAACAAGAGAATTACAGGGAATGAGATGGGAATTTCAGTCATTAGGCCAAAACAGATATACTGACAGATAAGGTACAGAGACTGATAGACAGATATACTGACAGATAAGGTACAGAGACTGATAGACAGATATACTGACAGATAATGTACAGAGACTGATAGACAGATATACTGACAGATAAGGTACAGAGACTGATAGACAGATATACTGACAGATAAGGTACAGAGACTGATAGACAGATATACTGACAGATAAGGTACAGAGATTGATAGACAGATATACTGACAGATAAGGTACAGAGACTGATAGACAGATATACTGACAGATAAGGTACAGAGATTGATAGACAGATATACTGACAGATAAGGTACAGAGACTGATAGACAGATATACTGACAGATAAGGTGCAGAGACTGATAGACAGATATACTGACAGATAAGGTACAGAGACTGATAGACAGATATACTCACAGATAAGGTACAGAGATTGATAGACAGATATACTGACAGATAAGGTACAGAGAGTGATAGACAGATATACTGACAGATAAGGTACAGAGATTGATAGACGGATATACTGACTGATACGGTACAGAGACTGATAGACAGATATACTGACAGATAAGGTACAGTGATTGATAGACAGATATACTGACAGATAAGGTACAGAGACTGATAGACAGATAAACTGACAGATAAGGTACAGAGACTGATAGACAGATATACTGACAGATAAGGTACAGAGATTGATAGACAGATAGACTGACAGATAAGGTACAGAGATTGATAGACAGATATACTGACAGATAAGGTACAGAGATTGATAGACAGATATACTGACAGATAAGGTGCAGAGATTGATAAACAGATATACTGACAGATAAGGTACAGAGATTGATAGACAGATATACTGACAGATAATGTACAGAGACTGATAGACAGATAAACTGACAGATAAGGTACAGAGATTGATTGACAGATATACTGACAGATAAGATACATAGACTGATAGACAGATATACTGACAGATAAGGTACAGAGATTGATAGACAGATATACTGACAGATAAGGTACAGAGACTGATAGACAGATATACTGACAGATAAGATACAGAGATTGATAGACAGATATACTGACAGATAAGGTACAGAGATTGATAGACAGATATACTGACAGATAAGGTACAGAGATTGATAGACAGATATACTGACAGATAAGATACAGAGATTGATAGACATATATACTGACAGATAAGGTACAGAGATTGATAGAGAGATATACTGACAGATAAGGTACAGAGATTGATAGACAGATACACTGACAGATAAGGTACAGAGACTGATAGACAGATATACTGACAGATAAGGTGCAGAGACTGATAGACAGATATACTGACAGATAAGGTACAGAGACTGATAGACAGATATACTGACAGATAATGTACAGAGACTGATAGACAGATATACTGACAGATAAGGTACAGAGATTGATTGACAGATATACTGACAGATAAGGTACAGAGATTGATAGACAGATATACTGACAGATAAGGTACAGAGATTGATAGACAGATATACTGACAGATAAGGTACAGAGATTGATAGACAGATATACTGACAGATAAGGTGCAGAGACTGATAGACAATTATACTGACAGATAAGGTACAGAGATTGATAGAGAGATATACTGACAGATAAGGTACAGAGATTGATAGACAGATATACTGACAGATAAGGTACAGAGAGTGATAGACAGATATACTGACAGATAATGTACAGAGATTGATAGACAGATATACTGACAGATAAGGTGCAGAGACTGATAGACAGATATACTGACAGATAAGGTACAGGAATTGATAGACAGATATACTGACAGATAAGATACAGAGACTGATAGACAGATATACTGACAGATAAGGTACAGAGATTGATAGACAGATATACTGACAGATAAGGTACAGAGATTGATAGACAGATATACTGACAGATAAGGTACAGAGACTGATAGACAGATATACTGACAGATAATGTACAGAGATTGATAGACAGATATACTGACAGATAAGGTGCAGAGATTGATAGACAGATATACTGACAGATAAGGTGCAGAGATTGATAGACAGATATACTGACAGATAAGGTACAGAGACTGATAGACAGATATACTGACAGATAAGGTACAGAGACTGATAGACAGATATACTGACAGATAAGGTACAGAGATTGATAGACAGATATACTGATAGATAAGGTACAGAGACTGATAGACAGATATACTGACAGAGAAGGTACAGAGATTGATTGACAGATATACTGACAGATAAGGTACAGAGATTGATAGACAGATATACTGACAGATAAGGTACAGAGATTGATAGACAGATATACTGACAGATAAGGTGCAGAGACTGATAGACAATTATACTGACAGATAAGGTACAGAGATTGATAGAGAGATATACTGACAGATAAGATACAGAGATTGATAGACAGATATACTGACAGATAAGGTACAGAGATTGATAGAGAGATATACTGACAGATAAGGTACAGAGATTGATAGACAGATACACTGACAGATAAGGTACAGAGACTGATAGACAGATATACTGACAGATAAGGTGCAGAGACTGATAGACAGATATACTGACAGATAAGGTACAGAGACTGATAGACAGATATACTGACAGATAATGTACAGAGACTGATAGACAGATATACTGACAGATAAGGTACAGAGATTGATTGACAGATATACTGACAGATAAGGTACAGAGATTGATAGACAGATATACTGACAGATAAGGTACAGAGATTGATAGACAGATATACTGACAGATAAGGTACAGAGATTGATAGACAGATATACTGACAGATAAGGTGCAGAGACTGATAGACAATTATACTGACAGATAAGGTACAGAGATTGATAGAGAGATATACTGACAGATAAGGTACAGAGATTGATAGACAGATATACTGACAGATAAGGTACAGAGAGTGATAGACAGATATAATGACAGATAATGTACAGAGATTGATAGACAGATATACTGACAGATAAGGTACAGGAATTGATAGACAGATATACTGACAGATAAGATACAGAGACTGATAGACAGATATACTGACAGATAAGGTACAGAGATTGATAGACAGATATACTGACAGATAAGGTACAGAGATTGATAGACAGATATACTGACAGATAAGGTACAGAGACTGATAGACAGATATACTGACAGATAATGTACAGAGATTGATAGACAGATATACTGACAGATAAGGTGCAGAGATTGATAGACAGATATACTGACAGATAAGGTGCAGAGATTGATAGACAGATATACTGACAGATAAGGTACAGAGATTGATAGACAGATATACTGATAGATAAGGTACAGAGACTGATAGACAGATATACTGACAGAGAAGGTACAGAGATTGATTGACAGATATACTGACAGATAAGGTACAGAGATTGATAGACAGATATACTGACAGATAAGGTACAGAGATTGATAGACAGATATACTGACAGATAAGGTGCAGAGACTGATAGACAATTATACTGACAGATAAGGTACAGAGATTGATAGAGAGATATACTGACAGATAAGGTACAGAGATTGATAGACAGATATACTGACAGATAAGGTGCAGAGACTGATAGACATATATACTGACAGATAAGGTACAGGGATTGATAGACAGATATACTGACAGATAAGATACAGAGACTGATAGACAGATATACTGACAGATAAGGTACAGAGATTGATAGACAGATATACTGACAGATAAGGTGCAGAGATTGATAGACAGATATACTGACAGATAAGGTACAGAGAGTGATAGACAGATATACTGACAGATAAGGTACAGAGACTGATAGACAGATATACTGACAGATAAGGTGCAGAGATTGATAGACAGATATACTGACAGATAAGGTACAGAGACTGATAGACAGATATACTGACAGATAAGGTACAGAGATTGATAGACAGATAGACTGACAGATAAGGTACAGAGATTGATAGACAGATATACTGACAGATAAGGTACAGAGATTGATAGACAGATATACTGACAGATAAGGTGCAGAGATTGATAAACAGATATACTGACAGATAAGGTACAGAGATTGATAGACAGATATACTGACAGATAAGGTACAGAGACTGATAGACAGATATACTGACAGATAATGTACAGAGACTGATAGACAGATAAACTGACAGATAAGGTACAGAGATTGATTGACAGATATACTGACAGATAAGATACATAGACTGATAGACAGATATACTGACAGATAAGGTACAGAGATTGATAGACAGATATACTGACAGATAAGGTACAGAGACTGATAGACAGATATACTGACAGATAAGATACAGAGATTGATAGACAGATATACTGACAGATAAGGTACAGAGATTGATAGACAGATATACTGACAGATAAGGTACAGAGATTGATAGACAGATATACTGACAGATAAGGTACAGAGATTGATAGACATATATACTGACAGATAAGGTACAGAGATTGATAGAGAGATATACTGACAGATAAGGTACAGAGATTGATAGACAGATACACTGACAGATAAGGTACAGAGACTGATAGACAGATATACTGACAGATAAGGTACAGAGATTGATAGACAGATATACTGACAGATAAGGTACAGAGATTGATAGACAGATATACTGACAGATAAGGTGCAGAGACTGATAGACAATTATACTGACAGATAAGGTACAGAGATTGATAGAGAGATATACTGACAGATAAGGTACAGAGATTGATAGACAGATATACTGACAGATAAGGTGCAGAGACTGATAGACAGATATACTGACAGATAAGGTACAGGGATTGATAGACAGATATACTGACAGATAAGATACAGAGACTGATAGACAGATATACTGACAGATAAGGTACAGAGATTGATAGACAGATATACTGACAGATAAGGTGCAGAGATTGATAGACAGATATACTGACAGATAAGGTACAGAGAGTGATAGACAGATATACTGACAGATAAGGTACAGAGACTGATAGACAGATATACTGACAGATAAGGTGCAGAGATTGATAGACAGATATACTGACAGATAAGGTACAGAGACTGATAGACAGATATACTGACAGATAAGGTACAGAGATTGATAGACAGATAGACTGACAGATAAGGTACAGAGATTGATAGACAGATATACTGACAGATAAGGTACAGAGATTGATAGACAGATATACTGACAGATAAGGTGCAGAGATTGATAAACAGATATACTGACAGATAAGGTACAGAGATTGATAGACAGATATACTGACAGATAAGGTACAGAGACTGATAGACAGATATACTGACAGATAATGTACAGAGACTGATAGACAGATAAACTGACAGATAAGGTACAGAGATTGATTGACAGATATACTGACAGATAAGATACATAGACTGATAGACAGATATACTGACAGATAAGGTACAGAGATTGATAGACAGATATACTGACAGATAAGGTACAGAGACTGATAGACAGATATACTGACAGATAAGATACAGAGATTGATAGACAGATATACTGACAGATAAGGTACAGAGATTGATAGACAGATATACTGACAGATAAGGTACAGAGATTGATAGACAGATATACTGACAGATAAGGTACAGAGATTGATAGACATATATACTGACAGATAAGGTACAGAGATTGATAGAGAGATATACTGACAGATAAGGTACAGAGATTGATAGACAGATACACTGACAGATAAGGTACAGAGACTGATAGACAGATATACTGACAGATAAGGTGCAGAGACTGATAGACAGATATACTGACAGATAAGGTACAGAGACTGATAGACAGATATACTGACATATAATGTACAGAGACTGATAGACAGATATACTGACAGATAAGGTACAGAGATTGATTGACAGATATACTGACAGATAAGGTACAGAGATTGATAGACAGATATACTGACAGATAAGGTACAGAGATTGATTGACAGATATACTGACAGATAAGGTACAGAGATTGATAGACAGATATACTGACAGATAAGGTACAGAGATTGATAGACAGATATACTGACAGATAAGGTACAGAGATTGATAGACAGATATACTGACAGATAAGGTGCAGAGACTGATAGACAATTATACTGACAGATAAGGTACAGAGATTGATAGAGAGATATACTGACAGATAAGGTACAGAGATTGATAGACAGATATACTGACAGATAAGGTACAGAGAGTGATAGACAGATATACTGACAGATAATGTACAGAGATTGATAGACAGATATACTGACAGATAAGGTGCAGAGACTGATAGACAGATATACTGACAGATAAGGTACAGGAATTGATAGACAGATATACTGACAGATAAGGTACAGAGACTGATAGACAGATATACTGACAGATAAGGTACAGAGATTGATAGACAGATATACTGACAGATAAGGTACAGAGATTGATAGACAGATATACTGACAGATAAGGTACAGGAATTGATAGACAGATATACTGACAGATAAGATACAGAGACTGATAGACAGATATACTGACAGATAAGGTACAGAGATTGATAGACAGATATACTGACAGATAAGGTACAGAGATTGATAGACAGATATACTGACAGATAAGGTACAGAGACTGATAGACAGATATACTGACAGATAATGTACAGAGATTGATAGACAGATATACTGACAGATAAGGTGCAGAGATTGATAGACAGATATACTGACAGATAAGGTGCAGAGATTGATAGACAGATATACTGACAGATAAGGTACAGAGACTGATAGACAGATATACTGACAGATAAGGTACAGAGACTGATAGACAGATATACTGACAGATAAGGTACAGAGATTGATAGACAGATATACTGATAGATAAGGTACAGAGACTGATAGACAGATATACTGACAGAGAAGGTACAGAGATTGATTGACAGATATACTGACAGATAAGGTACAGAGATTGATAGACAGATATACTGACAGATAAGGTACAGAGATTGATAGACAGATATACTGACAGATAAGGTGCAGAGACTGATAGACAATTATACTGACAGATAAGGTACAGAGATTGATAGAGAGATATACTGACAGATAAGGTACAGAGATTGATAGACAGATATACTGACAGATAAGATACAGAGATTGATAGACATATATACTGACAGATAAGGTACAGAGATTGATAGAGAGATATACTGACAGATAAGGTACAGAGATTGATAGACAGATACACTGACAGATAAGGTACAGAGACTGATAGACAGATATACTGACAGATAAGGTGCAGAGACTGATAGACAGATATACTGACAGATAAGGTACAGAGACTGATAGACAGATATACTGACAGATAATGTACAGAGACTGATAGACAGATATACTGACAGATAAGGTACAGAGATTGATTGACAGATATACTGACAGATAAGGTACAGAGATTGATAGACAGATATACTGACAGATAAGGTACAGAGATTGATAGACAGATATACTGACAGATAAGGTACAGAGATTGATAGACAGATATACTGACAGATAAGGTGCAGAGACTGATAGACAATTATACTGACAGATAAGGTACAGAGATTGATAGAGAGATATACTGACAGATAAGGTACAGAGATTGATAGACAGATATACTGACAGATAAGGTACAGAGAGTGATAGACAGATATACTGACAGATAATGTACAGAGATTGATAGACAGATATACTGACAGATAAGGTACAGGAATTGATAGACAGATATACTGACAGATAAGATACAGAGACTGATAGACAGATATACTGACAGATAAGGTACAGAGATTGATAGACAGATATACTGACAGATAAGGTACAGAGATTGATAGACAGATATACTGACAGATAAGGTACAGAGACTGATAGACAGATATACTGACAGATAATGTACAGAGATTGATAGACAGATATACTGACAGATAAGGTGCAGAGATTGATAGACAGATATACTGACAGATAAGGTGCAGAGATTGATAGACAGATATACTGACAGATAAGGTACAGAGACTGATAGACAGATATACTGACAGATAAGGTACAGAGACTGATAGACAGATATCCTGACAGATAAGGTACAGAGATTGATAGACAGATATACTGATAGATAAGGTACAGAGACTGATAGACAGATATACTGACAGAGAAGGTACAGAGATTGATTGACAGATATACTGACAGATAAGGTACAGAGATTGATAGACAGATATACTGACAGATAAGGTACAGAGATTGATAGACAGATATACTGACAGATAAGGTGCAGAGACTGATAGACAATTATACTGACAGATAAGGTACAGAGATTGATAGAGAGATATACTGACAGATAAGGTACAGAGATTGATAGACAGATATACTGACAGATAAGGTACAGAGAGTGATAGACAGATATACTGACAGATAATGTACAGAGATTGATAGACAGATATACTGACAGATAAGGTGCAGAGACTGATAGACAGATATACTGACAGATAAGGTACAGGGATTGATAGACAGATATACTGACAGATAAGATACAGAGACTGATAGACAGATATACTGACAGATAAGGTACAGAGATTGATAGACAGATATACTGACAGATAAGGTGCAGAGATTGATAGACAGATATACTGACAGATAAGGTACAGAGAGTGATAGACAGATATACTGACAGATAAGGTACAGAGACTGATAGACAGATATACTGACAGATAAGGTGCAGAGATTGATAGACAGATATACTGACAGATAAGGTACAGAGACTGATAGACAGATATACTGACAGATAAGGTACAGAGACTGATAGACAGATATACTGACAGATAAGGTACAGAGATTGATAGACAGATATACTGATAGATAAGGTACAGAGACTGATAGACAGATATACTGACAGATAAGGTACAGAGAGTGATAGACAGATATACTGACAGATAATGTACAGAGATTGATAGACAGATATACTGACAGATAAGGTGCAGAGACTGATAGACAGATATACTGACAGATAAGGTACAGGGATTGATAGACAGATATACTGACAGATAAGATACAGAGACTGATAGACAGATATACTGACAGATAAGGTACAGAGATTGATAGACAGATATACTGACAGATAAGGTACAGAGATTGATAGACAGATATACTGACAGATAAGGTACAGAGACTGATAGACAGATATACTGACAGATAAGGTGCAGAGACTGATAGACAGATATACTGACAGATAAGGTGCAGAGACTGATAGACAGATATACTGACAGATAATGTACAGAGACTGATAGACAGATATACTGACAGATAATGTACAGAGATTGATAGACAGATATACTGACAGATAAGGTACAGAGATTGATAGACAGATATACTGACAGATAAGGTACAGAGATTTATAGACAGATATACTGACAGATAAGGTACAGAGATTGATAGACAGATATACTGACATATAAGGTACAGAGACTGATAGACAGATATACTGACAGATAAGGTACAGAGACTGATAGACAGATATACTGACAGATAAGGTACAGAGACTGATAGACAGATATACTGACAGATAAGGTACAGAGATTGATAGACAGATATACTGACAGATTAGGTACAGAGACTGATAGACAGATATACTGACAGATAAGATACAGAAACTGATAGACAGATATACTGACAGATAAGGTACAGAGATTGATAGACAGATATACTGACAGATAAGGTGCAGAGACTGATAGACAGATATACTGACAGATAATGTACAGAGACTGATAGACAGATATACTGACAGATAATGTACAGAGATTGATAGACAGATATACTGACAGATAAGGTACAGAGATTGATAGACAGATATACTGACAGATAAGGTACAGAGATTTATAGACAGATATACTGACAGATAAGGTACAGAGATTGATAGACAGATATACTGACATATAAGGTACAGAGACTGATAGACAGATATACTGACAGATAAGGTACAGAGACTGATAGACAGATATACTGACAGATAAGGTACAGAGACTGATAGACAGATATACTGACAGATAAGGTACAGAGATTGATAGACAGATATACTGACAGATTAGGTACAGAGACTGATAGACAGATATACTGACAGATAAGATACAGAAACTGATAGACAGATATACTGACAGATAAGGTACAGAGATTGATAGACAGATATACTGACAGATAATGCTTCATTTTAACAGCCGTAAACTGTATTCCACCTTTCATCATCTTCAGAGACAACCCCTACTAAGTCAGGAGTGATACAGGACCAAACCAACGTGTTTCACATAGATAGACATCAGATTTATCGAGACGAAACGCAATGGTGGTCTTATGACATCTTGCTGCTCCTACAGCTTGTAACCACCCAGACGACAGAGGAGACTGGAACTAAAAGTCATTTTTCATGTGGGACTGAATCCCCTTCTCTGATCAGACGGTGCCGCCATGTGCCATCGATTGTACCCATGTCTCTGGACTGCACTAAATAGTGTTTTACTCTGTTTATGTATTATAACACATCACGTCTGGGTGCTGATATAAGTGCTGTGCGATGCTCCATGGCTCAACTCATGGTATTAACCATGTGATGCACTAGATTGTTTGGTTGTTGGATATACTACACCATAAATTGTTCTATTTATTTTTTTTATCTGCCTCCATCCTAGCCATGTAGAAAGTGCACTTTTTATAGAAGCACATTGTGGTCCTGTGTGTGATTTGAGATTTGTTCTTTTTTGAGTTTCATTATTATTATTATTAATATTATTTTTTTTTTTAAAGATATCCCAAAAAGCAAAAAAGCTTAAACCCTGCCAATAATCTGCATTCTACACTGCGTGCTGTATACACGCTTTTATTTTTTATAAAGAAACTAATCCACCATTGGCAGAATCCCCATTAAATCAGACATACAGGAGAAGGGGAACAGCAAATTACATCTTACGGAAAGGACTGACGCACGTGAAACAGAGGAGGGATAGAAACCGAAGAGAAATATCAGTACATACAGATTTAAAGATAATCTCTTAATTCTTAGGATTCTTAGTTATCCAGACCACCTAAGTGGACAATGTTCTCTGCTTGGCGTAGCAAAGTCAGTGTAAATATATACACAGATCAAAGCGTGTATATATCTGGTATATTAGGTGATCAGTGCAAACCATAGAGGCTGAACCATGATAAGTTGCAGGGGTGGAGAAGCGTAGTGGACAGTGGCCACAAGGTCCTTTATTTGGACGTACTCTACGTTTTTTTTTTTTGTTTTTCAATAATGGCCAAGCCCCCTACCTGTCCTTCTAAACAGATTATGTGTGACTAATGCTAGTATAATGTATTAAGAGGATAGTTAGGTTCGAGTTATGTCTTCTTACTGTCTGTACCAGGGTCTGTGGAGACCCGTAGAACATCCGTAAAAGAGTCTACTCAATACAGAGAGAATTGTAGTCGAGAAGGGAGTGTAGCCGAGCTGGGGGAAAAAAAAAAAAAAGCTCCAATGCAACTGAAAGGGAGAATTTTTCCAACTCAGCTACTTAAATGTGAAATTCCCATCTCACTTCCCTGCTATTCTCTCCATCACAAAGGTCTAGTAGACATCCATCATGACCAGTGCTGGTTCCAAAATCTCAAGGAGACATGTTTTTCTACTGGCTGGATTAGAGACCTCCTGGGTTATAAAAGGGGGGGGGGGGGGGGGGGAGTTCTCCATACTGAATATATTTAATCACTAGTAATAAACTCTCCTTTTTTTTTTTTTTTTAACCCTTTCTCCCCATCAGTTTGCAAGTAGTTACTGCTAGACATGTGCATTTGTTTTCGGACGAATGCTTTTTCGTCCGAAAATAGCATTTTCGTCCATTCGTCTGAAAAACGAAAATGCTAAGCTAACGAAAGCCGAATGAACGAATGGTTAATAAACGAAAATCATTTGTTCATTCGTAGTACTATTGCATTCTATAAGCCGAAATAGAGTCGGTTTATAGAATACAATATCATAGTACCCTTACATTCCATAAACCGAACGACTTTCTAGTCTATAAGCATTCTATAAACCGAAAGTTCGGTTTATAGAATAGCAATAGGATTACATGTATTACATAAGCCGACAGCCTATAAACTTATGAATGGAGACTCTGTCTCTGTGTAGTGAAATGCCGACAGCTTATAAACCGAACATTCGGTTTATAGGCTGTCGGCTAATGTAAGTACACGGAGACAAAGTCACTCTGTCTCCATGTAGTGAAATGCCGACAGCCTATAAACCGAACGTTCGGTTTATAGAATAGCAATAGGATTACATGTATTCCATAAGCCGAAAGTCTATAAACCGAACGTTCGGTTTATAGACTTTCGGCTTATAGAATACAAGTAATACTATTGCCTTTCTATGAACCGAACGAGAGCCCCATTCATAAGAATTTCTTATGAATGGGGCTCTCGTTCGGTTTATAGAAAGCCAATAGTATTACAAGTATTCTATAAAACGAACGAATACAACTAAACAAAACGAAAATAGTTAACGAATTTCGTCCGAAACGAATGCAGTAATGAACGAAATTCGTTTTAGACTAAATAAATAACATTTTCGTCCGAATGGACGAAAACGAAACGAACATTTTAGTTTTGCACATGTCTAGTTACTGCCATAGCAGATCACTGACAGTCCTACTAGTTGACTTGATTTATCAAATGCCGCTCTCCATTGGAAAAACAAGTCCAATAGGGCATTTGTAAGGACAAATTGCAGCACAGAGCGATAAGGACTTGCAGGCACTCCAGCAGAGATCCTTGTGCTCAGAGCATAAAGTAGTTATGTGCAATCTATTGCCAATATTACTATAATAGAAGGCACCAGAGGAAGAAAGAAAGCAATACCTGAACTACTTGCTTTAGCGATGTATCTATAGAATGCATTTACACTTGCAGCACCTACTGTGCAATCAGTCTAATAACCTGCATGAGATGCCATCTAAAACCAGTTACATGGACTAAGCTATAACCTAAAGCAGAACGGTCACCTATAGATACCTACATTTACCACGAGCATAAAAAGAAGAGAACTCTGATCAAACCATTAACTCCTCACTTCTCTCTATGTCGAGTTAACAGCCTGCATGTTGTGCTATAGGCCAAGTCCAGCTACAAGACCTTAGCGTCGCCGGGACGTTCCTGGCTTGCCTCCACCGCCGCATACTCACCTGGCTAATCGCAGCTCCCGTCAAGTTCCTGCGACACCATCTTTCCCGAGTCCTGTAGTCACCAAGATGACCGGCGTGGTACTGTATGTGCATGCACGAGTGGTGAAAATGACAGAATTTGCTCTGCTCCTTGATTGGTTATAACCCCCTGGCTGGCAATTGGCATTCGATTTGTATTTAAACCCCTCAGTTGCTCCTTACCTTTGCTTGTGATAGGTTCTCAGGTGCCTGTTGTTAGATACCTTGTGTCTTCCTGAATCCAGTGTTCGGAGAGGTAGTGTTGGAGCAATTTACCTTTTCAGAAGTGCCAACAGCTCAACCAAAGGTATCTCTGATTTAGAACGAAGAATTCCTACTACCTGGTGACCGGCTGTACAAGAAGATTTAAAGATCCAGTGGCTTCATGTCCTGCATCGTGGATTCTAAACTCTGAACCTTACACTATACTGATCTGGAGCGAGCAACATGTTGGCTAGGGTTGCTATAGGCATTTGGGGGCCAGGGGCAAAAAGAGCCTGGTGTAAAATGGGAAGCCCTATCAAAGATGCATAATCTAGTGGTTGGTAGCTGTGGTCATCAGGGCCATGTTGTCCAACTCCCAGCCAGAAGCAAGACAACTTCCGGTCCCTGAGGAAAAACTAATACCTTACTCTTCTTTCCGGAGAAGTAGACTGTTGCCAAGCCCATTATATTCATCTGAGCCGAGTCATAAACAGGCAATCTCCACCAACAGCTGCTTGTTGTGTTCTTACTGGTTTAGGTATGATCCTGCCAACACAATAATAAACCCTACTCCAGGTCTTTCTTTTAGAGAAATTGTTGAGCAGACAGCTGTCTGGGGTGGGCTGATTTGTCCAACAATTTCCTACTAACTACAGTGGAGTGGTTTCCCATTATCCTTACTCCACTATAAGGAGGAAATGAATGGCCAGACAGGCAGCTCATAGATAGAATATATTTGTTGGTGCATGTAAGGTAGACATTAGGAGTAATAGTTGAGAAGTCAAGGTGCCTTAAAGGATCAGAAAGGAATGGAGGAGTTGAGATTGACTGCAAAATGGTAACAGACCGCGATCAGACGGAGCGGGGCAAGCCCCCACACAGATTGGCTGAGTGCAGTGTTTCTTAACCCCTGACTTCCAAGCAAGGGTTAAAAAAAATATATATTATGTAAATGTAAAAAATTGCCTTTTGATGCAACATGAAATCTTTTTAGGGATTAACTGCCTTGTAAGAAATCATATACTGGTCAACGTATAGAACAAACCAGCTCAAAACTATCTAATCCTCAGAATTTGTCATAATAATAGAGTATGGCTAGAAATTGTATCTGCTGCCGGTTATATAAGAATCTTAAAAGCAAAAAGCTTAAAACAGATATGCGTGAAGCAATAGATTTAAAATGAAATTATTTTTTCTGCTTTGTTGCTTAATTCCCCATAATATTCTACCATAAAAAGAAATAAAATTGCATTTCCAGGGGGAAAAAAAGCATGTTAAATTATCACTATTAACCTTTAAAAAAAGCAAATGATTTGTAAATAATGAGGCTTTAAACAAGATGTACTCAGCATTGGGGTATTAAAAGATCTGTAGCCATTTCTTGTAATAATGGTGAGCACTTCATCGACTGAAAAATATGGCCTTGTCTCTCCGTGCAGGAATAATTTGCTCAGTTTCTGTTTTCATTTTTTTTTTTCATATGCAATTAGTAAATCTACTTAAAAAGTGACTGTTCTCTTTGCCACGGGCACATTATCTCCGTGGAAGATGATTAGAGAGCGGATCAATAGAGCGTACGGTAAGATCACTCACTCTGGGTAATATAGAAAGATCAAGTTATCCGTTTTCTATACCTTGAGTTCAAGGTGGTACCATAGAGAAAAGTGCGTACGGGAAGAAACCTTTGTTGTTGAAACAGGATAATGCTATACTTAAGAACAATTAAGTAAAAGGGATATTAATTAAATGGTAGAGGAGATCATTTTAACACAGTAACTACATCAAGGTCGGTTTTGTTTTAATTTGCCTTATTCTTAACTTTAATTGTTGGCAAAATATGTAGTTTTGTTTATTTGAAAGATTGTACCAAAGTAGGAATTATAACTTCAAAGGATTTAATGAAAAAAAAAGAAAACAAATAAAAGTATTTTATTGAGCCTTCTTTGCTCTGTATAATTCTATCTGGGGATGGACATCGTGGGATAGATGAAGGAAAATCTATCCCAAGATTTTAAACATGTCCGCCCCCACTGTAAGGAGCAAAGAGCGCTCAAGAAAAGTACTTTATTTGTCATTTTCCCATTTTTAATTCTTTAATAAATGTATTTCTATTTAAAATGCAGAAACCTTCAATTACGCAGTACTGAATGGCTCAAACTAGGCATTCTTGAATAAAAAGGAGATGAGAAGCCTCCACAAATGGTCTTCCAGTACAAAGAATACATTGTACATCACAGGTGGAATATACAGATTAAGAAAGATTAAAAATCGAAAGCCTAGCAAAAATCGGCAATAACGTAGAAAAAAAATAACAAGGAAAAAAAATTCAGTTTGTGAATCAAAAGTTAACAAATCAATCGAATGTGGCAATGTGACTGTCTTGCATGCTTTTGTGCTGTGGGTCTTTTCATTGAGCTGAATGTTAGCGCTAATTAATGTGTGGACGCTTCAAGATATCTTTCTCCTCCAGTTGAACTATCTTTGAGTTTGGAGCTGTACACCTGGGATTCCCTTTGAGACAGAAGAGGTTTGGAGAGCGAGTAATGTACACATAGGCAGCATGTATCATTAAATTTATATACAGAATTTTTGTTTTTTTAGTTTTTAAAAAGAGCTTAAGAAATGTAATACATATTTAATGATCAATGAAAGCGAACACACAGCTGACGAGCCCGATACATGGAAAATCTTTAGAATTAGCATTGTATGTGCAGCTTAATTAAAACGAATAAAGACGGCCATGTTTACCTCCTTTCCACTTACAAACAGTCCTTAATTTATGTTCTTGATATATACGCAGCTCAGAGTTCTTTTATTGTTTGAAAGAGAGAAAAAAAATAATGGAAAGTGGGAGCTACGCACCTGGGAAAAAAAATCGAACCCTGCAAGTTTAGGAGAGCCCCTCTAAAAAACAAACAAAAAACAGTATGCAATGAAATTATATTTAATTCGAAAATTGCATCAAGTGAAATTTTTTTACATTTAACAAAAGTTTACATTTTAAAGTCTACTCCCTTGCCCCTGCAATGGGTCCTGGTGGGTTCACTGGACAAAGGGAAAGGGGGGGAGCACTGCAACACAGGGGCAAACTTGCCGTGGTCACAGTACCCCACAAAAAAAACAACAGATGACATCACTAATCTTATGGACAGTTCTCCTTGGGTTTGCTCAGTGGATATGACTACAAACACTCCTGGCCTACCATGAGAAGTACCTTCAAGAAGGCCCCGATCTTCTCCTGCTTTTTGGTGATCCAAACGTAGTTGTGTGAAAATTTTGTAACTATTGTAACACCGGACTATGCAAGCTCCCTATCTGTAAATGAGGATGATCAATACAAGTGGGGAAAAAACACAGCTGAAAAAAAAAAAAAAATAATAATCTTTCCAGTAGAGCTTATTTATGTAATTACCATTTTCATTTGAAGATAAAAGGACCTACTGAAGAACGGAGGGGGAATTCCAAATTCAGAGTTATTAATATATACCAATTCTTGGGTAAACCCTGGAGCAATCAGTTGGGATATTCAATTGATTTCCGTGCCGATTGCTTCGTAATTGCCCTTTGTGCTCCATAACTATACCTTGGTTATCCCTTCCTCCATCCCTTGATTTGCGTCCACAAGTAAGGGAATACCGATGGTGTTCAATTAGAATCAAAGTCATATTTGAAACTGTACAATGAAAAAAAATATTTGACTGAATTCAACCTTTGACACCCATCTACCTAATCAGAGTTAGGATCAAGGTTGATCAAAGTTGTAACCCCCCCAAAAATTAGAGTGACAGGTCCCTCTCTATCCTAGATGCACGTCATTTCCAGAGAATGAATCTGACTCCGTCGCCTAACTATTGATTGATTCTGTGATGGTAGAGAATGAAAAAAAGTGACAGTCAAGGATCCTTTAGGAGGTGATGCATTTAATTCTCGAAAGTTTTAATTACGTTCCTGTCCGGGCAGGGAGAAGACGGGCTATGTGGGGGGCGGCAAGAAAACAAAAAAAGTGATTCCTCGTTATGCATTGGGGTCCCACCCAACAAGATCCATTGTGATGATCATGTCATTTCATCTGGATCAGAAGTCATTTCTCTCTTCCTCTTCTGCAGTAAGGAATGTCGGAGGGCGTTAATTTTCAGATCGAGCTCTGCCAAGGAATAGCTCTGAAAAACAGTAGGCACCTACGTCATTGCAAAGTCCTTAGTAACGTCTCGTCTCTATTTCCCGCAACTAAGAGTTAGCGTAGAAAGCCAATTGTGTATACGTTTTCTTACAGCTTGCAATGTATACATGGGGTTTCTAGAGCCCCCTCGTGACCGGACTGTGTGAAAAGTTGTCTCATGCTTTGGAATGGTTGTTTTTATACGTCTGCAGTGTTTGTGTTTAACTGTCATTTTAATGTCTCTCGTTTATTGTACCCCCAGTTATTATATATTGTTTCTATCGCTTTCTGAAGATACCATTATTTTCATTATGTGTTATTTACTGTAAAAAAAAAAATTGAGAAAAAAAAAAAAATCCAACGTTGACCTGACAAATCTTTTACGTGCTTGCAAACAGTAAAAAAATCAACCCTTCTTCCGGTATGGCGGTCCTAGCTGCCGATCAGGACGTTCTGTAATGTCTAATTCTAGGGAATACTTTTCCCATCTGACAAGGTTTTTGTCACACTGTCAAGCCGGGCATATTGTTGCTGTCCATAACACCTTTTATTACCCTAGATATGTGTGTATATAAATATATATACATTCAAGAGGAACTTTGAAAGTGTCTGTCGCCACCAATTTTCATTTGGTCACCTATACTATTGGCCGTTTTATTTACAGACTTATGTTCCTTCTTTCTAAGTAATTTTATACATTCCTCATATAACTTGCCTGTGATGTCTGGGTCTTCTTCCTTTTACCATGAACACTCTAATAAAAAGCGTAAAAATAAGAGCCAATTAATAAATGAGAACATTTTCACAATTATGTATCATTATATGGAAAAAGGATAAAAATTGAAATCCACTTATGATTAAGCGTCAGTAGACGAGAAACGCGTAAAGTTTCAATTGTTTGTCCTGCAGTTCATTATAAAGCTGGTAACCATATTGCTCACTAGCAGGATTTGGAGCCTCCGGCTCCATTTGCAAGGGATCATTTGCGTTTGTTTGCTTGATATGGATAAAAAGGTGTAATAAGGAAAACAAAATGACATGTGTACATTTACCGCTAGCTAATATGTCTAGGATTATAGCTCGCTTATTAGTGGGCTGTAAACAAGATGTGAGTGAAGCAATACAGCAAGTTACTCACCATAGACTGGAAGTACTCCGGCGAAATCCCTTCTAACTCCAAGATCTTGTCCTCTATTTTTTTTATTCGCTGGTAGATGTCTTTTGGCACTGGACCACCACCTAGCAAGATACAAGATCAATAATATACTTTAAGGATGGAGACACAGATATTTACTCATGCATGGCAACTACCGGGCTCCATAAAATAAAAATGATACCCCCAATTAATACAGGGAAATTTACACTGATATACACTAGTCCCATGATCGGACAGCAATTTTTTTGATGCCAAGTTAAAATGCTATAACGTCCAGAGGTAAAATTATAACATGATTACATTTCTAGCAGAATATTGTTAAAGCAGTGAATGTGATTATACATTAAAAATACAAATGTAACCAGTGTTGAATTGAAAGATTATATCAAGTGTAGGCATTTCAAATAGAAATGTTATAATGAAAGAATACAAATAAAGTACCTTATTAAGCCCTCTTTGCTCTGTATCTCTCTATCAGGGGGCGGACATGTTGTTTTGAATCTTTGCTCTGTATAGCTCTATCAGGGACGGACATGTCGGTTAGAATCTTTGCTCTGTATAGCTCTATCAGGAACGGACATGTCGGTTAGAATCTTTGCTCTGTATAGCTCTATCAGGAACGGACATGTCGGTTAGAATCTTTGCTCTATATAACTATATCAGGGGGCAGACATGTTGTTTAGAATCTTTGCTCTGTATAACTATATCAGGGGTGGACTTGTTGTTTAGAATCTTTGCTCTGTATAGCTCTATCAGGGGGCGGACGTGTTGTTTAGAATCTTTGCTCTCTATAGCTCTATCAGGGGTCAGACATGTTGTTTAGAATCTTTGCTCTATATAGCTCTATCAGGGGGTGGACGTGTTGTTTAGAATCTTTGCTCTGTATAACTATATCAGGGGCGGACATGTTGTTTAGAATCTTTGCTCTGTATAACTATATCAGGGGTGGACATGTTGTTTAGAATCTTTGCTCTGTATAGCTCTATCAGGGGGCAGACATGTTGTTTAGAATCTTTGCTCCGTATAGCTCTATCAGGTGGCGGACATGTTGTTTAGAATCTTAGGACACATTATTTTATAGAGATAAACGAGCAAAGTGGACTTGGTAAGCTAATTTATTAATATTCTTTTAAGGAAATTCTTTATAAACCATATGCTTAACGCAATCTTTCAATTAAACATTATTTACTTTTTGCTACAGTTTTTTTTTTTAAATTGAGTGATTCTTTATGCTTGACAATGGTGACAGTGTAATAGAAAAATGGGATCCAACCCGATGTACATCCAGTTTGTAGATCATGTTAAAAGTAAACTGCGACAAGAAGCGTATTAGACAGCAGGGGAGGCTTCGATGTGAAGAGCCAGTACAAGTCCCAAAGTGTTTAAGTCCTGGGAAAGGAAGGACAAGCCCATCCCAAAATTAAAGACCATAAGGTAGGTTTGTCCAGGACATGATTTAAATACCAGTTACCTACCCTGCTTGCTCTGGCGAATATTTAATATTTGAATGGCCCTTCAATAGCCAAACCGGAAAAATTCGTCTTCTTGTCTGATTTATACAGGTCACTTGTCAGGTCGGTTTAAGTGAATCGCAAAAAACTTCTTCTTGCAATGTGAATCTCTCCAAAATCTCTGGGAAATGTCAGAGGCCATGGACAACACACTACACAATGCAGGATCATCAGATCCCATCAGATGAAAGTAGATCCATCAGTCAAATGTCTTACCTGTCTGTAGTCTGAGGTGACATTCAATATTCCGCAGCCTCTCTTCCACTGCGTGATTATGGTACTCGCGACTGTGTGGATTAGCTCTAGAGCTGGAGCCTGTTGTACTCTCATTTCGAGTTTGGGGGCCGTACGTGTTCACAACCCTAGAGACTTAAATATGAGATGGGTCTAGAATCAATTTCATATGAACTCTAAAAAACTAACGCTAAATAAACACTTAAAGGGTTACATAAAGGTAATATCTTTAGCACCGAAATTGATGCAAATAGCAGGAACACGAAACTGGTTTCCACAGTGACTGGACCAGTTATAGAACACTGGCCCAGAGTTGACCTTTAACCCCATATATGTTATAAAAAATAAAAAAAAAATGATATATATATATATTAAAACCATTGCTATCTAATGCTGAATGGAGAAGCTGTATTGATCAACACAAAACAATCGGACAGACCAACGCCAGAACAATTCTGTCCGCCCATTACTGGTCGAAAGATGATCACTAAAACAAACCGGACATTTTTAACCCCTTAGTGACAGTTCTATGCTGCATGTGCCTTGACGACCAGAATTCCATTATTTTTGTCATACGTTTGCTTAACTGTGATTTTTTTTCTTCAGTAAACCCGCACAAATTATAGATCATTTTTTTTAAAGGACAGGTGGGGCTTTCTTTTTATACTATTATTTTCATCATATGATATAATTTACTATTAAAAAAAAATATATAACATATGATGAAAACGAAACAAACTGGAAAAAAGACCCCCGTCTATATAGTTTCTAATATTTGTCCGGAGTTTAGAAATACCACTGTTTCCATGATTTTTTTTTTCCAAGTTAGGAAAGATAGGACAATAAACAAAACTAGTGTTTTTTTTTTTTTTGCTTCCTACCCATTTTCTCCTACAGTAACTTTTTAACCAACCCTAAATTTAATCAGAACCCTAAATCTACCCCCATCCCTTAATCTAAGCCTCGTTCTAACCCTAAACCTAGATCTAGGGGTAGTTTTTTCCTTTTTTAACTGTAATGTAATATAATGTCACTGTAATGCCTCTAGGGGCAGTCAAGCAACAGTTTCAGAGCAACGGAAGAGATTTTTTTTAATCACTTCCGTCGCTCTCTGCTGGGCACGCTGTATTGGAGGAGTATGCTCCTCTGGGCCATTTAAACTCAGGACGGAGATGTCATGCTTTTCAGGACTTATATTTAACACTTCCATGGGCGTTAACGAACTGGTCGGGACAGTGGTGTTATTAATATCACTCTGTATATCATGCAAACCGAAGACCAAGCAAAAGGCACATTTAGCAGATCGGATTAATTCATACGTGTGATCGGAATATGACAAATTCGCACAAGCATCTCACAAAACACCAATACTTTAAAATATATTGATGTAGACAAGGGCGTCACTTGTTGTAACAGTTTTTCTATCAACCCATCAAAGGATTACGTTCAAGGTTTATCCTAATATGATCAAGGTCTGAATCTCATGTATGGCAAGATGTCTGCTTTTCCACGTCTCAGTTCAAAAATCAAAAACAGAGAGGGAGGGGGGAGCATAGCCTGGTGCATTAAGGATAGGTGTAGAGTCCCTTGGGAAGGTCTAGCATACGTGGTTAATGAATTAGCAGCCCTTTTTGGTCTTCTCTCATCCGATTAAGCATTGTAGCCCAATTCCAAAACTAAACCCAAAACCAGATTTAATATTAATACCTTTTACATGACTTTTGAATCCAGGGTATGGCGTAAACACTGCATCTGTTCTGGCACAGCTGTTTTCTGTGAGGGGAAAGAAATGTTTCATTTAAATGCATGTCTCCGCTAATTGACAAGATTAAAGAATCCCTTCCTTTGTTGCCTGTAAAAATCCTCGCTCCTCCAGTCTCAGGGGGTGACCTCTTGTTCTTTGTATATTTCTGTTGATGAACAGGTCACTGGAGAGCTTTTATATACGCCCTGCACATATTATATATAAATCTAAATATATATATATATATATATATATATAGTTATTATATCCCCTCTAAGACGCCCAGAATTTCACTGCATAAGGCCAGTTCTTACCATAGATTTGTAGAAGCACAATGATACCCCTTTTTATCCATGCCAATATCTTATTGACCTTTGCAGCTGCCCTAAGTCACTAGGCTACAATTATTCCTAAATCCTTCCCATTAGTACCTTTTCCAAGATAAACACAATTTAAAGTATATATTGCACTGGTATTATTTTTCCCAAATACATAACGTTACATTTAGCTACCTTGAACCTCATTTGCCACTTACCTGCCCAGTCCGCAAGTTTGTCTACAACAGAGACTGTATTACCCTACCTAAATTTGTCGCATCGGCAAACACAGAGACATGCCTCTCAAAGCTACTTGCAGATCATTAATAAACAAATCAAAAAGTAAGAGACCCCAGGACAGACCACTGCGGTACACTATTTAAAACGTTTGAGAAATTTTCATTTACAATAACTCTCTGCATTCTTTTAGCCTATTTTCAGTCCAAATACATAGATTTGCCCCAATGCTTATTTTGGTCATTAAAAGTAATTATATTAGCAAGGGAATGTTAATTAGCTCATAGCCAAAACCTAGTAGCAGGGAAAGTATAGAGACTTTTCAGCAGCAAAATAAATGAAAAGGCAATGTACTGAGGCAACAAACACCGTACAACCTGCCAATAACGGCTTTTATGCAAAGCAAAATATATTGGACCTGAAGATCTCAAATAAATATTCAAAAAACTTCTCATACAAAGAACACGCACACTTGCATGCTGAAGGCACCAATGTTTTTCAAAACATCCTCATCATGTATCCACACTTTATATGCCCAGTGCATACAATGCGACGGAGTCTTTCACACCAATTTAATCCACGTTCATACTCTTTGCAGCACGAATCAAAGTAAAAAGAGACAATCTTTCCAAAGCCATGTTTCAGGCTGTGAAAGCCCATTTCATGCGAACGTGCCGACTGAGAAATGGAGCGTTTACCTTGATTACAATCAATAACGTTGCAGAACTCCCGGACATTGTTTTCATTGATCTCGGCTTGCTTTCTCTCGATGAATGCCAATATCCTTCGGTCGATCTGCAGGGGATAAGCACGACAAGAGAAATGGATGGAGAGAAGGAATTGGCGGTGTTAAGAACTCCGCACAGCATGCCGGCTTCCATTTACTTTACAGACTAGGCTTTGATTTTGGACACTTAGAGCTAAAACACTGAATGCTGGGGAACAGAAGAGCTGTGGAGAGCACTGTGGAGATATCACTATGAAACGGTTCAGGGCAGACATTTTGTTTGGATGTTGTGTGTCATCCTAACACACGCGGCCCAAATGGCCATGAGGACAGTATAGAACGTCAACTCAGACGTGCCCCCCGCCCCGATCAGCTGTGCTCCAGACCCCTATATCAGATGAGCTATAAGATGAGGTAACAAAAATGCTCAAATTGATCTATATTCTATCAAGCTGTGCAATGCCCAAACATCCAGCGTGCCTCCATGACCTCACCAGTGACTTTGCGAGGTACAGCTATCTTTGGGGAAGGACCTAAATGGGTTTTTGACCTGCCACCACTAAGGAACACAAAATCGCCCTTTGGTTCTTTTGGTTTTTTTTTAATTAGTATGTTACTAATAAACTAGTGGGCGTGAAGGGGTAAAGAAACTATTATCTAAACAAAGTTTATGCTGTGAATGTAGACAAAAACTATTGGAAAACTGCTCTAATCTTATATCAGCAGAATTGCAGGCAAATATATACCTTTATCAACATTGGACGTGCGAGGTACATCCAGGCAGAAGCTCCATTGCCATTCTAGGATCAATGTACTCCAACACCGCTTAGACTGTGTTGTTGTAATGTCTCAATGTCGAGGCATTAAGCAAAACCTAAATTTGCTGCCGAATTCACCCGCGACTGGGCACCATATTGGAGAGCAGCATGCCACTCCAATATGCGCTAACCTGTTGTGGGTGAGACCTTCAAAAGTGATCAGTGTTCACTTCTGTCGATATTTTAAAATTATATATATATATATAATTTGTGTGGGTACAGTAAATGAGCAATAAATCTAGATACAAACACCAAAGAAATGTTAAAACAGCCCATGTCACCAATGGTAAGACACGGCCAAAAAGGAAAACAATAGTTGCATTTTCTTGCAATTCTGCTAACACAATCACATATCAAACAGGCCCCTTTGGAACATCGCCGAATGAGACACGTTAAATAATATTCACAAGTTTTACACAAACACAATGGGGGAGGTTTAGAACATAGTGAAGAAGCAGAGCTGCACCTAACACTGAGCTGAAAGAGAGTCAGGATGTACAAAAGTGCAAACACTTATTGCACTTTTTTTCTCCACACTTTTATCTGCACCTGCGTCCCCGACACTGGGAAGCAGAGTTGGCGGCAGAGGCAGCATCACTGCAATTACTGGGCAGTTGCAAGTTCTCTCTTCATTTAGACCCTGCATTGGTGGTCTGGTGGGGTTACTGAGCCCCCACCTACCACCTCCCTTCCTGAACCAGTGGCTGTAAGGAGCTCCCTGCAGGGTCACCGTGTTTAAGCAGGAGCTAGGTTCTAGTTGCCATGTTGACCTTGCGCCCGGTATTTGTCAAGCCCTGGATTAATCAGCCCGGATTTACGGTTATGACACGTCAAGCAGCAAAATACAAGATTAGACCAGGATAGTGGCGAACAAACTTAACTACATGACATTAAGAGAGAAAAAAAACAAACACACACCCGTCACATGCTCTGCTAGAGAACACAAATTTGCTCCCCATTTCTTTGTCTGGTTAGCTCTTCACAGTAACTCGGTGGAGACGACGGGAACAGCAGCAGAGTTTTAAAGAAAAGCCAAAACATGCCTACACGCTGCCGTGCAACTTACTTCTGCTTTCTTTGCCTGGATCTGGACGACTGCAGGGTCAGGGAAACGATCCACAGAGGTAGGGATAGGAAGAACCTTCCCAGTGCTGTCCAGATCTAATGCCTTCGGCTCAGTATTTCTCTTTCTTTCACCATCTGCCAGGGTTTGAAGCTTATCTATGAGAGGCTAAAAGAGAAGGGAATTGTGCAATCCGTTACCCAGACCTTAACTAACATTAAATAAAGAAATAAACCCTTACACATATGCTGTACCATTCCTATGAAAATATATTCCAATACACATGTTTCAGTCATTGTGTCTTTTTGCATCCCTAGCTGCAACAGCCGCCATCTTTTTTTCTCCACTTGGGTCGGATCTCTGACTTTGATAAATTTGTCGTATTCTCTAGATCACTGGCGCTCACCTTGTTTCGACCCCGTCGCACCCTTTTCTCCGTATGTCAGAATGTCATTCCCCCTTTTCCGAGATTGTCTGGCTCAAAACTTGCATTCCAAATAATATGCATAAAATATTGAAAATCTTTATTTTTTTGTTGGTAAATGTACATTTACTTGGATTATTTGTATAGTGGAGTTTTCACACATTTAAAAGCAATAGAAAATGTTGATATATTTCAAAACTTTAATAACCCTTTTTTTTTTTTTCATATATATAACTAATATATATATAACTAATATATATAACTAATACTTAACAGGCTAAACTGACGCATACTTTAATAAACAGAGAGTCTACTACCAGGGTATTGTTTCTTCGCCAATTCATGCCTGCGCGGGGGGAGTGCCTGAAAACGCCACAGCGCAGGTAATTTCCAACCTCGAATCTGCTTCGTTTTCACACGAAAGCCAATTACTCATCACTGAGTTCAGGAAAACAGCTTGAATTTAATTTTCTTGTGCAGCCAAATTCTGCAAAATTAGATTTTTTGCAAATTCTGGAAGCACTTGGTCATTATCACCCCCAGCAAAAAGAGCAGTGTATTGTACAAAGTAGTTTATATTCCAACAGTTAATCTGTGGTCCCAATCGTAGTTGGCATTAATTAATTATTTGGATTTTGGTCTACCTGCTTAACAGAGTGTTGTGTATATAGCAGCTGCCTTGCCTATCCCCCAATTTATTTGTATTATTTCATACCTGATCTAATGTTTCAATTAAACATTACATTACATCACTTGTACAGGACTGTGTGAAGAAGTAGTAAATCCTAAATCACGAATGAAGGACAATTCTTCTATATAATCCAGATGTTCACAGCCACTGCATAATGAAAATCAGGACCACGGACTGGATAACAGTCCTGAAACAGCAGGGCATGATAATGTGATGGGTTTCTATACTCAAACAACAGGGGTGGACATTATACAAAGCCCTAGTGAACATTACCTGCAAGTCGGCGATGTGCTGTTGAAGAGCAGAGAGGATGTGGGCTGGTTTCACATCAGGCTGACACACCACGTTGTCCCAGTCAACGGTAAAATTCACAGCTTTTTCATCCAATTTCAGCTAAAAAAAAAAACAAAAAACAAAATGCATGTTAAAAATATTTCAGATGACACTCAAATTGCATAGAGATGGCAGCAGAGTATGCCGCTTTTAGAGGTGTAACAAAAAACGCGCTCTCTCTATATGTGATTCATGGTTTACCCACTAGTGGACAAGTAAGAAAACGTATTATTGTAGGAGGCGGACGCGGTGTATTTATTGCAGGAGGCGGACGCGGTGTATTTATTGTAGGAGCCGGACGCGGTGTATTTATTGTAGGAGCCGGACGCGGTGTATTTAATGTACGAGCCGGACGCGGTGTATTTAATGTACGAGCCGGACGCGGTGTATTTATTGCAGGAGGCGGACGCGGTGTATTTATTGTAGGAGGCGGACGCGGTGTATTTAATGTAGGAGGCGGACGCGGTGTATTTATTGTAGGAGGTGGACGCGGTGTATTTATTGTAGGAGCCGGACGCGGTGTATTTAATGTAGGAGCCGGACGCGGTATATTTATTGTAGGAGGCGGACGCTGTGTATTTAATGTAGGAGCCGGACGCGGTGTATTTAATGTAGGAGGTGGACGCGGTGTATTTATTGAACGAGCAGGACGCGGTGTATTTATTGTAGGAGCCGGAGGCGGTGTATTTATTGTAGGAGGCGGACGCGGTGTATTTATTGTAGGAGCCGGACGCGGTGTATTTATTGTAGGAGGCGGACGCGGTGTATTTATTGTACGAGGCAGACGCGGTGTATTTATTGCAGGAGGCGGACGCGGTGTATTTATTGTAGGAGCCGGACGCGGTGTATTTAATGTACGAGCAGGACGCGGTGTATTTATTATAGGAGGCGGACGCGGTGTATTTATTGTACGAGCAGGACGCGGTGTATTTATTGTAGGAGGCGGACGCGGTGTATTTATTGTAGGAGCCGGACGCGGTGTATTTATTGTAGGAGCCGAAAGCGGTGTATTCATTGTACGAGCAGGACGCGGTGTATTTATTGTAGGAGGCGGACGCGGTGTATTTATTGTAGGAGGCGGACGCGGTGTATTTATTGTAGGAGCCGGACGTGGTGTATTTATTGTAGGAGGCGGACGCGGTGTATTTATTGTACGAGCAGGACGCGGTGTATTTATTGCACGAGCAGGACGCGGTGTATTTATTGTAGGAGCCTGACGCGGTGTATTTAATGTAGAAGCCGGACGCGGTGTATTTAATGTAGGAGCCGGACGCGGTATATTTATTGTAGGAGCCGGACGCTGTGTATTTAATGTAGGAGCCGGACGCGGTGTATTTAACGTAGGATGTGGACGCGGTGTATTTATTGTACGAGCAGGACGCGGTGTATTTATTGTACGAGCAGGACGCGGTGTATTTATTGTAGGAGCCGGACGCGGTGTATTTAATGTACGAGCCGGACGCGGTGTATTTAATGTAGGAGGTGGACACGGTGTATTTATTGTACGAGCAGGACGCGGTGTATTTATTGTACGAGCAGGACGCGGTGTATTTATTGTAGGAGCCTGACGCGGTGTATTTATTGTAGGAGCCGGACGCGGTGTATTTAATGTACGAGCCGGACGAGGTGCATTTAATGTAGGAGGCGGACGCGGTGCATTTAATGTAGGAGGCGGACACTGTGTATTTAATGTAGGAGGCGGACGCGGTGTATTTATTGTAGGAGCCGGACGCGGTGTATTTATTGTAGGAGGCAGACGCGGTGTATTTAATGTAGAAGCCTGGCGCGGTGTATTTAATGTAGAAGCCGGACGCGGTGTATTTAATGTAGAAGCCGGACGCGGTGTATTTAATGTAGAAGCCGGACGCGGTGTATTTAATGTAGGAGCCGGACGCGGTGTATTTAATGTAGGAGCCGGACGCGGTGTATTTATTGTAGGAGCCGGACGCGGTGTATTTATTGTAGGAGGTGGACGCGGTGTATTTATTGTAGGAGCCGGGCGCGGTGTATTTATTGTAGGAGCCGGACGCGGTGTATTTATTGTAGGAGCCGGACGCGGTGTATTTATTGTAGGAGCCGGAAGCGGTGTATTCATTTTAGGACATTCAGGAGCTGAACCAGGTATATTTATTGTAGGAGGCGGAGGCGGACGCGGAGTATTTAGGAGATGGTATATTCGGGAGCCGGAGTATTTAGGAGATGGTATATTAGGGAGCGGGAGTATTTAGGAGATGGTATATTAGGGAGCCGGAGTATTTAGGAGATGGTATATTCGGGAGCCGGAGTATTTAGGAGATGGTATATTCGGGAGCCGGAGTATTTAGGAGATGGTATATTCGGGAGCCGGAGTATTTAGGAGATGGTATATTCGGGAGCCGGAGTATTTAGGAGATGGGATATTCGGGAGCCGGTGTATTTAGGAGATGGTATATTCGGGAGCCGGAGTATTTAGGAGATGGTATATTAGGGAGCCGGAGTATTTAGGAGATGGTATATTCGGGAGCCGGAGTATTTAGGAGATGGTATATTAGGGAGCCGGAGTATTTAGGAGATGGTATATTCGGGAGCCGGAGTATTTAGGAGATGGTATATTCGGGAGCCGGAGTATTTAGGAGATGGTATATTCGGGAGCCGGAGTATTTAGGAGATGGTATATTCGGGAGCCGGAGTATTTAGGAGATGGTATATTCAGGAGCCGGAGTATTTAGGAGATGGTATATTAGGGAGCGGGAGTATTTAGGAGATGGTATATTCGGGAGCCGGAGTATTTAGGAGATGGTATATTCGGGAGCCGGAGTATTTAGGAGATGGTATATTCGGGAGCCGGAGTATTTAGGAGATGGTATATTAGGGAGCGGGAGTATTTAGGAGATGGTATATTAGGGAGCCGGAGTATTTAGGAGATGGTATATTCGGGAGCCGGAGTATTTAGGAGATGGTATATTAGGGAGCCGGAGTATTTAGGAGATGGTATATTAGGGAGCGGGAGTATTTAGGAGATGGTATATTAGGGAGCCGGAGTATTTAGGAGATGGTATATTAGGGAGCCGGAATATTTAGGAGATGGTATATTCGGGAGCCGGAGTATTTAGGAGATGGTATATTCGAGAGCCGGAGTATTTAGGAGATGGTATATTCGGGAGCCGGAGTATTTAGGAGATGGTATATTCGGGAGCCGGAGTATTTAGGAGATGGTATATTCGGGAGCCGGAGTATTTAGGAGATGGTATATTAGGGAGCCGGAGTATTTAGGAGATGGTATATTAGGGAGCGGGAGTATTTAGGAGATGGTATATTAGGGAGCCGGAGTATTTAGGAGATGGTATATTAGGGAGCCGGAGTATTTAGGAGATGGTATATTCGGGAGCCGGAGTATTTAGGAGATGGTATATTCGGGAGCCGGAGTATTTAGGAGATGGTATATTCGGGAGCCGGAGTATTTAGGAGATGGTATATTCGGGAGCCGGAGTATTTAGGAGATGGTATATTAGGGAGCCGGAGTATTTAGGAGATGGACCGGTATATTAGGGAGCCGGAGTATTTAGGAGATGGACCGGTATATTCGGGAGCCGGAGTATTTAGGAGATGGACCGGTATATTCGGGAGCCGGAGTATTTAGGAGATGGACCGGTATATTCGGGAGCCGGAGTATTTAGGAGATGGACCGGTATATTAGGGAGCCGGAGTATTTAGGAGATGGTATATTAGGGAGCCGGAGTATTTAGGAGATGGTATATTAGGGAGCCGGAGTATTTAGGAGATGGTATATTAGGGAGCCGGAGTATTTAGGAGATGGTATATTAGGGAGCCGGAGTATTTAGGAGATGGACCGGTATATTCGGGAGCCGGAGTATTTAGGAGATGGACCGGTATATTAGGGAGCCGGAGTATTTAGGAGATGGTATATTAGGGAGCCGGAGTATTTAGGAGATGGACCGGTATATTAGGGAGCCGGAGTATTTAGGAGATGGTATATTAGGGAGCGGGAGTATTTAGGAGATGGTATATTAGGGAGCCGGAGTATTTAGGAGATGGTATATTAGGGAGCCAGAGTATTTAGGAGATGGTATATTAGGGAGCCGGAGTATTTAGGAGATGGTATATTAGGGAGCCGGAGTATTTAGGAGATGGTATATTCGGGAGCCAGAGTATTTAGGAGATGGACCGGTATATTAGGGAGCCGGAGTATTTAGGAGATGGACCGGTATATTAGGGAGCCGGAGTATTTAGGAGATGGTATATTAGGGAGCCGGAGTATTTAGGAGATGGTATATTAGGGAGCCGGAGTATTTAGGAGATGGTATATTAGGGAGCCGGAGTATTTAGGAGATGGTATATTAGGGAGCGGGAGTATTTAGGAGATGGTATATTAGGGAGCCGGAGTATTTAGGAGATGGTATATTCGGAAGCCGGAGTATTTAGGAGATGGTATATTCGGGAGCCGGAGTATTTAGGAGATGGTATATTAGGGAGCCGGAGTATTTAGGAGATGGTATATTAGGGAGCCGGAGTATTTAAGAGATGGTATATTCGGGAGCCGGAGTATTTAGGAGATGGTATATTAGGGAGCCGGAGTATTTAGGAGATGGTATATTAGGGAGCCGGAGTATTTAGGAGATGGTATATTCGGGAGCCGGAGTATTTAGGAGATGGTATATTCGGGAGCCGGAGTATTTAGGAGATGGTATATTCGGGAGCCGGAGTATTTAGGAGATGGTATATTCGGGAGCCGGAGTATTTAGGAGATGGACCGGTATATTAGGGAGCCGGAGTATTTAGGAGATGGTATATTAGGGAGCCGGAGTATTTAGGAGATGGTATATTAGGGAGCCGGAGTATTTAGGAGATGGTATATTAGGGAGCCGGAGTATTTAGGAGATGGTATATTCGGGAGCCGGAGTATTTAGGAGATGGTATATTAGGGAGCGGGAGTATTTAGGAGATGGTATATTCGGGAGCCGGAGTATTTAGGAGATGGTATATTAGGGAGCCGGAGTATTTAGGAGATGGTATATTAGGGAGCCGGAGTATTTAGGAGATGGACCGGTATATTAGGGAGCCGGAGTATTTAGGAGATGGTATATTAGGGAGCCGGAGTATTTAGGAGATGGTATATTCGGGAGCCGGAGTATTTAGGAGATGGTATATTCGGGAGCCGGAGTATTTAGGAGATGGTATATTCGGGAGCCGGAGTATTTAGGAGATGGTATATTCGGGAGCCGGAGTATTTAGGAGATGGTATATTCGGGAGCCGGAGTATTTAGGAGATGGTATATTCGGGAGCCGGAGTATTTAGGAGATGGTATATTCGGGAGCCGGAGTATTTAGGAGATGGTATATTCGGGAGCCGGAGTATTTAGGAGATGGTATATTCGGGAGCCGGAGTATTTAGGAGATGGTATATTAGGGAGCCGGAGTATTTAGGAGATGGTATATTCGGGAGCCAGAGTATTTAGGAGATGGTATATTAGGGAGCCGGAGTATTTAGGAGATGGTATATTCGGGAGCCGGAGTATTTAGGAGATGGTATATTCAGGAGCCGGAGTATTTAGGAGATGGTATATTAGGGAGCGGGAGTATTTAGGAGATGGTATATTAGGGAGCGGGAGTATTTAGGAGATGGTATATTAGGGAGCCGGAGTATTTAGGAGATGGTATATTCGGGAGCCGGAGTATTTAGGAGATGGTATATTAGGGAGCGGGAGTATTTAGGAGATGGTATATTAGGGAGCGGGAGTATTTAGGAGATGGTATATTCGGGAGCCGGAGTATTTAGGAGATGGTATATTCGGGAGCGGGAGTATTTAGGAGATGGTATATTCGGGAGCGGGAGTATTTAGGAGATGGTATATTAGGGAGCCGGAATATTTAGGAGATGGTATATTAGGGAGCCGGAGTATTTAGGAGATGGTATATTAGGGAGCCGGAGTATTTAGGAGATGGTATATTAGGGAGCCGGAGTATTTAGGAGATGGTATATTAGGGAGCCGGAGTATTTAGGAGATGGTATATTCGGGAGCCGGAGTATTTAGGAGATGGTATATTAGGGAGCCGGAGTATTTAGGAGATGGTATATTAGGGAACCGGAGTATTTAGGAGATGGACCGGTATATTCGGGAGCCGGAGTATTTAGGAGATGGTATATTAGGGAGCCGGAGTATTTAGGAGATGGTATATTAGGGAGCCGGAGTATTTAGGAGATGGACCGGTATATTCGGGAGCCGGAGTATTTAGGAGATGGTATATTCGGGAGCCGGAGTATTTAGGAGATGGTATATTCGGGAGCCGGAGTATTTAGGAGATGGACCGGTATATTCGGGAGCCGGAGTATTTAGGAGATGGACCGGTATATTAGGGAGCCGGAGTATTTAGGAGATGGTATATTCGGGAGCCGGAGTATTTAGGAGATGGTATATTAGGGAGCCGGAGTATTTAGGAGATGGTATATTAGGGAGCCGGAGTATTTAGGAGATGGTATATTAGGGAGCCGGAGTATTTAGGAGATGGTATATTAGGGAGCCGGAGTATTTAGGAGATGGTATATTCGGGAGCCGGAGTATTTAGGAGATGGTATATTCGGGAGCCGGAGTATTTAGGAGATGGTATATTAGGGAGCGGGAGTATTTAGGAGATGGTATATTCGGGAGCCGGAGTATTTAGGAGATGGTATATTCGGGAGCCGGTGTATTTAGGAGATGGTATATTCGGGAGCCGGAGTATTTAGGAGATGGTATATTAGGGAGCCGGAGTATTTAGGAGATGGTATATTAGGGAGCCGGAGTATTTAGGAGATGGTATATTCGGGAGCCGGAGTATTTAGGAGATGGTATATTCGGGAGCCGGAGTATTTAGGAGATGGTATATTCGGGAGCCGGAGTATTTAGGAGATGGTATATTCGGGAGCCGGAGTATTTAGGAGATGGTATATTAGGGAGCCGGAGTATTTAGGAGACGGTATATTCGGGAGCCGGAGTATTTAGGAGACGGTATATTCGGGAGCCGGAGTATTTAGGAGATGGTATATTAGGGAGCCGGAGTATTTAGGAGATGGTATATTAGGGAGCCGGAGTATTTAGGAGATGGTATATTCGGGAGCCGGAGTATTTAGGAGATGGTATATTCGGGAGCCGGAGTATTTAGGAGATGGTATATTAGGGAGCCGGAGTATTTAGGAGATGGTATATTCGGAAGCCGGAGTATTTAGGAGATGGTATATTAGGGAGCCGGAGTATTTAGGAGATGGTATATTCGGGAGCCGGAGTATTTAGGAGATGGTATATTCGGGAGCCGGAGTATTTAGGAGATGGTATATTAGGGAGCCGGAGTATTTAGGAGATGGTATATTAGGGAGCCGGAGTATTTAGGAGATGGTATATTAGGGAGCGGGAGTATTTAGGAGATGGTATATTCGGGAGCCGGAGTATTTAGGAGATGGTATATTAGGGAGCCGGAGTATTTAGGAGATGGTATATTCGGGAGCCGGAGTATTTAGGAGATGGTATATTAGGGAGCCGGAGTATTTAGGAGATGGTATATTCGGGAGCCGGAGTATTTAGGAGACGGTATATTCGGGAGCCGGAGTATTTAGGAGACGGTATATTCGGGAGCCGGAGTATTTAGGAGATGGTATATTAGGGAGCGGGAGTATTTAGGAGATGGTATATTCGGGAGCCGGAGTATTTAGGAGATGGTATATTAGGGAGCCGGAGTATTTAGGAGATGGTATATTCGGGAGCCGGAGTATTTAGGAGATGGAATATTAGGGAGCCGGATTATTTAGGAGATGGTATATTAGGGAGCCGGAGTATTTAGGAGATGGTATATTAGGGAGCCGGAGTATTTAGGAGATGGTATATTAGGGAGCCGGAGTATTTAGGAGATGGTATATTAGGGAGCCGGAGTATTTAGGAGATGGTATATTCGGGAGCCGGAGTATTTAGGAGATGGTATATTAGGGAGCGGGAGTATTTAGGAGATGGTATATTAGGGAGCGGGAGTATTTAGGAGATGGTATATTCGGGAGCCGGAGTATTTAGGAGATGGTATATTAGGGAGCGGGAGTATTTAGGAGATGGTATATTAGGGAGCCGGAGTATTTAGGAGATGGTATATTAGGGAGCCGGAGTATTTAGGAGATGGTATATTCGGGAGCCGGAGTATTTAGGAGATGGTATATTCGGGAGCCGGAGTATTTAGGAGATGGTATATTAGGGAGCGGGAGTATTTAGGAGATGGTATATTAGGGAGCCGGAATATTTAGGAGATGGTATATTGGGGAGCCGGAGTATTTAGGAGATGGTATATTAGGGAGCCGGAGTATTTAGGAGATGGTATATTAGGGAGCCGGAGTATTTAGGAGATGGTATATTAGGGAGCCGGAGTATTTAGGAGATGGTATATTCGGGAGCCGGAGTATTTAGGAGATGGTATATTAGGGAGCCGGAGTATTTAGGAGATGGTATATTAGGGAGCCGGAGTATTTAGGAGATGGACCGGTATATTAGGGAGCCGGAGTATTTAGGAGATGGTATATTCGGGAGCCGGAGTATTTAGGAGATGGACCGGAATATTCAGGAGCCGGAGTATTTAGGAGATGGACCGGTATATTAGGGAGCCGGAGTATTTAGGAGATGGTATATTAGGGAGCCGGAGTATTTAGGAGATGGACCGGTATATTAGGGAGCCGGAGTATTTAGGAGATGGTATATTCGGGAGCCGGAGTATTTAGGAGATGGTATATTAGGGAGCCGGAGTATTTAGGAGATGGTATATTAGGGAGCCGGAGTATTTAGGAGATGGTATATTAGGGAGCCGGAGTATTTAGGAGATGTTATATTAGGGAGCCGGAGTATTTAGGAGATGGTATATTAGGGAGCCGGAGTATTTAGGAGATGGTATATTCGGGAGCCGGAGTATTTAGGAGATGGTATATTAGGGAGCCGGAGTATTTAGGAGATGGTATATTCGGGAGCCGGAGTATTTAGGAGATGGTATATTCGGGAGCCGGAGTATTTAGGAGATGGTATATTAGGGAGCCGGAGTATTTAGGAGATGGTATATTAGGGAGCGGGAGTATTTAGGAGATGGTATATTAGGGAGCCGGAGTATTTAGGAGATGGTATATTAGGGAGCCGGAGTATTTAGGAGATGGTATATTAGGGAGCCGGAGTATTTAGGAGATGGTATATTAGGGAGCCGGAGTATTTAGGAGATGGTATATTCGGGAGCCGGAGTATTTAGGAGATGGTATATTAGGGAGTGGGAGTATTTAGGAGATGGTATATTCGGGAGCCGGAGTATTTAGGAGATGGTATATTAGGGAGCCGGAGTATTTAGGAGATGGTATATTCGGGAGCCGGAGTATTTAGGAGATGGTACATTCGGGAGCCGGAGTATTTAGGAGATGGTACATTCGGGAGCCGGAGTATTTAGGAGATGGTATATTCGGGAGCCGGAGTATTTAGGAGATGGTATATTCGGGAGCCGGAGTATTTAGGAGATGGTATATTAGGGAGCCGGAGTATTTAGGAGATGGTATATTCGGGAGCCGGAGTATTTAGGAGATGGTATATTCGGGAGCCGGAGTATTTAGGAGATGGTATATTAGGGAGCCGGAGTATTTAGGAGATGGTATATTAGGGAGCCGGAGTATTTAGGAGATGGTATATTAGGGAGCCGGAGTATTTAGGAGATGGTATATTAGGGAGCCGGAGTATTTAGGAGATGGTATATTCGGGAGCCGGAGTATTTAGGAGATGGTATATTAGGGAGCCGGAGTATTTAGGAGATGGTATATTAGGGAGCGGGAGTATTTAGGAGATGGTATATTCGGGAGCCGGAGTATTTAGGAGATGGTATATTAGGGAGCGGGAGTATTTAGGAGATGGTATATTAGGGAGCCGGAGTATTTAGGAGATGGTATATTAGGGAGCCGGAGTATTTAGGAGATGGTATATTCGGGAGCCGGAGTATTTAGGAGATGGTATATTCGGGAGCCGGAGTATTTAGGAGATGGTATATTCGGGAGCCGGAGTATTTAGGAGATGGTATATTAGGGAGCGGGAGTATTTAGGAGATGGTATATTAGGGAGCCGGAATATTTAGGAGATGGTATATTAGGGAGCCGGAGTATTTAGGAGATGGTATATTAGGGAGCCGGAGTATTTAGGAGATGGTATATTAGGGAGCCGGAGTATTTAGGAGATGGTATATTAGGGAGCCGGAGTATTTAGGAGATGGTATATTCGGGAGCCGGAGTATTTAGGAGATGGTATATTAGGGAGCCGGAGTATTTAGGAGATGGTATATTAGGGAGCCGGAGTATTTAGGAGATGGACCGGTATATTAGGGAGCCGGAGTATTTAGGAGATGGTATATTCGGGAGCCGGAGTATTTAGGAGATGGACCGGTATATTCAGGAGCCGGAGTATTTAGGAGATGGACCGGTATATTAGGGAGCCGGAGTATTTAGGAGATGGTATATTAGGGAGCCGGAGTATTTAGGAGATGGACCGGTATATTAGGGAGCCGGAGTATTTAGGAGATGGTATATTCGGGAGCCGGAGTATTTAGGAGATGGTATATTAGGGAGCCGGAGTATTTAGGAGATGGTATATTAGGGAGCCGGAGTATTTAGGAGATGGTATATTAGGGAGCCGGAGTATTTAGGAGATGTTATATTAGGGAGCCGGAGTATTTAGGAGATGGTATATTAGGGAGCCGGAGTATTTAGGAGATGGTATATTCGGGAGCCGGAGTATTTAGGAGATGGTATATTAGGGAGCCGGAGTATTTAGGAGATGGTATATTCGGGAGCCGGAGTATTTAGGAGATGGTATATTCGGGAGCCGGAGTATTTAGGAGATGGTATATTAGGGAGCCGGAGTATTTAGGAGATGGTATATTAGGGAGCGGGAGTATTTAGGAGATGGTATATTAGGGAGCCGGAGTATTTAGGAGATGGTATATTAGGGAGCCGGAGTATTTAGGAGATGGTATATTAGGGAGCCGGAGTATTTAGGAGATGGTATATTAGGGAGCCGGAGTATTTAGGAGATGGTATATTCGGGAGCCGGAGTATTTAGGAGATGGTATATTAGGGAGTGGGAGTATTTAGGAGATGGTATATTCGGGAGCCGGAGTATTTAGGAGATGGTATATTAGGGAGCCGGAGTATTTAGGAGATGGTATATTCGGGAGCCGGAGTATTTAGGAGATGGTACATTCGGGAGCCGGAGTATTTAGGAGATGGTACATTCGGGAGCCGGAGTATTTAGGAGATGGTATATTCGGGAGCCGGAGTATTTAGGAGATGGTATATTCGGGAGCCGGAGTATTTAGGAGATGGTATATTAGGGAGCCGGAGTATTTAGGAGATGGTATATTCGGGAGCCGGAGTATTTAGGAGATGGTATATTCGGGAGCCGGAGTATTTAGGAGATGGTATATTAGGGAGCCGGAGTATTTAGGAGATGGTATATTAGGGAGCCGGAGTATTTAGGAGATGGTATATTCGGGAGCCGGAGTATTTAGGAGATGGTATATTCGGGAGCCGGAGTATTTAGGAGATGGTATATTCGGGAGCCGGAGTATTTAGGAGATGGTATATTCGGGAGCCGGAGTATTTAGGAGATGGTATATTCGGGAGCCGGAGTATTTAGGAGATGGTATATTCGGGAGCCAGAGTATTTAGGAGATGGACCGGTATATTAGGGAGCCGGAGTATTTAGGAGATGGTATATTCGGGAGCCGGAGTATTTAGGAGATGGACCGGTATATTAGGGAGCCGGAGTATTTAGGAGATGGTATATTAGGGAGCCGGAGTATTTAGGAGATGGTATATTAGGGAGCGGGAGTATTTAGGAGATGGTATATTCGGGAGCCGGAGTATTTAGGAGATGGTATATTCGGGAGCCGGAGTATTTAGGAGATGGTATATTAGGGAGCCGGAGTATTTAGGAGATGGTATATTCGGGAGCCGGAGTATTTAGGAGATGGTATATTCGGGAGCCGGAGTATTTAGGAGATGGTATATTCGGGAGCCGGAGTATTTAGGAGATGGTATATTCGGGAGCCGGAGTATTTAGGAGATGGTATATTCGGGAGCCGGAGTATTTAGGAGATGGTATATTAGGGAGCCGGAGTATTTAGGAGATGGTATATTAGGGAGCGGGAGTATTTAGGAGATGGTATATTAGGGAGCGGGAGTATTTAGGAGATGGTATATTAGGGAGCCGGAGTATTTAGGAGATGGTATATTAGGGAGCCGGAGTATTTAGGAGATGGTATATTAGGGAGCCGGAGTATTTAGGAGATGGTATATTAGGGAGCCGGAGTATTTAGGAGATGGTATATTAGGGAGCCGGAGTATTTAGGAGATGGTATATTCGGGAGCCGGAGTATTTAGGAGATGGTATATTAGGGAGCCGGAGTATTTAGGAGATGGTATATTAGGGAGCGGGAGTATTTAGGAGATGGTATATTCGGGAGCCGGAGTATTTAGGAGATGGTATATTAGGGAGCCGGAGTATTTAGGAGATGGTATATTCGGGAGCCGGAGTATTTAGGAGATGGTATATTAGGGAGCCGGAGTATTTAGGAGATGGTATATTCGGGAGCCGGAGTATTTAGGAGATGGTATATTAGGGAGCCGGAGTATTTAGGAGATGGTATATTAGGGAGCCGGAGTATTTAGGAGATGGTATATTCGGGAGCCGGAGTATTTAGGAGATGGTATATTAGGGAGCCGGAGTATTTAGGAGATGGTATATTAGGGAGCCGGAGTATTTAGGAGATGGTATATTCAGGAGCGGGAGTATTTAGGAGATGGTATATTAGGGAGCGAGTATTTAGGAGATGTACTGGTATATTCGGGAGCGGGAGTATTTAGGAGATGTACTGGTATATTCGGGAGCGGGAGTATTTAGGAGATGTACTGGTATATTCGGGAGCGGGAGTATTTAGGAGATGGTATATTAGGGAGCGGGAGTATTTAGGAGATGGTATATTCGGGAGCCGGAGTATTTAGGAGATGGTATATTAGGGAGCGGGAGTATTTAGGAGATGTACTGGTATATTCGGGAGCGGGAGTATTTAGGAGATGTACTGGTATATTCGGGAGCGGGAGTATTTAGGAGATGTACTGGTATATTCGGGAGCGGGAGTATTTAGGAGATGTACTGGTATATTCGGGAGCCGGAGTATTTAGGAGATGGTATATTCGGGAGCCGGAGTATTTAGGAGATGTACCGGTATATTCGGGAGCCGGAGTATTTAGGAGATGTACTGGTATATTCGGGAGCGGGAGTATTTAGGAGATGTACTGGTATATTCGGGAGCGGGAGTATTTAGGAGATGTACTGGTATATTCGGGAGCCGGAGTATTTAGGAGATGGTATATTCGGGAGCCAGAGTATTTAGGAGATGGTATATTCGGGAGCCAGAGTATTTAGGAGATGGTATATTAGGGAGCCGGAGTATTTAGGAGATGGTATATTAGGGAGCCGGAGTATTTAGGAGATGGTATATTAGGGAGCGGGAGTATTTAGGAGATGGTATATTCGGGAGCCAGAGTATTTAGCAGATGGACTGGTATATTCGGGAGCCGGAGTATTTAGGAGATGGACCGGTATATTCGGGAGCCGGACCAGGTGTATTTAGTACCTCAGGCAGCTCGGCCTCCCTTCCCATCACACTCAGCCAGTCGGGGTAGCTCCCTTACCTGATCCATACAGCGGGCAAATTGTCCGAGGATCTCCGTCACCGGCCCCGGGCAGGAGAGAGACCTCGCCGCGGACATTGCTCCAACACAGGCCGCACTCTCCCGGTCACCATGGAAACCTCGCACGGCGGCGCGCGCTGATGACGTCACGGCACAGGAAACGCTCTGCCTGACTGTCCCCAGTATTGCACTCTGTGACTGTACTGAGGATGCAACAGCATCAACACCAACACCATACACACACAGGCTGCAACAGCATCAACACCAACACCATACACACACAGGCTGCATCAACACCATACACACACAGGCTGCATCAACACCAACACCATACACACACAGGCTGCAACAGCATCAACACCAACACCATACACACACAGGCTGCAACAGCATCAACACCAACACCATACACACACAGGCTGCAACAGCATCAACACCATACACACACAGGCTGCAACAGCATCAACACCATACACACACAGGCTGCAACAGCATCAACACCAACACCATACACACACAGGCTGCAACAGCATCAACACCAACACCATACACACACAGGCTGCAACAGCATCAACACCATACACACACAGGCTGCAACAGCATCAACACCAACACCATACACACACAGGCTGCAACAGCATCAACACCATACACACACAGGCTGCAACAGCATCAACACCATACACACACAGGCTGCAACAGCATCAACACCAACACCATACACACACAGGCTGCATCAACACCAACACCATACACACACAGGCTGCAACAGCATCAACACCAACACCATACACACACAGGCTGCATCAACACCAACACCATACACACACAGGCTGCATCAACACCAACACCATACACACACAGGCTGCATCAACACCAACACCATACACACACAGGCTGCAACAGCATCAACACCAACACCATACACACACAGGCTGCAACAGCATCAACACCAACACCATACACACACAGGCTGCAACAGCATCAACACCAACACCATACACACACAGGCTGCAACAGCATCAACACCATACACACACAGGCTGCAACAGCATCAACACCAACACCATACACACACAGGCTGCATCAACACCAACACCATACACACACAGGCTGCATCAACACCAACACCATACACACACAGGCTGCAACAGCATCAACACCAACACCATACACACACAGGCTGCATCAACACCAACACCATACACACACAGGCTGCAACAGCATCAACACCAACACCATACACACACAGGCTGCATCAACACCAACACCATACACACACAGGCTGCATCAACACCAACACCATACACACACAGGCTGCAACAGCATCAACACCAACACCATACACACACAGGCTGCAACAGCATCAACACCAACACCATACACACACAGGCTGCATCAACACCATACACACACAGGCTGCATCAACACCAACACCATACACACACAGGCTGCATCAACACCAACACCATACTCACACAGGCTGCAACAGCATCAACACCAACACCATACACACACAGGCTGCAACAACACCAACACCATACACACACAGGCTGCAACAGCATCAACACCAACACCATACACACACAGGCTGCAACAGCATCAACACCAACACCATACACACACAGGCTGCAACAACACCAACACCATACACACACAGGCTGCAACAACACCATACACACACAGGCTGCAACAGCATCAACACCAACACCATACACACACAGGCTGCAACAACACCAACACCATACACAAACAGGCTGCAACAGCATCAACACCATACACACACAGGCTGCAACAACACCAACACCATACACACACAGGCTGCAACAACACCAACACCATACACACACAGGCTGCAACAACACCAACACCATACACACACAGGCTGCAACAGCATCAACACCAACACCATACACACACAGGCTGCAACAGCATCAACACCAACACCATACACACACAGGCTGCATCAGCATCAACACCATACACACACGGGCTGCAACAGCATCAACACCATACACACACGGGCTGCAACAGCATCAACACCATACACACACACACACAGGCTGCCTTAACAGCATCAACACCATACACACACAGGCTGCCTGCAACAGCGTCAACACCATACACACACACACACACACAGGCCGCAACAGTATCAACACCAACACCATACACACACACACAGGCTGCAACAGCATCAACACCAACACCATACACACACAGGCTGCAACAGCATCAACACCATACACACACACACACACAGGCTGCAACAGCATCAACACCATACACACACACACATGCTGCAACAGCATCAACACCATACACACACACACACAGGCTGCAACAGCATCAACACCATACACACACAGGCTGCAACAACATCAACACCATACACACACAGGCTGCAACAACACCATACACACACAGGCTGCAACAGCATCAACACCACACACAGGCTGCAACAACATCAACACCATACACACACAGGCTGCAACAACATCAACACCATACACACACAGGCTGCAACACCATACACACACACACAGCCTGCAACAGCATCAACACCGTACACACACACACAGGCTGCAATAACATCAACACCATACACACACACACAGCCTTTAACAACATCAACACCATACACACACAGGCTGCAACAGCACCAACACCATACACACACACACACAGGCTGCAACAACATCAACACCACACACACACAGCCTGCAACAGCATCAACACCATACACACACACACAGGCTGCAATAACATCAACACCATGCACACACACACAGCCTGCAACAACATCAACACCATACACACACACACACACACACAGCCTGCAACAGCATCAACACCATACACACACACACACACACACACACACACACACACAGCCTGCAATAACATCAACCCCACACACACACAGGCTGCAACAACATCAACACCATATACACACAGGCTGCAACAACAGCAACACCATACACACACACACACAGCCTGCAATAACATCAACACCATACACACACACACAGGCTGCAACAGCATCAACACCAACACCATACACACACAGGCTGCAACAGCATCAACACCATGCACACACACACACACACACACACACAGGCTGCAACAACATCAACACCACACACACACACACACACAGGCTGCAACAGCATCAACACTATACACACACACACACACACAGCCTACAATAACATCAACACCACACACACACAGGCTGCAACAACATCAACACCATACACACACGCACAGGCTGCAACAGCATCAACACCATACACACACACAGGCAGCAACAGCATCAACACAATACACACACACACAACCAGCAACAACATCAACACCATACACACACACACACAGCCTGCAACAACATCAACACCATACACACACAGGCTGCAACAACATCAACACCATACACACACACACACACACAGGCAGCAACAGCATCAACACCATACACACACACACACACAGCCAGCAACAGCATCAACACCATACACACACACACACAGGCTGCAACAACATCAACACCATAGACACACACACAGGCTGCAACAACATCAACACCATAGACACACACACAGGCTGCAACAACATACACACACACAGGCTGCAACAACATCAACACCATACACACACACACAGGCTGCAACAGCATCAACACCATACACACACAGGCTGCAACAGCATCAACACCATACACACACACACACAGGCTGCAACAACATCAACACCATACACACACAGGCTGCAACAGCATCAACACCATACAAACACAGGCTGCAACAGCATCAACACCATACACACACACAGGCTGCAACAGCATCAACACCACACACACAGCCTGCAACAACATCAACACCATACACACAGACACAGACTGCAACAACATCAACACCAGACACACATACACAGACTGCAACAACAGCAACAATATACACACACAGGCTGCAACAGCATCAACACCATATACGGAACACCGGTATACGGTTTTCCCTAAGCATCTCTGAATAGCCTAGCGATGGGGCCACTGTAATGCTATAATTCCTGACAACAACACTGTCTTTAATTTGGCGATGCTCAGGAAAAATCCTTACCAATAATCCGTGAAATGTAGACTGGTCAGTATTCTTTATTCCACCTACATGAAGCCTTGGCAATATTTGTAAAATATGATTTATTGCAAAGGGCCTTCTGATAAAACGAAACAATCACTATAAAATGAATAAAGAATCATAAACGAAAAATAACAACAGCAAAATCATTGGAAATATATAACAGTAACGTGTTTATATTGTGTATGGAAAGTATAGGATGTGCCACTGAAAAAGCAATATAGCTGAATTCAGTCCCTCTGGATGTGGTGTTTCTAATTGAAAAATACCTTTTGTTTCACTCAATGATGATCAGTATTTCTCATACAGGTCTTCTCTTCACTTAATGTTTTCTCTACTGGGTTACAATTGTGACTAATGTTGAATTGTTATTCCAAATTGTATTTTGAGACTTGTCTTATATTGCTCTACTCTATTACTTCTCAATACTACAGATAGGGCTGCCACCTTTTCTTCCCAAAAAAATTGTCAGCCGTGCTATTCCTTGTGTAGACTTAAAATTGCCCTCCAGCCCAACCTTTTTACAGTGATAGGCAAAGCATCCATGCAAGGACCCCCTGTATCCAAACAAGGTCTGTGAACGTCCATAAAAACAAAATTGTCCGACACGAACTCCAGTAGATGTCCACTGGGTTGGAAACCTCCAGTACCCCGACTGGGTACCAACGTCTAAGTCTGAACCCACAACTATAAGTATCAACTTAAGGGAAAGTAGGAGAAAGGGTTGAACTGAAGCTATGATTATCAGTGAACACGATCCTAGAGAGTGTCCAAGAAGTGAACCAATGTGACCATACACAAATCAGGTTAAAAAGAACACCTAGTAAGACAATGTGATAAAAACATATACACTTTTTTAATAAGGCATAATTATATACAAGAGTAAAAAGACCTTAAAATGCAGTAACACTTAGCATGTATTTAATACAATCACATATAGGAGCAAATGCTATCAGGAGATAAATTATGTGCAGAAACACCTGACGCGTTTCGCCTGGCTGGCTTCATCAGAGGTAAGTGTAATAAAGGGTCATAATCAAAACACCGTCAAGATAAAAAAAATTCTTATTTATTAGACTAGACCTTTGTAGGTCTCAACATTGAGAGATGGGCAGGGAAGAGGCTGCAAAATGTCAGTAAGTTTTCTCTTGGCTTGTTGTTAGCTGGTAACTATTAAGCTGATCTATTAACATACAATAAGTACAACATAATCAAGTTAACATAACGCAAGTGGCGCTTGTCCTGGGCACATGGGGCCAGTCAGTATTACAATCCAGGAGTCAAGAAAAAGTAGTCACAATGCTCCTCTCTTGTTCCATAATCTGGCATACCCAGTCAGACTCTACTCATGTTTGCTTGGTGCTGTTCATGCACCATCCCCTTCTTGGGCTGGGCCATAGTCTTTGGGTAAGAGACTTGTCCTCAGTGCCTTTTTTTTTTTTTTTACATAACCCCCATTTCATTGATCATTTTAAAAAATGTTGGTTCCTTATATTCATACTATACACATTTTTTTGGCCGACTGAGTCCCTTTAATAAGGGTATCAAGTTTAAAATCTTGGTGTGGTACTTGAATGGAGATTAACACAATATATATATATATATATATATATATATATATATAATTATTAATCACAAATAATACACAACTACAGAGGGAATGTACATTAAGTATACATTCAACATACCAAAACCAGGAAGCTGGTCATTTCAATAGAAATCCCTGATAAACATGAAGTAATAATATATATTTAAACATTTCAGGCAACACAAACTATTTAGAAGAAAACAAAGCAAAGCTTTTTTTTTTATATTAAATCCTAATAATTAAAAAAAATACATAAAAAGTGCAATCGTGGACATGGCAAGGGTAGTGATTAGCAAGTTAATGATTAGCATGGGACAAAGCCTTAATACATTGCAATCTTATTCATTTTTTTTTTTTTTTTGTTTTATTTAGACACACTTAGTTAGTTATTTTGGTCAGAGAGGGGATTTCAATAGTTCATGTTCTTAACCTACTTGCAAAATAAACTGTTTTAACTGGACAAATGCTGTCAATCTGAACTAAGCTTCTCCCAGGTATTGCATTTTCCTTTATGAATAGGGGCTGCCTTGGAGGGCACCTGGTTACTCAAGGTTTCCGAGAGACAGCTGTCTGACCACTGAATGCTTGATAATTTCTAAACATGCTTTCGGAATAATCTGTGTTTTTCATTTGCCTTTTCAGGAGGATTTTCATTGACAGACTCTGGATATCCAGTTATAGAAATGTTGTCCATCTAAATTGTTGAACGGGAACAATTGAGTATTTTCTGTGGCACATAACTGTGGGAAAGTATTCTTTGGCTATTCAGACAATTTTTTTTTGTAGCTTTTCCCTGAAGAGTCGACATTGAGAAAAGCAGAGAAAAGCAAAAAAAGAAAAAAAAAGTACAATGAAGGAACAGCTATTTTGCCATTGAGAGTGTTAGTGTAATCGTTTATCTTCCAGTTTGTTTGTTTTTTACTTTTTTTTTTTTTAAATAAGAGAATAAAAAAAAAATAAAAAAAAATATGCGGAGTTTGATTGTTATTATGAAGGGAAATAAAAAATTAAAAAAAAACTATACTAAAAACATTTTTTTTTGAAGGGTCTTTTTTCTTTTGAAAAATAAAAGGATAAATGATCTTTTTTTAAAAGAAAAAAAAAAGACATACAGAAAAAAGGTAGTAAAAAAAAAAAAAAGGAAAGAAAACCTACATTCAGAGTGCTGCATATTTTGCAACATAATTCCCTACAAAAGGGATTTGACCTAAAAGTTGTTGAGCACGGATGGGCTAATTATTTCCGCGTTTTGTGTGACATATTCGCATCCAGCCTTTTATAATAAGATGCTTGAATTTGAGGAGGTTTTTTTTATTTCTCCCTGAAATGTGTCTAATGAACTCATTCTAATCTTCTAATTACATCTTCCAATCAATTGTGTGAAGGCAAACAAGTCCGCCAAAAATATATTTCTTTAGAAAGAAACAAAAAATATCTTAATCACACCGGGATTGTCCAGAATGTTTTGTCTTGTACACATCATATGGCCTTGCTTTAATGCGCTTTTTAGGTTCCAGATACATGGCAGATACAATGCCTCTTGGGTACCATTTTTGTAAAATGGGCAAAAAAAAAAAAAAGAAAGAAAGCACTCAAGATAAAATAAGCATAAAATAACAGAAAAAATATCTGTTAATGATGAACTCTGGCAGTGGTTAAATCAGGAGTCATCTAATCTGTGTCTAAATTCATGGGACAGACACCCAGGAGATAAAAGCAGCTATTCAATTTTTCATTAAAGTCTCATTTATGCCAGAAATGGAATCAGTAGGTTAAATGATATTTTTGACAATTTGCAATACCTGAAGGATTAACAAGAGCCATTCTTAATAAAAGTGGAGTGCTTCTACACGAGGAGTATTTGAGAGAGGGCTGTGCGCTACCTTAAATTATATTAAGAGAATACATATTATCTGGTAGTTCGGTGAGGTTAATTGGCACAGACGTCTTAGTCCGTTTTCTGCCAGACCTGATTGGGATTTACCTGTTTGTGTAAGGAGAGACGCCTCTCCAAAGACAGACTACCTGGAAAGCAGACGTTTGTTTTTCTTTATATAGCACTTTTTTTTTCACAGTGAGGCTTAGATCACTTTTAACCCCTTATCATAGAATTAACCGACTTGACAGCTTAATAATAAATGCTAAAAACTTAATGGTAGTCATTTATTGACCTTTGAAGAATCAGTCTGCGCTGGGATTTGAACCTTTGACTCCAGAGGTTGGAAGAGGCAACTGCGGCTCTTGTTCCCCACCATTTAACAGCTGATTGGCCGACCAGAGCTCCCCCTCTGTTGATTCCCTTTGAAAGCATTAGCAGTAAGAGACCCTGACAGACGGCAATCAGGCGATCGGGGTAAGCCTCTGGACCGGCTCTGCCTCAGCTCCGAGGCAAAGCCTAGAGTAAACCAAGAAAGCAAGGTTTTAAAAAAAAGTTGTTTTCCTTTAAATGCAATGCTGCCTGTGTATAGCTCAATGAACTGGGCAAAGGAAGTATTAATGTGGGAACAGTCCCAGATTTGATGGGACAGGATCCGAAAAAATGGTACTGCTCCTGCAAAATTGGGACTCTTGGAAACTATGAGCTCTGTGTGACCCCTATGATGTCATGGGATATCACAATATGTCTGCACAGACCCATCCTTAATGCTGATAGGAACCTACAAAATCATTTTTCACATGGTTGCCCCTGTTATTCTCTATTCGATACCTTTTCACTACCTTCCCTTCTCAATACTCTTCTCTTTCAGCTCCTTAGTATCATCCCGCTGCAGAATCCCAGTCCCATGTGCCCCCACAGCATCCCAGTCCCCTCTCCTTACATCCCACTGCAGAATCCTAGTCCCATGTGCCCCTATCACAGTCATTAATCCCTCTCCTGTCCCAGCATCACAGTCATTAATTCCTCTCCGGTCCCAGCATCACAGTCATTAATCCCTCTCCTGTCCGAGCATCACAGTCATTAATCCCTCTCCTGTCCGAGCATCACAGTCATTAATCCCTCTCCTGTCCGAGCATCACAGTCATTAATTCCTCTCCTGTCCCAGCATCACAGTCATTAATCCCTCTCCTGTCCGAGCATCACAGTCATTAATCCCTCTCCTGTCCGAGCATCACAGTCATTAATTCCTCTCCTGTCCGAGCATCACAGTCATTAATCCCTCTCCTGTCCGAGCATCACAGTCATTAATCCCTCTCCTGTCCCAGCATCACAGTCATTAATCCCTCTCCTGTCCGAGCATCACAGTCATTAATCCCTCTCCTGTCCCAGCATCACAGTCATTAATCCCTCTCCTGTCCGAGCATCACAGTCATTAATCCCTCTCCTGTCCGAGCATCACAGTCATTAATCCCTCTCCTGTCCGAGCATCACAGTCATTAATCCCTTTCCTGTCCGAGCATCACAGTCATTAATCCCTCTCCTGTCCGAGCATCACAGTCATTAATCCCTCTCCTGTCCGAGCATCACAGTCATTAATTCCTCTCCTGTCCCAGTATCACAGTCATTAATCCCTCTCCTGTCCGAGCATCACAGTCATTAATCCCTCTCCTGTCCGAGCATCACAGTCATTAATTCCTCTCCTGTCCGAGCATCACAGTCATTAATTCCTCTCCTGTCCGAGCATCACAGTCATTAATCCCTTTCCTGTCTGAGCATCACAGTCATTAATCCCTCTCCTGTCCGAGCATCACAGTCATTAATCCCTCTCCTGTCCCAGCATCACAGTCATTAATCCCTCTCCTGTCCAAGCATCACAGTCATTAATTCCTCTCCTGTCCCAGCATCACAGTCATTAATTCCTCTCCTGTCCGAGCATCACAGTCATTAATTCCTCTCCTGTCCGAGCATCACAGTCATTAATCCCTCTCCTGTCCGAGCATCACAGTCATTAATCCCTTTCCTGTCCGAGCATCACAGTCATTAATCCCTCTCCTGTCCCAGCATCACAGTCATTAATCCCTCTCCTGTCCCAGCATCACAGTCATTAATCCCTCTCCTGTCCCAGCATCACAGTCATTAATCCCTCTCCTGTCCGAGCATCACAGTCATTAATCCCTCTCCTGTCCGAGCATCACAGTCATTAATTCCTCTCCTGTCCGAGCATCACAGTCATTAATCCCTCTCCTGTCCAAGCATCACAGTCATTAATCCCTCTCCTGTCCGAGCATCACAGTCATTAATCCCTCTCCTGTCCCAGCATCACAGTCATTAATCCCTCTCCTGTCCCAGCATCACAGTCATTAATCCTTCTCCTGTCCGAGCATCACAGTCATTAATTCCTCTCCTGTCCGAGCATCACAGTCATTAATCCCTCTCCTGTCCGAGCATCACAGTCATTAATCCCTCTCCTGTCCCAGCATCACAGTCATTAATCCCTCTCCTGTCCGAGCATCACAGTCATTAATCCCTTTCCTGTCCGAGCATCACAGTCATTAATCCCTCTCCTGTCCAAGCATCACACTCATTAATTCCTCTCCTGTCCAAGCATCACAGTCATTAATTCCTCTCCTGTCCGAGCATCACAGTCATTAATCCCTCTCCTGTCCCAGCATCACAGTCATTAATCCCTCTCCTGTCCGAGCATCACAGTCATTAATCCCTCTCCTGTCCGAGCATCACAGTCATTAATCCCTCTCCTGTCCGAGCATCACAGTCATTAATCCCTCTCCTGTCCGAGCATCACAGTCATTAATCCCTCTCCTGTCCGAGCATCACAGTCATTAATCCCTCTCCTGTCCGAGCATCACAGTCATTAATTCCTCTCCTGTCCGAGCATCACAGTCATTAATCCCTCTCCTGTCCGAGCATCACAGTCATTAATCCCTTTCATGTCCGAGCATCACAGTCATTAATCCCTCTCCTGTCCCAGCATCACAGTCATTAATCCCCTTCCTGTCCGAGCATCACAGCCATTAATCCCTCTCCTGTCCGAGCATCACAGTCATTATTCCCTCTCCTGTCCGAGCATCACAGTCATTAATCCCTTTCCTGTCCGAGCATCACAGTCATTAATCCCTCTCCTGTCCAAGCATCACAGTCATTAATTCCTCTCCTGTCCAAGCATCACAGTCATTAATTCCTCTCCTGTCCGAGCATCACAGTCATTAATCCCTCTCCTGTCCCAGCATCACAGTCATTAATCCCTCTCCTGTCCGAGCATCACAGTCATTAATCCCTCTCCTGTCCGAGCATCACAGTCATTAATCCCTCTCCTGTCCGAGCATCACAGTCATTAATCCCTCTCCTGTCCGAGCATCACAGTCATTAATCCCTCTCCTGTCCGAGCATCACAGTCATTAATCCCTCTCCTGTCCGAGCATCACAGTCATTAATCCCTTTCCTGTCCGAGCATCACAGTCATTAATCCCTCTCCTGTCCCAGCATCACAGTCATTAATCCCCTTCCTGTCCGAGCATCACAGCCATTAATCCCTCTCCTGTCCGAGCATCACAGTCATTATTCCCTCTCCTGTCCGAGCATCACAGTCATTAATCCCTTTCCTGTCCCAGCATCACAGTCATTAATCCCTCTCCTGTCCCAGCATCACAGTCATTAATCCCTTTCCTGTCCGAGCATCACAGTCATTAATCCCTCTCCTGTCCCAGCATCACAGTCATTAATCCCCTTCCTGTCCCAGCATCACAGTCATTAATCCCTCTCCTGTCCGAGCATCACAGTCATTAATCCCTCTCCTGTCCCAGCATCACAGTCATTAATCCCTTTCCTGTCCGAGCATCACAGTCATTAATCCCTCTCCTGTCCGAGCATCACAGTCATTAATTCCTCTCCTGTCCCAGCATCACAGTCATTAATTCCTCTCCTGTCCCAGCATCACAGTCATTAATCCCTCTCCTGTCCCAGCATCACAGTCATTAATCTCTCTCTCCTGTTTCATACAGCTTACATTCAATTTTAATGGAATCTTCAAATATCTCCATTAGCTTTTCGTCTTCTGAAACCTTTTCTTTTTATTCCCTCCTCACTGAAGTGAGTTCAGCTAAAAGAAGATAATTAGGAGAAGACCCGGGTGTCATTATCTCACTCTTTTTCTCTTTTCTATCATTCGGTTTAGTTTATTGATCTAGTTGACTCTCTAATGGGAATAGTTAGATTTTATATCTGCAATGTGAGAACATTCTGCAGTCCATGTTGCAGATTCTTTGTCCCTTTTCTAACTGAACGAGGGTAAATGTTTCATTCGTCTACGACTGGGGGCAGCCGAGATTTCACGAATTAGGACCCCCAACCCTATCTCTGTGCCATGCAAACCAGTCAATAAACTGCTCCTATTCTGTGGATCACTGCACAGTGACCTAACACCAAGCACTGATTTTTTTTCATCTGTATATATAATTACGTACATCTATAATAATATTAAACACCATTAATAATATAATATAACAGGGCTTGAAAAATATTTGTAGACTTTGCGAGCCAAACAGGCCGATTCAGGAGCTAGCCAAGTTATTTCTTGGACACAATTTTCATGGAAAACAATAAAAATGCGTCAGGAGCCAGCAGTAGGGATTTTAGGAGCCAGGACTCCCTAGCGCTCGCAGAAAACGGCACAAGGGAGCACTAAGTGCTGAAGAATTTTGGAGCCGTGATGAGCCCCTCCCCTTGCACGTGGCCCAGTTCTCTGGCGTGTGACCCACCTTGTTACGGAACCACTTTTACAGGCATCATCCTCAAGCAAGGCTCTGGCTGGGATCAGTAGGCTTCGACAGAAAGCCCCCAGCCAGTAGTGTATCTTCCGCAAGGCAAACAAGGCGCTCGCCTAGGGCGGCATTTTGACAGAGGGCGGCACTTTGCCAGAGGTTGTTAAACCACACTTCTGGTGCTTGAAACATTTTTGCTCCTTCCAGTTAATTGGGGTGATGGGGGCATGTAATTGACGTGGTGAGGGTATGAAATGAGGGTGATGGTGGCATGTTATGGGGCATTTAGTTTGTGTGCAATGTGGGTGATGGGGCATATCGGGGGTGCCCAAATTTTGTTGGGGCAGCACAAAACCAAGATACACCACTGCCCCCAGCAAGGTAAATTCTGTATTTTGGCCTTCTATGCAAAACCCATAGGCATGCCTTTTTTTTTCCTTCTGCATTTCTGGACCATGGTACACTAGATTGTGTTTTAACCACTCCCCCCAACCATATTTAATGTAACAGGACAGGTTTAGAGCTCTAAAGGTGCCACATCACCATTTTCACTCTGAGCAGCCCTTAAGTTTGTGGCTTTTTGGTAGATGGGTACTTGGTAAATATGGCCCTTCGTGTCTGTAACTTGTCCTATGATGACACCACATGCTCTTGTTCCAGTCCCTCTATTACTGTACCTTTCAATTAATCCATTCTAAAGAGGGAAGCAAAAATACATAAATCAGTGGTATAATTTTCATTTTCCAGCCAAGATGAGTCTAGCATCACCCAGCCCACTTGGTGAACTCTCTCAGAGTGTCAAAGCCGGTTTCTTTCACCTGAAACAAAATGTAATTTGGAAATATTTGGCTTGAAAACTAAATTACATGCTGGTGAGCTCCCAAGGTTATGTTTGATTGAATGGGTGATATGAAATATAAAAAAAGCTTCCTTTCTGCTTAGAACTGTAAAAAAAAACGCTAAGTGGAATTTGTAAAACAAATGTTTACGAACCGCAAGAATAGCGACTCGACAATAGTAATTATTTAACAGTGACAAAATAAAGTTCATCTAATCATGGCATTCAGGTCCTGTTATAATAAGACAAATAATTCTGTATTTATAAGGCGCTTTGCAATCATTAAGAGGTTATACTTTATAATTACCCAATTATAATTAGCGCTGAATTTATCTGCCTCAGCGGGGTGAACGGCTGGCTCGGTGGGATAGAAAAACAACCTGTGAGTATTGGGTGATTTAGAGAATGTTTTTTTTTTACACGCTTTCGAAGTCATTTATTGGACTTGAGATTCCTGGATTTTAAAGGACAACTGTCGGCAAAAAAAACAAACAAATTAACTTATGTTGAACTGAGATATTGATGTCGAGATTTTAAAAAGAAATGTTTTCAAGAAAGATTACAAATAAAACACCTTATTGAGCTATCTATATAGGGGAAATGTTGTTTAGAATGATAGGTAATATCTTCCCTCTTTTGTGGCATTAATGAAGGCCAGTCCCAGAGTCCCTGACTAACGCACTATCAATTCTGCCTCTATCTGTTTAGCCTTGTTTGCAACTCTGTTAGTGGCCTCATGTTGCTTTGAAAACTTGCATACTGTATGTACATGCTCATTGCCGATTCACCAATTACTGATACATACTGTTTGTACTGCTCATTGCCAATCAGTCCCATTCGACACACGTGACTTTGCTCCTGTTCAAGGTAATAATGAGAATGTGCTCTGGTTAGCCATTACTGTGGAATACACCTTTCTCTGTCAGCTGTGATGCAACTAAATATGAGAGATTGGGGAGATGTTAAGGTCTTTACTTTACATGATGCAGCAATTATCTAAAAAAAAAAAGTAATAAAAATCTACAACGATCCTTTTTATACTGTGTGTCTGTAGATCAAAAACGACAAGTAGATTCCATCCTTTTACAGGGTCAGCTCTGGCTCCTTAAACAGTTTAAGGATGCCTCCAAATCCTGGTTGAGATTTCCCAAGGGCCACTTAAATATAATATTTTTTGTTGAGTCTGTAAAATATAAGCAATATAGAAGGATAGGCCTCCGGTGCAAATAGGATGGAATACATTTTGCTTTAACGCCAACATTACGGTTGTAATCAATTGTCTTGTGAAATTTAACCAGACTAATTTATCCTTTTTAGTGTTTGCGCGTCTTTCATGCATTCATTCTGAAGTGGCTTTATATCATCCGTAAACCTTTTAGCTATGGAAGAATTAACAGCTCCTGTCACTGTACTGAATTACGGTGTTGTAGCAGGTTAAATGGCCTACAGAGCTCCTTTTCAACCACAGACGCCGGCTAGCCGAGCTTACAGTAAAGTAAACAGCTTGCTGCTAATTTAGCCGATATGTATACTATGCTATATCGATCTGTGTGTGTGATGCTGAACCCAGAAGCATTGATTTATAAACAGTGTAGCACACGGCAAAAGGATAATAGCTAAAAATAGTCGACTTCTCCATACACAAACAAAAGAAAAGAAAGAAAAAATATAGACGTGTCCAGCAGAGCTGACATTTTGAACGTGAACTTGTTTCAGATTTAATGAGATCCACCAATGGACGGAAAGGAGTCAGGAGAAGGTGCAGCATGGTGAATGGTTTTATTCTCTACCTCCGATCCTCCTCCGAGGAAGATGGCCGCCGGGCCTATGCACTGGGGCCTGCGCAATAAGCCATGTGGGCATTTGCCCATATCCCACCACCAAAAGGGGGCCCACAGCCAGGTTCAGTCAGGCTTGGTAATGGGGCAGAAGGAAGCGACGAAGAAGGGAAAGGGTTGCCGCCCCAACCCATCGAGTCAGGTTAAAGAGGAGCTGGGGGCAGGAACCCCTCTTGCCAGCCTTCCCCTGCAAGTCAATCCTTTAATCTCAGCTATCTCATTGTATGTCACATCACAAGTACAGAGATTGTAGAATTTTTTTCCCATAACCCTTTCTTTCTTTTTTTTTTTTAAGCTGCAGCTTCTCCTCTCGCTCCTGGAACAAATTGCTTCTTGATTATTTCTTAATTACTTCTTGATTGTCAGCTGGCATATTAGAATGTACCCAGCCCCTTGTGTTGTCACCCACTGTAAGTGCCCTTAGCCACCAGCTTTCAAACAACAGGAATACCCGTGTTACAAAGCAAGGCTCCCACTCAAACGCAAATATTGACAGCAGTGACCGTCACGTGACAAACTAAAACAGTATATTGTTGGGTTTTTTTGTTGATATTATTTATCCTTGGGATGTTCCTTAGACTATTTAACTCACAGCCTAGCAGTTTACACTTATTCCCAGGAGGAAATAATCGAGTATTATTTATTTGTCAATAAATACATGCTGCTAAAATTTGAAGCAAACGGGGCTATTTTTTTTAAAAGAACAATTGTAGGGTAGATTTAGGGTAGATATATAAATTAGACCAATCAGCAGGGGCAGTTAGTGCCTGGCTAAATACATGCTGATAGTACCATCTAGTACCATCATCAGTTCTTAGCTAACTAAACTGATAGGAGCTATCATGCCCTTCCATCTATGTATGGCTAACTATATGTCGGTGGGAGATACACTGTACTCTGACTGCCTAACTACATATTGACAGGAACTAATCCGTGGTACTAGTTGTGTCTGGCTAACTACTAACTAACTATATACAGATGGGAATCAAACTAAACTATCTCTGTGTCTGGTGAACTATATTCTTATTGGAGCCATGCTCAATCATCTCTGTATCTGGTTAACTACATATTAATAGCAGATATTGTGTACCACATATTCGTACATTTAACATAAATATTAGCTTTTGCTATATTTAGCTCACCTTATAGGCATGTGCCAGCATTTTTGTTTTCATAGCTGACTCTAGATATAATACACTTGAACAAAATAGTCCAACCCTCCATTACCAAACTGTCTTGAAATGTTGCAGCCTATATAACGTTGTGTATATACAGTGATATCATTATACCGTGATACGTCGAAGGTTAGATTATTTCTCAAGACGTATACACAATCCCAAGTCACATGACCCGGTCCTGCGTTGTAGGTGTCAGTTCCTCTCTAAAAGATAATGGAGTGTAACTTTGTATGACTCCATAGATGCTAAGCACCCTTGCGTTGAGAAGGATGGAGTCTGGAAGGGAGTTGGTGAAGCATGCATACTTGTCTCTGACCCATAAAAGTAGTGTCTAAAGACTCACATTGTGCTTTTCTTTCCACTCTTCGTCTTCTCTTTTTCCTTCGAAGCTTTCTTTTGCTGACATGGAGATAGAGGGAGCCTGACTGTCAGCTGGTAAGATGATGACGTCCCCCATTAATCCATGCTCTACGTAGAGGCCTCTCTACTTACGAATTGCTTCCTGACATTGAGAGACGTAATAATAATAACAAAGGGGCCTATTTATAAAAGCTGATTCAGGGGTTCGTGAAGTGGGGCAAATGGTAACCAATGAAATGTCCCTGCTGTTTACACCCCTTTCAGAACTTTGCCGCAGGAACAAGGTTTATAAATAAACTTGAAAGGTAGACCCAGGAGGGTGTATTGGTGCAAACCCTAAGCCATGGAGTCAGATTATTGAGCAACATGTTTTCATGTACATGCTGGGGATGTGCCAAAAATACAAGGGTTGCTACTAATGCCCAATTTAAGGACCCTCATTTTATTAACTGCAGAAAGGGTTGAGCAAGCACTGCCAGGAATTGAACCTGCAGAACAGATTCTACTGATGGTCCCACTGAGCTATCTGACCATTGTACACATTCTTTGCAGTAAATATCTTTTATTCTGGTCTCAAATAACATGTAAAAAAAAGAAGCTTTCTTTTGATCTCCCCTCACCAGCCCTCTCTGCAGCCGAGAAGGCAGCTGGATGTCCGTGTGCTGCTTAGGTACATAGACATTCTCCCATGCTGCCTCTCTCTCTACCTGTACATGTTCTGAGGTTAAAGATTTGGGGGTCACAGGATCCGCTGGCACTTAGACTCCAGACACGCAGGTGGCAACAAATGAGGATGTCTGTATGTCTGGGTAGTGCACAAAGATTCAGTTTCCTACCACTAGACACCAGGGAAGTCCTATGGATGCAAACTAGGTGCTGGAGATATCCTGCAGATGCAATATGCTGGCTGGGGTAAGTCCTGGGTGTGCAATATTGATGCTGGGGTAAGGCAATATGGGTACTGGGGAATGTCCTGTGTGTGCAATGTGGGTTCTGGGTGTGCAATGTGGGTGCTGGTGCATGTTCTATCTAGAGGCTCTGGCAAGACCTTTGGGTGCAAGCTAGGTACTGTTTCAAATAAGTGGGTGCTGCAAGGTAGTGCTATGGCAAGGTATGTGGTGGCAATAATGAAAGGAGAGTCAGAGAAATGGAGTGCAGGAGTGGGGAACCAGACCATTTGTTTTGTATGGAGCCCCAAAATTTCTGATGGCCACACTGCATATGTATATAGGAACCTTGGGGTGAGAGCATAGAGTGTATACAATTATTCATACAGATAAGTAAAGAAAACAATAATAAACAAAGCTCCTATGTGTATTCCTTTATCTATAATAAAACATTGAGACATAAACTGAAAAAAAAGGGGTATTTTTTGGAAAAAGCTACAGTTTCACTTATACAGACCACTTTCTTATTTTTGGTATGTTGTCTATAAATAAACTTATTTTTTTACTTTGAAACATATTGCAAAAAATCATTTCACCGGGGGGGGGGGGGGGGGGGGGGCCCTAGTTATTACTGAGGCTCCCTCTGTTGAACTTGGCTGTTTCAAGTGCTTGGAATGCAGAGGGGATGTAACAAAGGAAGGAACTCTTGGGGAGACAGGCAGGACTGCGGCTACGGAAAAAGAAGCAACTATGTCGTTTTTAGAAGAAACTTCGTTACTAAATCATCTGAAATTTATATTAAAAAAAAAAAAAAATTGGGGAACAAAAATGTGGGACTACTCCTTTAAGGAAATTTTTCTGCCCAAAGTATTCATTCTGAGATTTTTTATTTTTTTTTCTCCTTGTCAATGCATCAAAGTGCAAAACAAACTAAATTTGTGACCTACTGTTTAACATATGGGTATTTTATGGGAATGTAGCGTGTGCTTAATGATAAGTGACACCGGATATTATCTCCGCGGAGTGTAGAGCAGTGATTGCATCTGCCAATGTCTTCTCCTCGGTCTTCGGGGCCGACATCATGTTCCTTCTGCTAGCGTTGCTCATCAAATGTGAGAACCTCTTTGTTACGTTTGACACTGCCACAAGCAGTGAGTGGAAGGATGTGTCAAAACACAAATTTTCCTCCTGTTAATTCATCTCACCCACTGTGCTCAGCTAATCCCTTCCTTGCTTCAGGATGCCACAGTGAACTTCTCTTCGAGCTGCAGGGTAGATGCGCTTAATAGATTTCTAAAGAGGGGAATTATGGTTACAACCATAGCTTTTGTCGTTAGGTAGACACAACAGCGTAACCTTTACACAGTGCATCATATGTAACATTACACACTTTGTTCTGTAGTTTGCAAGTGACAGGTTTGTTCTATTATCATATCTTTTCCTAATTATTTGATTACACGTTCTGTAAACACCTAAAACGTAGCTTCTTACACGAGTACTACAGTTTTAAAAGGGTGGTTATGCCAAGCTTATTTTCTAGAAGACGTGCATGTGTTTAATATATGTCAAATACACTTATTTTTAAATTAAAAGAATTTACAAAATTATTTCTCCTGGGGCCTCTAAATACAATGACATCAATGAGTGGGTGTGCTAGTCTCCTCTGATGCAGTTTTCCAGCTCCCCTCTGAGAAAGCGCCATTACTGTGGAATCAGCCTCTCACTTTTAAACTCAGCTGTTTCAAGTGCTTTGAATTCCATGGGCAGCATGGTAGTTGTCTGGCTAACTATATACTCATGGAAACCATGATAAACGATCTCTGTCTCTGTTTAGGTACGAATTGGGTCACATGGAAAATCTGATCCATCCGACCCTAGATTATGTACAACATGCCCTTTGCCCCCTGATCAAGCTCAGTAAGGTGCTTAACTTGTATTCTTTCATTAAAGTATTTTTTATTAAAATGCCTACACTTGTTGCAATCTTTCAATTAAACTTGCATTTTTATTTATTTTTTAAATTGTCCGAAACCCAATAAACCGCAGTCCGTGGAAAACACGTCTGGAAATAAAGCAATGTAATTAAAATAAGTGAAGAAAGCACACCGCTGCTGGCCTCTCAGCCCACCAACTATCAAGGAATATTCTGCTGTAATACAACCAGTCTCATAAAAAGGACTCTCATCCCCCCCCCCCCCCCCCCCCCCCGTTTTTGGAAAGAAAAGAGTTAACCGAGCCGCGAAGGGGGATCTGACGGCGGCTAAGAGAAGAGAACTGTGATTTCTACCCAATGAAGTGATTCTGGTGACACTGCTGCGTAGTATGAATGAGAGGAACCATATAAATGCAACCTATTATGACATTGTTATTCTAATTAAGAGGACATCCATCCATTCACTCAAGGCTGATTAAATTATCATCTCACTCCCAACGTCTTGGAGAATATGCAAGCAGGGGTATGCCGCGCAGGGGTACTCTATGGATAGCAGGCCCTCTTCACTTAGACTAGAGTTTCATCTTAGCAGAGAACTTGCTTTCTTCCACCGGCCCTCCTCGGAATACAGATAGGAGGGAGGACCTGGCATTTTTTTTATGTATTCCCAAAAGTCTACAGTGGACAGGAGTGACCCTACTTTGTGAGCAAATTAAGAGTCTCCTGAGGTCATCCACTTGGTTATAGGATTGACACCTTTTCTTTTAAAAAATACATTATCCACAAGCCAATTTATTCTTTACTAACAAATTAAAGGCTACTTGGTTATCCTATTTGTTTAGGGGTCCGAACCAAGGCAAGACAGCCATAAAGACGGGGCAAATTGCTGGCATGGGGCACCCATCTGACATTTTGCTTACGGACCACAAAAGACAAACACAATTCGATTTAGGGGCTCTGTAATGCTTCTAGATGCTTCTTGATGTAGTTCTGACTTCTTCAGTTATCTTTATTGAACGACAAGTATCCGCCATCTATTTGTATAGCCAGAAACACAAACGGTTAAATCCTGAGCTGAGCCCCTGTCTCAGTTGAAGCTGTTATAAGTGTTATCTTTCTATTTGAGGATACGTTGTGGCAGATGTAATTCTGTTACTATGACCGACTAACGCAAATGATAACCAGGGTTAGCGCTACGGTCACTGATCCCAGGAAGTTCTGGCTGCTGACCTGTGGCGGTCTTTTTCTACAACAGGTTATATATAAAAACTCCTGCGTGGTTAAGTGTTGGGTTGAAAAAAAAAAACGGTGCAATCGGAGTTCGTTATGTATAACGGTGATAACGCCTGCTTTTTCAATAGTAGGGGGGAAAGAATCTCCGCCAAACAGTGTGGAGGGGGAGAATCTTTGACATTAATTGTGACACCTGATTAGCACCTGATTCTTTATACAAGTGCACTCAGCTCTGGCGCCACCTGAAACTCCGGGAGCGGCAGATCCGCCGCACTCTCCCAACATCTGCCTTATACATAGGCACACACGCAGAGAGCGCTAGTATGTGGCAATATCTGCTATATGTGGCATATAGCTCCTTGTCTATATGTGGCCCCCCCCCCCACTGCTCTTATTCCTGTTTTCCTTTGAGGCTATCTGATATTCTGAGTATATTGGAAAACTATGAAGAAGTCTAAGTAATAAAAAAAAATTAAAAGTCCAGTTGGTGGAAAACATTTCGAGAATAGTTTTTATTGCATATCGAGTACTTTGTTTTGTTAAAGTTTTCGCTACGCATATTTTTGTTTTTTGTTTTGGGTTATTGGATTTAAAACTGTGTCTAGAAGTACACTGGAGCGGGATCTGCACTGCGTGTAAACATAGATTGTTTTCATTGCATTTATTTAGTGCCTAATTTACTTATTTTTGTAGTCTGTTCACTTCATTATCTATAAATGATACATATATTTCACCAAAATAGCTTCTGAAATTGGTAGAAAACCTACGCGAAAACCCTACCTTTGATCCCATTAACTTTCTGATGCGTTTTAGAAATGACCGCCCCCAGTATTTTGTGTTCTTGTCACTTCTCTTTAATGAGATGTTAGACCTTCAATAATTAACCTCTACCGCCATAAGGACGCTCTGTGCTGTCATAAAACACAGGACTCATACACCCTTAGGGCAGAACGATGACCTCTACTGCAGATCCCTCTGCAGGGAACTTCTGAGGGATCCCACCTGTCGGATGAGGGCACTTTGAGCGGACCCCGCATGGCAGGGAAAATGTAACTGACGCTTAAAGTGATCACTGGCTACATTTAACCAAATCGCACCATACCTTGAACTTGCAGGTTCAGTAATGAATTAGGTACATCAAGAGTGACGTCGCAAGGCCTCGTGAACTTTCGGGCAGGGGCTCCCCTGACCTGGTCTCTGCCTCTGTGTCCCCAACTCCCGATGGGGGACAGGAACACAAAATAACCATTTTTTTGTGTGTGTGCTTTTGTACCCAGACACAAAAGCACCATATGGCATCAAAATGATTTACTTAAATAAATACAAAGTCAATGGAAACTGTACTTGGGGAATGGGAAGGTGTCTGCGTTTATTCTTGTTGGGTAAAACTCCCTAAAACTCTCACAGCTGGGGAATTAATACGTGTAATTACTTGGAGGTCATTATCTAGTATTACTATTAAAAAAAAATACAAAAAAAAAACTCAAATACCTAATCCGACCTTCACAGTTATTTGACTTTTCCCGGCTGTCTGTCAGAACCCATTTAACGCCGTATATTTAACAAATACCTCTTGTCTAATACGGTACGTGCTGATCGTTAAACAACAGCGTCTCGCGGCGTTCCCAACTGCAGAGGTTGCGTGTTTGCCCAAGATGAATTCATTGAAGAACAATTAGGCAGCGGATTGATAATTGCAAATGAACCTTGGGCCCAGTTCATGTGACTCTTTGTCGTTGTCGTCCAACCCCCACCCCCCCCCATCCTCAACTCACCCCAACCCCTTTTTTTTCCTGACCTCCCCTTGTGCTTTTTTAAACATTGCCGAAATCTCATACCCTCCCCTCCCATTCCCCTTGTGGTCTCATCATGGCTTTGCGGCGGCTGCACCTGTCACCTGTGTGTTAGTATTCTTCGAAAAAAGATCGATTTACATAACCTCATTTAATGGTTCATAAATCAGGCCCATTAAGTGCCGCCAGCAGGAACTGAGGGTTCTAATTTATGCTGCCTTTCATAGTACCAAATTGGGAGGCTCTTGCCCTTGGGATAAAGGGGCCAGGTCCTGCCTCTGATTGGTGATTGTCAGGGAAAATGTCTAGTTGATGAGGACAGATCTTCACATTATTGATTCACTGCCAAAGCTCAGCGTGTGGTATTGTGGGGAGGAGGCGATGCTGCCAGACGTTCTGATAGCAGAGCAAGTTTAGCATCACCTCCCTCCCCCCCCCCCCTTCCCCCCCCCCCACCCCATTCAACAAATACACACACTTGTACCAAGACAACATCAGAATAGCGGGGATGGGGTAGTGGGGGTGAACAATGCCAAGCGGTGAATGTTCCAGCAATACAAAGATGAAGTAGAGATAAAAAAAATAAAATAAAAAAAATTCCAAAAAATACAAAATAAAAACTTTACTGCTATCGGTGACGCACTTCAACAAAAAATGAGGCGCCCTTTTGCGGCAAGGGTTAATAAGGCAAAGACATGCTTGACTATCCACCGGATAGATCACAGAATAATGCCCCAAACCGGCAACTGAACCTATAGAGAGAGAGAAAGAAAACCCAGAGGGATTAATGGGAAGACATTTTTTTTTTTTTAATTGAGTGAAGACGTGTTGGACATGTATCCCCTGAATAACAGATGGACTTGTGTCATATTGTCTTCCTTAGCTGCTACAGTAGAAGCATCAGGTGAAGAAAGATGTATTCCCCTCGCTTGTAAACCAACTTATTAAACCCGGATGAAATCTAATTAAATTAAAAGCCTGTTTTACTTAATGAAAAAATGTAAAGCTGCAACATTTGATCTGTAAACGATTTTTTGTACTTTTTTTTTTTTTTTTTTTTTTTAAAGGGTGTAACGAGCCAGCAATCTTTTAATTGGAAAATTACACACGCACGGATGAAAGGAAAAATATTTTATCAAGCGAAATTAACGGGTCTATTTTAAAAAAAAAATATATATATATATATATTAAAAAAATCATCTTTTTAAATGTATTATTTTCTGGCTCATTCATATTCCACTGTTTTTAAATCACTAATTGTTTCAATGCTGGATATTTTTTTTTAATAATAAAAATAATAATCCCGTTGCATAAAAATCACATAAAGGGTCCGTTAGTAAAATTCTACAGAATTTTTTTTTTTTTTTAAATAATAAATAACCCAGGTAAAATACACTTCTGCATCTGATGACCCTTCTGGTTGGGTTTCAGTTGCTTCATTTCACATTGTCATTTTTTTAAAAATATATTTTTCAAACGCAATAATAGAACAAATTAACAAGTTGTTTTAATAAATCTGCCTGCAAAACATCATTGACACAGCAAGCTCCTTACAGGCAGATTGACATTGTACCAGCTCTTTTGTGTGATTTGAAACGATCAGATCTTACAGGAAAAGCTGGGATCCAGCTAGCTGTGGATGCGAAGTGGGAGCCACTTTGATTGTTGCCCCTTCATCAGTACGGTAACATCCTCTGCACAAAAGGTGTTGACCGTCTGACCTACAGTAAGCAGAAATCTGAGACCCTCCACAGATCACCAGCCTTGACATCCCAGACAAACCACTTATTCTGACTTATCATGTACATTCTTGAATTTATTTAAGCACAGAATATTAAAGTTTGACAGCTTACATTTTTTTAATATGCGTTGCTCAACAAAAACCCCAAAAAATATTTTGTGTAATATCTAGTTTGTCTATTTTATTATTTATTATTTGTCCCTCTTGACTCCCCGGCTGGCTGCATTGCAACTATTTCAAACTATTTAAGGACACAATTTCGAGAGATATTTTTGTATAAAATCATAAGCAAAAAATATATGTATTTTACTTCTATTTAATTTTTTTTTTGTTTAGTGATATTGGCTATTGGATCACCAAAATACTAGGATTTATACTTTATTTTTCTACTTTTTCTTAGAATAAATATTCCTGTCCTAGAAGAGCTGCACATCTTAATTCTTTCTATAGACTTAATTAAAATATATTTACAATGGAAGAAAAGGATACACACATCTCAAGAATTTCTGAATTTTAGTTTATAGGGGAGATTCTCAATATTAATAATTTATTACAGTAAATTATATTATATGTCATCCACCATCATCTATATATATATATATATATATATATATATATATATATATATATATATATATACATTTGGCTGAAACAGTGATACATTTTTAAGTTTGAATGTATATTTTATTGAAATCCTCATCAGTTTAGATCATGCCCTACCTTTGGGGATTTCTTAACTTGCCGTAGTTTGCGGAAGCCGCTGTTCAAACACTACAAAGCAACAAATAAACAAAGAGATAATGCTTAAAATAACAAAATTATTATTTTCAGAATCCCCCCCCTCTCCTCCAACTTCACTAATTGACCGTTAATTAGAATATAAATAGAAGGTGGGTGATTGAAAGGGAAATAATAAATACACATTAAAAACAAAACAACAACAAAAAAAAACCCACTTTACATTATTCAGAGTCTTCCCTAATATTGAACTATTGTCCTTGTGATAAATTATTGTCAGTGCATCGAACAAGTCAAGGACATTAAAATGCCACTCAGTCGGAATCGAATTTGGCATGATAGCCCTCCTCGTAAATGGAGAATCAATTCAGGCCTGCCACTTGCTACGCTTGGATGTTCTCACTTATAGGTGCTACACAACCTTGTTGTGTTGTTTCTGAAATGTCAACAAGACTTTCCTTCTAGCGGAATGCGTTGCACCCCATGGCGTAAGCTGAATCACGGAGTTGGCAGGTGAAAATTAGCCGGTGTTTTTGGCCTGTAGACTTTAAAGAGGCACATAAAAGGGAAATACAGGGGGGGAAAGGAGAAGGGAAGGGTATTGGTGCATCTCTGTGCTATCAGCTCCCAAGATCTTGAGAGTGTTTTAGATCATCATGTTCTGTATGGAGAGAGAGAGTATGTATTATTGCAACATAACGCACTAAGTATGTGCTTTGTCTCTATTGGGGGGGGGGGGGGGGCAGTGAAGACACCCAGGAACACATAGCAGGCTCTCTTTAAAGATTACTGCTTCATACCGTATGCACAGGGATTCCACTAAGGACCTTGGAAAGTTTTTTTTATATATATATATTTTTTTTTCTTTATTTTTTTTTGCCTCTCAAAGATAATTTATGAGGACAAGCGGAACGAGGTGCTTGAAAATGCTATAGCAACTGTCAGCCAGCAATCCAGCCTTTGAATTTTTTTTACTTGGAGGGCCAGTGAGCTGCTTGCAAGCGAGAAGAGCTGGGGGGGGGGGGGGGGGTTTGGATTCTATATTTACAGAATCTGATCTATTAATCTGTGTGCTCCCAAGGAGTCCAGTGCTAAAGAGGTTAGGGAATCAAGGGGTTACTGAATTTAACGACATCATCACACTTAGTGGGTGAACTTCAAAAGCATTAGACATTTCCCTCAAATACCAAAATATTATATAGATGGATAGATAATATATTTATTTTAATGAATGTACAAGAGGTTGTATTGTTAAAAAAGAAAATAGAATGTGACGGCAGATAAAGAACCATTCTGGCCATCTAGTCAGCCCGATTTTCTGCTTAAATTAAAATAGATAAAAATCTGAATACTTTCTTTAGTCCCTGGCCTTATCTTATATCTAGGATAGCCTTGTGTCTATCCCATGCATGCTTAAACTCCTTCACTGTATTAACCTCTACCACTTCTACTGGAAGACTATTCCATCCATCCACTACCCTTTCAGTATAGTAATACTTTCATTAGTCCCTGGCCTTATCTTAGATCTAGGATAGCCTTATACCTATCCCATGCATGCTTAAACTCCTTCACTGTATTAACCTCTACCACTTCTACTGGAAGATTATTCCATACATCCACTACCCTCTCAGTAAAGTAATACTTTCATTAGTCCCTGGCCTTATCTTATATCTAGGATAGCCTTATACCTATCCCACGCATGCTTAAACTCCTTCACTGTATTAACCTCTACCACTTCTACTGGAAGACTATCCCATGCATCCACTACCCTCTCAGTAAAGTAATACTTTCATTAGTCCCTGGCCCTATCATATATCTAGGATAGCCTTATACCTATCCCACGCATGCTTAAGCTCATTCACTGTATTAACCTCTACCACTTCTACTGGAAGGCTATTCCATACATCCACTACCCTCTCAGTTAAGTAATACTTTCATTAGTCCCTGGCCTTATCTTATATCTAGGATAGCCTTATACCTATCCCACGCATGCTTAAACTCCTTCACTGTATTAACCTCTACCACTTCTACTGGAAGACTATTCTATACATCCACTACCCTCTCAGTAAAGTAATACTTTCATTAGTCCCTGGCCTTATCTTATATCTAGGATAGCCTTATACCTATCCCACGCATGCTTAAACTCCTTCAATGTATTAACCTCTACCACTTCCGCTGGAAGAATATTCCATACATCCACTACCTTCTCAGTAAAGTAACACTTCCTAATTACTTTTACATATTTGCCCCTCTAATTTAAGACTATGTGCTCTTGTTGTGGTAGTTTCGATCATATCCCCTCTGACCTGTCAATGTCGATTTTTATTTTTGTTCCATTCCTGTAATATTACACTGCGGAGTATAGTAATAATATGACAATATAATATCTCTGTAACATTGCAGGTCTCATAATTTTTATAGTTATGTTATTCTCCTTTCAAACCATCTGGTCTGCGTAGTGCTAATAAAATGCTTTCGGCATTTTTTATTTTTTTTCTTGGTAAAGAACAGTTCTACGCCAAAGTTCGAAAAAACGAAATAATCAGCAGGGAGATCCGATTGGTTTCCACGGTGATTGCTCCACATTTAGAAGTTTGCCCCAGAGTTGACCTTAATAAATATCCATCAATTTGTTTGCAGTGTATTATTTTTTTCCTTCTTTTAAAAAATCTTTTCAAAATTGGATGTCGACAGTAAGAAATTAATTTAGAGTTCCATTTATTCCCTTATTCGTTTTTGCCCAAATTACTCCTACCGGAACTTACCAGAACTGCCTTCTTAAAAGTTTACAATGACATCCAAAACAGGCATGGGACAAGGAGACCTAACTAGAGCTATTTCCCCTGATTTTGCCAAGGCCTTTGACACAGTAGATCATGGAATCTCTTTGCAGAAACTTAAAAATTCCTGTTTTGCTGGTCATTCGTTAATTTGGCTCCAGTCATATGTATCACATCGATCACATTTGTGTCCATTTCTGACAGCATCTCCCTCCCTATCCTGGTCAGTGTGGTGTACCCCAAGGCAAAATACTCAGCCCCTACTATTCACATTCTTCATACATACTGTGCCCAACGTCTGCAAAACCCCAACTGCACATTACACATGTAATCCAGACGGCACTATAATATACACTAGCAGAGCAAATCTACTATAACCTGAGACTGTGCTTCAAGACCAGTTCACAGAGGTAGAAAAGATCCCAAACATTTCCTAAACACTGACAAAACTGTTACAATGTTCTCTGGAACAGCACAATTCCAATCTTTCAAATATCTAGGTGTGGCTAGACCCCAATTTATCATTTGGCCTCCACAATGAACAACTCTCATTAAAACTTTATCCAAAACCAATTGTCCTGTACAGAAACAAATCCTGCGTAAACCCCACAGTAAGGAAACACATTGTACAACAAATGTTAATGTCAGTCATTGAACATGGGGATGTAGTGTATCCAAAAAAAACCTTTCTATTCAATGTACCGTATTTATCGGCGTATAACACGCACTTTTTCTCCCTGAAAATAGGGGGAAAATGATGGGTGCGTGTTATACGCCGATCGGTGGCAAAAATAAAAAAAATCTAAAACTTACCTCGTTCCTGCTCTGTCCCCCGGTGCTCTGAAGCTGCGTGGCTGTGAGGGAAGCGCTGTGAGCTCCCCTCCAGCTGCGCGGTCAATAAAGTGTGTTTTTTTTTTAAACAAACTTTATTGTTCCGCGCGGCTGGAGGGGAGCTCACAACGTACCCCTCACAGCCACGGACCTTCAGAGCACCGGGAGACGGAGCAGGAAAGAGGTAAGTACTGGGGTCTGGGAAAGGGGGGGAGGAGGGTGGCATAACGAGCATACTAAGGGGCAATAATCCTGGCATATTAAATGGCATATTGGGGGCAATATCCTGGCATATTAAAATGGCATATTGGGGGCAATATCCTGGCATATTAAATGGCATATTGGGGGCAATATTCTGGCATATTAAATGACATATTGGGGGCAATATCCTGGCAAATTAAAATGGCATATTGGGGGCAATATCCTGGCATATTAAAATGGCATATTGGTGGCAATATCCTGGCATATTAAATGGCATATTGGGGGCAATATCCTGGCATATTAAATGGCATATTGGGGGCAAAATCCTGGCATATTAAATGGCATATTGGGGGCAATATCCTGGCATATTAAAATGGCATATTGGGGGCAATATCCTGGCATATTAAAATGGCATATTGGGGGCAATATCCTGGCATATTAAAATGGCATATTGGGCTTCAAAGTTCTTTATTTGAAATTTACGTTTTTTTTCCTGAAATTTCCTTCTTAAAATGAGGTGTGTGTTATACGCCGGCGCATGTTATATGCCGATAAATACGGTAATTACATTTGGTATTTTTAATGGGGTTTTTTTGTACTCTATTGTAACAGTGCAATGTTTGTGGACCCAGTATATCCCTTATAAATAAATCAATAAACAATTAAGCAGTTGGGTAGGTACTAGTTGTATGTTTGAGTCAGGTTCCAATTTAAAAATAAAATCACCCAAAATAATTGCAATTATTTCATGGAACTGTGTTCTTCAAAGAAGGTTATATCAAGACCTGAGTCTGGAATTCTTATCTTCCCAGCATTTCTTTGAGAAATATGCTTTTTTTTTTACAGACTGACTTTATTGGGAGACTTTACGATTCCATCTGCAGGTTTTTAAGGCGATCTTATAGAAGTAAAAAGGGATTGTGACGCCTTTTAAAATAAAAGTAAGCTGCCAGGTTTAGTCAGGTGCATCAAAGTGGAGTCACTAGTGGTTTGAGGCTATCTAATTGATCTGCCGCGGTTCTGTGTGTGATGTAGAGAGCCTATGTCTTAAAAAAGCATTTGCCTCTTCTGTTTTTTGAAACCAATGACTGTGATCACTGAGTGAGCATAATCTCGTTTAGGAGAGCTGAGAGTAACATTTTCACCTCACCGGTTAGATAAGATCAGTTTCTTTGCTCCTGAGTAAGGCTCACAGTTCAGTGCCGCAACGGGGAGGAAAAATACACTATCGGTTTCCGCCTAAGATGAATTCAGTCAACCTTCAGGCGATGGATTCTTGGGGATGTAAAGCTTCCATGTCTGATAAGTTACAAACTGTATACATAACAGCAGAATTGCATAGACACAGTGAAGAGAATAAAACACACTATAGTGTAGAATGGCGATAAAATATTATTATCCAAACAGTGCATACCCTGCAAAAACGGAAAACGAGGTTAATTTGAGCAGCGGATGGGATCCACAAGACTTTTCTTGAAATTAAATTCCATTTTAAATTAAGTAAAATACTTTAGGAATGTTCCTATGATTTGTGATGGCTGAGATATTAAAGTTTCAATGCAGAAGGTTCTGTTTCATTTGTCATTATTTTAGGATTTTTAGAACCCTAACTATGCCCTCTCTGCTCATTGTGTTATAATCTTGTGATATTTAAAAGAAGGCCTACCCCAAACTAATCCCCACTGTTTTATTAAACGTACCCTTAGCAGTCACCCCCCTCAATCACACTTTGTTAATTGCTACAGTCTTTTGCCATTAACTTGAACAGATCTGACCTTAACTCCTCCTACTTCTGAGTTCATGCATCCAGTTGTATGGTCAACCGTGGATAAAACCTTCACCCCCTCCCCCCCATCTTTTTCCCCATTTTATTCTGTACACATTCCCCCCCCCCCCCCCCCCCCCAACTCTACTTCATTGAAAAATGAATACAATTTGATTTACAAAAAAAAACGAAAAAAACTTCAGGATGTGTGCTGTGTACATGCTGCTGTATGCTGTATGCTATGCATGCACACACTGCAAGTATAATTATCCTTCACCTGGTATTATTATATGTCTGCTCTGTACAGGCTCCTGTGTAATATATGTATGCACACATTGCAAGTATAGTTATCTTTCACCTGGTATTATTATATGTCTGCTCTGTACAGACTCCTGTGTAATGTATGTATGCACACATTGCAAGTATAGTTATCATTCACCTGGTATTATTATATGTGTGTTCTGTACAGGGTCCTGAATACTATATGTATGCACACATTGCAAGGATAGTTATCATTCACCTGGTATTATTATATGTCTGCTCTGTACAGACTCCTGTGTAATAAATGTATGCACACATTGCAAGGATAGTTATCTTTCACCTGGTATTATTATATGTCTGCTCTGTACAGACTCCTGTGTAATATATGTATGCACACACTGCAAGTATAGTTATCATCCACCTGGTATTATTATATGTGTGCTCTGTACAGGCTCCTGTGTAATATATATATGCACACATTGCACGTATAGTTATCATTCACCTGGTATTATTATATGTCTGCTCTGTACAGACTCCTGTGTAATATATGTATGCACACATTGCAAGGATAGTTATCATTCACCTGGTATTATTATATGTCTGCTCTGTACAGGCTCCTGTGTAATATATGTATGTACACATTGCAAGGATAGTTATCATTCACCTGGTATTATTATATGTGTGCTCTGTACAGGCTCCTGTGTAATATATGTATGCACACACTGCAAGTATAGTTATCATTCACCTGGTATTATTATATGTCTGCTCTGTACAGACTCCTGTGTAATATATGTATGCACACACTGCAAGTATAGTTATCATTCACCTGGTATTATTATATGTCTGCTCTGTACAGGCTCCTGTGTAATATATATATGCACACATTGCACGTATAGTTATCATTCACCTGGTATTATTATATGTGTACTTGATTGTTGTCGTTTTGAAACACTATAAATATTGCTTTTTTTCCCTTCCATGATTAGTAGGAGGTGCAAACCTGATATATAATGAAACCCATTTATTCCAATTTAAATGAATACACACATTGTTACAATAATTTAACTGCAGTCACAGCGGTCCTGACATCATCATGCACGAAACAAAAACCAAAGCTGGAACCATACATCTAAAGTTCTTATAATGACATGTTTCACCGACGGCAAACACAATCTAATTCATCGGGAAGTGCTTGTTTCAATTTTATTTCCCATCCTGTTAGAATTTTCTTGCCAAGATCTATGGGAGCCATAATTGCAATTTTAGATACATAAAGGTAAAATGCAATTATTTCGCTTGGCCGTGAGTACAATAAAAGTTCCTTTATCAATACGTCTTTGTTGCCTATTGATTGTTTTCTACACTACATCCATTAACAGTATTATATCATGGAGCAAATCAATTGTTTGTGTTCTTGCCAAGTAAGTCATTCTCCCCACCGACTCAACACGGAATGAAAATGCTGATGGCATATTCTTTAAGGCAACAATGAATTTTAGGGTGTATGATTTTCATGACCAATCTTATGTGGCCCATGTGGCAACCATTGTTTTGTAGATATAAAAAAAATACATTCCTTTTGTGGAGTTATTCTTAACATTTATTCCAGCTAACTTGTTTTTTGTTTTTTTTAAATATTATGCCAACCATTATTCTACCTTCCTTTTATCCCAGCGCCCTTCAAGTCCACCCCTGGGACGATAAGAATGACATCCTATAGAGATTTAATTTAGAGAATACAAAGGGGAGAGGATCTCATGGTAAATGAAACTATAGTTCATGGCTGACTGAGCATCATGAGATTTGTAGTCCCCCATGCGAAGATCAACCCTGACTGTACACTCAAGAAAAAGGCTACCTTATGAATGAAAGAGGGAATGGAAAAGGGAATTTGCAAAATTAAAACAGAAATAAAGTATAGCTGAATGGGAGAATTGTTCCAGCTCTTTGGCCTTTAGTTTGAAATTCCCTTCTCAGCTCCCTGCAACTCCTTCCGAATCATCCAAAAATTCTATCTCCGTGTGTAATTTTCGGCTAGACTATAAGTCGAGGGGGCTACTCTCCTTACCCCTATATCGAAAAAAATACGATGTTGGGGATGAGCTGCTAAATATAATGATTCTTGATAATAAAATGAATCATTTTTCTTGATGAATAATCCTGCTGATTTGTTTTTACGACGCTGCATGGGTAAAATGACGTGCATGTATCTCCGGTGTGCCTTTGTTCGTCTCTACACATGTGTGTGTTTGTGCTTTCACGCTGGTTCCACGCTAGAGATCACAGTCAGGTTCACAGACACACAGAAATGGACTGTCATTCTTCTGTGTGATTGTCAGACTCTGCCAGTTTGTTGCCTGCGGGCCTTCATGCTGTTACATTAGCTCTAATGAATGGGTAATTGCGTTAGATATAGTCTAGGATTTGAAAGAAAACAAGGACTCTAATTGATTTGCAATTTGTTTGCCGTGCCCCATTGTCCAGAGGCTAAGAATTGGTCTTGTGGATTTCACACTGCAATGTGTTACCCTTTATTAGTAGAATAACAGTGCTGATTACCTGCCTTCTAGGCTTAATGTGGTGGGTAATATAAACTCTGTTCTGGTGGCAAGGAAAGGATAAAAGACAAGTGGGTGGCCCCTGAGTCTCACATGGGCTCCTGCTGCTAAGGTCTCAGTGCTTTAAGACATGCTGATAAAGCAGATCAAGTGAATAGGTTACAATAGCCAAACTTGAGGCTTAAGTCTTGATTGAGACAACTTGCAGGTTCAAGAATCCTCGTCCCCACTCGTTCCTTTCCCAATCTGGTGGACTAAGTTTGGATATTTTGCAAAAAAATTTTAATTTTTTTTTAATATCTTTGTTTTCCTTTTTTTTTTTTTAGAAGGTAGAAAAGACAGAAGAAAAACAACACATTTAATTGAGAGCAGCGGTTTCAAGTATACAAGTAGAATAGTTACAAATCAGTAGTCTCATAGACTAAACAATAAACAAACAAATAAAAAATTTTAAAAAAAGACACAAGAAGACACAAAAAAAGGCAATTTGTTTTTTGTGGGGTTTTTTTACACATAGTCGGTACAAATCTTTGGGTTCTGTGAATTCAGTGAATTGTTCGTGTATTAAATACAGACATTTTTTTTTTTCAGTTTCCACTTTTGGGAGTTGGGTTTTTGTGGTGTCTTTTCTACAGCAGGGCAAAACTTTTTCCTTTATTTTTTGGGCGTTAGCTTCTGTCCAGTTATACAAGGACATGGCGTTCAGTGGAAATGCACATGCCCGTGCTTGGAGCTCGTTCTGCAGCACAGACTGGCGTGTGCATCAGTGACGCTGAAGGCACCTTCCACATGGAAGGTGATGGCTATCTATGACTTCTCCAGTGATTGGCTGCCTGCCCGTGCCCACACCAATAATGAGAAAGACAGTCGGCTCAATGGATGCCGCAGAGTCTTTGCTTTTCCAAACTAGGGGGGGTTTATGTCTTGGAGGGTGCACAATACAAAATGTGGGTTTTCTCTCTCAATAGAGAGGAGTTGGGGATTATAATCTTAAATGCTGGTGATGCATGGTGAGACATGCAACGTGGCCTGCGAAGAGCGATGGGAGCAGTATTTCCCTTCATTCTTAATGTTTCCATGTTACTCGAGCATCAAGCTTCAGTGGCACTCTTGTCTGTACATTGCAGAGCCAATCCCACTGCTCATTAAATGAAAAGCCCCACCCCCGAGGAATTCTAAACAGAACTTGTTCCAATTTCTATATGTGATAGTTTATTCCTGTGATAGTATCTCCAAGCAGTGTACAATCCACTCCAGATCTGATAATGTCATCTGTTGGTCAATCTGTCCTCATTTAATTCCATCTTATATTGCTGTTGGACAGAACAATGTGGAATAATAGATTTGTTTAACAACATGAAACACCATAGCTGAAAATATCAAGGATCGCTATCAATTATCCCATATCTCTAAAGTCCCCAGTGAAACCTGTATGCCACGCAGTCATTGATATATTTAGGGGGTGTGCTACACTAGGCCTGACACATAACCTTTCTACTACCAGCTTGCCCAGACATCCCTGTCCACAGAGCCAGATACCCCCACATTCCTTTACACACACCCATTTGCCCCGATTGGGACATTTGCTCCCAGATGTATTTGCAGGCAGCTTAAGGCAAAATTGATATTGATGGCTCTGCTGTTTCCCCCTTCAGTCTGCCCCTTCCATGAGCCAAAGTGAGACCACAGAAAAGAAGACTACGATATACCGAGCATGAAGAAATAACTGACTCCAAGTAGAGGCTTCGGCCTAGTTGTCTTTAAAGGCATTATCAAAATAAATTATGAAAAAAAAACTATAACAACAAAATTGTGCAAACCAAGCAGCCTAATCATCTAATTCAAAATGTCCTATTATTTTATTATGTTTTAAAAAAAAAAATTCAAAAACATGGAAATTTCCTCTCTGACTTTGTAGACTCCTTATCATGAAGAAAAAAAATCAAACTAAAAATTTCAATGTTATTTGTATATTATCTGCCATCAATTTAGCAAAAAGTAGATAAACACAACATTTACAAACTTTGGAGATATCACAACCACTGCCACTTCTATTGGTTAATAAAAAAAATAATTGAGATCTATAGGGGGTTCACCCTGATGACTAAATGTAGAACTGCAGGCATAAACAACCTCAAAAGTCAATTAAAACTTGATTTGTCCTAGGTATTGTTAAAAGATAAATTTTTACCCCAATTATAAAAGTTGGTGTCGAAAAGGTATGTACCATCTTGTCTCTATTAAAAATATTTAATAAACGGGAAGTTCTAATTGACATTTGAGATCGTCTATGTCTGTAGTTCCAAACACCAAATCTACCCTTAGTAATATTTTACCTCAGGTTTTTAAGTGAAGAGCGTTACCTCAAATCTTCACCCAGAGTACAAAATAAAGTTTTTAATTAGAATAAAAACTAACAGTAGTAAGAAAGAGAAAAAAAAAGAAAACTATTTTTTTTTAACTTGTGCCCAAAGAGAGTAGATATGCTAAACCTTTTAACACCTAGCCTGGAAATATTAAGGCTTTCTGCTAATTGAGGTTACGTATTAGACATCTTTTCAAATCTAGCCAAATTCTAAGTAGCAAGACCACAAATTTCCCAGAATGTACAAAGGACGTCTCTCTCTTTTTTTTTTTTGTGGCTAATTAAAAGTGTTCTAAATGAGAATAGAAAGAGCCAATCTACAGGTACATGTGAAGTATATTTGTAAAAGACACATTAGAGAACATTTTCTGCTTAATATTAATTCATTTTTAAAATTAGAATTTTTTTTCCCCCCCAAACCAGGCTGGTTTTTAAGATGTGAAATTTGGTTACCTAATTTAGCGTAAACAATAAAAAAAATTTTAAAAAAATGTCCTATATATTAGTATGTTGTGTAGCAATACAGAAAGGTTGTTTTTGATAAAACTTTTTCAAGAAAAAATTTAAAATAACAAATAATAATAATGAAATAAAAAAATATTTAAAAAAAAAACCAATTTAAATATTATGGGATTAGTTTGAAATTAATTTTGGGTCATAGTTAGTTTTATCCAAAAATGCATTTTTACCCATTATATACAATATGTATTTAACATGATAATTCTTTATTTATATTTGCAATTAAAGGGACAGTCCCACCTACAGACTGATCCTAGAAAGTAAAGAAAAATATATATCTTAACATCCCGCATCCCCACCCACCCCCACTAGCTGGAAAAGCCCCGGTGAATTGTTTTCACTGTAAAACTTCAGGAGAACAGTAATTTGTTTGAAGCTCTCCATAGTGGAGCTCAATACTCCAGTCCTTAGCAGTCTGAAAGACCAATAGGGGAGCACCTTGATAGCCCAAGCCCACAAGCAGACAGTGGGAGAAGGAAGTGTCCTAGTGTTTAGCGTCTTTCCAACTTAATCACTAGTATTTTTTTTTATGTCAGTATGATAGAAAGCTAATTTAAAAACTCCATTGATAAGCAACACTTTGCCAATTTATTACATATTTTCTAATACAACTCTAACCACGGTATACAAATCAGCCAAAGCGAAGCCCATTTATCTTTAAGTTTGACAGTTTTGGCATTGCACCGAAATTTTTTTCCAACGACTGGTCCACTTTAAAAAAAAAAAAGAAAAAAAAAAAAGGAATTTGGCTCCACTGCTTATTAATTTAGCCGCGAGATATTAGATGCTGGCTCTTTGAAAGAGACTTAATTATGCTTCTGGCAAATGTTATCATCAAAGCCTCTCCTTCCCACTTTGTTTACACACTTGGTGCCAGTGTTTTAAAGATGACAAGATGAATCTATGCAGCCAAATGATGTGCGTGTGCAGGTCACTAATGTCTGTTTAGTATACATTGATATTTAAATGTATAGTATTTGAACCATGTAAGCTTGGCATAGACGCTCTTTCTAGCTGTTTCTCAAGGCTCGTCTTGTAGTCAGCTGGGCTTGATTATAATTGGTACTCTACGATCTGTAGAAAAAGACCATCATCAGTGAAAACCATAAGGCAAGCTGTACATTGCAAAACAATACTGTGTACGTTATTACAGGGAGGCAGCAGATGCTCTTCTTCTTCTGTGTTTTAATTTTTTATTTTATTTTTTGCTCCCTTGTTTTTTTTTTTCAGATGAAAGGCACATGTGTCAGTAAAATGAATATGGGTACCAAATATCACTCTGATCCCCAGAAGCCAAGGGGGGCGATTGATCAGCCAGGTTATTGCGGCCAGTTGTGGGTCCCCATCAGGTGGGAGAGTCAATCACAGGCCAACATGGTTAAGGATGGCCTGAGGGTATTAAAGGTACAGTACAAGCCCCACGCTACTCTATAAATTGAATGCATATTAAAACTGATAATAAAATGCGTATTTCTTTATTGCAGTAGCTTTCCCCTTTATGCAGATAATGTATTTATAAAATGCAGCAGCTGGCAGTTTCAGCTCCACCACTAAGCTCTGTGAATTGTTCTTTGGAAACTTACCAGCTTTCCTAACCAAGCAGAGTGGATACATTCTCTCTGCTCCCGCAGCACAAAACAAAAAGGAACCACAAACATTCTAGTATCCAGTCCCTTATAAAATGTTACATATACAAAAACATTGCTCCTTTCCCCGCACAGCAGATAGCACACTTACTGTCATTCTGCCTGCAGAAGAGCCAACTGTCACTTCCCTGAGAATGCTGGATTCCTTCCATAGTTGCAGTTTTACTTTCAGTATCAAAGCTGGGAACTAAGTAAACGAATCGATTTGAAATCAGAACAGTCAATGGATGGGGTTAACGCTATAGCAATTGATAGTATTCCTAGTTGAAATCTTCATGTATCTTCAAGGAAAATAAATTACCGTACAGCCCATTAATATTGCTGCTGAATGAACTGAAATACATTTGGTCACAGGAGTGTCCTTTTGAGGTTTGCGGCATTTGGGGGCCAGGTTGTAAATAAATAAACACTCTGTCACAAGGATAATTTCAAGCCTCTTTTTTCTATTTCCCTGTACAGCCTGCCTGTAAAGAGACGTATAGAAGCTCTGTCTACACACAGGAGCTTAATAAAGTGAATATAAATATATCAATAGAGCTAATAAATCTCCGCTGCTGCCATAAGTACCTCATGATGAACCCACCTGTACTATGATGGACCACGTAACTTGGGATCAGTCTTCTCTTTAGTTTCTTTGATCTGAAAGGTACTTCACCGCTCCCCATGGTTGGCCTGTTGCCTTGTTTAAATAGTTTGTGTCGTCTGGAGGAGCTAAAGAGTGCTCCAGCTGGAGACAGACGCAAGTCCTCAAGTGATTCAGAGCTGAAACAATATTTATCTTTGAAGAACATTTTTAAAATATATATATATATATATATATATATCTGAGGAGGCATTACAAACGATAAAGAAAGGTAAAAAAAAAAAAAAACTTTAAAAGGGATTGGCTTTTTCCCTTATGTTTACACAGGTAGGTTTTTTTAATTATTCCCCCCCCCCCCCCCCCCCCCGGTGATAGCCAATAAATGCAACCCACCGTCGAGGGATTAAGAGGTTTTCTGCAGCGTTCCCACAGCTCAATAGCTCAGTGCTGATGTCACTTGTTGGCCAACGACTGACTCATTCGTCTGTCTGCGAAACCTTGAATGGAGCCACATTGTTTCAAGGCTTGGTGTCAGCTGAGATTGATGGAGATGTGGACGAGCTATACGAACCCGGCCCACCTTGTTCTTCCTGTGTTTGCTAGTTTTGACTCTATGGTAATGTCAAGTGTGAAGATATACTGAGAGCGCCAGTGCCAGTTTTCATATCCGCCCCGCTTCCATTGCTAAGAAGGCCTGTTTGTATCCAATTTGACTTTCATCTTCTGGAAGGGGCAGTTCCACCTGTCTTTTTTTCTGTATGTTGTACATGTTTTATATCTCCTGCAGTTTTACACTTAAAATAATTTCACTAGGGCCCTTGAAGTCAGTGACATCGGTACACAGGAAGAAGGGGCGATTTCCTCAGTGGCTCTCATCTGAGAAAGCACTGTCATTGGTTAGCAATGTGGAATCAGCCCCTTTCTGTTGAGCTCAGCTGTTTCAAGGGCATAGAATGGTTTCAAGCTCTGTGGTGCTGTGATATAGTTAAAGAACATGTTTTGCAAATGCAATTTGCCAATGCTTGGAATCAGTATTCCCTGTGTCTGTCTGCCCCCCGGGAACAACGCCCTGTAAACCACAGAGGAAGAGGATGCTCCTCCATCTGATTAACCTGGTACTGTCATGTGAGTGTTTCCCCCTCCTGTTTCCCTAGCCAGTTAACGTAACACTATGTAACAGCCTTCTCAGACCTGTTCCCTCCCATCTCCCTAGCAAGTTAACTTAACACTGTGTAACAGCCTTCTCAGACCCTGTTCCCTCCCATCTCCCTAGCAAGATAACTTAATACTGTGTAACAGCCTTCTCAGACCTGTCCCCTCCCATCTCCCTAGCAAGTTAACTTAACACTATGTAACAGCCTGCTCAGACCTGTCCCCTCCCATCTCCCTAGTAAGTTAACTTAACACTATCTAACACCATTCTCAGACCTGTTCCCTCCAATCTCCCTAGCAAGTTAACTTAACACTATGTAACTGCCTTCCCAAACCTGTTCCCTCCCATCTCCCTAGTAAGTTAACTTAACATTGTGTAACAGCCTTCTCAGACCTGTTCCCTCCCATCTCCCTAGCAAGTTAACTTAACACAATGTAACAGCCTTCTCAGACCTATTCCCTCCCATCTCCCTAGCAAGTTAACTTAACACTATGTAACAGCCTTCTCAGACCTGTTCCCTCCCATCTCCCTAGTAAGTTAACTTAACATTGTGTAACAGCCTTCTCAGACCTGTTCCCTCCCATCTCCCTAGCAAGTTAACTTAACACTATGTAACAGCCTTCTCAGACCTGTTCCCTCCCATCTCCCTAGCAAGTTAACTTAACACTATGTAGCAGCCTTCTCAGACCTGTTCCCTCCCATCTCCCTAGCAAGTTTACTTAACACTATGTAACAGCCTTCTCAGACCTGTTCCCTCCCATCTCCCTAGCAAGTTAACTTAACACTATGTAACAGCCTTCTCAGACCTGTTACCTCCCATCTCCCTAGCAAGTTAACTTAACACTATGTAACAGCCTTCTCAGACCTGTTACCTCCCATCTCCCTAGCCAGTTAACTTAACACTATGTAACAGCCTTCTCAGACCTGTTCCCTCCCATCTCCCTAGCAAGTTAACTTAACACTATGTAACAACCTTCTCAGACCTGTTCCCTCCCATCTCCCTAGTAAGCTAACTTAATACTATGTAACAGCCTTCTCAGACCTGTTCCCTCCCATCTCCCTAGCAAGTTAACTTAACACTCGTAACAGCCTTCTCAGACCTGTTCCCTCCCATCTCCCTACCCAGTTAACTTAACACTTTGTAATAGCCTTCTCAGACCTGTTCCCTCCCATCTCCCCAGCAAGGTAACTTAACAATATGTAACAGCCTTCTCAGACCTGTTCCCTCCCATTTCCCTAGCCAGTTAACTTAACACTATGTAACAGCCTTCTCAGACCTGTTCCCTCCCATCTCCCTAGCCAGTTAACTTAACACTATGTAACAACCTTCTCAGACCTGTTCCCTCCCATCTCGCCAGCAAGTTAACTTAACACTATGTAACAGCCTTCTCGGACCTGTTCCCTCCCATCTCCCCAGCCAGTTAACTTAACACTATGTAACAGCCTTCTCAGACCTGTTCACTCCCATCTCCCCAGCCAGTTAACTTAACACTATGTAACAGCCTTCTCAGACCTGTTCCCTCCCATCTCCCCAGCCAGTTAACGTAACACTATGTAACAGCCTTCTCAGACCTGTCCCCTCCCATCTCCCTAGCAAGTTAACTTAACACTATGTAACAGCTTCTCAGACCTGTTCCCTCCCATCTCCCTAGCAAGTTAACTTAACACTATGTAACAGCCTTCTCAGACCTGTTCCCTCCCATCTCCCCAGCCAGTTAACTTAACACTATGTAACAGCTTCTCAGACCTGTTCCCTCCCATCTCCCCAGCCAGTTAACTTAACACTATGTAACAGCCTTCTCAGACCTCACTGCCGGAGATTTAGTCGACTAAAACTAGACTAAAACTAAACCAATTCAGATGACTAAAATACGACCAAATTAAAAAGAATATGACTAAAACGAAAACAAAAATACGCAGTCAAAATGAACACTGTATGGAATACGCTATCATGATATCTGGGACTGTTCCCATTCACACATGAAATCATTTTGCAATTGTTGTAACCGATGCACCCGCAAAGCCAATACATTTAGCTTGTTTGGAATTCTGTTCGTTGTCATACATGTCCTTACATATCAAATTGATAAATGTCGGGTCTATTATAGTGGACACATCACTGGTAATTGGAAATTTGCCTTTGCAGCTATGTTTGTAATTGTGATTTACTTAGTGTTTTTTTTTCTTTCTTTTCATGTGATGTTTCCGTTATGCTATCCATTGATTTATTCATTCTTTCAACAGAAAGTGCAAAATTGGTGAAATGCGTGGGAGTTTTTCGACAAACTTCAACTTGAGGGAAAACGCTTTCCCGTCTATAATTTCAGTCTAATTTCCATTTGTCTGTTTACATCGGGAACCAGTGTTCGAGTCTTAAGATGGTAGAAAATCTGCTTTAAAATCCAATCCCTACGGTGAAAAGTGTTTTACATCTGAGCAAGTGCTGAACAAAAATGAGTGTCTTCCTTGTACTGAGCCAGCATGGGTGCGTCAAGTAGCTAATTGATTTAAACTGCTTTATTCCGTGAGTCTCTCCGTCACACCTTGGTGGTGTGCAGCTATGTATTTTATTCATTTTAAAGTATGTTAACCATTTTGGAAGTTGCTTCCTCCCAAAAAATAAAAATGGATTTAACACCAGGTAAAAAAAAAATGCCAGCCAATAGCAGGAAGGGAGCGAAGAGACCGTACTTTCTTACCCAAGTCTATTTTCTTCGGTTATAGCTACGTTTTTAGCCTCCAGCATGGCAGTACTAACATAAAACATGACTATTATGCTGTGTTTTAGCCTGTGCCAATTTTTCTATTAGGTATAGCAAAGTGCTGCAGAGGATGTGTAGGTGGGTAGATAAAATATATGTGCTGCTTGGTGCCTGTAATGTCTGTGGGTTGAAGCGTGTAGACTTTGCAGACACTTTATATAAAAAAAAAAATCCAAATTGATCCAAAGACCCAAATGATGTCCGCTGAGATCAAGTTTTTGGTCTTGTTACCCCTGGTGCTTTACATGTGCTATGTGTACTAGAAAATGATAAGGGGGGGGGAGGGTCAGTAAAGGTAGATTTACAGGCTGCTTCAAGGTAAAGTATAAAATCATAGCATGCCAAACAGTAATAGTGCATGCACCTGACGCATTTCGTATGACACAACAGACTTACTCGTAGGTCTTTATGGCTGGGTGGGAACGTACTGCCCTCAGTTAGGGTATTTTTTTTAACCATTTGCAGTTAATATAACCTTTTTAATATTAGTAGAGAGACCTTGGAATTTGATGAGCTGGCTTTTCTTTTTTCTTTTCTTACAGAAATGATCACTATGAATGTAAACAGGGTTCTCTACCTTCATCTACCTGAAAGGCTGAATCAACCCAGCCAGGAATTGAACCTGCAACCCTGAGGGTTGATCTGAGTCTATAGATGGTGCATTGGTCCACTGGGCCACCAGCATATAACTCATACAGGGCTCAGGTCTGCTAGAATTCGGGCAATCTGACACCGAGACGCAAGCAGGAATAACCTTAATCCTTGTCTGCTATCTGTATCGTAATACCTATTGAGTTGTGGATCCTCAGCTTAGGTTACCTACTGGGCGTTCATTCCCTGTTGTTAATTAATGCAATATATAGTCCCTCTGTTGAACTCGACAAAAGCTCTGCACACACAGCCAGAGCTGTGTCAATACAGTCACACAATGTATCGCCTTCAGTCACACACAGGCAAGATTATGTCGTTAAAGTAAATCTTACTCTATCAACATAGAATAAAGCTCCGCTCCGGCAACAATGTAGGACGTCAGGCTTAATTGTTACATTAATCCATATTAACTAAATGAGATTTATTGAAAGGATGTCTGCATCATGTCCAACCTGCATTCTTAGGGGTATAATCATCATTGAGTCATTTAACCATTTATGAGTGCGTGTATATATAGATTGATAGATAGATAGATAGATAGATAGATGTTATGTATTCGCTTATTTACAGTATGTGCCTATGGTTTTATATATACTGTATTTGCTCGATTATAAGAAAAATTCAGAAAAAAAAAACCAGCTGTCCGTCATAATAGACGGAGGTGTCGGGCAGCATGGAGGATGTCTGCACGTATCGTGCAGACATCCCTCGGCTGCCCCCACTAGCCACCAGGGACCAATTAAAAGGTGAGGGAGGGTGGGTGGGTTTAAAAAAAACATGGGGGACGGGGACAGAGGGAGGGGGAGAGCAACAAGGGGAGGGAGGGGGGCAGAGACAAGGGGAGGGAGGGGGGCAGAGACAAGGGGAGGGAGGGGGGCAGAGACAAGGGGAGGGAGGGGGGCAGAGACAAGGGGAGGGAGGGGGTTGTTAGAGACAGAGACAAGGGGAGGGAGGGGGTTTGAAGAGACAGACAAGGGGGGTGCAGAAACAGACAAGGGGAGCGAGGGGGAGACAAAGGGAGGGGGAGAGAGAGACAACACTAGAGAGAGACAACACTAAGGGGAGGAGAGAGAGAGAGAAAAATGGGGGCAAGGGAAAGAGGGAGGCATCATTGGCACATAAAAAGAAATAAAAACTAGAAATACATTTTTTGATATCATAATATTTTATTAAAAAAAAGCAATTTACATGTGAATATTTACAAGTTGAACTTTTTTCCTATAGGGTAGTCTTATATTCAGGCTTTAAGTTTTTTTCCTAATGGAATATCCAAAGTTTGGGGGGTCGTCTTATAATCAGGGTCGTCTTATAATCGAGCAAATACGGTATATTATAGGGGAGGGAGCTTAGATTTTAATAAATAAAAATATATTTTTTTTTCCACACCCGGGGTATAATCTGTCCGCGGTGTGACCGAGCCACTGATCAGATGGGCTGCCGTGGAGAGATGGTTGGAGATGCTAACTGTTCCTGTGTGCGATATCAGCCTTGCATGCCTGCGCACTGAGCACCAGGTACCAAGTTACGCGGATTAAGGATGCACATGACATCCCGGTCACGCCACCCCACTGATTCCTCTGGCCTCTTCCAATCGTTTGGCAAGTACTGTTCTGAAAGTCCCGGGGCGACAGAGTTTATGGTGCTAAAAACGGGAAATGCACAGTTAAAAGTTAAGATCCCAAGACCAGGTGGGCAAACGGATGCCCACGCATTTCACGCCTAAATGTGGGGGGGGGGGTTTCTTACTAAACGAGGCCACGGTGAAATGCGTAGGCATCCGTTTGTCCACTGGGTCTTGAGATCTAACTTTTTAACTGTGTGCCACCATAAAGTATATCGTCATTGCCGAACTGGCCAGTATCGTCATTTCGACCAATATTCGTCTGATTTTCATCTTAAAGTTTTCTTGTTCGTCTATAAGGTTTATGTTGACCATATGCATTAAAGAAAATTACAAAACTTATCACACTGGGAAAAAGCGTCTCTCTGTGCTATTGAATGCTGACCTAGGTGAAATATAAGTTGCCCATTCTATATCACTATAGAATTGCCAATATAACCATACATCTTAAATTAGAGGGGCAACAATTTAAAAGTAATATCAGGAAGTATTACTTTACTGAGAGGGTAGTGGATGCATGGAATAGCCTTCCAGCAGAAGTGGTAGAGGTTAATACAGTGAAGGAGTTTAAGCATGCGTGGGATAGGTATAAGGCTATCCTAGATATAAGATAAGGCCAGGGACTAATGAAAGTATTACTTTACTGAGAGGGTAGTGGATGTATGGAATAGTCTTCCAGTGGAAGTGGTAGAGGTTAATACAGTGAAGGAGTTTAAGCATGCGTGGGATAGGTATAAGGCTATCCTAGATATAAGATAAGGCCAGGGACTAATGAAAGTATTACTTTACTGAGAGGGTAGTGGATGCATGGAATAGTCTTCCAGTATAAGTGGTAGAGGTTAATACAGCGAAGGAGTTTAAGCATGCATGGGATAGGTATAAGTCTATCCTAGATATAAGGTAAGGCCAGGGACTAATGAAAGTATTACATTACTGAGAGGGTAGTGGATGTATGGAATAGTCTTCCAGTAGAAGTGGTAGAGGTTAATACAGTGAAGGAGTTTAAGCATGCATGGGATAGGTATAAGGCTATCCTAGATATAAGATAAGGCCAGGGACTAATGAAAGTATTACTTTACTGAGAGGGTAGTGGATGCATGGAATAGTCTTCCAGTAGAAGTGGTAGAGGTTAATACAGTGAAGGAGTTTAAGCATGCGTGGGATAGGTATATGGCTATCCTAGATATAAGATAAGGCCAGGGACTAATGAAAGTATTACTTTACTGAGAGGGTAGTGGATTTATGGAATAGTCTTCCAGTGGAAGTGGTAGAGGTTAATACAGTGAAGGAGTTTAAGCATGCGTGGGATAGGTATAAGGCTATCCTAGATATAAGATAAGGCCAGGGACTAATGAAAGTATTACTTTACTGAGAGGGTAGTGGATGCATGGAATAGTCTTCCAGTATAAGTGGTAGAGGTTAATACAGCGAAGGAGTTTAAGCATGCATGGGATAGGTATAAGTCTATCCTAGATATAAGGTAAGGCCAGGGACTAATGAAAGTATTACATTACTGAGAGGGTAGTGGATGTATGGAATAGTCTTCCAGTAGAAGTGGTAGAGGTTAATACAGTGAAGGAGTTTAAGCATGCATGGGATAGGTATAAGGCTATCCTAGATATAAGATAAGGCCAGGGACTAATGAAAGTATTACTTTACTGAGAGGGTAGTGGATGTAAGGAATAGTCTTCCAGTAGAAGTGGTAGAGGTAAACACAGTCAAGGATTTTAAGCATGCGTGGGATAGACACAAGGCTATAAGACCGGGAACGGGGGACTAAAAAAAAAAATTGGACAGACTAGATGGACCGAATGGTTCTTATCTGCCGACACATTCTATGTTTCTATGTTTCATACAACAGGTTACATTTTTTTTTTTTTTTTGTAATGGCTTAGAGATCGCATTCTTTGGCCTTAGGTTGGACACTATCTGATTGTTGGATTGTGTGTGTATTTTTTTAAGCCCCAGTAAAATAGTAATTCATTTATGACATAGCCAGGCTACGAGTAAAGTCTGTTTCTTAGTTTTGGCTTTAATAAATTTCCTATGACACTAAGTGGACCTTTAGAGTTACAGATAGCAAAACGAAGCCAGGAATCAGACCAATCCCTTGACTTGTGTCTATTCATAGGCTGAGCTCTGGGTTATCAATTCCTTACCACAGAATGACACAGATTTAATGAGAAGGGTGGGGGGAGGGGGGAGGATAGAAATGGGGTTAAAAGAGAGAGAGAGAAAATTAAAATAAAAGATAACACACATAATAATGACCACCCGGGTGCAATTACCTTTGATAAGAAGATACAAGGATTATGCTTGGTAAACTGCAGCATGCAAAATGGCAATTGCATGTTAGATAATTGTTAATGTTAGCGAACCTAGTTCCTAATTGCTGTGAAATCCAGTAACTATTAGTAGGATGCCCTAGCACCTGCCTTCAGCAATAAGCAGGCTATGTGAGTGGCCAGCATACATGTATAATTAGTGACCATCAGTTTAGTGGGGTTTTTACTGATTCCTTTGTGTGCTATGAATAAAGCGTAATGACATATTTTATTAGAGGGCAAATGATTGTTTGGTAATCTGAGTTGCTTAGAAAAATCCGAGCGGAGGCAAGCATTAAAGGGGGATGTAAGTGGGGTGAGGTGGGAGGGGGTATTTCTTTGGCTTCCTCTTTTATTTCTTAGAGGAGAATGAAATTTGTTTTCTTTTTTTATCTGTTCCAAAAAAAGGGGAGTACAGAAATCCAATCTAAATGAGGAATCATTCTATGTACAAACATTGCATGTAGTAATTGCAAGGGGAAGAAAGGAGTCTGTGTCTGGATGACCTGGTCATCATGAGTTCCAAACAGTGGAGAGCATCTTCCTTAAGGTTTGACAAGCATGGCTTATTCTGGTATCCTAAAGGAAAGTATTTTTTTAATGCTGTGCTCTGATGGTTAGTGTGGTTAATGAATCAGAATCCAGTGACTGTAAAGGGATCTTTTTTTTTTTTTTTTTTAAATTAAAATCTCGAGTTCAGTGTGTTCGAAAAAAAGCTGGAGTGCCATAGAAGGTTTAGTTGCTAAGAGAGTGGCATGCCCCTTCCCTCAGATGTAACACTGGGACAAAGTGTTTTTGGGACAATGTGACAGTGAAAAAAGTGCTGAGGGGGCATTATGGCACATTGGAAAGTGCTGTGGTGCATTATGGCACTGTGGAAAGGGCTGTGGTGCATTATGATACTGTGGACAGTGCTCTGGTGCATTATGGCACTGTGGAAAGTGATGCGGTGAATTATGACACTGTGAAAAGTGCTGTGGTGCATTATGGCACTGTGGAAAGTGATGCGGTGAATTATGACACTGTGAAAAGTGCTGTGGTGCATTATGGCACTGTGGAAAGTGATTCAGTGAATTATAACACTGTAGAAAGTGCTGTAGTGCATTATGGCACTGTGGAAAGTGCTGTGGTGCATTATGGCACTGTGGGAAGTGCTGTGGTGCATTATGAAACTGTAGACAGTGCTGTGTTGCATTATGGCACTGTGGAAAGTGATGTGCATTATGACACTGTGGACAGTGCTGTGGTGCATTATGGCACTGTGGAAAGTGATGCAGTGAATTATGACACTGTGGAAAGTGCTGTGGTGCATTATGGCACTGTGGACAGTGCTGTGTTGCATTATGGCACTGTGGAAAGTGATGCTGTGCATTATGACACTGTGGACAGTGCTGTTGTGCATTATGACACTGTGGAAAGTGCTGTGGTGCATTATGGCACTGTGGAAAGTGATGCAGTGAATTATGACACTGTGGAAAGTGCTGTACAGCATCAGGAAGAGACAATGAGTTACTTGTGTATTACGTTTATTGAGCCACTCTTTATTTTAATGGAAGATGTTTTATATTTTTAGTTTATAATATATTTTTTTTATCTCTGCTGATACTGCCAGACAGGTCTCCGTAGAGCAGGCTCGGCTAAACTAAGTGATCTACTTTCACATTCTTTTCATTGAAGTATTTTTTCCCCTAATGAAAACGAGACTCTGTACATCCTTAAATGGGTTTATCCTATTATTAGTGCAGAAGCGAGTGAGCGTGATAGGGCTGACACATTTCGCATTCCGAACACAGCGTAATCATTCATTCACGTATGGTTAAGCACTGTTTGTAACGTGAAATGCGTCAGTTCACAGCCACTCTCCACTTGTTTAGCTGAGAGATGCAAGTAACCTACTGGTATAGCTGGGTCCCCCCCCTCCAGCTCAGCACAGTATCCCCCCTCGGCTCTTGGGAGCCCGGCAACTATTTATTTGGGTCACTACACTATTATGTGTTTTTTAAATTTTACATGATCTGACCTTTGCAGTTTAATATTGCAAGCGGACGACATCTCTACTCATGGTGAATACACTGTGTGAAGGTGTGGGTTAGTGCACTTGTTTCACTTGTCGCTTGGTCTTCATCAGGATAAACGGAGTCAGCTATGCACAGAGTTACGTTCACGTCAGAGGAGCAACACTGACTGCTCATTTGATTTCTCTCCCATCCAGATCCGTAACTCACGCAGTGTTGCAAGACAGAGGCAAGTTTGGCCCGACCAGGATCCCCGCTTGGTTCATTAAAGTGCCATTGTATCCCATTTTGTGTGTTTTCCCAGACTGGTTATACATAGAATGAGGTTCATTTCCACCCATTTGAATAAATGTATTCAGTTGACTGAATCTCTTGTTGAACTCAGCAAAACTCACCAGGTAGCTCCAAAGTCCTGTAATTAGCCATTAAATAAAAATCTGGCCTTACTATTTCTGTGCCCGGGCTAATCAGTGAAATATGCTCCAAATTCACCCAGGGACTCAGTATTTAATGAAAAGGAAGCAGAGGGGAAAAAAAATTAAATAAAATTATATATGCTTGACATCAGAGGGAGGGGATCAGGGCAGAATTTTAACTATGCCACAGATTTCCTATAAAAATTAAGCTATTTTTTAAAGAGAGAAATAACTTCTCTTTCTGTTCAAAAATTCAACCACATTTTTTCTGTACTAGAATACGGCTTTTTATATATATATATATATATATATATATATATATATATATATATATATATATATATATATATTTCTTCACCATTATTGTTGGCTCTGCTATACAATACATTTAAGTTGATTTCATGGATTTGGAGTGTTGAGTTCATCATCTTTTGTACATTTTCAAACTTTAGACCAAAGTAGCCGAGTTAATAAAAAATTCCAGGAATTTTTCCAACTCAACTACTATGGACTTAAGTTTGAAATAATTCTGTTAAAATAGCAGGATAATTCAGTTTAAAACTTTTAGCTGAGAGATGCAAGTAACGGGTTTGTAATCTTTTTTTTTTTGTCCCAAGAGGGACATAAGACGTGTTGCTTGTTGAAAACATTCCGGTGTGTGTTGGAGTTCTTTAAGAGAAAGTGCCATTTTGCAGGAACCTTCAGGCGTGCGGTAAAATCCGATAAAAACACACAGCTAGCCGGACCGGGGTTGTATAAGGTATGGTCAATACACAAAAAGATTACAAACCTGTTACTTGCATCTTAAGTTTTAAATTGAATATTCCTGCTATTTTAAAAGCATCTTACCAACACAAAAACCATCATGTTTTTTAAACTGCTGAATTATCTGGTCAACACCCAAATCAGCCTTCCCTATTATACAACACGTCTCCAATACCTTCTATACCTTCACCAAGTTGGTAACTGTTTTTTTCTTTGGACACTCCAAAACAACACACCAGTATTTCATGTTGACAGTATTTTGCTGTGACCCCTGATGAAGCCTTTTCAAGGGTGAAACACGTCAGGCTCTTTCTGAAGTTTCATAATCCTACACTCTTTCCAAGTATCAACTGTATCCATATCCAAAATTACCAGAAATTTGTGCTATATAAATATATGCTGTTCATCTGGGCTTTTCTGTTTATATTGATTAATTAAATATCTGTGTTTTATACACATCTGTTATTTTTCTTTTGTTCACCAGTATTCACAGCCCCCTCTGTCACAGACTTATACACACTCCTGCATATGTATTTCATTTGTTTACTCCATAAATTGATCAGTAAGTCAGTAATTCCTTTAAGCAACTGGGGAAACTGTTAAAAAAAAAAAAATTTAAATATTTCAATTAAAAAAAAATATGTTTAATATGAAATTCCTACAGCATTTGGATTATTGACTATGCACATGACATAATACAATTTAAAGCGTTGTATGATGTGCGTTATCTTTCACTTGTATGCCTTGATGTATAGGATATAATATGTAGAGTAAGGTATATTTTAAACGCACTAAATGACCTTAGCGGCCTTGATGTAGATGTCAAATATTATTAGTAAGGATATTAAATTAAATACGGAGATTTAACTTAGCATACAAGTTGCAGATCACGGAGCATATATGAGGAGTATTTATACGTAACTTTGTATTAATAACTATTGTTTACTTGCAAAAGTACATAGCATGTCAGCTGTGACTCATGGTAAGACCATTAACATTTAACATAAATACAGCTACCAGCATTTGGGAAATAAACAAGATCTTGTTATTGTATTTATTTATAAGTAGCATTATCTATGTATATATAATGCTGCCTTTGTGTATGTTGTTTAATACTGAAATGCACTTAGCACTGTATTTATATGTATGAAGCTAGAAGCATAGGTAGATGTATGATTACAGGTACACATTTACTTCTTCTGAATAGACTAATGTATTCTCCTAAGGAAGGTGCTTACAAATTAGCACTATACATTGCTTTTTATCATCTACATCACCGGGGTAAGTGACTTTATCCCCCATTCTCAGCGCTCCAGATATCGGAAAGCATATCTTACCATCGCATAGTATATATATTGGACGGTTATATCTGTTCCATAGAGCACACAATACTGTGGTTAGGTACACCCTAAGCTGATGGGTGGGCGAGATTGAGCAATTCCAGTAATTGCCCACTGGTGCTGCAAGAGAACTTTGGATCTACATTGTTGATGGTAGGCTATTCATGTCTTCAAGTAGACCTTGGAAGAGAGGAGAGGAGGACATGGCAGAACCCTTGGAATACATTAAGGGGTTTCATCAAGTTGGAAAACAAATCTCCGACAACACAAGTACTAGTGTAAGAGTAGGAGGGTTCCAGTTGAAGTTAAAGAGTGCAAAGCTGAGAGGTAGTGCTAAAAAGGGGTACTTACAGGCTAAGTAATAGCACATTGTATAAGAAAGACTTTGGAAACACATCTAGGAAGGTTAACACAGAAAAAGACATCTAGTGCCTACGATGGGGCATAGAACCACACTACTGAGATTTCTATGTCGGAGAGGGTCAGTTGGTTCTTACCCACCATCAATATGTTTTACAAGTCTATGTTTGCACACGTGACCACATTCAGTAGGTAGCAGGTATTATGTTATGTTTGTTTCATCTTCTTGTTCAACTACTCCTTGGGAAGAACAAACGTTGACTCCGAGGTCCGTAGGCAGCCACCGAAGTCTAGATTATTCCCTACTTCACGACTGGAGTGGTGGCGAGTACACAAAGCTCCGATGAAGAATTGTCGTCTGCCCTTCTTCAAGGAAGATATCCACTGGTAAAAAATCTTAAACGTCAATCCTAATCCTACTGGATCAAGCCCGAAATATAATGAAAACACCAACAAAATATTATTTTTGATAAAAAACAAGAATACTTCCAAGATCCTTTGTTCCATGATACAGAGATAACTTTCCATGTCAATTCGGAAGGGGATACTAAAGATACCAAACCGTATCGCATTGTATGCAAAACACTCAATGGATAGTTTCATACAGTTAGTTGGCACAGTAAGATGTGTGTTGGCTACTGTCATTTTTGTCGAATTTATTCGACTTTGAAATGTTTTGGTCATATTTTGATAACAACATGTAAAATCTGCCATTTTCAATGGCATTTCATAAAAATAGAATGATACTGGTTACCGGTTATACTTTTGGTTGCACTGAACAGACATTTCTTGGTATCTCAGCAGGGGAATTTGTTAAGCTTCGGTGCTATAGTTCCATGTTAGTCAAACATGTTTTTTTAGAATTCTCGGTAAACAACATGTCTGCCCCTTGATAGAGCTTTATAGAACAAACATTCTAAACAACATGTCTACCCCTTGATAGAGCTATACAGAGCAAAGATTCTAAACAACATGTCTGCCCCTGATAGAGCTATACAGAGCAAAGATCCTAAGCAACATGTCTGTCCCCTGATAGAACTATACAGAGCAAACATTCTAAATAATATGTCTGCCCCCTGATAGAGCTATACAGAGCAAAGATTCTAAACAACATGCCCGCCTCCTGATAGAGTTACACAGAGCAAAAGATTCTAAACATGTCCGTCCCCTGATAGAGTTACACAGAGCAAAGATTCTAAACAACATGTCCACACCCGATAGAGCTATACAGAGCAAAGATTTTAAACAACATGTCCACCCCCTGATAGAGCTATACAGAGCAAAGATTCTAAGCAACATGTCCACACCTGATAGAACTATACAGAGCAAAGATTCTAAATGACATGTCCGCCCCTGATAGAGCTATACAGAGCAAAGATTCTAAACAACATGTCCGCCCCCTGATAGAGCTATACAGAGCAAAGATTCTAAACAACATGCCCGCCTCCTGATAGAGTTACACAGAGCAAAAGATTCTAAACAACATGTCCGCCCCCTGATAGAGTTACACAGAGCAAAGATTCTAAACAACATGTCCACACCCGATAGAGCTATACAGAGCAAAGATTTTAAACAACATGTCCACCCCCTGATAGAGCTATACAGAGCAAAGATTCTAAACAACATTTCCACCTCCTGATGGCCCAAAGTGCACTAAAATATTAATAGTTAAAAAAAATGTTAAAATAATAAAAATAAAATATAGCTTAATTAAATCCATAAAAATCAAATAAATCAGTATAAAATATTTTTTTATAAAAACGTTCAAAAGCTAATATGAATGTAAATATACTATTATAATATACAACATGAATATAATTATGTATATAATGTAAAATAGATATTTTGGTGTTTAAAATACGTTCAATTCTTCTACACATTTCTATTCGACTCTCCAGCTAAAATCTGGAGAAGTGATGTGTGCCAATTTTGTGCATGTTTCCCGAAATCATAGCATGTTCGGGTGTTGATAGACCCATATCGGGCAGCCAAAAATCGATGGTTTTCTAAGCACACTTGCCCCCATCTGGATGCTGCCAACGCTTCAGTTCCCCAACGGCCAGGAACGCCGATATTGAGTGTCCGGATTTCTGAGATTTTGGAAATTCGCCCTGAAAACTGTTTGTGATTTCTGCAATTGTGATAGTGGCACGTGTCTCTGCCCTTTGTGACATTTATATCCTTGTTCTAGAAAAAAAAGTGTGTATTGAAATAAATTCTAATATCCAATAAAAGCCCATTATTTCATAATGGTATCTGATTTTTCAGGCTTTTCCTGAATTCCAACAGTGGTGTTACCCCCGTTGCAATGTGTCGCCAGATAACCGCCACTCTTTGACGTCACTGTTTTTGTTTGTTTTGCTCTTGTGTCAAATTCCTTGAGCTATTAAATTCCTCTTCCTTGACCTTTGTTGAATTCCTTAAAGTATTTCGGAGATTTGGCTGCTCTTTCCCGAAATTGTGTAAATAATATATTTTCCTCTACATGGGGGTTTGTAACACCTGAGTGAATGGAGGGTACAAAGTTGGTAAATGTTTTAGAAAATGATCTATGTTTCTAAATAAACCTTTTTTAGTAAATGAAAAAAAAAAAAAAAAAAAAAAACAATATAAAACATTTACACCAGACGCCATTTTTCAATTATTTTTTTTTTTTTTTTATGCCGCAATGGCGTTTGTGTTTCGTGATCCCAACCAGATAAATTAGAGAGTGGAAATCTCAACAATTAATTCTAAAAGGTACCAAAGAGCACTCAGATAAACTTCCAGCTCATAAATATCTCATAATGGACAGCATAATCCTAAGTAGCCGCCATTATGGCGAGCATGAAAGACAGGCCGTGCTATAGAAATGCATTATGCTTTCTTCCACACCAGTATAAGAATATATCCCAGAAAAAAAAAAAAAATGGATTTCGTTTCCTTTCTACTTTATACAATGGAACTTGATACAATTCGCCAACGACAAAAAAAAAAAAAACCAATATTGCACAACTTGATGGACACAAAACAAGGCGAACGCATCAGCACTTAGACAGAGAAGTGTTTGAAGGACAAGCCACGGAGATGATTTATAAATGGAGTACGGTTGGAATAGCCAGAGCTTCATCACCTTTCATAAGAGGCTTTCTCTTATTTCTTCTCTCCTTTTGTCAAGGAATCGTCTTAATTCCTCTTACATACAACTTCCCACACATTATGGATCTATCCCTCATTAATTTTCACATTCGTCAGTATAATAGTCCGAACCTACTCTCCTGCCCCCTCCACAGAAGCGTCTTTAAAATATTAATCTCTTTGTTCATCTATCCATTTACAGGTAAAGGACCAATGGACACTCTGCTTGAACGTCTTGGGTGTTATGCTAGACACAGGAGTTCATTTGGCATCAAATAGGGAAACCTTTTTTCATCTTACTTGGTTGCGGCACAAACTTTTGCTTTGTTAGTAGACATGGCTGTACTCGGAGCTCTGCCTCTCAGATGAGGCAGAGCTTTTAGGATGCTGGCGCATGGTTCCACTGTCAGTGTGTGCTCAGCCTAACAGCTTGGGGGCTCGCCTTGCACGGCTGATCATGGTCTGTTGGGTCCAGTTGTCTTTGTTTTGCCATGTCACCAACCTTAACTAGGTCCTCTCTGTTGGTGGCACATGAAGGTCTCTCTTGCTCTCTGCACTGGCAGTGAGCGACAGCGACAGCATCAGTAATTATGCTTTCTTAGATGGCCAGTCAGAGGTGTGCATATACCTTAAAAAGTACAGTTCTAAATTAGATATATTCTATCTTTTAGTTAATGTTATACCTATAAACCCCACAGCTGGGTAATGTGGTCCACATGTAGCTGAGGTGCCAAAATGTTTCCGGGAATCTAAGAAGAACTGAAACCGCCATTTCCTCAAACATCCACTAAGGGGCCATCATTTGAGCAATAACTCAAATACTCACCAGAATTATGCCAGTCAGCTACCCTGTTTCGGTTTTCGTTTAGAATGTTTACTTGTATCTTTGTTAGATCTCCGTTAAGAATGTTTACTTGTGTATTCTTTATATCTTCATTTAGAATCTTTACTTGTAGATTCAGTAAATCTTAATTTAGAATGTTTGCCTGTATAATTGTTAGATTTCGTTTAGAATGTTTGCTTGTATCTTCATTAGATTTTCGTTTAGAATGTTTACTTGTATCTTCGTTAGATTTCCGTTTAGAACGTTTACTTGTAACTTCGTTAGATCTTCATTTAGAATGTTTACTTGAACCTTCGTTAGACCGTTTTTAGAATGTTTACTTGTATCTTCGGTAGTTCTCCGTTAAGAATGTTTACTTGTGTATTCCTTATATCTTCATTTAGAATCTTTACTTGTAGATTCATTAAATCTTCATTTAGAATGTTTGCCTGTATATTTGTTAGATTTTCGTTTAGAATGTTTGCTTGTATCTTCGTTAGATCTTCATTTAGAATGTTTACTTGAACCTTCGTTACACCGTTTTTAGAATGTTTATTCTATCTTCGTTAGACCTTTGTTTAGAATGTTAACCCATATCTTCATTAGAATTCAGAATGTTTACTTGGTCGCACATATCAGAAAAATAATAAATTCACAGTTACCGAAACGCAACAGATAATTTTCAGAAGACGGGAATTCAAAGAAATACCAGAAGATGCCTCAAGATCATTGAGACATCAGAATGTGGCCTGAGATATTAAATCCTGAAGATGTGTTTGTAATGTGTCATTTTAGATGATGTGGTAACATAATTATGAAAAAATATATATATAACTAAAAGAACTCGCCTTTGAAACAAATCGTCCAACTGAAAATAAGATGCCAATTTAGAAAGAAAGAAATAGAATGATCTTCTACCAAACATATCATTAGAGATATTGCAGATTGCCCAGTTGGAGACTGCAAATATTTCTTTGTGGTTGATGAGTTGACTGTAAAAAATAATTTTCTATTTCACAAAAAAATATACCTGTCGCTCTGTTCATGCCCTATTTTGATTAATATATATATATTATATTTTTGTCAACAAATGCTACTCTTTCTAGAGAAAAGCTCTATCATGAGCACACCTGGCAGTATGACTTATTTTACCCAAAACTACCGAACAACACTAAAATAATACTAGCCCACTAGAATTTTCTACCATAAAAAAATGATACATGTGTCTAGTATAGTCTTAACTTTTTCTTGGCCAGAACATCCAAATTCTGGACAGTCAGGTCAGGATTGGACATCTAGCAACCTTAGCTGCCAGCCACACCTCCGGATCAAAGGTTTCTCTCCCAGGAGGAATGGAAGAGTATTTGACTTCTTTCATCTCGTTGTACCCATCACAATCCTTTAAACATTCAGGCTAAATCTGTGGTGACCACCTCGGGCAAGCTACGCATGTTCAGCTTGTAATAATCATGCCTCCCTTTATCTAAAAATAAATATGTGCCTTTTTCTTTTCTCCAGCTCCCCGGCCATAAACCCACAGGTACTATTATACAGGATTACCTTCCAATAGGGAGAATCAGCGAAAAAGACGATTTTTTATTATTTTTTTTGTCTGCAGATAAATCCCAAACACCTGTGTCCCCTAAGTTATCAAAGCCTTGTTGCCATAATCGGTATTTCATAATAAAGCGTCATTTGCGACTCTCTGAATAAAAGTCTGATTTAGTAATAAAAATCCCTGGCCTCCATGTCTTTATTCCACCAAATGCCGTCTAATTGTGGCTGCGCCCATTATGGGGAATAATTTTCGCTTAGTTAAAAAAGATAACGCACATTTAGGAGGGAGCAGGGGGGATAGCGGGGGGAACATTTTTCTGGTGTTGTTCGGTCCTCATTCAGTCGACATTCAATAGTTTACGTTTCACAGATGCAATTATTATACTGAGAGGTCAAGTATTACAGAATGTCTTGTATTACGGTGTGCATGCTAAGTAATTCACTCGGTAAATTGACCCTTCAGTGTGCTGCATAATACTCTAAAAACCCAGCTAAAATGCAAGACAATTAGCAATACTTTTACTCTGCACCAACAATGGCAGCAGCCAAGCAAGGTGATTGCATTTACAGTGTGGCTTTTATTCTCAAAGCAATTTTTCTTTTCGATTTTTTTTTTTTTGCTTTTTTTTGTTCCCATCATTGCCGTCTCCTGAAAAAAAAAAAAAACGCTTGGAATTTTACGAACCGTTTGCACTACTGTATTCTCCTAATTATAAAGGAATTCAAAGACCGAAACGATGAAGCACCAATTAGGACGATATTCTCCCCAAAAAAAAAAAATAATAATAATAAAATTAATAAAAGAACCATTGCATCCATTACCAGGCTGAGGGTTAGTTTAAAAAAAAAAAAAAAGAAAAAAACACTTTGAAATGAGTTAACAAAAGCCCAGGGAAGCATTAGCCAAATATACATTGGATTGTGCGTCTAGAGATAAAAACGAGAACACTGAGCTCCAGGCTACCATGTTGCAGAGATGGTTCTCGTAGCCTGGCACAACCGATTGGCGTGTGGCTTCTCTGATTCACAAAATACCCCTGACACGGGAGGAGGGGATCATCTCCTTCTGATTGGCTGTGTAGCGCATGATTGATGAGGGCACACATCAACTGCAAACAGCGACGGCCGTCGGACCGCCTCTCTCTCTGCAGACAGTGAGCGGTGATGGAATCAACCAAGACTTTGCTCTTGCGAAGTATGGGTCGCAGGATTGTACATCTCTTAGAAAGGCCAGGGCACAATATTCCGATGCTAAAGCTGTAAATACAAACCCATGGGCAGAGTTTGCGATGAAAAGTGTGTGAGAGAGACTACAACATCCAATTTGTTTTTTCAATGGGGCAGTTTGGTGCTCCTGCCCGATTGATGTACTGATTGTTACTGGTTCGTGTATCCACCCTCCATGCCTGGGCCCCAGCTTCATACATCTGACTGGAAATGGATGTACCCAATGTCAGATCATTTCTTTTGTACAGGGGAGAGCTGGCAAAAAGGGGGCAGGAGGGCAATTACACCCTGGGCTGCCTTCTAATCTCTCTTAAGGGGCTGATGCTGCACCACTTTAAATGTTTTAATGCCCCAGTCGGTAATACTTTCAATATTATTATCCACTTGTCTTGTCTGTATAGGAATCTCTGCACCTAACCTGTCAGCAGATATGTCTTGTATGTCTATGTGTGTCTATCTCTGATGAAAACAGGGAGGGGCTCATGTTGTGGCACCAAGGACAATCAAATAGTTTTAGACCCCCACATCAACATTAACCAGCCCCCCCCCCTCCCCCCTCCGCTTTTTCAATAATAACCTTCCCATGTGCCCACTGACTCTTACACCTCCATCATTAAACTGCGCCAGACTCGAAACAAAAGACACAATCCCAAAGCTTGGACCAAAGTGCTGACTTCTATCCTATTAGTAATGATTTTAAATAATCTTCATTCATTACAGGTCACCAAGTGGTTTGATTTGATCATTTATTAAAAACTAGTAAAATAATAAAATGCTGAAATAAATGTAGTTTGTAATACTCGACCCAGACTTTTGGACCCTACTGTATATAGGGGAGGTCTGGCAGCTGCTGGCCCAGCGGGGGAGTAAAACAATTTAGTTGGCCTTGGTGACTCTTCATCTGCCAACCTGATATCAACCGAGATAGACACACATAGATAGGTAATAAAGATATGATGACAGATAAGGTACAGAGACTGATAGACAGATATACTGACAGATAAGGTACAGAGACTGATAGACAGATATACTGACAGATAAGGTACAGAGATTGATAGACAGATATACTGACAGATAAGGTACAGAGATTGATAGACAGATATACTGACAGATAAGGTACAGAGATTGATAGACAGATATACTGATAGATAAGGTACAGAGATTGATAGACAGATATACTGACAGATAAGGTACAGAGACTGATAGACAGATATACTGACAGATAAGGTACAGAGATTGATAGACAGATATACTGATAGATAAGGTGCAGAGACTGATAGACAGATATACTGACAGATAAGGTACAGAGACTGATAGACAGATATACTGACAGATAAGGTACAGAGATTGATAGACAGATATACTGATAGATAAGGTGCAGAGACTGATAGACAGATATACTGACAGATAAGGTACAGAGATTGATAGACAGATATACTGACAGATAAGGTGCAGAGACTGATAGACAGATATACTGATAGATAAGGTGCAGAGACTGATAGACAGATATACTGACAGATAAGGTACAGAGATTGATAGACAGATATACTGACAGATAAGGTACAGAGATTGATAGACAGATATACTGATAGATAAGGTGCAGAGACTGATAGACAGATATACTGACAGATAAGGTACAGAGATTGATAGACAGATATACTGACAGATAAGGTACAGAGATTGATAGACAGATATACTGACAGATAAGGTACAGAGATTGATAGACAGATATACTGACAGATAAGGTACAGAGATTGATAGACAGATATACTGACAGATAAGGTGCAGAGATTGATAGACAGATATACTGACAGAGAAGGTACAGAGATTGATAGACAGATATACTGACAGATAAGGTGCAGAGATTGATAGACAGATATACTGACAGATAAGGTGCAGAGATTGATAGACAGATATACTGACAGATAAGGTACAGAGATTGATAGACAGATATACTGACAGATAAGGTGCAGAGATTGATAGGCAGATATACTGACAGATAAGGTACAGAGATTGATAGACAGATATACTGACAGTTAAGGTACAGAGACTGATAGACAGATATACTGACAGATAAGGTACAGAGACTGATAGACAGATATACTGACAGATAAGGTACAGAGACTGATAGACAGATATACTGACAGATAAGGTGCAGAGACTGATAGACAGATATACTGACAGATAAGGTACAGAGACTGATAGACAGATATACTGACAGATAAGGTACAGAGATTGATAGACAGATATACTGACAGATAAGGTGCAGAGATTGATAGACAGATATACTGACAGATAAGGTACAGAGATTGATAGACAGATATACTGACAGATAAGGTACAGAGACTGATAGACAGATATACTGACAGATAAGGTGCAGAGATTGATAGACAGATATACTGACAGATAAGGTACAGAGATTGATAGACAGATATACTGACAGATAAGGTGCAGAGATTGATAGACAGATATACTGACAGATAAGGTACAGAGATTGATAGACAGATATACTGACAGATAAGGTACAGAGATTGATAGACAGATATACTGACAGATAAGGTACAGAGATTGATAGACAAATATACTGACAGATAAGGTACAGAGATTGATAGACAGATATACTGACAGATAAGGTGCAGAGATTGATAGACAGATATACTGACAGATAAGGTACAGAGACTGATAGACAGATATACTGACAGATAAGGTACAGAGATTGATAGACAGATATACTGACAGATAAGGTACAGAGATTGATAGACAGATATACTGACAGATAAGGTACAGAGATTGATAGACAGATATACTGACAGATAAGGTACAGAGACTGATAGACAGATATACTGACAGATAAGGTGCAGAGATTGATAGACAGATATACTGACAGATAAGGTACAGAGACTGATAGACAGATATACTGACAGATAAGGTACAGAGATTGATAGACAGATATACTGACAGATAAGGTACAGAGATTGATAGACAGATATACTGACAGATAAGGTACAGAGATTGATAGACAGATATACTGACAGATAAGGTACAGAGATTGATAGACAGATATACTGACAGATAAGGTACAGAGATTGATAGACAGATATACTGACAGAGAAGGTACAGGGACTGATAGACAGATATACTGACAGATAAGGTGCAGAGACTGATAGACAGATATACTGACAGATAAGGTACAGAGATTGATAGACAGATATACTGACAGATAAGGTACAGAGATTGATAGACAAATATACCGACAGATAAAATACAGAGATTGACAGGCAGACAAGACAATTGGATTCAGGCAATAAATGCAGTGTGCAACCATACAACATATAATCTTAATAATTTTAAACATTTTTAATAATTTTTAAATATTTTTAAAAGCACCTAGCTTAGATGAAAAAATATTGGAGATTTAGTCACAATACATGGCCATATTTTGCTTAGCCCACCAAAGTACTCCAAACTTGGTGAGTCCTATCTCTAGCTACTTACTTGGAATGAATCTCTCTGACAATCTGTCTTGAACTAGAATTTATACAAATCTCAGAGTGGTGCTCTGTGCAACATATGCCGGTTCTGGGGTGCTGTCCAAACCATTGTTTTTGCAAGACAATTGGATTGACAGAGTGAACCTGGTACTGATTGAGAGATTTAAAACTTAGAATTATTGTAACCCCCCCCCCCCAAACCCCCCCCCCCCCCCCCCCCCCGTCCATTAAGAGAGCGAAAGCCAGACCTGGGAAGAGTTTGCTTTAATGATCACAAAATTAATAATTAATTTTTATTTTTTTCCCTTGCAAGTTCATATATAAAAAAAAAAATTGTTTGTCTTAATACATTTTTTTTATAAATATTGGTTGCTAATAATTGCTGAAAGGGATATTTCAATGTTGGAGCACATTTCCCCCCTCTCTCTCCCCCACACCTATGTCCCACAGTTTCAGAACCGCAGAGCAGGTTACAGAGTATAAGCGCACACCCTCCCAGTGTTTTGGGATAAGAAGCATGGCAAGCTGTTTATGAAGCTCTATGCCAAGGATTGCCAGCTGTGATAATAGCACTTATGTGTCGCTTTAGAAGACTCCCTGGCTGCGAGAGCTTTGTGATGGATTATTGCCGAAAGTTTCTCCTGCACAGAGTGGAGCTGGCAATCACTGGACCATTTCCTCTACTCCTGCTATAGGCAGTTATAAAAATATATATATATAATAATCCCATCAGTGATATGTCCAGGGAATTTATAGATACAGGTAGTGTGAAAATGCTCTCTGATGGTGGGATAAAGTATGACACGAGAATGTTAGCCTGGGGAGGTCAAAGAAAATACATTTTCGATGTTAGAAGGTATCCTCTCTCTATTAGAGAGAGAGTTTAGAAGGTTTTATCTCTATATTATAGAGAGACTTTAGAAGGTATCCTCTCTCTATTAGAGAGAGAGTTTAGAAGGTTTTATCTCTATATTATAGAGAGACTTTAGAAGGTATCCTCTCTCTATTAGAGAGAAACTTTAGAAGGTATCCTCTCTCTATTAAAGAGAGACTTTAGAAGGTATCCTCTCTCTATTATAGAGAGACTTTAGAAGGTATCCTCTCTCTGCTATAGAGAGACTTTAGAAGGTATCCTCTCTCTATTAGAGAGAGACTTTAGAAGGTATCCTCTCTCTACTATAGAGAGACTTTAGAAGGTATCCTCTCTCTATTAGAGAGAGACTTTAGAAGGTATCCTCTCTACTATAGAGAGACTTTAGAAGGTATCCTCTCTCTATTAGAGAGACTTTAGAAGGTATCCTCTCTCTACTATAGAGAGACTTTAGAAGGTATCCTCTCTCTACTATAGAGAGACTTTAGAAGGTATCCTCTCTCTATTAGAGAGATACTTTAGAAGGTATCCTCTCTCTACTATAGAGAGACTTTAGAAGCTATCCTCTCTCTATTAGAGAGAGACTTTAGAAGGTATCCTCTCTCTCTCTATTATAGAGAGACTTTAGAAGGTATCCTCTCTCTATTAGAGAGATACTTTAGAAGGTATCCTCTCTCTGCTATAGAGAGACTTTAGAAGGTATCCTCTCTCTATTAGAGAGAGAGTTTAGAAGGTTTTATCTCTATATTATAGAGAGACTTTAGAAGGGATCCTCTCTCTACTATAGAGAGACTTTAGAAGGTATCCTCTCTACTATAGAGAGACTTTAGAAGGTATCCTCTCTCTATTAGAGAGAGACTTTAGAAGGTATCCTCTCTCTATTAGAGAGAGACTTTAGAAGGTATCCTCTCTCTATTAGAGAGAGACTTTAGAAGGTATCCTCTCTCTATAAGAGAGAGACTTTAGAAGGTATCCTCTCTCTGCTATAGAGAGACTTTAGAAGGTATCCTCTCTCTATTAGAGAGAGACTTTAGAAGGTATCCTCTCTCTACAATAGAGAGACTTTAGAAGGTATCCTCTCTCTATTAGAGAGAAACTTTAGAAGGTATCCTCTCTCTATTATAGAGAGACTTTAGAAGGTATCCTCTCTACTATAGAGAGACTTTAGAAGGTATCCTCTCTCTATATTATAGAGATACTTTAGAAGGTATCCTCTCTCTATTAGAGAGAGACTTTAGAAGGTATCCTCTCTCTACTATAGAGAGACTTTAGAAGGTATCCTCTCTCTATTAGAGAGAGACTTTAGAAGGTATCCTCTCTCTGCTATAGAGAGACTTTAGAAGGTATCCTCTCTCTATTAGAGAGAAACTTTAGAAGGTATCCTCTCTCTATTATAGAGAGACTTTAGAAGGTATCCTCTCTCTATTAGAGAGAGACTTTAGAAGGTATCCTCTCTCTACTATAGAGAGACTTTAGAAGGTATCCTCTCTCTACTATAGAGAGACTTTAGAAGGGATCCTCTCTCTACTATAGAGAGACTTTAGAAGGTATCCTCTCTCTACTATAGAGAGACTTTAGAAGGTATCCTCTCTCTATTAGAGAGAAACTTTAGAAGGTATCCTCTCTCTATTATAGAGAGACTTTAGAAGGTATCCTCTCTACTATAGAGAGACTTTAGAAGGTATCCTCTCTCTATATTATAGAGATACTTTAGAAGGTATCCTCTCTCTATATTATAGAGATACTTTAGAAGGTATCCTCTCTCTATTAGAGAGAGACTTTAGAAGGTATCCTCTCTCTATTAGAGAGAGACTTTAGAAGGTATCCTCTCTCTGCTATAGAGAGACTTTAGAAGGTATCCTCTCTCTATTAGAGAGAGACTTTAGAAGGTATCCTCTCTCTGCTATAGAGAGACTTTAGAAGGTATCCTCTCTCTATTATAGAGAGACTTTAGAAGGTATACTCTCTCTACTATAGAGAGACTTTAGAAGGTATCCTCTTTCTATTAGAGAGAGACTTTAGAAGGTATCCTCTCTCTATTAGAGAGAAACTTTAGAAGGTATCCTCTCTACTATAGAGAGACTTTAGAAGGTATCCTCTCTCTACTATAGAGAGACTTTAGAAGGTATCCTCTCTCTTCTATAGAGAGACTTTAGAAGGTATCCTCTCTCTATTATAGAGAGACTTTAGAAGGTATCCTCTCTACTATAGAGAGACATTAGAAGGTATCCTCTCTCTACTATAGAGAGACTTTAGAAGGTATCCTCTCTCTATATTATAGAGAGACTTTAGAAGGTATCCTCTCTCTATTATAGAGAGACTTTAGAAGGTATCCTCTCTCTATATTATAGAGAGACTTTAGAAGGTATCCTCTCTCTACTATAGAGAGACTTTAGAAGGTATCCTCTCTCTATTATAGAGAGACTTTAGATGGTATCCTCTCTCTATATTATAGAGAGGCTTTAGAAGGTATCCTCTCTCTATTAGAGAGAGACTTTAGAAGCTATCCTCTCTCTATTAGAGAGAGACTTTAGAAGGTATCCTCTCTCTACTATAGAGAGACTTTAGAAGGTATCCTCTCTCTATTAGAGAGAGACTTTAGAAGGTATCCTCTCTCTATTAGAGAGAGACTTTAGAAGGTATCCTCTCTCTACTATAGAGAGACTTTAGAAGGTATCCTCTCTACTATAGAGAGACTTTAGAAGGTATCCTCTCTCTATTAGAGAGAGACTTTAGAAGGTATCCTCTCTCTACTATAGAGAGACTTTAGAAGGTATCCTCTCTCTATTATAGAGAGACTTTAGAAGGTATCCTCTCTCTATTATAGAGAGACTTTAGAAGGTATCCTCTCTCTATATTATAGAGAGACTTTAGAAGGTATCCTCTCTCTATTAGAGAGAGACTTTAGAAGGTATCCTCTCTCTATTAGAGAGAGACTTTAGAAGGTATCCTCTCTCTATTATAGAGAGACTTTAGAAGGTATCCTCTCTACTATAGAGAGACTTTAGAAGGTATCCTCTCTCTATATTATAGAGAGACTTTAGAAGGTATCCTCTCTCTATTAGAGAGAGACTTTAGAAGGTATCCTCTCTCTATTAGAGAGAGACTTTAGAAGGTATCCTCTCTCTACTATAGAGAGACTTTAGAAGGTATCCTCTCTACTATAGAGAGACTTTAGAAGGTATCCTCTCTCTATTAGAGAGAGACTTTAGAAGGTATCCTCTCTACTATAGAGAGACTTTAGAAGGTATCCTCTCTCTATTAGAGAGAGACTTTAGAAGGTATCCTCTCTCTATTATAGAGAGACTTTAGAAGGTATCCTCTCTCTATTAGAGAGATACTTTAGAAGGTATCCTCTCTCTATTATAGAGAGACTTTAGAAGGTATCCTCTCTACTATAGAGATACTTTAGAAGGTATACTCTCTCTACTATAGAGAGACTTTAGAAGGTATCCTCTCTCTATTAGAGAGAGACTTTAGAAGGTATCCTCTCTCTATTAGAGAGAGACTTTAGAAGGTATCCTCTCTCTACTATAGAGAGACTTTAGAAGGTATCCTCTCTCTATTAGAGAGAGACTTTAGAAGGTATCCTCTCTCTATTAGAGAGAGACTTTATAAGGTATCCTCTCTCTATTAGAGAGAGACTTTAGAAGGTATCCTCTCTCTATTAGAGAGAGACTTTAGAAGGTATCCTCTCTCTATTATAGAGAGACTTTATAAGGTATCCTCTCTCTGCTATAGAGAGACTTTAGAAGGTATCCTCTCTCTATTAGAGAGAGACTTTATAAGGTATCCTCTCTCTACTATAGAGAGACTTTAGAAGGTATCCTCTCTCTACTATAGAGAGACTTTAGAAGCTATCCTCTCTCTACTATAGAGAGACTTTAGAAGGTATCCTCTCTACTATAGAGAGACTTTAGAAGGTATCCTCTCTCTACTATAGAGAGACTTTAGAAGGTATCCTCTCTCTACTATAGAGAGACTTTAGAAGGTATCCTCTCTCTACTATAGAGAGACTTTAGAAGGTATCCTCTCTCTACTATAGAGAGACTTTAGACGGTATCCTCTCTCTATTAGAGAGAGACTTTAGAAGGTATCCTCTCTCTACTATAGAGAGACTTTAGAAGGTATCCTCTCTACTATAGAGAGACTTTAGAAGGTATCCTCTCTCTATTAGAGAGAGACTTTAGAAGGTATCCTCTCTACTATAGAGAGACTTTAGAAGGTATCCTCTCTCTATTAGAGAGAGACTTTAGAAGGTATCCTCTCTCTATTATAGAGAGACTTTAGAAGGTATCCTCTCTCTGCTATAGAGAGACTCTAGAAGGTATCCTCTCTACTATAGAGATACTTTAGAAGGTATACTCTCTCTACTATAGAGAGACTTTAGAAGGTATCCTCTCTCTATTAGAGAGAGACTTTAGAAGGTATCCTCTCTCTACTATAGAGAGACTTTAGAAGGTATCCTCTCTCTATTAGAGAGAGACTTTAGAAGGTATCCTCTCTCTATTAGAGAGAGACTTTAGAAGGTATCCTCTCTCTATTAGAGAGAGACTTTAGAAGGTATCCTCTCTCTATATTATAGAGAGACTTTAGAAGGTATCCTCTCTCTATTATAGAGAGACTTTATAAGGTATCCTCTCTCTGCTATAGAGAGACTTTAGAAGGTATCCTCTCTCTATTAGAGAGAGACTTTATAAGGTATCCTCTCTCTACTATAGAGAGACTTTAGAAGGTATCCTCTCTACTATAGAGAGACTTTAGAAGCTATCCTCTGTCTACTAAACAGAGACTTTAGAAAGTATCCTCTCTCTATATTATAGAGAGACTTTAGAAGGTATCCTCTCTCTACTATAGAGAGACTTTAGAAGGTATCCTCTCTCTACTATAGAGAGACTTTAGAAGGTATCCTCTCTCTATTAGAGAGAGACTTTATAAGGTATCCTCTCTCTACTATAGAGAGACTTTAGAAGGTATCCTCTCTACTATAGAGAGACTTTAGAAGGTATCCTCTCTCTACTATAGAGAGACTTTAGAAGGTATCCTCTCTCTACTATAGAGAGACTTTAGAAGGTATCCTCTCTCTACTATAGAGAGACTTTAGAAGGTATCCTCTCTCTACTATAGAGAGACTTTAGACGGTATCCTCTCTCTATTATAGAGAGACTTTAGAAGGTATCCTCTCTCTACTATAGAGAGACTTTAGACGGTATCCTCTCTCTATTATAGAGAGACTTTAGAAGGTATCCTCTCTCTATTAGAGAGAGACTTTAGAAGCTATCCTCTCTCTTCTAAACAGAGACTTTAGAAGGGATCCTCTCTCTATATTATAGAGAGACTTTAGAAGGTATCCTCTCTCTATATTAGAGAGAGACTTTAGAAGGTATCCTCTCTCTATATTAGAGAGAGACTTTAGAAGGTATCCTCTCTCTACTATAGAGAGACTTTAGAAGGTATCCTCTCTCTATTAGAGAGAGACTTTAGACGGTATCCTCTCTCTATTAGAGAGAGACTTTAGAAGGTATCCTCTCTCTATTATAGAGAGACTTTAGAAGGTATCCTCTCTCTACTATAGAGAGACTTTAGAAGGTATCCTCTCTCTATTATAGAGAGACTTTAGAAGGTATCCTCTCTCTATTAGAGAGAGACTTTAGAAGGTATCCTCTCTCTATTATAGAGAGACTTTAGAAGGTATCCTCTCTCTATTAGAGAGATACTTTAGAAGGTATCCTCTCTCTATTATAGAGAGACTTTAGAAGGTATCCTCTCTCTACTATAGAGAGACTTTAGAAGGTATCCTCTCTCTCTATTATAGAGAGACTTTAGAAGGTATCCTTTCTCTATTAGAGAGAGACTTTAGAAGGTATCCTCTCTCTATTATAGAGAGACTTTAGAAGGTATCCTCTCTCTATTAGAGAGATACTTTAGAAGGTATCCTCTCTCTACTATAGAGAGACTTTAGAAGGTATCCTCTCTCTCTATTATAGAGAGACTTTAGAAGGTATCCTCTCTCTACTATAGAGAGACTTTAGAAGGTATCCTCTCTCTACTATAGAGAGACTTTAGAAGGTATCCTCTCTCTATTATAGAGAGACTTTATAAGGTATCCTCTCTCTATTAGAGAGAGACTTTAGAAGGTATCCTCTCTCTATTATAGAGAGACTTTAGAAGGTATCCTCTCTACTATAGAGAGACTTTAGAAGGTATCCTCTCTCTACTATAGAGAGACTTTAGAAGGTATCCTCTCTCTATTATAGAGAGACTTTAGAAGGTATCCTCTCTCTATTAGAGAGATACTTTAGAAGGTATCCTCTCTCTACTATAGAGAGACTTTAGAAGGTATCCTCTCTCTGCTATAGAGAGACTTTAGAAGGTATCCTCTCTCTATTAGAGAGAGACTTTAGAAGGTATCCTCTCTACTATAGAGAGACTTTAGAAGCTATCCTCTCTCTATTAGAGAGAGACTTTAGAAGGTATCCTCTCTACTATAGAGAGACTTTAGAAGCTATCCTCTCTCTACTATAGAGAGACTTTAGAAGGTATCCTCTCTCTCTATTATAGAGAGACTTTAGAAGGTATCCTCTCTCTACTATAGAGAGACTTTAGAAGGTATCCTCTCTCTCTATTAGAGAGAGACTTTAGAAGGTATCCTCTCTACTATAGAGAGACTTTAGAAGCTATCCTCTCTCTACTATAGAGAGACTTTAGAAGGTATCCTCTCTCTACTATAGAGAGACTTTAGAAGGTATCCTCTCTCTCTATTATAGAGAGACTTTAGAAGGTATCCTCTCTACTATAGAGAGACTTTAGAAGCTATCCTCTCTCTACTATAGAGAGACTTTAGAAGGTATCCTCTCTCTCTACTATAGAGAGACTTTAGAAGGTATCCTCTCTACTATAGAGAGACTTTAGAAGCTATCCTCTCTCTACTATAGAGAGACTTTAGAAGGTATCCTCTCTCTCTATTATAGAGAGACTTTAGAAGGTATCCTCTCTCTACTATAGAGAGACTTTAGAAGGTATCCTCTCTCTATTAGAGAGAGACTTTAGAAGGTATCCTCTCTCTATTAGAGAGAGACTTTAGAAGGTATCCTCTCTACTATAGAGAGACTTTAGAAGGTATCCTCTCTCTATTAGAGAGAGACTTTAGAAGGTATCCTCTCTACTATAGAGAGACTTTAGAAGGTATCCTCTCTCTATTATAGAGAGACTTTAGAAGGTATCCTCTCTACTATAGAGAGACTTTAGAAGGTATCCTCTCTCTACTATAGAGAGACTTTAGAAGGTATCCTCTCTCTGCTATAGAGAGACTTTAGAAGCTATCCTCTCTCTATTAGAGAGAGACTTTAGAAGGTATCCTCTCTACTATAGAGAGACTTTAGAAGCTATCCTCTCTCTACTATAGAGAGACTTTAGAAGGTATCCTCTCTCTCTATTATAGAGAGACTTTAGAAGGTATCCTCTCTCTACTATAGAGAGACTTTAGAAGGTATCCTCTCTCTCTATTAGAGAGAGACTTTAGAAGGTATCCTCTCTACTATAGAGAGACTTTAGAAGGTATCCTCTCTCTACTATAGAGAGACTTTAGAAGGTATCCTCTCTCTACTATAGAGAGACTTTAGAAGGTATCCTCTCTCTCTATTATAGAGAGACTTTAGAAGGTATCCTCTCTCTACTATAGAGAGACTTTAGAAGGTATCCTCTCTCTCTATTATAGAGAGACTTTAGAAGGTATCCTCTCTACTATAGAGAGACTTTAGAAGCTATCCTCTCTCTACTATAGAGAGACTTTAGAAGGTATCCTCTCTCTCTATTAGAGAGAGACTTTAGAAGGTATCCTCTCTACTATAGAGAGACTTTAGAAGCTATCCTCTCTCTACTATAGAGAGACTTTAGAAGGTATCCTCTCTCTCTATTATAGAGAGACTTTAGAAGGTATCCTCTCTCTACTATAGAGAGACTTTAGAAGGTATCCTCTCTCTATATTATAGAGAGACTTTAGAAGGTATCCTCTCTCTACTATAGAGAGACTTTAGAAGGTATCCTCTCTCTATTAGAGAGAGACTTTAGAAGGTATCCTCTCTACTATAGAGAGACTTTAGAAGCTATCCTCTCTCTATTAGAGAGAGACTTTAGAAGCTATCCTCTGTCTACTAAACAGAGACTTTAGAAAGTATCCTCTCTCTATATTATAGAGAGACTTTAGAAGGTATCCTCTCTCTACTATAGAGAGACTTTAGAAGGTATCCTCTCTCTCTATTAGAGAGAGACTTTAGAAGGTATCCTCTCTCTACTATAGAGAGACTTTAGAAGGTATCCTCTCTCTACTATAGAGAGACTTTAGACGGTATCCTCTCTCTATTATAGAGAGACTTTAGACGGTATCCTCTCTCTATTATAGAGAGACTTTAGAAGCTATCCTCTCTCTATATTAGAGAGACTTTAGAAGCTATCCTCTCTCTTCTAAACAGAGACTTTAGAAGGTATCCTCTCTCTATTAGAGAGAGACTTTAGAAGGTATCCTCTCTCTATTAGAGAGAGACTTTAGAAGGTATCCTTTCTCTATTATAGAGAGACTTTAGAAGCTATCCTCTCTCTATATTAGAGAGACTTTAGAAGGTATCCTCTCTCTACTATAGAGAGACTTTAGAAGGTATCCTCTCTCTTCTAAACAGAGACTTTAGAAGGTATCCTCTCTCTACTATAGAGAGACTTTAGAAGGTATCCTCTCTCTACTATAGAGAGACTTTAGAAGGTATCCTCTCTCTATATTATAGAGAGGCTTTAGAAGGTATCCTCTCTCTATTAGAGACAGACTTTAGAAGGTATCCTCTCTCTACTATAGAGAGACTTTAGAAGGTATCCTCTCTCTGCTATAGAGAGACTTTAGAAGGTATCCTCTCTCTATTAGAGAGAGACTTTAGAAGGTATCCTCTCTCTATTAGAGACAGACTTTAGAAGGTATCCTCTCTCTACTATAGAGAGACTTTAGAAGGTATCCTCTCTCTGCTATAGAGAGACTTTAGAAGGTATCCTCTCTCTATTAGAGAGAGACTTTAGAAGGTATCCTCTCTACTATAGAGAGGCTTTAGAAGGTATCCTCTCTCTATATTATAGAGAGGCTTTAGAAGGTATCCTCTCTCTATATTAGAGAGAGACTTTAGAAGGTATCCTCTCTCTACTATAGAGAGACTTTAGAAGGTATCCTCTCTCTATTAGAGAGACTTTAGAAGGTATCCTCTCTCTATTAGAGAGAGACTTTAGAAGGTATCCTCTCTACTATAGAGAGACTTTAGAAGGTATCCTCTCTCTATTAGAGAGAGACTTTAGAAGGTATCCTCTCTCTACTATAGAGAGACTTTAGAAGGTATCCTCTCTACTATAGAGAGACTTTAGAAGGTATCCTCTCTCTATTAGAGAGAGACTTTAGAAGGTATCCTCTCTACTATAGAGAGACTTTAGAAGGTATCCTCTCTCTATTAGAGAGAGACTTTAGAAGGTATCCTCTCTCTACTATAGAGAGACTTTAGAAGGTATCCTCTCTACTATAGAGATACTTTAGAAGGTATACTCTCTCTACTATAGAGAGACTTTAGAAGGTATCCTCTCTCTATTAGAGAGAGACTTTAGAAGGTATCCTCTCTCTATTAGAGAGAGACTTTAGAAGGTATCCTCTCTCTGCTATAGAGAGACTTTAGAAGGTATCCTCTCTCTATTAGAGAGAGACTTTAGAAGGTATCCTCTCTCTATTATAGAGAGACTTTAGAAGGTATCCTCTCTCTCTCTATTAGAGAGAGACTTTAGAAGGTATCCTCTCTCTATTAGAGAGAGACTTTAGAAGGTATCCTCTCTCTCTCTATTAGAGAGAGACTTTAGAAGGTATCCTCTCTCTATATTATAGAGAGACTTTAGAAGGTATCCTCTCTCTATTATAGAGAGACTTTAGAAGGTATCCTCTCTCTATATTATAGAGAGACTTTAGAAGGTATCCTCTCTCTATATTATAGAGAGACTTTAGAAGGTATCCTCTCTCTATATTATAGAGAGACTTTAGAAGGTATCCTCTCTCTATATTATAGAGAGACTTTAGAAGGTATCCTCTCTCTATTAGAGAGAGACTTTAGAAGGTATCCTCTCTCTATTATAGAGAGACTTTAGAAGGTATCCTCTCTCTACTATAGAGAGACTTTAGAAGGTATCCTCTCTCTACTATAGAGAGACTTTAGAAGGTATCCTCTCTCTATATTATAGAGAGACTTTAGAAGGTATCCTCTCTCTATTAGAGAGAGACTTTAGAAGGTATCCTCTCTCTACTATAGAGAGACTTTAGAAGCTATCCTCTCTCTACTATAGAGAGACTTTAGAAGCTATCCTCTCTCTACTATAGAGAGACTTTAGAAGGTATCCTCTCTCTATTATAGAGAGACTTTAGAAGGTATCCTCTCTCTACTATAGAGAGACTTTAGAAGCTATCCTCTCTCTACTATAGAGAGACTTTAGAAGCTATCCTCTCTCTACTATAGAGAGACTTTAGAAGGTATCCTCTCTCTATTAGAGAGAGACTTTAGAAGGTATCCTCTCTCTATTATAGAGAGACTTTAGAAGGTATCCTCTCTCTACTATAGAGAGACTTTAGAAGGTATCCTCTCTCTACTATAGAGAGACTTTAGAAGGTATCCTCTCTCTATTATAGAGAGACTTTAGAAGGTATCCTCTCTCTACTATAGAGAGACTTTAGAAGGTATCCTCTCTACTATAGAGAGACTTTAGAAGGTATCCTCTCTCTACTATAGAGAGACTTTAGAAGGTATCCTCTCTCTACTATAGAGAGGCTTTAGAAGGTATCCTCTCTCTATTATAGAGAGACTTTAGAAGGTATCCTCTCTCTATTAGAGAGAGACTTTAGAAGGTATCCTCTCTCTATTAGAGAGAGACTTTAGAAGGTATCCTCTCTACTATAGAGAGACTTTAGAAGGTATCCTCTCTCTATTAGAGAGAGACTTTAGAAGGTATCCTCTCTCTACTATAGAGAGACTTTAGAAGGTATCCTCTCTCTACTATAGAGAGACTTTAGAAGGTATCCTCTCTCTATTAGAGAGAGACTTTAGAAGGTATCCTCTCTCTATTAGAGAGAGACTTTAGAAGGTATCCTCTCTCTATTATAGAGAGACTTTAGAAGGGATCCTCTCTACTATAGAGAGACTTTAGAAGGTATCCTCTCTCTATTAGAGAGAGACTTTAGAAGGTATCCTCTCTCTACTATAGAGAGACTTTAGAAGGTATCCTCTCTCTACTATAGAGAGACTTTAGAAGGTATCCTCTCTCTACTATAGAGAGACTTTAGAAGGTATCCTCTCTCTATTATAGAGAGACTTTAGAAGGTATCCTCTCTCTATTAGAGAGAGACTTTAGAAGGTATCCTCTCTCTATTATAGAGAGACTTTAGAAGGTATCCTCTCTCTATTAGAGAGAGACTTTAGAAGGTATCCTCTCTCTATTAGAGAGAGACTTTAGAAGGTATCCTCTCTCTATTAGAGAGAGACTTTAGAAGGTATCCTCTCTCTATTAGAGAGAGACTTTAGAAGGTATCCTCTCTCTATTAGAGAGAGACTTTAGAAGGTATCCTCTCTCTACTAACAGTTCATTACCAGATACACAAATTGCTCAATACTTTACCTTAGCGTTATATATTATCTTTTAAGAAAAAAAAAAAAACTGCTCACACAGTTAGTATGCTTGCAAAACAATAATAACAATATGATTGAGATATTATCTCCAGAACAAAATATTTACCATCACTAAAGAGCTACAAGTTATATCCACTCAATGACAGAACACATTTCACTAAATAGATATTTCGTATTTTTACATGATACCCTTCACTGCTCTCCGTATTGCAATCTTCCATTGTTTGCCTGCCTAAATTAGTTTTTAGCACTAGTTTTACCCTGACAGCTACTATCATAAAAAGCATAAACATTTTAATCTTGTGGCTCTCCCCTGTCCATAGCACCATTACCGTGTATGTTTATACAGGCCATTTAAAAATTTTCTATTGACTTCCACCTCTAAGGGCCAGTTTCTTTGCTATAAGGATGCAATTCTCCCTACACCCACATCATTTGTAGGCACTTCACGTTTTCTTGTTCCCTATGCTGTCTTACATCCTGAACCCAAATACGCATGGTACAAGTGGGAACAAAAGCTACATATGTTTCTTTGAGTCTTAATTAAATACTACTGCCCAGCAACAGTACAAAGAAACCCTGGCCTGGATAATGGGGCCAATGGGGCACCTAAAAACAGGACAGTAAGCCCCTGTGTACCTTCTTCTCGAGCCATTATCCCATCTATTCACCAGTAGGCTGGTACAATCTATATGGACGTTAAACAAGCCCGGGGAACAGGCAAACAAAAGTCTTTTTTACACGGTCATTACAAAGTGTTAGTATAAATTAAACATAAATGGACTTAAGCCTATCCACCTTCTGTTCTTCATCATCCAGGATTTATCTCTACGAGCACCAGGGATCTATGGCTAGCATTGCATTTTTTTATTTTTTCATTTAATGTATGGATAGCTACTAGTATACAGGATATCCATACACCTGACCACAAGAAAATCCATGTGTTTAGGCTAACTAACACCACTTTGTACTTATAGTGAAACATGACCACCTGAATGCAGGCAGATTCTTCATACAGATGGTTCTTGTAACCCATTTAATTACTACCAGGAGGGCTGTGCATTGTCCTGAATTACATTTTTTGGTAGATAACCATGCAAAGCACTCGGGAACGGTTAAAAGTCAGCCACCTGTAGGCCAGCATGAGATATGATCCATCATGCTTACTAACAATATAAAATGATGGAACTACAAATCTCTACAACTGTGCTATAACACTTGTCAACGCATTTCACTGCTATCCAGTATTTATTTTGTCCCTAATACAAAATGCAAAACCTAAGTCCCTTCTGTACACCACCATCGATTTTCAATGAAAGGCTTGTTTTTTTTGACCTTCCAACCTTCGAAAAAAGCTTCCGATTTTTTTAATTTATCCATTGTATGGTATTAAAAACCAACAGTATTGCTGCCGCACATCCTGCAGAGAGGTTATATGAATACATGATATCCATTTATCTTGGGAACAAAAAGATCATCAACACATTACGTGCTAGATATGTTTCTGTATAAACAACGTTTTGCGTTAGAAAATATTGCGTGTTAACTTTTTATACATTGCTAAATGGTTTAACTCTTGATTGCAGCGATTAAGATCTGTATTGATGTGAGTCTTTTATTAATTAGGACAAAAACTAATTGGTTAAATGTCAATCTAATCAAAATGCAAACGTGTCATTTCCACGGTATTTTTGAATTAGTTATTAACCTTTAAATGGGAAGATTTCACCTTATTTCAGAAGGGAAACACATTAAAGGGGGAGCTACAAAGTAGCACTCAACAAGGAACATCATTTGAACATTATTTATACTGCATTTGTATTTGTTATCAACCTCTTGCAATCTTTGCTACAGTTGTCCTTTAAGCCAGTTTGTTTATACTCACAAACACATAAACCTATTGCACATCTCTACACTTTCTCTCTTGTCATGTAGTCTTAATACCTATTAAAGGTGAGTTTCCCCTGCTAGAAGAACAGAGTTGGCCCTGTATAATGCATTGTTATAAAGTGACAGTCTGTAAAGATGTAACTCTGCATTATCCATGGCCAGCTGAGCTCTTCTATATATTCTTCTATACATTGTGCGGGGTTCGGTGAGTTTCTTCTGCTAGAAGAACAGAGTTGGCCCTGTATAATGCATTGTTATAAAGTGACAGTATGTAAAGATGCATCTCTGCATTATCCATGGCCAGCTGAGCTCTTCTATATATTCTTCTATACATTGTGCAGGGTCTGGTGAGTTTCTCCTGCAAGAAGAACAGAGTTGGCCCTGTATAATGCATTGTTATAAAGTGACAGTGTGTAAAGATGTAACTCTGCATTATCCATGGCCAGCTGAGCTCTTCTATATATTCTTCTATACATTGTGCAGGGTCTGGTGAGTTTCTCCTGCTAGAAGAACAGAGTTGGCCCTGTATAATGCATTGTTATAAAGTGACAGTGTGTAAAGATGTAACTCTGCATTATCCATGGCCAGCTGAGCTCTTCTATATATTCTTCTATACATTGTGCAGGGTCTGGTGAGTTTCTCCTGCTAGAAGAACAGAGTTGACCCTGTATAATGCATTGTTATAAAGTGACATTGTGTAAAGATGTAACTCTGCATTATCCATGGCCAGCTGAGCTATTCTATATATTCTTCTATACATTGTGCAGGGTCTGGTGAGTTTCTCCTACTAGAAGAACAGAGTTGGCCCTGTATAATGCATTGTTATAAAGTGACAGTGTGTAAAGATGTAACTCTGCATTATCCATGGCCAGCTGGGCTATTCTATATATTCTATACATTGTGCAGGGCCTGGTGAGTTTCTCCTGCTAGAAGAACAGAGTTGGTCCTCTATAATGCATTGTTATAAAGTGACAGTGTGTAAAGATGTAACTCTGCATTATCCATGGCCAGCTGAGCTCTTCTATATATTCTTCTATACATTGTGCAGGGCCTGGTGAGTTTCTCCTGCTAGAGGAACAGAGTTGACCCTGTATAATGCATTGTTATAAAGTGACAGTGTGTAAAGATGTAACTCTGCATTATCCATGACCAGCTAAGCTCTTCTATATATTCTTCTATACATTGTGCAGGGCCTGGCGAGTTTCTCCTGCTAGAAGAACAGAGTTGGCCCTGTATAATGCATTGTTATAACGTGACAGTGTGTAAAGATGTAACTCTGCATTATCCATGGCCAGCTGAGCTCTTCTATATATTCTTCTATACATTGTGCAGGGTCTGGTGAGTTTCTCCTGCTAGAAGAACAGAGTTGGCCCTGTATAATGCATTGTTATAAAGTGACAGTGTGTAAAGATGTAACTCTGCATTATCCATGGCCAGCTGACCTCTTCTATATATTCTTCTATACATTGTGCAGGGTCTGGTGAGTTTCTCCTGCTAGAAGAACAGAGTTGACCCTGTATAATGCATTGTTATAAAGTGACATTGTGTAAAGATGTAACTCTGCATTATCCATGGCCAGCTGAGCTATTCTATATATTCTTCTATACATTGTGCAGGGTCTGGTGAGTTTCTCCTACTAGAAGAACAGAGTTGGCCCTGTATAATGCATTGTTATAAAGTGACAGTGTGTAAAGATGTAACTCTGCATTATCCATGGCCAGCTGGGCTATTCTATATATTCTATACATTGTGCAGGGCCTGGTGAGTTTCTCCTGCTAGAAGAACAGAATTGGCCCTGTATAATGCATTGTTATAAAGTGACAGTGTGTAAAGATGTAACTCTGCATTATCCATGGCCAGCTGAGCTCTTCTATATATTTTTCTATATATTGTGCAGGATCTGGTGAGTTTCTCCTGCTAGAGGAACAGAGTTGGCCCTGTATAATGCATTGTTATAAAGTGACAGTGTGTAAAGATGTAACTCTGCATTATCCATGGCCAGCTGAGCTCTTCTATATATTCTTCTATACATTGTGCAGGGTCTGGTGAGTTTCTCCTGCTAGAAGAACAGAGTTGGCCCTGTATAATGCATTGTTATAAAGTGATAGTGTGTAAAGATGTAACGCTGCATTATCCATGGCCAGCTGAGCTCTTCTATATATTCTTCTATACATTGTGCAGGGCCTGGTGAGTTTCTCCTGTTAGAAGAACAGAGTTGGCCCTGTATAACGCATTGGTATAAAGTGACAGTGTGTAAAGATGTAACTCTGCATTATCCATGGCTAGCTGAGCTCTTCTATATATTCTTCTATACACTGTGCAGGGTCTGGTGAGTTTCTCCTGCTAGAGGAACAGAGTTGACCCTGTATAATGCATTGTTATAAAGTGACAGTGTGTAAAGATGTAACTCTGCATTATCCATGACCAGCTAAGCTCTTCTATATATTCTTCTATACATTGTGCAGGGCCTGGCGAGTTTCTCCTGCTAGAAGAACAGAGTTGGCCCTGTATAATGCATTGTTATAAAGTGACAGTGTGTAAAGATGTAACTCTGCATTATCCATGGCCAGCTGAGCTCTTCTATATATTCTTCTATACATTGTGCAGGGTCTGGTGAGTTTCTCCTGCTAGAAGAACAGTTGGCCCTGTATAATGCATTGTTATAAAGTGACAGTGTGTAAAGATGTAACTCTGCATTATCCATGGCCAGCTGACCTCTTCTATATATTCTTCTATACATTGTGCAGGGTCTGGTGAGTTTCTCCTGCTAGAAGAACAGAGTTGGCCCTGTATAATGCATTGTTATAAAGTGACAGTGTGTAAAGATGTAACTCTGCATTATCCATGGCCAGCTGAGCTCTTCTATATATTCTTCTATACATTGTGCAGGGTCTGGTGAGTTTCTCCTGCTAGAAGAATAGAGTTGGCCCTGTATCATGCATTGTTATAAAGTGACAGTGTGTAAAGATGTAACTCTGCATTATCCATGGGCAGCTGAGCTCTTCTATATATTCTTCTATACACTGTGCAGGGTCTGGTGAGTTTCTCCTGCTAGAAGAACAGAGTTGGCCCTGTATAATGCATTGTTATAAAGTGACAGTGCGTAAAGATGTAACTCTGCATTATCCATGGCCAGCTGAGCTCTTCTATATATTCTTCTATACATTGTATAGGATCTGGTGAGTTTCTCCTGCTAGATGAACAGAGTTGGCCCTGTATAATGCATTGTTATAAAGTGACAGTGTGTAAAGATGTAACTCTGCATTATCCATGGCCAGCTGAGCTCTTCTATATATTCTTCTATACATTGTGCAGGGCCTGGTGAGTTTCTCCTGCTAGAAGAACAGAGTTGGTCCTGTATAATGCATTGTTATAAAGTGACAGTGTGTAAAGATGTAACTCTGCATTATCCATGGCCAGCTGAGCTCTTCTATATATTCTTCTATACAGTACATTGTACAGGATCTGGTGAGTTTCTCCTGCTAGAAGAACAGAGTTGACCCTGTATAATGCATTGTTATAAAGTGACAGTGTGTAAAGATGTAACTATACATTATCCATGGCCAGCTGAGCTCTTCTATATATTCTTCTATACACTGTGCAGGGTCTGGTGAGTTTCTCCTGCTAGAAGAACAGAGTTGGCCCTGTATAATGCATTGTTATAAAGTGACAGTGTGTAAAGATGTAACTCTGCATTATCCATGGCCAGCTGAGCTCTTCTATATATTCTTCTATACATTGTGCAGGGCCTGGTGAGTTTCTCCTGCTAGAAGAACAGAGTTGACCCTGTATAATGCATTGTTATAAAGTGACAGTGTGTAAAGATGTAACTCTGCATTATCCATGGCCAGCTGAGCTCTTCTATATATTCTCTATACATTGTGCAGGGCCTGGTGAGTTTCTCCTGCTAGAAGAACAGAGTTGGCCCTGTATAATGCATTGTTATAAAGTGATAGTGTGTAAAGATGTAGCACTGCATTATCCATGGCCAGCTGAGCTCTTCTATATATTCTTCTATACATTGTGCAGGGTCTGGTGAGTTTCTCCTGCTAGAAGAACAGAGTTGACCCTGTATAATGCATTGTTATAAAGTGACAATGTGTAAAGATGTAACTCTGTCATTTTCATGCATTTTTCCATCCATCAATATCAGCCACCTTGAAGATTGTTGATCTCCTTCCCTTGATCTCCATTTCCTATCATGTATCTTGTACCAATGAGTTAAAGTAATAACTGTGCATTAAATTGCCCAATATCCACTCATTTCCCACTTGGATCATAACATTTGATGGGTACCCCATAATTAACAGTGATACTGTAGGCACATGCTCAGTGCCATTTCAGAGATCTTTGAGTGTCACCGGTGCCACAAGTTCGCCATCCCTGACCTAAATAGTTGCTCACTACTGTTACAGAACGTATGGTCAGCCCGCTACAACCAGGAACTGCTGTGCCTCGTATGTGAGACACAGCAGTTAGTAAATCCGCGTTTATCTATTAAGAGACACGTCGCGTTTACTTAATTGTTTTGTTGAGCCCTTGCTTCCTTCAAGGTTTAAACAATGTTTAATGTTCCTTTTAGCATTTTTATTCAATCAATACATCCATTTTTAGAACTATTGAAGTCTAATAGGCATGACAAATGTAGGTTCTTTTCAAGTCACTCTCGCCCTTTAACTGCATTCTTGCAGAATGTAAAAACAGGGAACTGTCAAATATATTTCATGATCTCATATCTCATTAGACCAAATTATATTATTGTACAGATTTTTCTTGTGAGCTTTTCATTTTCTTGTCTTCATTTGAAAGTTTAAGTTAAATGTACTTTTGACATTAAAGGTTTGACAAAATGCGGTATGATTTCTGGTTTTTTTTTTTTTATGGAAAATAAAAAAATTCAGATTCCATATATAATTTGATTTCTGTTGCATTTTATTTTTCAATTTTTATTTAAATTAGTATTCAGTTTACAGCTTTGTAATTTTGCAGAATAAGCGTCATATTATAGACGTGTCTAGAAGGCACCTGTCATCCCAATTGATTATTTTCGAAAAAAATTGACTGGTGAAAGGCACAAGGATCCATGTATTACTAATAGCATATGCTATTTTACTTCTGCATCTGGGATACGATGAATTCATTATTTTCTTTTGTATCTAATTTTTTTATATTTTGTATTTTATATTTTTAATATTGTTTTTGTTCCATAGCTATTCCAGATATGTATATATATGTGCTGTACAATACCTAAAGCGCACCACCAAATGTTCCACAGTAGACATGCATTTGAAACTACTCTTTTAAAAATATATATTTTATACACATCACTTTGTTCTAACTTTAAAAGGAATTCATCATCTGCAATTTTGAGAGTGGCCAAAAAATGGTCTAAGGGATTAAACATTTTTTAATGAGTAAGATGTCTGTTTAGAGTTGTATTCTACGTGTAATAAAAGGTTCTAAAATGACTATAGTTACTTAGCAAAGTAATTCTTGGGACTAAAACACAAAAAAAGTTGAATGTAAGGGGGGAAGAAAGTTTTTTTCTTTTTACTTTTTTTTTCGTTTTTTAATTGGAGTAAACAAGGAAGCTGAATTGTAATGCTATGTTCATTACAGTGAGATTAAGCACTAATTGAGTATAGAGATTCAGGTGGATTCTCAGCTGATGCTTATGAAACCAACTGAATCCTTTTAAGGAAAGGAGGGGGGGGGGGTATTCGTGGAGAAATTAGAAGAGTATACACACTTCCTAACAAGTCATTTTTAACAGTTACAAGCTTCACACAAAGACCACACACAGAGTTTAAGAGATGCAAATAGGATCCATACACTCTGAACAAAACCAGGGCACAAAAGAGTTCGGAAAGCTTTTAATAGAACAGAAATCACCCACTATTAGAAAACTTTACAGCCCAGAAACCCTGGGACTGATTAAGCCCTCTCAGTGCTGGATGAGACAGTAATGTGTTTAAATGGATTCCCAAATGTATGGTGAATCTGCTGTGATGAGATACCCTGACTCAATACAAAATAATACTGCTTTATTTATTAATAATTATTTATTTGCATTATGTTTTACATTAAGGAAAAAAATGAAAGCTCTATGTGTGGATAGAAAGTTATTTGGGGGGGGCGCAATTTCTAAAAAAAAAAAAAAATGCGCAATCACCATGGAAACAAGTAGAAGTCCCTTGGTGATATCTCCAGATATGGAGCTACGCCCAGTTAATGATTTTATATATTCAATATATATTCAATTCAATATATATTGAATAATGTTTTATATAGAGCATAAAACATTACTAAAAAGGTACTAAAATATTATTTAGAAGCAGTCCCCATGGAAACCAATGGAATGTTCCTGCTCATTGCATAACTTTTTTTTATAACTTTGGTTATTTCTAAGACGGAATCCTGGGACCAAGTAGTAAAAGTGATGTAATGAGCAGGAACATTCCATTTGGTTTCCATGGTGACTGGACCACTTTTGGTACTTTGGGAAGGGATAAGACGGAATCCTGGGACAAAGTAGTAAAAGTGATGTAATGAGCAAGAACATTCCATTTGGTTTCCATGGTGACTGGACCACTTTTGGTACTTTGGGAAGGGATAAGACGGAATCCTGGGTCAAAGTAGTAAAAGTGATGTAATGAGCAGGAACATTCCATTTGGTTTCCATGGTGACTGGACCACTTTTGGTACTTTGGGAAGGGATAAGACGGAATCCTGGGACAAAGTAGTAAAAGTGATGTAATGAGCAGGAACATTCCATTTGGTTTCCATGGTGACTGGACCACTTTTGGTACTTTGGGAAGGGATAAGACGGAATCCTGGGACAAAGTAGTAAAAGTGATGTAATGAGCAGGAACATTCCATTGGTTTCCATGGTGACTGGACCACTTTTGGTACTTTGGGAAGGGATAAGACGGAATCCTGGGACAAAGTAGTAAAAGTGATGTAATGAGCAGGAACATTCCATTTGGTTTCCATGGTGACTGGACCACTTTTGGTACTTTGGGAAGGGATAAGACGGAATCCTGGGACAAAGTAGTAAAAGTGATGTAATGAGCAGGAACATTCCATTGGTTTCCATGGTGACTGGACCACTTTTGGTACTTTGGGAATGGATAAGACGGAATCTTGGGACAAAGTTCTAATGGGTCCAAAGACACCATGGGAACCAATGAAATGTTCCTGATGATTAGCCCACTTTAAAAAATGTGCCCCCCGAATTGATTTTTATAAATAAACCCCATTGAAGGAGAACTGTAGCACAAAATGAAGTTCTAGTCATTGAACGATGGCATCAAGTGAAGGCTAGAGATGCTTTATTGAAAGAATACAAATAAAGTATCTTATTGAACCCTCTTTTTGCTATGTATACCTCTTTCAAAGGGCTGGCATGTTTAGAATCTTAGGTCAGATGCATGAAGATCTGAACCAACGTGTCTGCCCTGTGATAGAGTTAAATGGAGCAAAGACTCTAAACAACATCTCCACCCTGATAGAGCTATACAGAGCAAAGATTCTATACAACATGTCCGCCCCTGATAGAGCTATACGGAGCAAAGATTCTAAACAACATGTCCACCCCTGATAGAGCTATACGGAGCAAAGATTCTAAACAACATGTCCACCCCTGATAGAGCTATACGGAGCAAAGATTCTAAACAACATGTCCACCCCTGATAGAGCTATACGGAGCAAAGATTCTAAACAACATGTCCACCCCTGATAGAGCTATACGGAGCAAAGATTCTAAACAACATGTCCACCCCTGATAGAGCTATACGGAGCAAAGATTCTAAACAACATGTCCACCCCTGATAGAGCTATAGGGAGCAAAGATTCTAAACAACATGTCCACCCCTGATAGAGCTATACGGAGCAAAGATTCTAAACAACATGTCCACCCCTGATAGAGCTATACAGAGCAAAGATTCTAAACAATATGTCCAGCCCTGATAGAGCTATACAGAGCAAAGATTCTAAACAACATGTCCACCCCTGATAGAGCTATACAGAGCAAAGATTCTAAACAACATGTCCACCCCTGATAGAGCTATACAGAGCAAAGATTCTAAACAATATGTCCAGCCCTGATAGAGCTATACAGAGCAAAGATTCTAAACAACATGCCCAACCCTGAGAGAGCTATACAGAGCAAAGATTCTAAACAACATGTCCACCCCTGATAGAGCTATACGGAGCAAAGAAGACTCAATAAGGTACTGTATGTATATTCTTTCATTAAATTATGTCTTGGTAAAATGCCTACATTTTATGCAATCTTTCACTTAAACATAACTCCAGTAATATGCTTTCAAGATATGATATGCAACCTCCAATATAACATTATTAAAAGATCCAAAAGGATCTCAGGAATCCAAACAGGAGACAGCAGAGCTGAAAGATTGATGTGGTTTCACTTTTCTAGTCCTTGTGGCTCTCAATTGGCTCCCTGCTGGTCTCGGCTCTTCTGCCCCAGCAGCTAATGTGATCTTTAGCTCAGAGTTTGAACTTCCAGCCAATCCTAATTAGAGGGGCCAGAGATGACAGATGGATATTGCTTCAGTCTGAAGCCTATCATTCCTGCACAAGCTAGCTAAAACATGCCAATGACCACTTACAGGCACCCTGTCACATAACAGTGTTTATAGTGTGAAGGTAGAGAATAAAAAATGATCACAAATTGTTAAAAGCAGATTTCAAACAACTGTCCCAAACGTCTGGGTTGGTTTGGGGCGCTCTGCTATATATTGCTGGCCACGGATAATACAGAGTCACATCTTTACACACTGTCACTTTATAACAATGCATTATACAGGGCCAACTCTGTTCTTCTAGCAGGAGAAACTCACCAGACCCTGCACAATGTATAGAAGAATATATAGAAGAGCTCCGCTGGCCATGGATAATGCAGAGTTACATCTTTACACACTGTCACTTTATAGCAATGCATTATACAGGGCTAACTCTGTTCTTCTAGCAGGAGAAACTCACCAGACCCTGCACAATGTATAGAAGAATATATAGAAGAGCTCAGCTGGCCATGGATAATGCAGAGTTACATCTTTACACACTGTCACTTTATAACAATGTATTATACAGGGCCAACTCTGTTCTTCTAGCAGGAGAAACTCACCAGACCCTGCACAATGTATAGAAGAATATATAGAAGAGCTCAGCTGGCCATGGATAATGCAGAGTTACATATTTACACACTGTCACGTTATAACAATGCATTATACAGGGCCAACTGTTCTTCTAGCAGGAGAAACTCACCAGGCCCTGCACAATGTATAGAATAATATATAGAAGAGCTCAGCTGGCCATGGATAATGCAGTTACATCTTTAAACACTGTCACTTTATAACAATGCATTATACAGGGCCAACTCTGTTCTTCTAGCAGGATAAACTCACCAGACCCTGCACAATGTATAGAAGAATATATAGAAGAGCTCAGCTGGCCATGGATACTGCAGATTTACATCTTTACACACTGTCACTTTATAACAATGCATTATACAGGGCCAACTCTGTTCTTCTTGCAGGAGAAACTCACCAGACCCTGCACAATGTATAGAAGAATATATAGAAGAGCTCAGCTGGCCATGGATAATGCAGAGTTACATCTTTACACACTGTCACTTTATAACAATGCATTATCCAGGACCAACTCTGTTCTTCTAGCAGGAGAAACTCACCAGGCCCTGCACAATGTATAGAAGAATATATAGAAGAGGTCAGCTGGCCATGGATAATGCAGAGTTACATCTTTACACACTGTCACTTTATAACAATGCATTATACAGGACCAACTCTGTTCTTCTAACATGAGAAACTCACCAGACCCTGAACACTGTATAGAAGAATATATAGAAGAGCTCAGCTGGTCATGGGTAATGCAGAGTTACATCTTTACACACTGTCACTTTATAACAATGCATTATACAGGGCCAACTCTGTTCTTCTAACAGGAGAAACTCACCAGACCCTGCACACTGTATAGAATAATATATAGAAGAGCTCAGCTGGCCATGGATAATGCAGAGTTACATCTTTACACATTGTCACTTTATAACAATGCCTTATACAGGGCCAACTCTGTTCTTCTAGCAGGAGAAACTCACCAGACCCTGCACAATGTATAGAAGAATATATAGAAGAGCTCAGCTGGCCATGGATAATGCAGAGTTACATCTTTACACACTGTCACTTTATAACAATGCATTAGGCAGGACCAACTCTGTTCTTCTAGCAGGAGAAACTCACCAGACCCTGCACAATGTATAGAAGAATATATAGAAGATCTCAGCTGGCCATGGATAATGCAGAGTTACATCTTTACACCCTGTCACTTTATAACAATGCATTATACAGGGCCAACTCTGTTCTTCAAGCAGGAGAAACTCACCAGACCCTGCACAATGTATAGAGGAATATATAGAAGAGCTCACCTGGCCATGGATAATGCAGAGTTACATCTTTACACACTGTCACTTTATAACAATGCATTATACAGGGCCAACTCTGTTCTTCTAGCAGTGAAAACTCACCAGACCCCTGCATAAATGAAAACGTAACCCTTGATATTCTTACACTTGTACATGGCTTCCCAGTAATTAAGGCATCATACAGAAATCAAATAATTCAACTGCATACTCTACTTTGGTTTCACTACATTCCATTGACATTTATTTATATAATAATAATATACAATCATTTTATGACCGGTGATCTTGCCAGTCTTGATACAGTCATGTAAAAGCTCAGCATGCAAAATAGCCGAAATTTATCAAATCGAGTTTAATACAGTTGTAATTCAGCCGTAAGATGTGTATTTAATTATTCACATGAAGCTCTCTGCTTACACAGTCTGTCTAATGCTTAGCGCACAGTCTCTAATCTAATTTGTAAAAGTTTTTTTTTCTCACTCTCTAAAATGATAAAGGAGGTCGTCTGTTTTATTTATTTTCCCCTAACCGAGCTCTCTGTGATTAAGTGCAAATCTTAGTGACACAGAATATATTAGAATCTCACAGATGATTAACTAATTACAAGAGAAATATACAGGGGAGCGACATGTGTTCAGTTTTAAACTCTGATTCCTTTTTTTTATGTTTTTTTTTTTTTTTTTTTTAAAGGTATCATTTCAATTATCATAGGCTAATGCTAATGTCACTTCAATTAAAACAAATACTTAAAATCATTAACAAAATTACAAAGTACAAGGCTTGTACTTCAGTCTCAAACACTGCACCAAACATTCATATGAAGTGAACAAACCAATAGTTTTGTCTCCTGTTTATGACATCACCTTGGGGCTTGGTATGCAAATTACTTATTTGCCATTGAAACACTGCTAATTTGGATATTGGTTGATGTCCATAACCTGTTTATGGACATCAACCAATATGACACCACAGAGGCATGACACCACAGAGGCATGAATTAGAACAAAATGTGTTTCCATGCAATTCTTACACGGAAAGGTCAACTCGATAAAGTTTGACATTCCCGTCTCAATTCTAACAGCATCCGTTCTTCTGGGAAGGCTTTCCACAAGATTCTGTGGGAATTTGTGCCCATTTAACCAGTAGATCATTTGTGAGGTCAGGCACTGATGTTGGATGAGAAGCCCTGGCTCTCAATCTCCATTCCAGTTCATCCCAAGGGTGTTTGATGGTGATGAGGTCATTTGATGGTGATGAGGTCATTTGATGGTGATGAGGTCATTTGATGGTGATGAGGTCAATTCCAGTTCATCCCAAAGGTGTTTGATGGGGTTGAGGTCATTGCTCTGTGCGGCCAGTCAAGTTCTTCCAAACCAAACTCATCCAACCATGGCTTTATGGACCTTGCTTTGTGCACTGGGGCACAGTCATGCTGGAATAGAAAAGGGCCTTCCCCAAAATGCTCCCACAAAGTTGGAAGTATAGCCTTGTGATGGGATTTCAAACTTAAGAGTAGAAGCTGTTATAAAGAGAGAACTGAGACGGGAATTACAAATTTAAGGTCAAAATAGCGGAGTTTATAACTTAAACACATTAACGGTAAAGCAGTTATCTAGCCACATGAATTTGGAATCAAGAAGGACCTGCACCAATCACTGCTTCCCTGGCACAAGAGCGACCAATTAGGCAAGAGGGGTGGAGTTGTGGGCTTTATGTCACAGCATAAGCCTTTTAACTCGGGGACCAATGGGAAAATTGATGACACTTAGCCCCGCCCCCTGGTTCTCTCTCCGAGTGAGCCACAGGCTACCCAAGCGACCGGGCTTAACCTTTATTGTCAAGCCACTTTGGGTCCACATTTCGGCATAAGGGAGCCCTTCACAATCACAGAGCAAGCGACATAGTTCATCCGAAAGTGCCGAACGTTTCGGCTCTGGGCTCCAATCGGGGTAAGGGAAGAAGAGGCTGCCGCTTAGGCTTCCAGAATGAAGGGCTCAAAGTCTCAGTGTCTGGAGGAGCCAATCACAGAGCGAGCAACAGAATCCCTTTAAACCGCCGACCAATCAGAACAGGTGAGACAGCCGGTGCATAGGTGTTTGATTTGAATCACCGCTCAAGCTACCTGTCTTTATCTGAAATGGGTGATCCAGCTCTTTTTGGATAATGTACGAAGTCACCGGGATTCGGCTTTAGCTATCCCCGAGCTGCAGTACTTCCTAGCCCGAGGTAGTCATGGTGGTGTGCATGACAAGATGCATTGCAGCTATTACATGTGTACATAAAACACAACCTTGTACACTTTGGCCTCCACTTTCCACATCCTTTCTAGTTCCTCTTTTAGCCCCTGGTACTTCTCCGGCTTCTCATATTCCTCCTTCCATCACTTGGCACCGCTACATCTATCACCATCCCTGTCGTTTGGTCCTAGTGTACTATCACGATGTCTGGTTGATTGGCCAGAACCTGTCTGTCCATCTGGATCTTGAAGTCCCACAGGACCCACGACCTTCTGTGGAATCTCTCATCTAATAAATATATATATCTATATGACACTTTATCCAACAGAGAAAAGATTATTTTTATAATGACAATATCACTCTTATTTGTGGAGAAAGGATAATGTCACTTGGTGGTTTACTTAATACAACTTTATATTAATAATGTCACAAGTGTTACCGTGTTGTGGGATAATAGAAAGCTTTACGAAGTAAATGGATGAGCAGATTCTTTTCAGCATTGTTGCTGAGGGGAAATCAAGGTCTGATGCTGAAAAAAGGGTTTTTATTGTTAAAAAAAAGATTGAATATATTGGGGGGGGGGGGTTCTCGACTGTATCAAAAGACAGTGCTTTCTGTTCTCTTGTACCAAGTGTGTCAGTTTGCAGTTTATGTATTGTTGTGACTGGTTTTTATACACATTTCCTGACATGAATATTATACTGGAATGCAAGTATACTCTTTATTAAAATAACAAATGCCTCTTATCTATGGAAGGTTGTGGCTGAAATATTGACAAGTCATCTTTTACCAAACAAACAGTAACAGACACACGTGCCCTAGATGGACAGAAGTATTGGGACATGCCAGTGACTGAATTCAGGTGTTTCAATCAGACCCATTGCCACAGGTGTATAAAATCAAGCCCCTAGCCCTGCAGTCTGTATTTATAAACATTTGTGGGAAAAAATGTGTCTATCTGAAGAGATCCGTGAATTCAGGCGTGGTACTGTGATAGGTGCCACCTTAGCAAAAAGTCAGTTTGTGAAGTTTCATCCCTGCTAGATATTCCACGGTCACTGTAAGTGATATTATTGGAAAGTGGAAGATTTTAGGAACAGCAGCAACTCAGCCACGAAGCAGAAGACCATGTAAAGTTACAGAGCGGGGTCACTGAGTGCTGAGACGCATGGTGTGTAAAAGTCACCAATGCTCTGCTGATTCCATAGCTGAAGATTCCAAACTTCCACTGGCATTAATACCAGCACAAAAACTGTGCAGTGGGAGCTTCATGGAATGGGTTTCCATGGCCAAGCAACTGCATGCAAGCCTCGCATCCCCAAGTACAATGCCAAGGGTCAGATCGAGTGGTGTAAAGCATGCCGCCACTGGACTAGCTGCATGCAAGCCTCACATCCCCAAGTACAATGCCAAGTGTTGGATCCAGTGGGGTAAAGCACGCCGCCACTGGACTCTGGAGCAGCTGCATGCAAGCCTCACATCACCAAGTACAATGCCAAGCATCGGATCGAGTGGTGTAAAGCATGCTGCCACTGGACTAGCTGCATGCAAGCCTCACATCACCAAGTACAATGCCAAGTGTTGGATCCAGTGGGGTAAAGCACACTGCCACTGGACTCTGGAGCAGCTGCATGCAAGCCTCACATCACCAAGTACAATGCCAAGCATCGGATCGAGTGGTGTAAAGCATGCTGCCACTGGACTAGCTGCATGCAAGCCTCACATCACCAAGTACAATGCTAAGCATCAGATCGAGTGGTGTAAAGCATGCCGCCACTGGACTCTGGAGCAGCTGCATGCAAGCCTCACATCACCAAGTACAATGCCAAGCATCGGATCGAGTGGTGTAAAGCATGCCGCCACTGGAGCAGCTGCATGCAAGCCTCACATCACCAAGTACAATGCCAAGCATTGGATCGAGTGGTGTAAAGCACGCCGCCACTGGACTCTGGAGCAGCTGCATGTAAGTCTCACATCACCAAGTACAATGCCAAGCATCGGATCGAGTGGTGTAAAGCATGCCGCCACTGGAGTCTGGAGCAGCTGCATGCAAGCCTCACATCACCAAGTACAATGCCAAGCATCGGATCGAGTGGTGTAAAGCATGCTGCCACTGGATTCTGGAGCAGCTGCATGCAAGCCTCACATCACCAAGTACAATGCCAAGCATCGGATCGAGTGGTGTAAAGCATGCTGCCACTGGACTCTGGAGCAGCTGCATGCAAGCCTCACATCACCAGGTACAATGCCAAGCATGGATCGAGTGGTGTAAAGCATGCTGCCACTGGACTCTGGAGCAGCTGCATACAAGCCTCACATCACCAGGTACAATGCCAAGCATGGATCGAGTGGTGTAAAGCATGCCGCCACTGGACTCTGGAGCAGCTGCATACAAGCCTCACATCACCAGGTACAATGCCAAGTATCGGATCGAGTGGTGTAAAGCATGCCGCCACTGGAGTCTGGAGCAGCTGCATGCAAGCCTCACATCACCAAGTACAATGCCAAGCATCGGATCGAGTGGTGTAAAGCATGCTGCCACTGGAATCTGGAGCAGCTGCATGCAAGCCTCACATCACCAAGTACAATGCCAAGCGTTGGATCGAGTGGTGTAAAGCATGCCGCCACTGGACTCTGGAGCAGCTGCATACAAGCCTCACATCACCAAGTACAATGCCAAGCATCGGATTGAGTGGTGTAAAGCACACCACCACTGGACTCTGGAGCAGCTGCATGCAACCTCACATCACCAAGTACAATGCCAAGCGTCGGATTGAGTGGTGTAAAGCATGCTGCCACTGGACTCTGGAGCAGCTGCATGCAAGCCTCACATCACCAGGTACAATGCCAAGCGCTGGATCGAGTGGTGTAAAGCATGCCGCCACTGGACTCTGGAGCAGCTGCATACAAGCCTCACATCACCAAGTACAATGCCAAGCCCTGGATCGAGTGGTGTAAAGCATGCCACCACTGGACTCTAGAGCAGCTGCATGCAACCCT